>CM053585.1:58166862-58240004 GCA_028646515.1 Pseudochirops corinnae
GCCACAGGCTCCACGTGACCACATTCAGCCTATTAGGGAACACAGTATACTTTCAAATATCCAAGGGTCCTCAAAGTCACGTAGCCACATTAGCAAAGGGCCTAGAGGCAGGGAAGATCTTTAGATTCCCATAACAGGTGGTCTGAAACTATCTTTCATAAAATTTCTTAAAATACCATATCTACTCCACATCTACCAGATTGGCTACATAAAAGGAAAATGACAAATGCTGTAAATCATATGGGAAAATTGGGACAAGTGCACTGTTGGTAGAGTTCTGCACTGGTTCAACCATTGTGGAAAGCAATTTGGACCTATGCCTAAAGAGCTATTAAACCATGTATATCCTTTGACTCAGTAATACCACTACTAGAAGTATATCCCAAAGAGATCAAGGAAAAGGGGAAAGGAACTACTTATATTAAAAAGAAAATATTTATAGTAGCTCTTTTTGTGGAGGCAAAGAATTACAAATTGAGGGATGCCCATAGATTGGAGGATAACTGAACAAGTTTTGGTATATGATTGTGATAAAATATTACTGCACTATGATTATGGTGGCATACTTTTGAACTATAAGAAATGACAAACAGGATGGTTTTAGAAAAAACTAGAATTATACATATACATATATAGATATAGATATAGATATAGATAAATATCTATGTATAAATTGATTTTTAAAAAAGTGAGCAGAACTAATAGATCATTGTACACATTGACGTTCTTTGATTCCAAATCCAGTGCCTTTTTTTCCCTATTGTCTCTGCTACTTATATGTACATGGGCAGTTTATCAATTTACTTCCCCCTCACCAAACAAAAATAAAAACAAACTTTCACATGTATGGTTAAAATATTCTGCTTTGTATGTCCCTTTCTCTACTCCAGATCCTGGGTAATCAAAACATGAGGTCCAAAGACTCTCAAAGGTTCCAAGTGGGTGTGTGAACTTAGCTGAGGGAAAATTGCATCTTTCTTTTCACTAACTTCTAACTGAAATTTAACATTTTCTTGAATTGTTTAACTTTATTCTGAAAAGGGATCTGTAGGTTTCAAAAGTAACCCAGAGGAATCCTTTATACAAAAAAAACTAAGAACCCCTCTTCTAATCTCTCCATTTTTTGAGTCTATCTTTCACACAACTGCCAGATGATATTCATAAATTCCATTCTGATCATGTCCCTTCCTTGCTCAAGAAGCTTAAGTATGTCTATCTATTGACTCTGTTCATATAATACAAATCATTCCATTTCCCTTCCCCAGCCCTTAATAAGAATAATTTACCCAGCAAAATAGAGTATAAACCTGAATTGAAAAAAAAAAATTAACAAACTGCAACACTTTCAGGTATTTGTAATAAAAAGATCAGAACTAATGGAAAATTTAACATAAGAGATCCAGAAGAAATATCAGACATTAAAGAATGATTGTGGTGTGCTCATTAAGGACAAACTATTTATTATATATATATGAAAATGTTATGAGTATTCTTCAGTGTGTCATCCTTAGTAAGGTAGTTTGAAAATAAGTTTGTGGCTGATTTATGAATGATGGGGTGATTAAAAAAACAAAACTGGGTAAGAAAAGGTAAAAGGGAGAAATTATAATATATAATAGGAAAATGGGGTATGAAAGTGTAGGGATCAGTGTAAGTCTAAAAGCACCTTTGGTGCTGATGGTCACAACCCAGTTGCTAAAGCTTACGGAGGAGTCATGAAAGACCACTCGCCTGATGAGTAACAGCTGAGATTGGCTAGCTCGGCCTGTCCTCCCATTGGTCCATTCCTCTAGCGCTGCTGTTTCATGAAAGGAAGAACTAATACCAAGGGAACAGGTGGGGATGGAGGGCTAGTAATGTTGGAACATTACTCTCATCTTGGTTAAAGAGGAAACAATGTGTACATCTGGAAGAGTGTATAAGTCTTCTAAACATGTAGAATTGAGAAAACTATGGGAAAGGGTGGGGAGGGACTTTTGGATGATTGTGTGGTTTGGGATTTGGGATGGTGGGTGGAGAGGATGGAGGTGGTTTTTGGAGGAGTGTGTGGATTTTGAGATTGTGAGGGTGGGGAGGGGTATAAGAGGACTCTTGGAAGGGTGGGTGAAGTGGAAGGTGGGAGGGTGAAGGAAGAAGGTGACTGGGATGGTGTAAAAAGAAGCTGCAAAAGAAAATAGTGAATAAAAAAAAGATGGAGAGTAACTGACAAATAGTAATCATAACTTTGAATATGAATGAGTTATTTATAGCAGCTCTCTTAATAGTGGCAAAGAACTGGAAATTGCAGAGATCCCTATCAATTGGGGAATGGTTGAACAAGTTATGGTACATGGTTGTGATGAAAACTACTATGCTATAAGAAATGAGTAGCTCAGTGATATTAAACAGCCATGGAGAGACTTGTACAAAATGATGAAGAGTGAAATCAGCAGAATCGAGAGAACATTGTATATGGTAACAGCAATATTGTTTTAAGAATAACTTTAAGAACTAAGCCATTTAGACTATTATAAATACACAGATTAAAAATAAAGAACATATGAAGACAAATGCTTTTTGCATCCAGAGAAAGAATTGGTAAAAGGAAGTATGTTTATAATAATTTAACGTGTGCGTGTGTGTGTGTGTGTGTGTGTGTGTGTGTGTGTGTGTGTAATGATAACTGTCTCTAGAGTGGGGGAAAAGGGAAGAAAAAGAGGAAAAAATGCACATAACTTTGTTTTATATTTGGGGGGAATAGCATATTGTCCTTGGTAAATTTGCAGTTTCATGCGCAATCATCTCTTTTTTTAATATTGTACTGTTATGGCAATGTTTGTTTTGTTCCATGAACTGAAAAAAAAAAGTTAAAAGCAGAAAAAAAAGGAAAAAAGAAAAAATGATATGGCTTCAAAATATAAGTTCTAGTTGATTTTTGTATTACTTTTCATATTCAAGCAAACTGACCAACTTGTTAATGTCTGTTTCAGTTCTTGCCTTGGGGCCATTTCTTACACTATCCCTCATGCTAAGAGGGTACTTAGTTCCTGTTCTGCCTTAGCTCCTGTGTCACCTCCTATTATGCACATTTTCACAAATTCTTAGGTTACTTTTCTCCTCCCCTCTCACACATTATTTTACATTTTCTTTGCATATATTTTATATTTACCTATTTCCATACAAGTTGTTTGTCGCCAGAAGAATGCAATCTCCTCAAGAATAGGGAACTTAACTGATCGTGATTTTGTATCCTCAGGTCCTAGCATATTGAGTTTCTTCAGCTTTATGGACTTTTTCTTTATCAATAAAATTAGAGAGTTGGACTGATCATCTTTAATGCTGATACTAATCCAAAAAAATCCATAAAATAATTCATGTAGGCACATCCTTCACAGAAACATATCAGTATATCCCAAATGTCCTATACCTTAGTACTTAGAGCTTCTTGAGATGTGGCAAAACAAAACAAAATAATCACTTAATGTGCAAACTTCTGGTGATAATCTTATCCTCTAATGAACAACACACAGCTTTTTGTGAGATCCCTTCCTGAAGGTTTGATCACTTGGCAATAATGATAGACATTCATTCCCTGAAGCATTCCATGCACATTATTTCATGTAAGCCTATCTATAATACTGTGGGTAGGTATTACTGTTGTCATTCCAATTTATAGATGGGAAATTAAATTTCAGATATATCCTGCTTTCAATGCTGACATGCATCAGTTCTATTTGAACCCCGCTGTTTTCTGAATCCAAGTCTAACATTTTATACACTATATGGAGATGCCCCTATAGTCTGCATCCACCAGAACTTTCGTGGGCTTCAAAAATTCAGGGTCATTTTCATTCCTCAAGGAGACTTCAGAGTATTTGTATATGAATCTATTCAGAAAATTATAACCTAAACTTCAAAAGTTAAGGAAGGATTTGAAAGTTGTTGTTTTGGTTTGTTTTAGTTTGGTTTATCTTGAGTGTTGGTTAGTAGTTGGTTACCAAAAACTGAAGTATTAATCTACATGCTTGTCACAAAATAACCCCTAAAGTGATATTACTAAGTCAATATTTCTTTTTCCATCAAGTCCAAGGAAATTATGCTCTAATAGAGGCATTTGCCATTGTAACATTTTCATCATAACTAACACAAGCTAATATTGTGTGTAAAATTACTACAATGAATTAACTTTATGTCTATAGAAAATGGGATTGTTTGTAATTACTGATTTCCATTCACAATAAACTAAGCAAATTATCTTCACCAACATAAATGCACCATAAATTTGTTTTGAGGCATAATGAAGAAATAAATTCCTGAAAGAAATATGGACCAAATCTGCCAAATTATTGTAAATGATAGCTCCTTTAAAATTAGGCCATGTAATTGCAATTGGAAGATGTTATTCTCTTAATGGTTACATTATTATTAGAGTAAAACAATAATCTTCTTTGCTGATTCGTCATTTCTAGCATACTGGCAGATTTTGTGTATTTTTTTTTTATCAAAATCTTTAGATAGAATGATTTTCCAATTTGTGGGATTGCATTTACCATAATAAATTTACAAGTTTAATGTAATGATTTTTTAATTGAGAGACAATGGTTTAAGAAAAAAAAAGCAAGAAATTTTTCCTCTGGAAATTTTCAACTTTATAATCTTCAACCCTGTATATTTACAATACATAAGATTTTTCTAACATATGGCCACATGAATTTAATCTTCACGATTGAACATAACCTTTATGAGATGACATTTTAAATCAAATCAGATAATCAGACTAATTTCAGAGTAGTGCTTTATAACAATTACATGTTTCTTTTGTGCAAAAATAATGCAACATCTGCATCTCAAAATGTCATAGATGATAAAAATGGCAATCATTGTGGCATGGTTATTCTCTCATCCTATAAAAGTTGGTGAGACAACTCTATTATTACGGACCATTCCATCTCACTGGTAATACATTGCATGGGTGCGTGCACACACACACACACACACACACACACACACACACACCTTTCATTGAACTTCTAGAAGGGACTAGTCATTGTTTTCAGATTTTCATCACTTAAAGGGATTAACCAATGTAATATTTTCCCCTTCATCCAAGTTATATGTCCAAGAAACTAAGAGTCCCCATTTGACATATCCCTGATACTCCTCCAATATTTATTATCTTATTATCTTTCCTCTGGAGCTCTTCTTTTTCATTTAATTCACTCTCCCTTTTAACATAGTTATTTGTTGATATAGCCTCTACTAGATTGTCAGTCCCTTGAGAGCAGTGCCTGTGTCCCTCATACAATGCTCTGTATGTCATACTTCCCATTCCATTGCATTTAACAAGCAGTTACTAAGCTTTAACTATACAGAAAGCATTCTAGTAGGTATTGGAGAGGAAAATACAAAAAAAAAAAAAAATCCCTGACATTAATGGGGTTTACACTGTTTTAGGGAAAAGAAAATGTACATAGAAAATTAAGAGCAAAATAATAGGGGAGGGTTACAAATAAGAAAAAAAAAAGTGTAGTGGAGGTAGATTTAGTATTTGACTCATTATCTTTTGAGAAATTAATGAATTTAATTATAAACTTCTTGAGATTAGAAATCATGTTTGTTTTCTTTCTATACTGAGATACTTCAAAGTGGAAAGAATCTCCCTAGTAATTAGTACAGATCCTTGCATGAAATATCAATCAATAAGCATTTATTAATCTCCGTCTATATGCCAGACTACACTGATGGGCACAAGGGAATCAAGAACAAAGAATGAAACAATCCATCCTTGAAGATAATCATGTTATAATGGTGGAGAAAGGAAGTGTATATATAAAAATAAATACATTATGCCTACAAAGTTAATAATTACAACTACATTCAAAGTTGTTAAATAAAATATAAGGTTGTTTAGGAGGGAGGGCTCAATGAGTTGCAAGGATCAGAAAAGCTTTACATGGAAGATAGGGCTGGGGCTAGGCAGGAGCTGCATTTTAAAGTAAGAAGGGAAGTATTCAAACAGGCAGAATTGAGGAGGAAATTCATTTCAGACAGGGTTGGACAATGCAAAATATGGAGTTAGTAGCTGGAATGTTTTCTTTTTTTTTTTTTTTTAATAAAGAAAAGGGATATGACTCATTTGGATCACTGACTGTTTGAGAAAGGGAATAACATTCAGTGAGCCTGGCAATATCGGTTGTGCTCAGGTTATGTAGCTAAGCAGAGGGATTCATCTTTTATCCTAAAGGCATTAAGAAGCCACTGAAGATGTTTAAGCAAGGGAGTCACATGGTCAGATCTACATTTAAGGAAATTTTCTTTGGTCATAGTGTTAGATGAACTGGAATTTTAAGAGACTTGATATAGGGAGACCAAATAGGAGGCTATGAAAATAATCTAGACATATAATCAGACATCAATGAATGTTTGTTGAATTTGAAATCCATACCTAGAATATAACAGCTGTGTGTAACAACAAGCTAACAATTGTAGTTCTTTTGCATTGTAATGAGTTTTATACATCCCCAAAACTGAGAACAGTGAACTTTTCAAACCCAATAAGGTGGAAACCCCATGTAGAGTGTATTACTGTATTTATGTGTGTGTGTGTGTGTGTGTGTGTGTGAGGGAGGTGTTTGCTTCTTATTTTACTATGCTATCTAATTAAATGTAGTTTGCCATGAAATCACTTGCCTTATATATGCACAAATAAAAGATACATATAAGCAGAAATATATGAGCTTTTTTAAAAAATTAATCCTTACCCAATAACATACAACATTCTTCAAGTGTGGTATAGTTTTGAAGGGGCTCAAGTGTGATAAAATCCTAAATGCATTAGTAAATTTATTCTTGAATTGGTTTTTGCTACTTTATCAAACTTTTTAAAAGTCCTAGTTGAGTGCTCTTTGCTTTTCTTTTTTATCCGGCTGATTATGGATTTGTCAACTTAGCTGTGTGAAATAAAATGATAGCTCAGCGAAGTTTAGAGTCAGAATGCAATTTACGTATCATTTAGGGCAAATACTTCATTTTATAATTACAGAAGCTGTGGCCTATAGAAAAATCTGAGGAGGAAAAAAAATAACACTTCCTGGTAAGAGTTTTCTAGTAGTCCTTCATAGTCTTCCACTGATTCAGTCCTTTACCTTTCATCTTTTATCATTGACTTAGAAGACATAAAGGAGATACTTATCAAAATTTGGCATGACACAAATCAGGCAGGGCCAAATAATATTAAACATGACAATCAAGATTCAAAATTACCATATTAAGCTAGAAAATTGAGCTTGAATATACTAGATGGAATTTAACAGCTATAATTGTTAACTCCTATATTTAGGTTCAAAACATTAATTACACAAATGCAGGTTTGGAGGAAAATGACTTGAAATCAGCGAATGTTAAAAGAAAAATATAAAGTCTTATTAAATATAATCTCTATATGCACCAACACTGGGATACAGCCATTAAAATGAACAAAATCTTTTTTTTTTAATAGGATTTGTGATTTTGTTGGTATAGGCAACTCCTTCAACCAGTGCAAATCAGCACCTGCTATGAAATTTTATATTCTTAGAGGATTTTTTGGGAGAAGGACTAGAACAATGATAATAAAAATTATGTCACTTTCCCAGTGTGTGTCCAAGCTGGCACTCAAACCTAAGGCTTTTCCACTTGAAGGAATGCTATGCCATCCTGCTTTATCATATAATCTTATACCATGTTAATTCATAGGTAGCATACATATCCCAAGATTTTTAGCTCAGTGCAGTTCTACAATAATGAATGCAGTTTTGGGGGTCTGCTTCTTAAAGGAATGCTGATCAATGACATTATCTAAGGGAGAATTAAATATATGGAAATGGTATCATATAACAACCAGTAGAATAAAATGAAAATATTTAGCCTTGAGAAAAAATGATTAAAGTAGAGGGATAGGGGCACATATGTGGGAAGGAACATGAATACACACACAGACGTATATATATATATATATATAAAATATATATATATATTATATATATATATGTATACATTTGTATATGAGATAGATTTTTTTTTTTAGACAGCATTATGTGTAAAAAGAAACCGCTTTTTTTTTCTTTGTATCAGAAGGAGAAACTGCAGTAGGAGCAATGGGTAGAAGTTTAATGAGGGAGATGACAGTCCATTAAGAGGAAGAATGCTCTTAAAGTTTAGGCTGTTCATCAGTGGAAGAATCTGATTCATGATGGTGAGAACCCCCCCTTCCCCATCCCCTTTAGAAATCAATCATAATAACAGTGTTGCGGAGCGGGATCTGTGTATGAATGGGTGGTTGGACTAAATGAATTCTAATGACTCATAACTTTAAATTGTCTCTTTAGAAGATTCAGATTAGGGAGGAAAAGAATGAGGGGTAACATTTTTTTTTCACAACGGTAGCTTTGAAAATACCTATTTGAATATTTTGCTAGATAACATGGACAATTGTGAAGGAATCAATTGTCACAGCCCTTGTTTTTTCTAAACCTGTAACAATCTATTTTTTTTATCAGCTTCAGAATTGTTCCAAATGTAATAACTTTTGCAAAAAAATACCAAAAAGTACAGCATAAAGCATGTTCTAATTAAATATAAATTTTCTTTTCATAATGTATTGTGTTAATGTTGTGCACTGATCTTAATGCAAAAATAATTTTACATTGCATCCTAGAACACAGAAATTGTTTACACTAAAAGAAGATGACTAATCCAAATTGGTTGCTTATACTCCAACACCAGGACTTTCCCCTCCATTAACATAACTAATTTCAATGTCTGTTAAAAGTCAATAATCAACATTTTCAGTTTAAGAGCAGCAAAAGCAATTTTGTATTTTAAAAAGAAAACTTTAGCTTGAAAAATGTTATGGGAGCACTAAGACAAAAAGCTTGAGAAATTGAAACCAGTCCTACTTGTTGTTTGACATACTTCATTTAAACATCTAAAGAGGGATTTGAAAATGAAATATCACTTTCATTTATTTTTGTAGAATCATTTCTAAGAATAATGCAATAGAAAATTAAAAAAAAATATTCCCCTTTCAAACTTTTCTACAAAAGGTGATAAAAGTAGGATTGTTCATTCCTATTTTAGTTATTTTTTTTTAAATCATCGATTAACCTGGACCACTCTCACTTTAAAATCTACATTTCATTGGTTGACTATTACTTCTGTATCTATGAAAATTATTTGAAAAAGGTCCCTGGTTTCTATTAGAAATGTAAATGCCCTAAGAACAATTTTAATTTTCTTTTGAATTCCTCTCTTGACTCCCTGTGAAAACCAAATTAAACCCTCCCAGTATAAACCAGAAAGTTACTCACATCCAGACTGACTTCATTGGTATATGCACAAAATTGGCATTGATAACTTTCTTTCACTAGCTTCTTAAGAGGCCAAAGGAAAGATACATCAGGGGAAGGAGAAAGGGGAGAGGATAAACTGAGGCGATGGGATGGGAAAAAAAAAAATTATAGGAAGATAGAGTCAGCACTCTTACTGTTATCAAAAATCCCTAGCATTCATTTTTTAAATGACAAGGCACATTAAAAAAAAAAAAAATCAGGTTTAGAAAAGACAAGACTTGTAGATGAAATGTTCCTGTGTATTTTGGTATCATACCATTCATAGTACACAACAATCTAAGGAGCCCTCAAACACATTTTTGGTTCAACAGACTCCCCAAAACCCAAATAAAATTGCCATTTCTCTCTATACGAGTCTGGACATCACTCCATTAACATGAAGTTGGTTACAAATGAAAAAAAAAAGAGTTATAGCTTATCTCCATTTAGTATTTTTTTTGCTATTTGATAAGTTCAAATTTACAAATCTGTTTTTTTTTTTTTTTAAGGTATCACTTCAGTTTTTTTCCCCCAATGTGTTTAATACATGTAAAATTTAACATCCTGGATGGTGGAGCTTAGTACTTTAAAGATGTTAACTTTACTGCTGGCTGAGTTTCTAACAAATTAGATTAATTTTATGCCAACTGTTTTAAAATATGATTTGAGTAGTTGGGTATTGGCTCAGACCTATTATGTTGCTCTCGACCAGCTGTGCTCAACCTGTGGGTCGCAACCCCTTTCACAGGGGTCACAGAGGTCACCTAAGACAATCATAAAACACATTTCTGTAACAATACTGGAATTTGAAGATCTTCCATGCCCCTTGAACTTGCTGATGTAGCAGGAAGGGGTAGAGCAAGAGAACGCCGGAACCAAGCTAGTCTCCGTGTGTTGCTGACTAGAAGCAGCGGCAGAGGCAGCGACTGCGTTTGCAGTGAGAACTCCTTTGTCAAACTCCTATGAGCCAGCTAAGGACCCCTGCTGAAGACTGCCAAGGAGGGGAACTGCAGGGGGGCCAGAGCTGCTGGGAGCAAGTTGCCTAGATGCTGAGCAGTTGTCACGAGTGAGGAAAGGAGGATCTTTGCCTGAGGTAGCCTGTCCTGTTTTGAAGGCTTGAGAATGTGGGTGTTTACTACTTCAACTACATGTGCCAACTTCATAACTACTGTGTTGGTTTTGACTTTCTGGTTTTGGGACTCAGTTTTCTGGTATTTAAATAAATGCTCTAGCTATATTTCTTATGTAGAGAGCCTGTTACATTTTGTGATTAATAACCATATCAACATACTTGTAGTTACTGTAGGCATTGTGAATGCAGTTTTTTGCAAGTTCTTTGTAAGCAGAAAGCTGGAATTTTTTTTTAAAGCCAATGTCTCTGATTAATGCTTCATTTATCAAATACATACATAATTTAGTCAAATTTATAGGAGTTCAAGCCCTTCCCTAATGGCCAAAAGATATGAACAGGCAGTTTTCAGATAAAGTAATCAAAACTAACTATTGTTATAGAAAGAAGCACTCTAAAACACTATTGATTAGAGAAATGCAAATTAAAACAACTTTCAGGTAACTACCATATGATTTTCAAAATGTGTATTATGACAAAAAAAAAAAGAAAATGACAAATGTTGGAGAAGATGTGGGAAAATTGGGACACTAATGCATTGTTGGTGGAGTTGTGAATTGACCCAACCCTTCTGGAGAGCAATTTGGATCAATGCTCAAAAAGCTGTAAAACTGTGCATACATTTTGATCCAGCAATACCACTTCTTGGTCTGTATCCCAAGGAGATCATAAAAATATTTATATCAACTCTTTGTGTGGTGACCAAGAATTGAAAATTGAAGGGATGTCCATCAATTAGGCAGAGACTAAACAAGTTGTGACATATGAATGTAATGGAATCCTATTTTTCCAGAAGAAATGATGAGCAGGTAGACTTCAGAAAAAACTGGAAATACTGGCAAGAGCTAATTCAAAGTGAAATGAGCAGAATCAGGAAAACATTAGATACAGCATCAGTAACCTTGAGTGATGATCAACTGTGAGTGACTCAGTTCTTCTCAGCAAGACAATGATCTAAGACAGGTACAAAGGACTCAGGAACAAAAATGCAATCCACTTCCAGATTAAAAAACAAACAAACAAAAAACTAATGGACTCTGAATTCTTATAAAAGCATATTTTTTTTCACTTTTTCTTTTTTTTTCCTTTTCCTCTGTTTCTTCTTTCACAACTATGGCTAATGCAAAAATATGTTTTATATGATACTACATGTACAACTTATATCAAATTACACACCATTTTCAGAAGAAGGAAGGGGAGGCATGGAGGAAGGGATAAAAATTTGGAACTACAAATCTTGTAAAAATGAATTATAAACATTGTTTTGACATGTAATTGTGGGGAAAATATTATAAAAAAGAAGGAAAAAACAGAATAAATCATGATTTCCTTGGTGTTATCTCATGGAAATATTTCACACATTAAAAATAAAATATTAATCCAAAGCAAAAGCAGTAAGAATTGTTTTCTTCTGTCAACTCAACTTTTCAAACAAGTAGCTGTCACTTAAATGTCTCTTTCACAGAGGTTGGTTACAAAGTGGCTTTGTTCTGAGTAAAAAAATTCTTTGTTCCTTCAGGTTTTCAAGTTGCTTATTCAAAATTAGATCAGTCTGTTTTCCACACTTTTTGTCAAATTGTTAAGTAACTCTTTTAGGAATTTTCTCTTCAAGGTGATCCCTTTTCATAAGAAATGATGGTATAGGTATATAAATTAATGAGGGTGTCTGAGCTACTGAAAGATTAATTGCGTTAGGATTATGGATTGATATGTCAAAATTCCTGCAGTTGTTTTAGAAGTTCACCATTGTTGAATTCTCTTTGCCCTCCAGGGGTGAGGAATCTGTGGTCTTGAGGCCACATGTGGCCCTCTAGGTCCTCAGATGTGGTCCTTTGACTGAATCCAAACTTCCCAGAATAAAGCCTCTTATTAAGGGGATTTATGAAGTTTGGATTCAGTCAAAGGGCTGCATTTGAGGACCTAGAAAGCCATATGTGACCTCGAGGCCACAACGTTCCCCATCCCTGTAGAGCTGTACTGGGTGTACCTGGGCCCTTATGTCTTTTCTGGGGGAAAAAAAAAAAAGAGTGTGTGTAGGGCGGGGGGAGGGTTGTCTGGCATGTTTTTTGTTCTTTTTGGGTTTTTTTTTTTTTTTGCTGATTTAATTTAGTCTCACTCCTGGTGAAATTGACTGGAACATTGTTCCTTCTACTTAATTGGTTAGGTCTCCTGAGAACTGGGATTGGTTTCCTCTGAATTTCATTTTGCCTCTGATGTTCTGTCTTCCTTTTTAATCTTGGATAATATTGTTCTATTTTCTTACTTAGAAGTGGTCAATTGATAAGGCAGATTTCTTTATGAACCCCATTTACTTTCTGACTTTCCAGGTCAGTGGATAATTCCATAAAAATATCTTTTTCCAGGGCACATTCTCCCTCTTCAGCCCAAATCATTTTTACCAAAACCAGTCTGCTCTTGTGTTCCCCACCTGGCTACTCTCATCCTGAACTGCCAAGCACCAGTGTCTTTTATTCAGTATTGGACAATTCTGCTTTCTTTCTTCTCATTCAACTTGATGATATCATCCAGAGACATATGAGTCTTATCAAGGTTTCCATGGCTGTTGCTCTTCAATAATGGTGGAGTTGCCACCATGGTTGCCATTCTGATGCTGAACCTGTTCATCACTTTAAAGTGTCTTCACTGAAACTTGTCGATAGAAAAAGGCCTGTGTCTTGATCTCACCAACTCCTACTGACTGATTTGCTTTTTTTTTTTTTGTCATCAGGGGGATGCTATCTCCATGGTGCTCCTCCACTCACCCCTTAAGTTTTCTGTATGTATTAAGTTTCTCTACCTTAAATCATAAACTCTGATGTAGTGTGACAAAAAAGATCATGGAAAATGCTAACGGTCTCTTGTCAAGGAATTACAAAGATCAGCTACAATAAAGAAAACTTCCTTTATATAAAATGTTGTGGCAAAAAAAAAAAGAGCAGGCAGCAGGCACTTATGCCACCAACAAACGAAAAATTCCAGAAAAAAATAGAAGTTGGCACTTTTGGTTGTTGTTCTAAGTTTGTTTATTGTTTTTGTTACAATATCCTAAAAGATAGACTGGCAACTTAACATAAATTTTTTTAGATTTGTCATTTGTTGATGATATATTTCTTGCCTTTTTTTTAAGTCCCAAAAACCTCAGACCCCATCTTTTTTTTTCTTTTTGGAGGGGGGAGGGCAGGGCAATTGGGGTTAAGTGATTTGCCCAAGGTCACATGGCTAGTAAGTGTTAAGTATCTGAGGTCAAATTTGAACTCAGGTCCTCCTGACTCCAGGACCAGTGCTTTATTCACTCTGCCACCTAGCCACCCCTCTCATTAATTTAAAGATATCTTTGGACATAAAAGCATGTATTAGCTACAAGTGAGATCATTTAGTATGTCAATTTCCACATTGCTCTTGTCCCTTAGTAAGTCCCCAGTAATGATTTAGGATAGGGAGAGTTATTCAGTTTTTATTCCATTAGCAAAATTTCCTGTCACATAACAAAAACAACAACAACAACAATGAGTAACAATGTAGTACATACTTCTGGCACTGTTCTAGAAGAGTCATAGTTCTGTAGACAATATATTTTAAGTATACTTCTGATTATCAAAGTGAAGAGGTATAGAGAGAGGGGGAGTGGATTTCTATTAAATCTTTTGAGGGTTTTTCATCTGTAATGAGTTACTGGACTCAGGTGTCTTTTGGCAGAGTTACAAAAGTTTATTGTTACACTGACTTTGCAGCAGGCAGGAGAAGGGGGAAGGTAAGGGGTCTTACAAGCTTACGGGGATCTAAGGCAGAGTTATAAAGTTCTATGTTACACTTTGCAGTGGGCAGGAGAAGGTTAAGGATAGTCTGTAAAGTGCAGGGACTAGACATGCAGGTTTTAAAGCCATAAAACTGTTAGTCAAAGGTTGATTATGCTAACTAGGTGGGCAAGGGTGGAGTTAGGGAGGAGTTTGGGAGGAGTTTAGGAGTGGTCAGTGCTTAAAGGGACATGCACTTTTTATATCAACTGCACAAGAGTATTGCCCATAATTCACTGGGAGAAAGCCGAGGGGGGGGCCACAGGGAACTGTGGTTTTTGCCTTGACATGTCACTAGGTTACTTTTTGGTCAAGTATGAATGACATAGGTCCAGTTTGGCTGTTGGGAGGATAGGCTCGACTGTTTCAGGAGGTGCCAAGTTTGGAAGCTAGACTGATTAGGGATTCAGGAGGTACCATCTTGGGAGGGAGTTATCTCTCTGATAATGTTGTTCTGGGTGTAGCTGGTCACTTAGAACAAAGGAGGTCTCTAAACTAAGGGTTTGCTGATTAAATGCTTGGGTGATGTATTCGTGGGTAACAGTATCTAGGCAGACTGCTAGCTCAAGGAAAAGACTTTTAGGCTGGGGGCAGGGGAGAGGCAGAGTTAATGCCTTTATGGCTGGGGGAAAGTGTGACTTTTACAACTTAATTGCACAGGCTTGTTACAAACTGATGTTACATACATAGATACCCAAACATAAGTGAGATTTTACAAACTGAGGTTACAGACAAAAGCATCTCAGACCTCATCAAAAGTAAATCCTGAAGAATCTTGGGAAAATATATAACAATGCAAACATTTCAATGAACATTTTGTTACTGGCCCCTCAGAAAGGAGCTGTAAAAAACTGATATGTATTATATATGTGTGCATATGTTGCATGCATAATTCTGATGTCATATTCCCTTCTGTAACACCTTAGTCCTAGAGGAGAGTGGGGCTCAAATTAAAGCAATTTCTGTCATAGAACTGATCCCAACAAATTCACTTCCAAATATGGCTATTGAGTCTTCAACTCAGTTACCTGTTGAGCTGGCTCATTAGTTCAGTACTCAGGGATTAGTTTCTTGAGTGTCTGAATAATGCTATAACTTGGTATTTCACTTCTAGGATGGCTGGCTTTAAGACTGTTTCCTGTACTTCTAATGACCTGCCATTCTTATCTTTTAAAACTCACCTGGCCATAGCTATCTTGATTATTCCTTCAACTAAAACCAAGAAGTACAGAGAAAACTGAAACCAAAGCAACATTAGGGCCATGTATTCATGGGCCACTGTGGGGAAGCATCAGCACAGAGAGAATAACATTTATGACCATTCTCCTCACTGAAGTTTGTAGCATTCCCTACACTCTATTTTAGGTAGTCAGCAAAGAGTTACTCACTCATTTTGTGTGATTAATGACTTTTGGTTCTATAACAATGGCAGAACACATGCTCATGATTTTAAGTCCACTTAATCTTTCATCAGGCTATATACGTTTATAAGGAGTAGGCTCATTGACTAGTTCCCAGGTGCCATATTGTTGTAAGGAGTCTCTGTAGCATTACAATTCAAAACATAATTTAGCAGATTGCCTTCATGAATAAAGGTAACCCCCCAAAACCATCATCTGATCTCCTATATTTTGGTCACGTGAGTATTCAAAATTAACTAGGCTATTACTGTTTTTCCTATGACAGACACATCCTAACACAAGACATGGATTCAAAGCCCTAGTAGTTTGGGTATTTTCTTCATTTATAAGAAGAGAATCTTAATAGTTAGGCAACAAATTACAAAAAAAGAAAAGAAAAGGAAAAAAGAGACCATTTAAATAAATAATTCATAAAAAAATTAAGTCATTAGGGGCTGCTACATGGCTCAGGGAATAGAGCACCAGCCCTCAAATCACGAGGACCCGAGTTCAAATCTGGCCTCAGATGCTTAACACAAAAACTACCTGTGTGACCTTGGGCAAGTCACTTAACTCCAATTGCCCTGCCTTCCCCCATCCAGAAAAGCAAAAAAAAAAAAAAGATTATTCTAAAAAAAACCCACAATATTAAAAAAAATTAAGTCATTAAACAAATGTTACTGTTATAGATGAAAACCAATCATCTTAGATGCAAAAGAAATTCATGTATAAACCTACTGTGCACACTATCCCATAGCTTATGAATACCATAACAGGGCAGCTAGGTGGCACAGGGGATATTGTGCCAGGCCTGGAATCAGGAAGACTCATTTTATTGAGTTCAAATCTGACCTCAGACACTTATTAGTTATATAATCCTGGACAAATCACTTAATCCTGTTTGCCTCCTTTCCTCATCTGTAAAATGATCTGTCTAAGGAAATGGCAAAACCACTCCAGTATCTTTGCCGAGAAAACCCAATGGAGTCCCGAAGAGTTGGTCACAACTGAAATGACTAACAATGTAAATACCATCATACTTAAAAAAAAAAAGTACTACTACTTTGTCTTATGGTTTATAGACTATGAATAGCACATTTTATGTGGCAAACACTATAGCTATGCATGTCTCCCTGTTTTATGCTTCACTTGATATAAAGAAGATTGTTATATAATTATTTCTATAGCCATATCTTTCATTAGTCGTAGATAAAAGTTTCAAATGGCTCATATAACTCTAGATCCTTTAATTAATCCTGGGTTCTGTGTAGAGTTTGGGGTAATTGTAGTCACGAAAATACTAATCAAGATACCATCTAGTGTAGTGGTCTTTAACCTGGTGTACATAGGATCTGTCAACTTAGTTTTCGTATGTTTTTGCTTTGAAAGCCATGTTTAATATAACCTTTATTTTATTTTATTTTTTTTGTAATCCTAAGCATTTTACTTTATGCATTTAAAACCTTCTGAGAAGGAGTCCATAGGTTTTGCCAGACTTCCGCAGGGGCTCATGGAACAAAACAAAACAAAAAGTTCTAAATTTTTAATTTGGTACATTCTCTGCCCATAAAATAAAGAGGAATAAACTATGAAATTTCAGTGTATTTAATTGAGACAGAATAGCTATAAAAATAATTGATTAAAAAGAAGCAGTCAACATATTCCAAGAATCACAGAAGTTAGATTTAGAAGGTATGACCAAAGCTTTCTAGTCTATCTCTTCCTGAAAAGGATTATGTACTAGAACATTGATGATAAATAGTCAAAGAACATTGTTTCAAGACCTCCAATTAAAGGGATCAATTGTCTAGTATTAATTGTAAAGAAAAATCTCCCTAATGTCAGGTTAAAATTGCCTTTTTGCAGGCAAACTTAGAGTGTTGCACACATTGTTTCTTGTTTGGAACTCTCAAGTTAAGCGGGGGAAAAAAACGCAGAAAGTAACCACATGGATCTTGTCTTTCTCATGTCAGTCTTAAAATACTTGAGGACATCTACCTTTTATCCATTACATTTTTTCTAATCTAACAGGGCCCATTTTCTTCAACTCATTCACATAAGACAGAAACCTGAAGTCCCTGACTGTCTTAGTTGTCCTTGGGTAGGCATAATTTAGTTTATCAGTACACAAAGGTTTATAATCTCCCAGAGATACTTACTCAATTGAGAAAGGGAAGAGTCACTAGATAATTTATAATATGAAATAAGGAGAAGTTGCATTATGACCAGTATACCAGTTTGTTTGTATCTCCCAGCAGCATGCTGTGACTCCACCCATCTGCAAAGCTGTCATTTGCTTCAGCTTTGATAAACTGCTACTGGAATCTAATGAAAATTTTGTCAGATGCAGTAGCTTCCTCTTCCTCAGTGTCTGAGAAGTGAGTTTTGCCTGTCTTTCCTGAGATAATCATTGTCCAATTAGCCTGGGGGTACTTAAATCAATAGATATTAAGTTCTGGCAGAGTTCATTTTGGCCATGGGTGAGGAACCTGAGGCCCTGAGGCCATATGTGGCCTTCTAGGTCCTTGATTGAGGCCTTTTGACTGAGTCTAAGTCTTATGGAACAAATCTTTTAATTAAGGGGATTTGTTCTGTGAAGTTGGGATTCAGTTAGAGTGCCATGCATAAGATCCTGGAGGGTCACCTGTGCCCTTAAGGCCACAATTCCCCACCCCTGACTTAAGCCATGCAAAAGATCTTGAATTGCTTCAGTAAGCTAAACTTGATACCTCGAAAATATCTCAAACTTTGTGTTCAAAACATAAGTCACTGTATTTTCCTATAAAACTCCTCTTTCCAACTTTTTTTGCTATCAAAGGTATCCCTGTCTTTGAAATCACTTAGATTTTCCACTTTGGTGTTATCCTTAACTCTTCAAGACCCCGACACCTCCAGTCAGTAAATGTGTGTGTGTGTGTGTGTGTGTGTGTGTCTTTTTGGAGGGGGAAAGGCAGGGCAATTGGGTTTAAGTGACATGCCCAAGGTCACACAGCTAGTAAGTGTTAAGCGTCTGAGGCTGGTCCTCCTGACTCTAGGGATGGTGCTCTATTCACTGTGCCACCTATCTGCCCCTACTAAATCTTGTCATTTCTACTTCTATGACATTCCTTGTAACTGTCCCTTTCTCTCTACTCACATAGCCAATCCCCAGTATAGCCTCTTCTCACTTTATACATGGGAGATACCAGCACAGGACAGCTCTGTATGGCATGCCTGAATCAATGAAGGCACTGTGTTCTATGAACAAACCAGAATTTCAGGAACACAATGGAAACATGAGATGCACAGCTCTAGAGATATCTTCATCCCAAATGTTCAAGCCTTCTGATCTCTTACTGATCAGCCACAGTTGAACACATTGTACCTTGACCCCAACATTGTGATGTGATTGGTCTTCTTCAAACACACTGGACAGTCAGGACAGATGAAGTAGCCTCCTAATTGGTTTGTGTGCCTCAAGTCTCTTGCCTCTCCAATCTATTCTTGACACAATTGCCAAAGTAATTTTCCTAAAGTTCAAGTCTATTCAAGCCACTTCTCTACTCATTAAATTCCATTTACTCCATATAGATTGTAAGATCAGTTATTATTTCAACTTTATGTCAATCTTTATAAATGAATACTTTGGGATATTCTATAACAAATCAACTATTAATACAATATTATATATATCGTGCGTAGATTTGTGAACACTAACTTTTAGTGGTGCATGATTAAAAAAACATGGAACCCTTTGGTCCTGAATACAAAAGGTAGTCACAATAATAGGCAGCTCATAGATTTAATTTATCAACATAACCACAGTTATTAGCTCCATTCAAAGATCTAGGCCTGAATTTGAGTGTGCCTATGGCATTGGGGGAAGGGAGTTGATGGGGCTATGTTGCCTTTCAGAAACTGAGATTATAATTAACATATGTTAAATGCTAAAAATCACTTTGCAAACCTTAAAGCATTCCATAAATGTTAGTTATTATAAGATCAGCTTTTGGTAGGTCAACGTCTTCATTTTAAAGATGAGAAAACTGGAATTCAGGCAAAGTAATCAAGTAACTTGTCCAAAAATCACACAGAAAATAAGAAGCAGACTTAAAATCGAATGCAGAAGTTCTGTTTCTCAATTTTTACTCTATATCACCCTTCTTTGCCTTCAATTATTTCAAAATACTAAATTCCACAAAATCCCATGAATGAAACACTGATACTCTTTCTAGTCCCTCTAAATGGAGTGAGGTATGGAGGGGGGGGGAAGAAAGAGGGAAAAAAAAAAACACTGCGCTAAATTACAAATATTATCTTAGTTAATCTTCACAACAACCGTGAGAGATAGGTGTTATGATTATTCCCATTTTACAGTTGAGGAAACTTGAATCAGAGAAAGGTTAAACAATTTACCCAGTGTCACACAGCTAGGATTTGAACTCAGTACATTCTCGTTGCAGGTCCAGCATGCTGTCCACTCAACCACTCAATATCTCTAAATATGATTGCAATTGTCTTTCTCTTAGAAGGATGATAATTATATGTAAAGCTAAAGAAAGAGGCATTATGCATTTAAGTAGGTAATACCATACCACAAAAAAAACTTGTATGAGAGGAAGAACAGAAAAGGATCAAGTCAAGAGTAGTGTATCAGAAAAAATGACTGAACTTGGATACATCAGGAAATGTATTTGAATCCCCCATATGATTTACCTGTTATGTGTGGACAGGCTAAATGCTTACGTTTTATTGTGCCTCAGTTTCCTCATCTGAAATGAGAATAACAATCCTTAGAATATTTATCTCATACGTTTCTTTTGAGAAGCATATAAGGCATTTTATAAGGCATAAGAAGCTACTAAATGTCACCTATTATAATGTATGACTGCAAAAGGCAGTGAACATAGTATATGGTGAGATGGAAAGAAAACAGATTGATATCCCAAGTGTGACTTTGCAACCTCAGAAGAGTAAAATTACAAAAAAGGATGTTCTCTTGTATATAACACATATCTTTTATGGAGGCTTTATGGAGCAATCTAAAAGAAACACAGGTTAAAAAAGCCTGGAAAGATTTTAATCTGTGTCCCTTGAGGTAGTCACTATATTAATAAAAACATAGTCAAAGTAAATGACCAAAGTAGTCTTATTAGTTTAAAATCATCCCTAACGTATATTTATTATTTCAAGGTTTACAAAGAATGCCTATATATGACGCAATGGGTGCTGAACTCAGATTTAGGAGAAATATAGATTTGAATTTTCTCTTACCAAGCAATGCAAAAAAATGGACAAGCCAATTAAAGTTAAGTCTCGGTTTCCTCACATTTAAATGGGAATAATTATACCTATAATACCTACTTCACATATTTATTATAAAGAATAAATATTATAACATATATAAACCACTTTTTATATTTTAAATATTATAAATCTGTGTGTGTGTTTGTGTGTAATTTGTTCATTATTGCTAGTTTTCTCCACATTAGTATGTAAGACACCTTAGGGCAGGATCTACGTTATTTTGTCTTTTGTATCACTAATTCCAAGAATAGTGACTTGCATAGAGTAGCCATTTAAGAAAAACTTACTTAATTAAATTTGAACCTCACAAAGATACATTAATCTGTAGATCATGTTCCCTCTCCCCAACCCCTTGGATTCATCGGTATAGATCTCCAGGTATAGAACCTTCCTCTGGCAAGGCATATCAACAATTTGTCTATAATTTATGGTTCTAAGGTATTGCCTAGGGCCAAAGTTTAAGGAATTTGCCCATGGTCACAAAACTTGTATGTGTCACAGTCAGAAAATGAATGCAGCTCTTCCTAACTCCAAGGCACACACTCTGTGATATCAGAGTGACTAGATATGAGGATAGTGTGTCCCAGGGCAAGAGATGAAGTGATATCCAAAGTTCCTCAATCTACAAATAATAGTACTGGGATTGACTACAAATTAAGTACCATTTTCTATGTATTATTAAGTGCATATATCACGTCATATGTTGGGAGGCACTAAGAAATTGGAAGTAGATGGGGGTTGCAGGGACTGACGGGGAGTGTACACCATAGTTCTTGACAAGGAGCTTGTAACCTGCTTGGAAGACAGCATTTCTATAGAAAGAGATAACAAACAATACAAGGCATCTCGCTAAATGACAAATGAATGGTAGCTCTCAAAAGTGTTCAAAAGAATATGTGTTCAAGGTGATTATAATAGATAGTTTACTTCCCCCTTTTGTCCTACTAACTTAATCCTTGCCCAAGATGGGAATCTGAAACTCCCATAATTAATAAGAAGAAAAAAGGAAAATGCTTTTTGTACTGTTTCTGGTTCATGAACCTTCTTCAAGGTTCACTAAAACAAAAGTTGATGAGGAAAACATTTTTAACCAACAGTTTAGTATTTAAATGAATGAACTAAATAGATAAGGAACTGGAACCCATTAAAGGCCACTTTATGGTCTTGAGTAGGAGTAATAATCCAAGTTCCCATGAGGGAGGAATCTCTCCCTTTTCTAGTGGGAAGTTAAGTGACTAGCAGGGAAGTAATAAGATGTTCCCTGAAGCAGCTATTAAAGTTATCTGAGAATGCACCAATGCCCTTTGCAATACTTATTTAATGTTTTCAAAGCACTTTCAGCTACTCAGATTAAAGAAGTTCAATGTGTTTATAGTAGGATCACCATTAATGATACTAGCACATTCACTCGTGAAGAGTAAAATAGTTCTCTGGGTTTGCTTGTTGGTATAGTTTTCTGTTAAGGTACACTGTCTTTTTGAAAAAGGAAATGAGAAACTTTGGCCACCTTTTTCCTCCCTGTAAATCTTGGAAAAAAAGAACTACAAAATGGTTTAATGGGAGAGTGACAGATTGACATGTACAAGATGATCAGAAGTAGAAACATTTCCATAAAAGGAATAACCACTGAGTTTCTGAAGGATGCACTGCTTCTCTGAATGACATAATAATATGCAAATACTTTCTTGAATATTTGTCATATCTGTCACTCTTCTTTATCGGACATAGTGCTTTATCACAATGCAGTGGAAAGAAAGGAGGAAATGAGGTGGAAAATATTATTACAGATTTTTTTTAAAGGGTGCTTTGATAGAAACTAAAGACAGCTGTTATCACTACTGTATTTAAAACAGATGTGAGTAATGAACCATGAGGCAAAATATGTAAAGGAGGGAAATATTTCTGCCAATATAGATACTCACTTATAAATTCTTTTTGCATGGAATAATAATAAAGTCTGGCCTAAGGGTACATGGTGACATTGAGCAGGCTGTTAAGTGTATTCTCCTTGTTTACACAGCCGAATACATAATAGCTCATATTTATACAGTGCTATACAGCTCACAAATGCTTTCAGAAGATGTCATCCTCACAATGCCATGAAATAAATAGCACACACATAATCCCCATTGTACTATGAACAGAGTAAGTCTCAAAGTGGTTGTGACTTCCTAAGTTACCCAGCTAGGAAGTGATGAATCCAGCTCCATCAGTATCAGCTCCTCCTCATGTCCCATTTTCTTTCTTCCACAGAGAGCACACTGTCTGATGGGGCAGCATAGAATTATAGGGTTAAAAGAGACCTTCATTGGTGTCCAGTGTGTTCTATATGGAGTATTTTTTTTTGAAATAAAAATCCTCTCCCACAATATGATTATATTAAAGTTCAAATAAATGATAGGAAATGAGCAATAAATGTTCCTTTGTGCATATATATATATATATATATTTAAAAGCATTAGGCTCTCTACTCACTACAACTTGCGAAGGCGATAGCCCCATTCTGATAGTCACCAACTGAGAAATTGTTGCTTCCTGTTAGAAATCACTGTTAACAATGTTTTCAAACTAAAACATGGGCAGCAACATGACTTGTATTGATCATGGCTCCACACTATGCTAGGTGTTAAAGCTTTTTCTCCATTATTAATTTTCTCCCACTGCCAAAGGAAAATGAGGGATAGGATTTATCACCAAAAGTAGCTGTGTAAGTCAACAACATATCCAATAACTTTCTGAGTGCATACTGTGCATTGTGTGATGCTCAGTGCTGGAGACGGAAAAAGGAAATAAGAGCCCACTCCCATCTTCAGTAGCTGGCCATTTTGTAGGGGGAAATGGATATGTACACAAACATCTATCAGTTTAATTTGAATCAACAATCATTTACTATGTACCTATATGTTCAAGGCACTTTTCTCAGCTATATTATAATAGTCAATATGCTTCTCGTTCCTCTCTGTATCAGACTAGTATAAAATCTCAGTACAAGGCTATTTCTCAGTTGTAAATTAAAAGGATAATATAAAACGATGACTGCCTTCAAAGAGATACATTCTACTGGAGGAGATACCATATACGCAAAACTAAATCAGTACAATGTTATAAGAAGTCATGTCAAGTAGGAAAGAACACTGAATCTAAACCAAGGGAATTAAGAAGGAACTCATGCAATGTAGGATATGGGAGCTGAACTGTGGTTTGGACAAAGATAGAAAAAGCAAACTGTGAAATACTAAGTGCGAAAGAGAGACACAAGGTATATTGCCATACTTGAGGCAATGTGGCACCTGATTTAGGCCTCGGAAGAGGAAAAAGATCCCAACACAGAGAAACTGGATTAAGGTTTGGGTGGTCTGGAGATAGGAAAAGTTCCTGGTGGGGAGGGGTTTAGGGATGGGGAGGAATGAATGACCAAAAATGTACAGATAAGACAGAGCAGAATTAGAAGACAGAGAATGAAAGTTCCACTTTAGTTATAGTGTAGTACATATAAGAGGAATAACTGGACATGGCTGAGATGCTGTCTGTAGTTATTGTTGTTCTTTCATTCTCAAAGAAGACCAATGACATCACGAGGGTGAGGTCTTGATTTGCACTTGAACTAGATTTGAGGCAGAGCTGTGCAAAGTCATCAGCCTGAATTTCTCCTCCAGAGTCATCAGAATCCAGTGGCAAGACAAAAGTCCAGATGACTGGCAATGGCCCAGCTGAAAGACTTAAGCACTGTTTGATTCCTGAAACATAGCAGGCATTTTAAGATGCTTACTAATGAAGAAGCATTCTACCCACTCTCTGATAAACAGAGTGCTCCATATGCAGAACAAAGCATACTTCAAATATAATTAATGTGAGAATTTGTTTTGCCTGACTGCATTATTTGTTAAGAGCTGGGTTTTTCTTTTTTCCCATGTGGGCTTTGGGGGTGGAGGAAAAAGGGCAGGGGAGGTTGAGAAGGCAGGGATAGGTAACAAACAAATTTAAAAAAAACCAGAAGAGCAGGGTCACTGAGGATTTTTTGTTATTAATGAAAAGAAGAGAACCGAAAGATTTCCTAACTCACCTTGGACTTTCTTCGTTCCAAGGATTTTATGAGAATTCTGTAAGTCATTCAAGAAGTAAGGGAGCTCAAAAAATGGAGTTATATTGTAAATTAAGGCAACCTATTTTGAAATGCATGGTGTACTTTTAAGAACTATATTACTGATGAATTCTATTTATTTCATACTTATTGCCTAAGATGTTCCATGTGCTTCTTTTACTCTTTCCTTTAGCAGACTGCTTTTTAGGTAGCACACTAACACCCTGGAGCAGGCATAGGGAGTCTACAACTCTGTTACAGGGAGCAGAGGAAGAGATTAATTAAAGGTATTCAGTGTGAACAGACAATGTGTCCATGTCTCTGTGTTCTTGACAATGAATAATCTATTCTACCAATTCTCAGTATGAATTAATTCTACCCTGAAAAGTTAAGACAAGAAAAAATTCTAGACTGCAGAAAGTGTAGGATAAAACACAAAATCCAAACTGATCCTCTATACATTTCAAATGTTTTATTAGTATGAATGTAGGTTGCCCTTTTCTCCAAAATTAGACTACTATGAAAGTTAAGTGCAGACTATAATCAGCACTGTTTCTTAGTACATTCTTATACATGTGTCTCATTGCAAAGGATTTTTCTTTATACTGACTGGGAGTTGAAACCTGTATTAGGATTAATACAGTATTCTTTAATTGGAATACTTTACTTCATTAAGACTGACATCATATCAGTAAACTTGGAATAACTGTGACCTTAAATATTACAGTTACTGGAAACTCTGATTAGTGTTTAACAAATCTAATATTCTTCAAATATCTCTCTGTTAGTACATGCTAGCAATTCTAATAATACAATAATACTAAATAATTATCTATCGATATCATTATATATTTATATCTGCATCTATGAGAAAGAGAATGAAAGAGAGAGAGAGGAAGGATGAGAATGAAAATGGTATACTCACGGATCAGATGCAGGAAGGCTTGGATTCTACCTCTGACAGGTAAGTTGTATGATCCTTGGTAGGTCATGTAGTTTCTGAGAATTTTAGGAATTTTTTTTTTTTAAGATTAAAAGGAGCCATCATTCATTTGCAAAAGGAGTTCCTTAAACTAATGAAATCCTAGCTCCAATCTGTCAAACTTTTATGTATAAAATATATCTCTAGATTACAAAAATAATGTCATTTCACTTAAATTGACCTTTCTCTCCTACCACATTACTAAATATTTGGCCTTTTGGATGGGAAACTTGGACGTTTTTGTCCTTGTTTTTCTTATTTGAGTCATTCTTTTTGTAAAAATCACACAGAAGCATCTACAATACTCAGAATTTATCATTTATTCTGCAAATGTGAGATTAGATGATTGCTTGACAGAGATGTGTTAGAGATGTATCACTCTCAGTCATGCTGTTTTTACACTGAAATTGTGCTCTAAGTCCCCTCCTGGGCGTGCTCTACACTGAAGCAGGGACTACAAACAAATTATATAATGCAGAGTCTGACTGCACTTTCCAGCACCGGCATAATAATAATGGATGTTGGAAGAGTAGAGGGCAGTATATTGCACAATCCCCAAGACTTCACTCTTAACTTTTCTTTTCTTCCTCCTCCTCCTCCTCCTCCTCCTTTTCTTTCTCTACAAAAAGGGTTTAAATGACTTGCCCAGGGTCACTTTTGTGTAGATTTGAACTCAAGTCTTCCTGAAGCCAGGGTCATTGCTGTTATCCACTGAACGACTAGCTAGAATGTGAGGAGGAGGAGGAGGAGGAGGAGGAGGAGGAGGAGGAGGAGGAGGAGGAGGAGGAGGAGGAAGAGGAGTAAGAAGAAGAGGAGGAGGAGCAGCAGGGGTTGGAGCTGGAGCTGAAGTTCGAGCAGGAGGAGAGTATGGTAATGAAGGGCTTATATTCTTCTTGGAGGACACAATGTATACACCACAGAGTTTAGCTTCAGGGCAGATTAAAAAACCTGGAGTTACTTCACCTAATCCAAAACACTATAGTTTTTGAGCTGTTCATTCTTGGCTTATCTCAGTGGTATATATGCAGATGACTGATTTATAGCCAGGGACCTGGAGGGGGCAGACTCAGAACCATTGAGAAGGGGAGATCTTACTGGGAATCCATGCTTGAGGTGGGATAAGGCATTGTGCAAGCTCTCCTATTACTTCCTGGTTATGAGCAAGAAGAAGCAAATGTGGTGATGGAGTGGGGGCTGTGAAAGAAGGTAAACAGTATTGGAAGAGGAGGGGTAGGGGGAGAGGCACAGAGAATCAATCATAACCGTGTACTGGAGTTGGGATCACAAGGGAAGAGTGTTCAGGGGGCAGGAGTTTGAGATCTCATTTTTATAGAGTTTTTGTGGAGGATAGACTCACTAACTCTTACCATGCCACCTTGGAGTTAATTCATTAATATGTGCACATCATATCAACATTGTCAGTAAACCTTTAATGTTAACAAGGCCTGATCATCCCAATGTTATTAATAATAGCTGGTGATCTGCTGGTCTTACTACAGATGTACAGAACTTATCTGAGGTTTATATATCGTTGGATCAAAAGGCCCTGACAAAAAACTGCAGATGACTTCTCCTGACTCAGTGTATATTACCAGAATGTGATTTTTTAGTAAATATCTAATACGGTTTGTAAATTTTGCTCCTTCAATCTTTGAGACAATATGTATGTGACTTCTAAGTTCCCTTTGCAATCTTACTTCTTGCCATTGCTACTTTATACTGGCTACTTATGAACTTACCATATTAATTATGTTAACTAGAAGGGGTGGTGGTCAGGGAATAGAACAAGGTAACACTATGCATGTATGCACAACCATACCCCCTCATACCTTCAACATAGGCACACATGCACTCTCTGTTGTCAGCAGTCAGCCTATACTCTGCATTTGGCTGTGTATAACCAAAACCCATCATAGATAGTTATGTAGATAGTATGTGCTTAAATACAGCTCCTACCTTCAGACATTTCATTTCACTGGAATATGGGTAGGGAGAGAATATAACACTTGCATAGCTAAGTACAAATCCCCATATAGTAGGTCAGAGGAGAAATATAGAAAAATGCTCAGGAAAATCAGTTCATATTGCTATGATCATAGAGTTGGAAGTATCTTGTTAAAAGCCCTACAACAACTTTAAGAGTTCCCCATGTTGCAGCAATAAAAGTTGGTTTATACCACCATTTTAATATATTTGTAGACAGATGTAAAAGAGTTCCCTGTTCTCTTGCTACAAAAGGTGCATTTATATCCAGTAGCCATGTGTCAGGTACTCTGGGAGAGTAACACCGTCAGTGCATTTCTGCAGATAGAAAATGACTCTATAGCCCTTTTATTACTGAACCTCTCCAGTGTGGAGCTTGAAAATTCCACAAGGCAGGACACTTATAAGAGGAAACTTAACATTTGTATCACAACTCACAAACTGATAATATAACAAAATGGTGAGCAGGGTTTATTTCAGACCCAATCTGAGTTATTGAGCACATACCAACAAGTCTGCCAGCATTCATTACTTTAGAGAGACAGATGGTCTGGACTGAACAACCAATTAATGCAAAATGTGTTCTTTGTGGCACTTACCACAGAGACAGAATAAGAGCTTGTCTTTCTTTCTTTCTCTCTCTTTCTTTCTTTTTTCTTTCTTTCTTTCTTTCTTTCTTTCTTTCTTTCTTTCTTTCTTTCTTTCTTTCTTCCTTTCTTCCTTTCTTCCTTTCTTTCAACCATCTCATTAAAGTTTATTCTATTTCAATACTAAAATTCTTTTAAGGAGCAAAGCAACAAGATATCCATATATAAAATCTTTCTGAGGCTATATAGTTTATATGTTTTACCAGCATTAATAACTATATATTTTATAAACATATTAGAATCAGGATTGGGCCTATTTCTTTTGTACAGGGAACTTCCAGGGGAGGAAATTGCTTCTACCAATGAAGGTCAGCATCCTTTCTGCAAATAATAGCCTTAGAGAATTGCTTAGATCACTGAGAGCTTAAGTGATTTGTTTGGGGTCACATAACCAGTATGTGTCAGATTTGTGTCTTAAAAGCAGGTCTTCCTGACTTACAAAGGTATCACTTTAGCCACTGCATCAGGCTGCCTCTCGTATATGTTTTCATGTACCATGAGTGCCCACACACACACACATATATATGTGCACATATACATAGACACACATAGATATACACATATATGCACATAATACACATTCATACCCTTACTTGGCATTCATTACCTCTCTCTCTGTCTCTGTCTCTCTCTATGTTTCTCACTGTCTCTCTCTGTAATACCAATGTTTAGCACAGTACAGGCCCTGCTGGAGTGCTGGAGAAAAATCTTCACATAAACTTAAGTAAATTAAGAAAAATCACTTTATAAAACGTTCAAGTGGAAAAAGAAATATGTAATGTTTTATTCTCATACTTTTCTTTCTGCTTTCTAAATGAAATTTAATTCTTAAAGACATCAACCATTTTCTGAGATCAATTAATTATCTTCATGGAGCTGTACAATAAGAAAATGTAATTACGGCATGAAGGTCTCTCTACAAAGAATTTACTTTTTCCCCCCAATTATTGTCTGTGTGATTTTTTTTTTTAATTTTTGCTTACCTTCTGAAATATAAGATGTGTTTAAAATAACTTGGTTCTTTTCTTTTGATGCATTAAAAGTTCACCAAATCCTTTCAGCACAAATTGTTTTTGGCCAACTTGTCTTTGATTAAATGAAATTTATAAGTTTATGCTTTGGAAGTCATTTGGGATGCAACTGTTTAATAATAATACAGAGAGTGGTTGACATTTTGATGTACTTACATCTTCTAGACAAAATGATTACATATACTGCGCATCAATCACTTGACATAACTAAAATATAACCAGTTTAATAGAACAATATCTTATGATAAATACCTCCTTCCTTAAAACTTCCAATCTTTGCTTCATTGTTTCTATTTGATTAATGACTTCCTTTCACCTTGATAGTCCTTCCCTCTTCTCTCCTCAGAAAGAAACCATCATCTGGTGACATTTTATGGCATTTGTAAGATTTCTTACTTTCAGAGAGTTTTCTTTCTCCTTTCCTAGCTTTTTAAAAATTTTAAATTGTTTGCTTTTATATCACATTTATTTCTGAATCTAGGCTATCACTCCCACCCACCTAAATATCTATGCACATACAAAAAAAAAAAAGAGAGAGCTTTCCCATGGAACAAAAAAATAACAATAATAATCCAATTGGTACACTGACACATCTAACAATGTGTACAACTTTCCATTCGCATAGTTTCCACCTTCTCCAAATAAGGAAAGGAAGGGCATTTCTTTACTTCTCTGGGTCCAAGGTTCATCATTACGATTGCATAGCTTCCATGTTCATTTTAGGATTCTTTTAGTTAACATTGCTGAATTCATTATCCAAGGTCCATCAATACCATTACATAGCTTTCATGTGCATTTTAGGATTCTTTTAATTAAAATAACTGAATTCATTCACAGAACCAGTTTTCCTAGTTCTGCATATTCCTTTCTGTATCAGTCTATCCAAGTTTTCTTGTTTTTTTTTTTAATTCTATATACTCTTTCTGTCTTCCAAAGAAGCAATAACCCATTTGCATTTATCAGCACAATTAGTTTATCCCTTCTGTGATGATTGTGCATTCAATGTAGCCTCTGAAGCTAAAAAACAACTTCCATTCAAATTATCATAGAAGATTCTGAATATCACCTGGCAAGATAAAGTACCAGAGGTCCTTTCTTAACCTGAACTGCCAAGCATTCAAACTCTATTGCAGAGAGTACAACTCTTGACAGGTTGGCCACATTGTTCAAATGCCAAATGTATGTTCAAGGCAGGCCCTCACATGGTGATCAGAAGATGTGATACAAGGACACTCTCAATATCTCTCTGAAGAATTTTAGAATCAATTGCATGGCATAGGAGACATTGACAAAGGAATGCCCATCATGGGATACCCACATCAAGGAAGGCACTTCACTCTATGAGTGAAACATAATTGAAGTAGCTCAAAAGAAATGTGAGATGCACAAATTTAGAGATATCTCCTCTCCTACTATTCATATGGAGTATTTGTGTTCCACTTGTGGTAGAAGCTTCCATGATGGTATTGTTCTCATTAGCCATAGTCAGACCCACAGTACCTTGACTCCAACATAGTGATGTCATTTTGGTTTTCTGAGAACAAAAGACAAGAATCAACCAACCAAACAATTTCAGGTCACACCATATAGCATTTTGGGGGAACACTTCTCTAATATTTTTATTGCATAATATTTATTGTCATTTATTTTTTTAAAATTTTATTCTCCTACAAACATGGTAACTTCTGTAAAGATAGAGACTTTTGTTATTCAGCTTAAATGTATTCCAGGGTCTATCATAGTTATCTATACACAAAAGGTACCTGATCAATTTTGTTGAATTTATTGAAAATTAATTTTGTTTGTTACCACCCTTTATATGCACAAATTTGGAAAATATCCTTCTTACTTTCTTAGTCTCATCACCTTAAATACCCCTCAAAGGATTAAAAGTCATAAATCTGTTATCACCAGCTCATAAATTCTTTTGACTTTTAATCTATTAGGATGCTAGTCAAAGGAGAATAATTTACACCTATAGACTCAAATTTTCTGTTTTCTTTTACAAAGTCATGGTAGCTTTCTTTTCTCTATTTCTCTACTTCTCTCTTTAACTGTAGGAGGGAAGAAAGTGATATAATAACTTTCCAACTGTGTGTTCTACTGCTATCACGTTTGAGTACCCAGGATCACCTCGTTTTAAGACAGAATTTTGGCATCGGAGTAGGATATCAGTTGATGAATGTAATTGCATTTTGGTTTTAAAATTGAAAGAAAAAAGGTAATAAAGCCACATTTTAATTTCTCAGTCAACTATATCTATAGATAAAACACTTTTAGTAAAGAGTAAAGTGGAAACATTAGCCCCTTTCTCTCCACAGCCTCCAAACTGGCCATTCCTCTAATGAACACTCTTAGGGAAACAAAGGGGAGAAGTTCATATTTGATTCTTCATTAGAAAATTACCCTTTAAAATCAAAGCCCTCTTGAGTGTTTTAAATAAAAGAGCATAAAGAGAACCTTTCCTTCCACCAATAAATCCCCTGAGCACACTGCTCTAGTTTCATAAATGCTGCCAATACCTACCCTAGCTGGCGAATGGTGGAAGAAGGCGGAGAATGTCCTTTTCTCTCATGAGTCCCTCAAGAAGTTAACAATCAGAGTATGTACCACTTTACTACCCATTAGATGTAAGACTCTTGAAGAAAAACATCTGGGCCAAGTTCTGTTCCTTTGTACAGAGAACAATTGTGCCAGAGAACAATGCACAAAGGGATAATCACTTCCTTCCTTCTGGATACCACATTTCTCTTATTGTAGTCAGTGGTAGCATTAGCTATTTTAGCTGCTAGATCATACTGGGGACCCAATATTATTTTCTCTAGATCAATGATACATCATTAAAATTAATTTTCTTCATGTTTCTCCCTCCTTTATTTTCTGAGAAGCATAATCTCCTCAATCAGTCACTAATGAGTATAACAAACACTACTGGCATCTAGGTGACACAGTGGATAAAGTGCTGGGCCTGGCATAAAGAAAACTTCTCTTCCTGAGTTAAAATCTGGTCTCAGACACTCATTGTGTGTCCTTGGGCAAGTCACTTAACCCTGCCTGCGTCAGTTTCCTCAGCAGTAACATGAGCTGGAGAAGCAAATGGCAAACTACTTCAGTATCTTTGTAAAACAACAACAACCAAAGTCAAATAAGGTCAAGAAGAGTTGAACATGAACAAAAAATGACCAAACAGCGTGACAGATGCTTCATAAAAGTTTTTTTTAACTACAAGGCTCAGATGTTTTACCATGATAGGAATAGTGTGAGGGTAATGGGTAGAGAAAGATTGATTGATGATGCATTGACCGGAGCCATTGGCAAGTAGACATTACAAAGAACAATGGTGCACAGGGAAAGAGTGTGATGGAATGGTAAACCGTCTCTTTTTCAGTAACTCATTTCTATTGTCCATTTTGTAGCTCATTGTATCTTAGGGCTTAGATGTCTTATGCAACTGACTGGTTTCTGAGAACATTTCTAGTTGCAGTGGTATGGTCTTGTGGAAATCTCTTCGCTTAGTCATTCTATAATAGGCTGGTCCTCAAAACAGTTATTTCTAGCAAATCTGTTTCTCTGGTTCAGGTCATTCAAGAGATCTATTTTCTGCTATACATTCTTGTAAAATGGGTCTTAATATAGTCACTTTAATTTTGTTTTGCCAATAATTCGGTAATTTGGTGAGAACTAGCTCAAAACTTATAGTTCTGATAAGACCATAAAACTGAGAACCTGTAAACAAGATAATTTACATTTTTCTATATTCCTCGCTGCTCCTCTCCTTATCTAAATCAGGTACTTGATTTAGACATTGCCAACACCATCTGAAGGGAGAATCTAAAATAAATTATGAGGATATGATTTGGAGAATGAACAATTCTAGTTAATTTAAATATATATATATATAGATATATTTTTTTTCTTCAATAGAAGAGCACTATTGAATTGAGGAAAGTATCAAGACAGCAATATTTGTTCTAGTTCAGACTTCGTTTTCAAATGTAGCACCACAAGATCTATCACCCAAAGACACACACAAAAACCCAGATCCACTGGACAAGGGTCACTACCTGTTCATGGATTCTGCTCATCCATACTCCTAAAGCTATGTATCATAAGGTTTCACCTATGTGTTCACCTTTAAATAATTAGCCACAAGACATAATTAGCTCAAAACAAAGGCATTTATTGACATGGCATACTAAGGAAATTGCAATAAAAAAATCATTTGGTTAAACCTAGGTGGTAAATCTAGCTGGGATGGATTCTTATAAATGTGCTGAACAATGATGAGGAAAGTGTCCACACATAGTGAACATGGGAAAAGGCACACAGATGTGGGACATGAGTAGCTGAGACATGAGCTAGGTCGATTAATTTATACCTTTACTGCTTCAGGGGTAGAAGGACATAATTATCTCCAAATAATTCTCTTCCTTTCTCACAACCTCTTAAGGATGCTACACCACTGGATGTAAGGTCTCTAACACCTCCAGTTTCTGGCTTAGCTAAAATTCCTAATGACTTTGAACCCTAAGTAGGATAATGCGCAGGAACCACATGGACTATTATCTGCTTTCTCCAAAGAGCAGGAAACATCCAAATACAAGATCTAGTACATGCAAATTTAAGAAACAAAGACTGTTGAAGTTGAAGTTACCTATGAAGAAACTCTCAGATTGGGTTCAAGCATTAAAATCTCTCATTTTTGCTAGAAGGCTAGAAATTGGATTGTGACATCTACAGAAATGAAAATATTGGCTGCTCCAAGTAGAATGTGGAGTTCAAGAAACAATGCCCTTGTATCTCCATCTCAGACTATGCTCTAGCAGTTGTCTCAAAGGGTGCTGAATGAAATAGTAGCTAATTATTGAAAAGAGAAAAAAAGAAACTCCTTCCTCTCAATTAAATCATCTAATAGACACAAGCAAGCCGTTGGGAATTGAAAATATTGTCGAGAGCTACTTCTTGCTACCAACGCTAGCTTTTTTCACAACATTATCTAAGAGTTAGTTCCCTTATTCAGAATCTCTCATTTTCTATCATTTGCCCATATAAATGAATGAGCAGAGGAAAAATCATTGTGGCAATCTATACTCATGGACAGAGTTATTGTCTTTTCCAGTCTTCCGTTTCCATTCTGGACTCATATACAAATGGAGTAATCAAAGTCTAACTTCCTTACAAGTTTCAAATAAGCCATTCAATATTTAAAAACCTTCATTTAATCAGTTTGGGGGACTCAGGAGTCCCCTAATCAATCCCCCAGCTACATAAGCACCTACAGAGATGTTATGTTTTTTTGAAAAACTAATGAAACAACTAGCTATTTGATATATTAGAAACTGAATTCAGAGCACTCAGATTCAAGTCCTGCCCCAACTACTTAGCTACTTGGGTGATCTTGGGCAAATGACTAAATACTTTGTTCTATAGTTTCCCTCACTTCAAAATAAGGATGATTGATTATATGGTCCCTAAAATCTTTCAAACTCTAAATCCTATTAAAGTATATGAGAAAAGGGGAAGCTGACGATGCTTCACACGGATCAGAATTTCACCAGGTATAATTTTGAGAATTCAGAGAATCAGAATTTTATAATGCATATTTTACTGGTCAATCCTTGATTCTTAATTTAATTCATTCATTTTATAAAATAAATTTTATTCCTTTAATTGGTTTCCTAAGCCATACTTTAGATGGGCTCTTTCTCTGCTATTCTTTTTAAAACTACTGGAAAAAATTGGCTCACAAAAGGAAGTTATGCTAATGAATGAATTGTACAGGAGAATGTTCTTTTCATTGCATATTTTCCCGTATTTTAATTACTCACTTAACAAAGAGAATCTCTATCTTCTTTATACCACAGTAGACAAACTGCTAAAAAAGAAAGCCTGCATGGAGTACATTTCTACAGATAGTTAGCACATGTATTTGTTTGTGAATGACTTTCAGGCAGGCCATACTTCTCATTTAAACATATTCAGATGAGTGTTCTTTGGTTTAAATGGTATGAGTGAAACATAATCCTTAAATTCATCACAATCCAGTCAATGTTCATGCTGGGCTTGAGTCATTTGGGAGAAAAACTGCAGCTTATATTAGAAAATATTTTTATACAAAAGGAATTATTAATCAGAAAAATGCCCTCAACTTAGTAAGTAAGAATATCCTTGCTTAAAAAATATGTGAAGGATTTCTCTATTAATTATGCCCATTGAGATTTCCACAGTAACAACAAAAAAGGCCACGCATGCATGTACTACATAATTATCAAGTCCCCAAATATTAGAAATCATTTGTATTATCCTCCTCATGTTCTTGAAGTCAATAAAGAGAACTGTTTTGAAAAAGAATGCAACTTTAGCTATGAGAGATGGTAAAATAGAGAAGTTAAAAGTGATTAATAGTTATCTCACTAAGAACAATTGCCAAAATATTAATGTGTCCAGTTAATTTTAATGTAAGAAAGAGAATTATTGTTGTTGTTGTTTTTTCTTTGTTTTTTACTCAGCAAGGCTTCCGAATAGCTACCATTAAATCAAGGTCCATGTAGAAGTACAGGTTTCTGCTTCTACTCTTGTCCTCTGTTTACTTTTCGGAAATATTATTTTGACAAGAAAGGAAGAAAGTCATTGTTGTTGTTTGTCCTTGGTTCTTGAAGAGGACCATGACATCAGGGAGGTGATGCCATGACAAACAAGTGAATTGTATTTAAGTGAGGTAGGGCTATGCAAAATCACCAGCCTCACTACATCACCAGCCTTGGATCAAGGGGAGACCTTGATCTCTTTAAGCTAAGGTCTTTAATAGGTGTCAGTTTGACTGAGGCAATGACTATATGGTGGTTAAGGCTAATTAAGAAATGAGGCAGAGAATGGCTTCTTTTACCTAGTAAAAAAAAAAAAAAATCAAACTGGGAGGGGAAGACCCTCAGGTTTTCTGGCCAAAACAGATATAATTGCTATTTACATTCATTCTGGGCCAACAAGGGCCCAAACAATGACCAAATGGGGCTTTGCTTTGGACCTATTGTTGGCCAATCAATGAGCCAGCATGGTCCTCAAGAAAAAAAATAATCTAGCCTGTTAATTCAAAATTTACAAATTCAAATTTTACATTCAAAATTTACATTTCTTTGGACAGAACTCTGTAATGGTAAGGGAATTTGAAAAACTTCCCTTTGCCTTTATAAGCCTAAGTGAATTTGAGGACCTTCCCTGATTTGAAAATATATTCTGCCCCCTAAAAGGCTGAACGTAGTCACATGGAGCCTATGGTGGGAGGAGATTGCTTAAGTATGGTGTAGAGTCCACAGGAGAAATTTGCTTAGGGGAGGCTTGCTTTTCAGGAAGGCACAACTTTTATTACTTTGTAATTAGGCAATGGGTCTTGAGGGTTATGATATTCTCTGACCCTGGAAAAGGCTTTAAATATCTCTGATGTGAGGTTTTGCTTTGGGGCTCACTTTGGGAAGAGTTGTGTGATTTGGCCAGATGAGACTCTGGATAGCCATTGAGCCCCCAGCACTGAAAACCCAGATGTTGGTGCTTCTCTCTCTGGTAATTACCTGTTTGCATGCAATGGTCAGACAGCTAAAAGCCCTGTTGGTCTGTTGAATTTTATTGTTTTCTCTGTATTTGTTGTCTGCTTGTAATTTCTGTTTGTACTTTCTGAAGTTCAGGGTGCTGACATTTTCCCTTGAACTAGGTAAATAATATATGTTTGATTGAAGTAAGATTGTTAACTCTTTTAGAGTTGCTTTCCTTCAGAAAACCAGATCAAAGAACTTGTACTAACAGCCATCCTGGGTATTGTAACAGCAAGCAAAGAAGTAGTTGACACCTTGTTTCAGCTATTTAATTATTTAGCAGCTTGTTTCAGTTCAAATTTCTTTTGACCCTTGCCCATGATTATGTCAGGTCTGTGTGGAGAAACAGAACTTGTGAACCCCACAACCTGTGAACTTTAGAACTTGTGAACTCCTGGTGCTGAAGCAACACGAGAAAACAAAAAGGAGCTGATGACCATATATAAGAAGAAGCCAAAGCTCTGAGAGAACAGAACTGAGAACAGAACTTGTGGTGGCATAACTGACAACACAACTCTTGTGGTGGCAGAGTTAAGAAGAAGAAAACTTGTGGTATCTCAGCACTCTATATTTGTCTGTTCCATCTGTGTTGATTTTTGTTTGTGATACTTTGTACAGAAGCCCTGGGACATTACTGGAAGCCTTGAAAGAGGATTTTCTGGTTGACTATCTACAGAAGTCCTGGACAAAGGTTTCAGAGGTCCTGGAATTTTACTGATGATTTGTGTTGACTTCTTGGACCTTGTTGGTGGGTCTGTGTTGATTTCACAGACTAATGAATTGATGATGGTGCTGACAATATGTATGAATATTATTGTGACTCTGTTAAGCTTTGTCTTCCCAGAAACAGAAATTGTGAAGGACTTCAGGTAGACTGCACACTGTGAGCTTCAGTATGGAATTGGACAAGGAGCTGGATGAAGAGTTGGACAAGGAGCTGAGAGCTGCCTATTCGTGAATTCAGGTGGCAATTGGATAGATTCATACAGGAGCTAGACCCATGGAAGAGGAACCATGGAATCTGGGAGCCAGCCTCAAGTCAAGATGAAAGGACCTCCCCTCAGGTACTTAATGCTGACTGAGAAGATCATGATACAATGTTACCTAGGGGTGAAGAAATTACCTTTGTACTTTGTGTCCCGTAAGGAGGCTTTCTCCTTAAGGATGACTGAGTTAAGGATTTATTGAATGATATCTTTAGCTTAAAACTATGTGGCCACTTTGGTGAAAACTATGTGACCACTTTAGTGATAAGTTGTTGTCATAACATTGTGAATGCTGTACTTTGGTTTCTGTCAGTGTTTTGCTTTAGTTTACTGCTGAATAAAAAGAGAGTTCACTATACCATGTGATCAGAACCTTAAAGTTGTTCACAGCAGCAGTCCTCTGGAAAGCTGCTTTTGCTTGGCTTCACAGGTATGTTAGCATGCTTGCTGCTAAAAGCAACTACAGATAATAATATAATGATACCTTATGTGGACAGAGGGAAGGGGAGGAAAAAAGGAGTGGAGTGGAGGGAAGGGGAGGAGAAGGAGGAAGGAAGGAAATGAAGGAAGAAAGGAAAATGGAAGTAAAGAAAAAGGATAGAGAAGAAGGAAGGAAAAAAGATGATGAAAAGAGAATGAAAGAGAGAAAGAAAAAGGAAGAAAGTAAAATAAAGCATAAAGAGGGAAGAAGAGAAAATCTGTTTTCTTAGGTTCTGCTAAAATATGCAGCTATCAAATTCACAGTCAAAAGTGGTTTTATCGCTGCAAATGACTACTACTTTTCTCTTGATTTAAAAAACATCTTAGAATCTCAGCTGAGAGGTAACATAGAGGTCATCTGGTCCAATCTATAGCTGAATAGCTCTGTCTTCTACATAATCCTTGACCATTTGATGACTTTGGGCATCCTACTTACACTCCATTTTGTAAAGGAGGTAATTGTTAAGAAAATGTTTCTTTTATTGAGTCTCAATCTGCCTCTGAACCTTATGGGAAAAGTGAGATGCTGGTACATACTTTCTGAGAAAGCAAAGTGCCTACTATTGTTAATTTATGTGGATATCTATATTCCATTAGACTTCTGGGTGGGAGATGGGGAACTAATGCAGCTGTGTTAGAGGAAGGGTCATGCTAGGACATTAATAAACTTAGTGATGTATATAATATTGCCTATACTTATGTGAATCACTTCTTATAGACCTTCCTGCATGACATGGGAAAGATGCAAGGTTTCCACTTTGAAACAATGTCTACCATTTTGTATATTATATTACATTGGGAAAAGTATAAGAGTTGGTAATGATGTTATTTTAGGATATAAATAAGGTATGGACTCCAAGGAATATCTAAACTTCTCATTTTTCATTATATCCTCCAAAGGTTAACAGACATAATATTCATGGAAGAGCAATTAGGCTGGAAATGTGAGAATTTCAGTAGGTTAAGTGGTAGGCTTGGATTTACATTGAATATAATTTTTCTTCCTTAACTTTTTTATGTGTATTCTTTCATGGTACTTCCTCAAACATTTCACTTCTTTTCCAACTTTTGCACACTGTTGAGCCAGGTTCTTGGAGGAAAGATGACTTCTTTTACTTTTGACTTAGAAGGTAGTGTAAGGATCTCCCCTCTTCCCCAGTAAAAACAAACAAACAAACAAAACTTCTCAGAAAGTCTAAAAAATTTACTGGACCAAATCTTTAGGAGGAATTTTTTTTTTAAAGTCACAATGAGTTTTTTGTATGCCTATATATGTATATATGTATGTGTGTGTGTGCATATATATATATATATATATATATATATGTATACCCATATACACACATACATACATGCACACACAGACACACACATACACCAGGTTCACATATAGAACCAGAGAAGTCAGACTAAGAAGAAATCTGGACTCCTCCCGTTCTGTTTTTTTCATATTTTATATTAATATTTTGCCCTCTGGTTCTAAGAGATTGTGGCAGTTTTCTTTCATGATTTTTTAAAAATATGGTTCTAGGCTCTTTTTTTCTGTTTTCTTTCATTTTTTCGTATTGACATTCATAAGACTAAGGTTTTCTTAAATGGTTTTCCTTGTCATGTTTTCAGGTCAGTTGTTTTTGCTATTAGATACCTTATATTTTCTTCTATATTTTTCAGTCTTTTGACTTTGTTTTTCTTGTGGTCTCAGGAAGGCACTGGATTTTGTTGGTTTCTTCTTTAGTTACTTGGGCAAGAGTTCTTATCTCTTGTCCTGAGCTGTTAATTCTCTTATCATTGCTTATTCCATAGATCTCATTTCTTTTCTATTTTTTTCCTCTAGCACTCTCATTTTATTTAAAACAAATAATTCTTTTAATTTTTTAAAAAAATCTTTTCTAAGAATTCAAGCTGAATTTGTGCCTAAGCTGATATTTTATTTTAAAGCTTTGTTTGTCCACAGTTTGGATTCATTCATTTATTTTGGGCATCACTGTTACAATAATAGCTTTGATAGTGTTTCTTTTTTCTCTCTTTCTTTCTTTTCCTCATTGTTCTAGCCTATTTTTTGACTTTGGACTTGATGATAGGTTCAGGCACTGCATACTTTTGGAGAGAAAATTTCTTTTAGTTCTACCATCCTAAACCAGCATAATATACTGGCTGATGATGGCTATGTCCATAATCAGTCTACTATTGACTGGTTCCAAATACTGACGAATTATTTGGAGTGCTTAGATTGGGAGGATGGGGAGGCGGAAGCAGGGCAGGGAATAAGCAGACTTTGTCCTGGATCAGACTCACTTTGGTAGAATGAAAAGTTTGTAAGTCCCAGTATGGTGGTGTTGAGATCCTAGAATATCATTACACTCAATACCCCACAAGAAATCAGAAAACTGCCACAATCTCTTAGAAATATAGGGCAAAATATAAATATAATTCACTGCTCACCTCCTGCAAGAAATGTCTAATGAAAATTCCCAGAAATTTTATAGCTCAAATCAAGTGATTCTGTGTTAGAGGGGGAAAAAATACACATATACTCACACACACACACACACATATATATTCTTTTATATATATATTCTTATGTGTGTGTGTGTATGTATAGGTGAGTATATATGCACATGTATGTATGTAAATGTATGTGTATATATAAATATATATTAAATGTGTGTATGTGTGTGTTTTTACTATAAGTATTCAGGCATAAAAATCATTTATTGGGACAGCTAGGTGGGGCAGTGAATAGCGCACCGGCCCTGGTGTCAGGAGAATCTGAGTTTGAATCCAGCCTCTGACACTTAACAGTTACTAGCCCTGTGACCTTGGGCAAGTCACTTAAGCCCAATTGCCCTGCCTTCCCCCTGCACCCCCACAAAAAAAAATCATTTATCAAGAAGTCATAGTCAATATCATACTTGACTCTTCATTTAAAAAAAAACACAATTCTTAGAATATAGGTAAAAGATACAGGTTTAGAAAAAAAAAGATATAGAATTACAAACAAGAATAATTTATCCAGAAAATATCAGTATAATTTTCCTGAGGGAAAAGTAATTTGTAATGAAATAGAGGACTTCCAAGCATTCCTGATGAAAAGACCAGATATGTGTAGAAACTGTGAAGTTCAAATCCAGGAATTAAGGGAAACATAAAATTAAAGAGTAATAAACAATCAAAAGGAACTAAACAAGAATAAATTACTTACATTTAATATTTCATCTCTGAAACCTATTATCAGAGGTCATAAAGGAGACTAATTAAACAAGATATGGGAGTGTTTCTGTTATATCTGCATCTTAAGCAAGGAAAAAAAGAGAGATATATACTGGAGGCAGGGGGTTAGGGGAGAGGGAAAGGAAAGTTAAGGAAAATTATCTCACATAATCACATCTATACAAAGAGGGAGAAGGAATTGGTTAGAGAGGAGTTGATACTGGAACATTACTTTCATATGAAGTGATCAAAGGAGTGAAGAACACATGCAAACATGAGGATGAACTTATACATGCACACATGGATACATGCAAACACACTGAAAATACTGAGTATATTTCTGGTTGAAAGGGGAATTAGAGGTAAGTGGAAAAATGAGACAGGGGATTAGAGGGAAGGTAGATTAAGGGAGGTATTAATGCTGAGTAAAACAAACTAAACAATTACAAAATTGTAACACAGAAGCTATATTAGAAAAGAAGAATATTGGGGGTGGAGTCAAGATGGTGGCACAGAAGCAGGAAAACTCTATGAGTCCCCCCATGAGTACCTCAAATACCTATAAAATATGACTCTAACAAATTTACAGTTCGAGAACCCACAAAGTGACAGAGAGAAACAGATCTTCCACTGAAGTCAGACTGGCAGGAAGGGATGATATTTAAAAAGTGAAATTGAAAGGTGAGAGGAGAATATAATGAGAGGAGACTGGGAGAGACAGAATGGGGTTAATTATCTCATATAGAAGAGGCAAGGGATAACTGTTACAGTAGAGGGGAAGAACAGGAAGGCAAAAGGGAATGGGTCAACCTTACTGTCATTGAAGTTGGCTTAGGGAAGGAATGACATACACTCTAAACTGGGTATCTTGCCCTATGGGAGAGTAAGGGGGAAGGGTATGAGAGTGGGGATGATGGAGGAGAGGGCGAGTTGGGGTGGAGGGTAGTTAGAAGCACCTCTTTTATAAAGGGACAGCGTCAAAGTAGAGAATGGAACAAGTGGGGGGTGGGAAAGGATGGAGGGAAATATACTCAGTCTTTCACAATATATCCACTATGGAAACATTTTGTGTAACTACACATGTACAACCTATATTGAATTCCTTATCTTCCCAGTATTTTTTTTTTTACATGAAACTAGGAAATAAGATATACAGGCACTGGGGTATGGAGATTCATCTTGTCCTACCTGTAAGTCAGAAGGGTGATGGGGAAGGATATAGGAGAGAGAGCAGATTGAGAGCAGGGGGTATACAGTGGGATCACTGTTTTGGGGTCATGGGTAGGGCAAAGACTGGGAGAGAATTTGTAACTCAAAATCTTGTGGAAATGAATGATGTAAAGTAAAAATAATTATTAAATTTAATTTTAAAAAAATTTCCAAAAAGTGGTAAGTTATGAGCCCCACCCCCCCCAAAAAAAGAAAAGAGGAATATTTATGTAATAAGGTATGGTCACAAACATACAAAGTTGCTTCAACATGTGAGAGACCTTATCCTCCTTCCCACTTGCACCATCTTAGTCTTTGGGGAGGGGAAGGGTATTAGGTTCATAATTCAGTTCATTTCTCACAGTGCAAAGTCTCAGTTCTAAGTCTAGAACTCCTTGGACTTCAGAAACAAGGACCTGGTTTCTTGGGGCTTCTGTTCCTGACTAGCTATACCCCTACTCCCTGCAATCCTGGCTTCAAAGGTGCCAAAACTTGAACTCTCCCCATGATGTAAGGATTACTTTGGGCATCTGAAACTGAAGACAAACAAAGCAGAAGGAAACACACTCCGGCCAATTTTTTAGGAACCTAGTCAGGGAATCCTAATAAAGCTGCCCCCAGGCTCAATATTCTAACTCTTTTATAGGGCACACTGAAAACAGGCCCATGGCCCCTACCTAGCCACCACCCATCCTGACTCAGTATGCTAATTTATTCATATATACCCCACTGCTCACTAGAACAAAAGGTGTGTCCATGAACTCGTATCTCTTGCAGAAACAGCAGGTGTTCCCATGTGATGGTATGTGGGATAAAGACCCCAAAGACACTTACCCAAATAAAACTCAGAGGTTTCTCCAGGTGGAAACAGAAGCTATTTATTCCTAAACAAGTCTCCTGAGAGTTGGGTGTCATCCAGCCAGAACATACACCAATGTAGAGAGGCAAAGTACAAAATCAAGCAAGTACTTATATATCCTTGGACAAAAAATTATAGGACAACCCAAAGAGCCCCAAATCCTCTCCTATATCAACAATGCAGTATTCACAATGCCTACCTCTATAAATATGCCTATATGATTATTATTAACAAAATGTAACAGGCTCTCTACATAGGGGATATAGCTGGAACATTTATTCAAATACCAGAAAACTGTGTCCCAAAACCAGAAAGTCAAAGCCATCACGGTAGTTATGGAGTTGGTACAAGTAGTTAATGTAGTAAACACCCACATTCTCAAGCCTTCAAAGCAGAACAGGCTACCTCAGACAAAGATCCTTCTCTCCTCACTCACAGCAATTGCTCGGTGTCCATGCAGCTTGCTCTCAGCAGCTCTGCCCCTCCCCCTGCCACAGTTCCCATCCCCACAGTCCTCAGCAGGATTCCTTAGCAGAAATTCTCGATGGCTCAAAAAAAAAAAAAAAAGGAGTTCATACAGCAGCTGCTGCTTCTAGTTGCAGCACTGACTCTAGCTTGGCTCTGGCTTCCTCTTGCCCTACCCCTTCCCGCTACATCAGCAAGTTCATAAGGGAATAGAAGATCTTCAAATCCCATAATCATTACACCTCCCCAGTAACTAGACCTTCATTCCTGTTGGTGGGAAGGTGTGTCCTTACAATCATTTTACCTAACACAAAATTATTTATGAAAAGTAAGCTTATTACAGATTGCATGTTACTTTTCTTGTTTATCAAAAAGTAGGTAATTTACAGAAACACCTAACAGACACATTCTAGAAAAAATAAAATTTGGGCCTATCAAGACTAAAGCCCAGCTGAAGTTTCATGACTTTTCTCCTTTACTTTAAGAGAAAATTTTCACTTGTTCCACTCAATGGGATCCCAGCCACTGCCTCTAATTAACCGATGCCCCCAGACCCATTTCTCATACTTTCCATGGTAACAGCAGGTGTGTCTGTGCACTCAGCCGCAACCACATCCATCTAGTCTCAGATAGGACCACAATACTTAGCCAGTCAGAAAGCAGCAACACCAGGATGCCCAAGCAGAATGTAGCTCCTAAGACAATAGAAGGCAGGTTCCCTAAGTAAGCACTTGTGCAGTAATAGAAAAAGTTATCTTTTAGGAGAACTTATGACAAAGAGAGCCTTATTATAATATCATTGTCATGCACACATAACTCCCCCTCCCCAATGGGTTTTTCTCTATGCGTTGTGGGTAATTGCATGAGCAGTTCCACTACCTCTCCCTTTCTCAATCTCTCAGTACAATCCTCTCTCACCCTTTAATTTTATTTTTTTATATATCATCCTTTCATATTCAGCTCACCCTGTGTGCACTCTCTCTCTGTATGTATATCTGTACATGTACATATGTGTATATATGCATATGTGTACCTATATACATATAAATGCATATGTGTTTATATGTGTCTATCTACTTATCTATCAATCTATCTAAATACAACTGTGTATGTATGTTTGCGTGTGTTTGCATGTGTATTACATCCACCCACCCTAAAACTGAGAAAGGTCTCATAAGTTATAAATGTCATCGTTCTGTATAGGAATGCAAATAGGTAAGCTTTAATAAGTTCCTTATGATTTCTCTTTCCTGTTTACCTCTTCATGCTTCTTTTGATTCTTGTATTTAAAAATCAAATTTCCTATTCAGCTCTGGCCTTTTCATCAAGAATGCATGAAAGTTCTCTATTTCATTGAATATCCATATTTTCCTTTAAAGCATTATACTCAGTTTTGCTGGGTAGGTGAAAGATAGATTTTTATAGGGTATGGATGTAATTACATAGCAGAAATTATGAATATTAAACAGGCAGGAGGGGTTTGTTAAGGGGTCAGGTAGCAGGGGAGGGAGGGAGGCTGAGAATGTGGAATGCAAAGTTTTAAAGATGAAATGTTAAAAATTGTTTTTACAAACAACTGGGAAATAAAATTTACAGGCAATGGGGTATAGAAATCTTTCTTGCCCTATAAGAAAATAGAAGGGAAAAGGATAAGAGAAGAGGGTGGGGTTGGGGGGGGGAGATGGAGAAGGGGGGAGTGATAGAAGAGAAGACAGATTGGCAGAAGAGGTAATCAGAATGCATGCCAACTTGGGTTGGGGAGAGGGGAGAGATGGGAAGAAAATTTGGAACTCCAAATTTTGTGGAAGCTCATGTTGAAAATCAAAATTAAATGAATTTTAAAAAAAAATCTGTCTTGCTTTCTCTAAAGTTACTGGTTCCTCTTGGAACTTAGAGGTGTTCGTGAAAGGCATCAATCTCAATAAATTCCTATACTTGGATTAGAAGTGGTCTGACTGAATTCTTTCAAATGGTTCTACAACAACACATCATGAAACTGCCACAATAGTAAATACGTGACAGATTTGTGAGCATCATATAAAATAATATATGTAAAATTTTTGAAAATCTTACACCACCCTATAAGTTCTAGCTAACTGAGGAATAGTTAAGAGGAAATGGAAGACCAGTTACCCAACTGTTATTTGTACCTAAGTATACTGACTTTCTTATGTTATAAGTAAAATGCTTTGCAAAACTTAAAACCTGATATATTGACTAATAGTATTATATCTGTGCTTTCTCAACTATTCAAATTTAATTAACATATCTATGAACTTTAATATTGACAAAGAATGTTCTCCACAGCAACCCTCCTGGAAGTGCTTGCATTATTGGATAAAGAAACCTAGCCTCAGATAGGGTAATCAGCTTATGCAGGGTTATGCAATTATGGATACCCAGGAGCCCTGGGCACTTAATACCTTCACCTTTAGAGATCTTGTCTGGTTGATTGGTGAGTCATTGAGGACAAACCCATTTTAGGACTTTGAGCTGAACAAAAGTGTTAGCCATGGGCTCTTCAAAGTCATCATCAACTTTTAGAGATAATCAGAGATGTTTAATGAGAACCTCTTGCCTCTATCAAGCAAGAAAAGGACTCAGTAATTGGGAGTTACCCCTTTGCCACAATTGTTCCCTAAATGTGTTTTAATTTTTTAATATTTAGTTTAATCTTTTTCAGTCAGCAAAATTTTGCCTTTTCTCTCTCCTGCCTGCCCCAAAAAAGCCCCCTTCCTCTTCCCACATACATATTGAGAAGGAAAGACAAAACTGCTGTTACAAGCACGTGTAATCAAACAAAACAAATTTCTGAGTTGGCTAAGACTTAAATAAATGTATCTCTTTCTGAACTCTGAATGCTTCATATTAGCAAGTAGGTATGCTAATCAGAGTCCCTATTTATTTTTAAAGTTGCATAGCTTTACCATATTGGTGTCAGTATATGTGTCTCTGTGTGTACATCTCTCTCTCTCTCTCTCTCTCTCTCTCTCTCTCTCTCTCTCTCTCTCTTTCCCTGTCTTTCTTTTGGCAACTTCAAAAAGAACTATAATTTTCCAGTCTGGCTAACCTAGAGCCCACTGAGTCTCCTACTACATGGGTGAGGTTAGCTTACTTGTTTGACTGTATGCATATGTGAACCTGAAAAGAAAGGTTGTTCTCTTGCTTTCCACTATATTTTCTACTGCAAGCTGTCGTTTTCTCTCAAATGACTCAAGTTCAGAATGATGATGAATATATTTTTGTTTCATTCATACCATTAGAAGGCTCATATGAATATTTTTAAATAAGAAGTATCTTGATCTGCCTGAAATTCAATCACAAATAAATGTATGTGTTGACACAGATTATCTGTGGAAATGCACTCTGAGATTTTTTAGTGACTCTTATCTGTTTTGCCCAGCAAGAATGATGAGGAAAACCTTGGAGAAGTGAGGAATTTGCCTTCTTCCCTGCTCTGCTTCCCTATTTTATAAGTGGAAATACTGAAGCTGAGAAAGGTTAAGTGATTTGTCCAGGGTTACACAGCTACTAAGTGCTCTAGGTATGATTTAAACCCAGGTCTTCCTCACTCCAAGTACAGCACTTTCACATAGTATTCAATCTACATATCAACTAAGGTTCCTTCAAGTTCTAGTTGTGTGAATTTATGAATAATAAGCCTGAACAGGTCATACTAACTTTGCTACTGGATCTTTGGGGGTTGTTTGCTTAGGCTGGTCATTAGGTAGCAATAAGAGGTAGTCAGAATTTTGTGGCTAAGCTTCTAATATTCATAACCCTAGGAAAAAACCTAAATGCCTAGAATTGCCTTACCAACTTCTTCTATATAAGTCCCTTTGGCCACCTATTTATATATCTGTTATCAAAAATGGCATCTGGAAATAGCCCTTGAGACTCACCCCTGTTCCATGGGTACTATAAGGAAACTGGGCAAGACATAGTTTGAGATTCCTTCCGACTCATTTCTTTCTCTGAATCCCTGATCTTTTGATTTCTGATTATCACTCTCAATGGATCCCTGAATTCCTGAACTCTCCCTTGATATTTTGATAACCCCTTTGCTGCTCTTTTTCTTTCATCTGCTTGGTACTCTACTGCTTCATCTGATGTCTCTTTTGGTCCTCTGATTTCTTGATCTTAACTCTATCATTCATTGTTAGCTATCTATTCCAGTTTATGGTTTCTACAATTTTTTTTTTTTCAGCATACTATCTCTCTGAGTTTAGTTGTTTTTTTCAGTCATTTCTGACTCTTGGTGACCCTGTTTGGGGTTTTCTTGACAGTGATACTGGAGTGGTTTTCCATTTCCTTTTCCAACTCATTTTATAGATGAGGAATTGAGGCCTACCGGGTTAAGTGACTTGCCTAGGGTCACGCAATTTGTATATGTCTGAGGTTGGATTTGAACTGATGAAGATTAGTTTCCCTGATTCCAAGACCAGTTCTCTATCCACTGTACCACCTGCCTTCATTCAAACCGTTGATAAAAACACTAAACAGCTTAGAAAAAAGGACTGACAAATCCTGGAACATATAAGGAATACCATATAAATAAGACTGAAAACCATGTGAATGCTAGATTTACTGATACTACTGTTTTGACAGAATGGGTTTATTTGAGTAGAAATACAACTCAGTCAAATTCCCAAGACAACGTGTTTATTACAATTCATGAATATATTATTTCTTCAAAGATATAGATTCACTTCCTGGCATTTTTGTCTTCAAATCATGCTTGGTAAGCTTTACAGAAACAAAAATCGAACTTTCAAGCTCATCTGAGCCTGTTAATGCTTGTGCTTTGGGTCTTCAACCAGTCCACCCAGCTACTTTTGTGTAATCTGTATCTCTCATATTCAAAAGGATGGTAAGAAAGACTGTCAAATTCTTTGCTCCACGTCCCTGGTCAAAACTAGGGGCCAAGCTTCTAGTATTCACACATATTACTCCTTCCATGTACTTTTTTTTTTTTCTTTTTGCTTTTTGGAGGTGTGAGGGGAGAGCAGTTGGGCTTAAGTGACTTGCCCAAGGTCACACGGCTAGTTTTGTGTGTGTGTGTGTGTGTGTGTGTGTGTGTGTGTTAAGTGTCTGAAGCCAGATCTGAACTCAGGTCCTCCTGACTCCAGGGCTGGTGCTCTATTCACTGTGCCATCTAGCCACCCCTCCTTCCGTGTACTTGTTAATTTGCTTATGTTGGCTTACTTGTTGTTTCACATCATACTTTATCTCTCCATTTGTTGCATTTGTACTGACAATTTTGCATGTCTTTATTGCTCTCTTTCCTTACCTCTAATTTCTAACTTCCCTGACTTCCTGTAGAATTTAGCTCAAATGTTATCTCCTCTAAGGATGCCTTTCTTAGTCCTATTCCCTCCCCCCACATCCATCCATTAGTATCTTCCCTCTAAGATTATCTTCCGTTTACACTGACTGTATCTTGTATGTGTATCATTGTTAGCGTATTAGCATCCACTACTTGAATGTGACCCTTGTGAAAGCAGGTCCCATTTTTTTAAAACTTATTTTGCATTCCCAGAGCTTTGGATAGTGACTGGCAAATTATAAGCACTTAAAACAGTTATCATTTATTTAAAAAGTTATGTTATCATTGATTATTCAGTCTCAATGGAGCAAGGAAGACAATAGTGATAAAGATTATCAGTTTTATCCAAAATAGGATAAACAATGAAACTACCACAATGCTGAAATGATGGATTTTCTCCCAAGGTTATTATATTCTCCTTGCTTGAGTGTGGGATAGGACTCATTGGTTGGAGGTGGGACTGAAGCAACATTTAGGAATTAAATAGTCCTGGTTGTCAAGATTAGAGAAATGTGAGGGTGTAGAGAAAAGGACAGACTCATTAAAAATACTGATTATAATGTGCATAATGGAATAAAACCAAATAGATGCAAGCTTTTGTGGTGGTGCTCTTTTTCAAGAACGCAGAGGATTTTTAAAAAATTTGTTTATTTGCTTTTACTTTACAATATTCAGTTCCATAATCCCTTGAGTTTCAAATTCCCCCCTCTACTCCCCCAACCCACCCCAAGGCAGCATACAATCAAATACAGGATCCCCAAATACCTTCACATTAAACATTAATCAGGTTGTAAAGAAGGATTATAATCAAAGGAGTGAACAATGAGAAAGAGGAAACAAAACAAAACAAGAAAAAGAGAGAGAGCAAATAGGTTGCTTCAATCTGCATTCAGACTTTGTAGTTCTTTCTCTGGATGTGGATAGCTCTTTCTATCATGAGTCTTTTGGAGTTGGCCTATAACCTTGCATTGCTGAGAGGAGCCCAGTCAATCAAAGTTAGTCATCATGCACACGTTGTGTCTGTAATTGTGTATAGATTTCTCCTGGTTCTGCTTTTCTCACTCAACATTAGTTTATATAAGCATCTCCAGGTTATTTTGAAGTCTGTCTGCCCCTCATGTGTTAGCACAACAGTATTCCATTACATTAATATACCATAACTTGTTTAGCCATTTCTCAATTGATGGGCATCCCCTTGGTTTCCAATTCCTAGCCACCAAAAAAAGAGCTGCTCTAAATATTTTTGTATATAAGGGTCTTTTTCCCACTTCTGTGACCTCTTTGGGATACAACCCTAGAAGTGGTATTGCTGGGTCATAGGGTATGCACTTATTTATAGCCTTTTGGACATTAGTTCCAGATTTCTCTCCAGAATGGTTGAATCAGTTGCAACTTCACCAACAATGCATTAGTGTTCCAATTTTTCCACATCCTCTCTAACACTTATCATTTCCTTTTTTGTCATCTTAGTCAATCTGACCAGTGTGATGTGGCACCTCAGAGTTGTTTGGATTTGCATATTGCTATCAATAATGATTAGAGCATTTTTTCATATTTTTATAGATATTGTTAATTTCTTCTTCTGAAAACTGCCTGTTCATATCCTTTATCCATTTATCAATTGGTGAATGACTTGTATTCTTATAGATTTGACTCAATTCCCTATTTATTTTAGAAATGGGGCCTTTATCAGAGACACTGGTTGTAAAAATTCTTTCACAATTTTCCACTTCCCTCTTAATCTTGGTTACATTTGTTTTATTTTTACAGAAAAATTTCAATTTAATGTAATCAAAATTATCCATTTTGCATTTTATAATGTTCTCTAACTGTTGTTTGGTCATAAAATCTTTCCCACTCCAAAAATCTGACATGTAAACTATTTCTTGCTGTCCCAGATTGTTTATAGTATCAGCCTTTATACCTAGATCGTGCACCTGTTTAGACTTGATTTTGGTATATAGTGTTAGATATTGGTCTATGCCCAGTTTCTGTCATACTATATTCCAGTTTTCCCAGCAGTTTTTTTTTTTCATATAGTGAGTTCTTATCCCCAAAACTGGTGTCTTTGGGTTTATCAAACTATAGATTACTATAGTCATTGACTGCTGTGTCACGTGTACCCAATCTATTCCATTGATCCACTACTTTAATGAATATGATTTTTAGTAGACCTAGAGCTGGCTCATTTTTCCAAGGTATACTTCTGCTATTAAAGTTTCTGAAGGTACCAATTCATCAGTGATGGAGATAAAATTCCTCCTCTAATAAAATATTAATGTTCATTCTGTGTAATTCAAAGGATTGCCTTTGAGCAACTTTTTCCTGCCATTAATTAAAATAATGAGCAATGTAATATTAAATGTATAATTCTCAAACAAGTACTCAAGTGTTTGCCTAGATGTCCCTTTCTACCTAAAAACATCTGGAAAATAATATGGTAAATTAAAAAGCTGATGCTTTAATGTACTACAGGGTAATCCCAGAGTCTAGGTAGGCAGTAAGCCAAATTGGCAATGCTTTTGCTTTTGGCATAATTCCATCACTTCATCATTTTTCCTGATGTACTGGAAGTAGCTTCTCCCCACCACTATTTTCCCTACTTTGCTTATCAAATAAGAAAATGGCAACCGACCTGTTTCACATCTGGCTAGGTTCTCTTTGTAAGACAGGCCATGTCTCTGGAGGACATATCTGCCATAAACATTTTAGCTATGCTCTTGTTCTAACATACTTTAGAAGGCAGTGTAGTGAGTAAAAAATTGTTGCTTGACTTCTGCCATGGTAATAAAAGTAAATTGCTCACCCTAACTGCATTTTAAATTCTCTGGTAGATTCATTTTAATGATGCTCAGTTGCATGTCACCTCTGCTGTGTCTCTCTGGCTTTGCATACCTGCTTCCTTTGTTGTTGCTGTTGTTGTTTTTTCATCCTTCTATCTATTTTCTTTCAGAAGGTGAACAATATGAACATGGAGATTTTAAAAGTAATAATCAAAATCTGCTTAAAATGGGTAAGTTGATTGATTCACCAAGTTTTCCTCATTTTTGATGATTACTCTGGGAAAAACATGATGTCAAATACAATGTTCCTCTAGATTATTTCTAGACAGCAGCAGTGGTTATGTGTATCTGTGTATAACAAGTTGACAAAGAGTGACAAACTGACAAAACCTCCTAAGAACAAAACAGCATGACAGGTGATGGGAATGCAAAGATAAAAATGTCCCTAAGGAACTTAGATTTTACTTGGGTGAGAATGGAGATAAAAAGTTATTTCATAAATGTCTGGATTTGATTTCAGTTCTTCCTGATGACAGATTTGGCTCTTAATCCACAGTGCCATCTATCTGACTGTGTGAAGTGTTCAAAGAGGTAGGTTTAGGTGTCTTGTATTGAAATAAGTGCAATGTAATTTCAGAGAGAGAGAAAGAGAGAGAGAGAGAGAGAGAGAGAGAGAGAGAGAGAGAGAGAGAGGAGTACGGGGGAGAGGAGGGGAGGGGAGAGGAGAGACTAAAGAAAGGGCAGCTAAGCTGTACCTTGAAGGAAGCTGACTCCATAAATTTATTTTTGGATGCTTATTATGGTATGTGTCTCTGAACACCTCCCATAACCTCTCAAGTTAAAATGAGAGGCAAGAAATAAGAGGAGAGAAGTTTATATAGTTCCTTTCAAATAACATAAAATAGGGAGATAAGAGAGTAATAATACATTAGTGTCTCAGAATTTTGAGGCAAATCAGAGGTCAACTAGCCATCTTATTTTAGGATTTCTAGTGATGTGTCTAGCTCATGACCTCCTGAGCCAGCTTATTCTCATTTAGGGAAGTTTTAAGGTCTCTTCCAGTTCTGTCCATTATCTATTAACAGGATTCAGAGGCAGCTGGGTGGTGCAGTGGTTAGAATGCTAGAAAAGCAACCAAGAAAGTCTGATTCAATAAGATATTCGCTAGTTGTGTGACCCTAAATATTATTGTTATAATAATAATAAACAACCACCACAACAATAGCTGACATATATAGCGGTCAGAATTGGCCCTTTTAATATTAGAGTCTACAAAGTCCTTTACACTCATTATCATATCAAGCCTTATGACAATATTGTGAAATAAATAATACAGGTAAAAATTTTTACATTTTACAAATGAGGAAATTTAGCCTCTTGGAGAGGCCAAAAAACTTTTTCTTAATAACACAACTGGTATTAGAGATGGCATTTAGACCTAGGTCTTCCTAACTCCAACTTCCACATGCTGTACACTAGTCCATTTTTAATGTCTTGTAATGACAATTTTCCTTCTAAGATTTACCACTGGAATGTAGCTTAATTGAAATTCTGCTTGGGATCATTTGATTTGTAACAAGTAACTGTAAAAAAATGTCTACAGTCTAGAGCAGAACATTCGTCTTTTGTGAATGATAACAGTTATTGGACGAGAACAGAGCACTACCTGAAAAATTAATGACTTATAAGCACATATATAAAATGAGTTGCTTTCCTTCTCTCCCCCTCCTCCTCAACCTGGACAACGAGTCCAGGGCTTAATGAACATAAACATATGAATTTCACCAAGAGGATCAAAAAAATGGACATACCTGCAGATCCTGAGGGCAATCTGTTTAAAAAGGAGATACAGGGAATAGACGGTAGGCAAAAGTTGCTGACCATTTGAGCCTCTATACAGGAGCACATTACTACATATTGCTGGCATGACTTCTTTAATATCAGGACACATATACATAGATTAATAGACTATGAGAGAAGGGTACATCTTAGGAAGATTTACTTCTAACTTCTCCACCAAAAATATAGATTGTCTTGACTGAAAAACCAAAAGCCTATAGCAAAGTTAAATTTGTTACTTCTCAGAGCAACAATTTCACTTTGAGAAATATCAGGAAGTTGAGTGTTTGTGTGTGTGTGTGTGTGTATGTGTGTGTGTGTGTGTGTGTGTGTGTATGTGTACTCCCTCCAATGGGAGTAACATGGCAGGCTTTACAAGTGTTTAGTTAGTTGCTCATTGATTTTACTTTTAACTTAGAATAATGTTATGATAGTCATAGATTTCAAATAATTTTCACAATAATTATTGTCTAACATCCCCTATCTTGGAGATGGCAGTTAAATGGTGAAATAGATATAGTTCTGGTTCTTGAATAAAGAATAATGAATTCAGATCTGGCTTTACATACTCCCTAGCTGTGGGACTTTGGGTAAGTGACTTAACCTTGTCATATAGCTAGTAAATGCCTGAAACTGGTATAGTGTTTAATCCATTGTTTTATATAACTATTTGAAAGTTTCAGAGAGGTAGATTGACACTCAATGTATTGAAAAATTTGCTCATGATTAGAGCTACCAAAAAGCAGACTAAGAAACTCTAGAAGCCTTATCCCTCAGTTGATGTCCTCTAGAAAAGTATAGATGAAAAGTTTGGAGTGATATTGCAGAGAATACTTTTGTTCAGATATGGAATGAACTTACTGACTTTGTGGGGAGTTTGTTGATTCTGGAAGATGGTTACTGCTTATTTTCCAAAAAAGTTTGCTAAGGAAGCAGAGATAAAGACATTTTATGAAAAACATGTTGATATTGCCAAAACTGTCAGGATTTATAATTTGTTTGATGACTTCAATTTTCAAGTCATTAAAAGGGAGTATAAAAAACACATTTGACCACAGTTTAGGAGATCAAGAAATGCATGTTATTAAAAAAATTATAGACTTCTCAAAAGCCTTAAAAACCTATACAATGACTTGAATTGGGAAGAGAAGCAGAAGAGTACTTCAGGAAAAAAGGTATGAGGCCTGGAAAACAGTAAAAAATCATCACTTTTTAAAAAATCAACAAACAACAAAGATATAGCTTACATACTTTATCCAGGGATGGGGAACCTGTGACCTCAAGGTCACATGTGGCACTCTAGGTCCTAAAGTATTGTGCTTTGACTGAATCCAAACTTCACAGAAGAAATCCTTACATTTTATAACTTTCAGTAAAATGTGTGGCTGTAAACACATAATTAGAAAATTATTGAATAAGCATAGCTTTTCCCTTCTTGTATTTAATCAAGAGTATCTTTTATATATAAATATATATAGACACACACACATACATATATGTATATATTTATATATAAATATAAATATTCTCATGAAGGTTTCATAGAAACAAGACTATAGTCATATGGATCAGTACTTAATGATGAATTACAAATATGCTTGTTGAAATTTGTCACAATAGTATGTAGGATCATTTTCATCATCTAAAAGTACCTTATATTTGACATATCTTGAAATTCAATATTGAGCAATCAAGAATCCACATCACCAATAATGGTGCTATGTGGTATCTGCCTCCCAACAGGGGAGAAATGGATTCAAGATACAAGAAAATACATATCATTGTATATGACCAATGTGGAATTTGTTTTGTTTGACCCTGTTGCTCATAAGGATTTTCTTTTATCTTTTCGATTAGGAGAGTGAGGGGAGTAGGAAAGAAGAGAAAATAAATGCTGGTTAATTGAAAGAAATTAAAAGAAGGTAATGTTTTGTTTTGTTTTTAAGAAAATCAATACCTGAATGCTACTCAAAGGACTTGTATCAGAGATTCTTTACCCCTGAGCATAAAGCCTTCAGGTTAACTTTGAAGGACTTCCCACTTTATTTTACTGATTCTCCCCACACAAACTATCTAGGAACTTCCTGTTTTAGGCCAGTATATTTATTTTCACTAATCCCCCTTGCAAGCACCAAATTAAATGGTTTCATTAATGATCACAGCATTTATAAGTAAATTAAAGAGGTATACAAATAAAATTCATATTATAAACTCTAAAGATCATAACATTCAGCAGTGAACACTCTTCCCCAGAGGCCAGTATTACCTCAGATATTAATAATCTATGAATCTATGAAAATAGGGATGATGTTACTTGCAGGACCAGGCTCACTAAGTTGCCATGGGGAGAGGAATTTGCTATATAAATGCAAATTATTTTTATTATCACAGGCTGATTCAAATGAAATAGGCCGAATAAATAACAAAGAATAAGACCAGAGTCAAAGTCAATAACAGTTGTTAGATCATTAACAAGGAGCCATGATGTAGAGATGAATGAAGAAAATAGGGCCTAGGTTTTTTTACTTCTCTACTACAAAATGAGCTTCTCAACCTCTCAGAACTCTTTCCACGGGATCACAATACTTTTTACATCTTGTGGCCCATAACATCTTCCAATTGAAATCAACTTTAATTTCTCCCTTTTCTGTTCTTCTATGGAATTATCCCTAGTTCTCAATACAACATTTAATTCTTTATATCATAGAGGTACTTATTAGTTAAAAATGCTTTGTTCAATTGTAGTTGTATACTCTGGGCAAATTGTTGTCTAACCCTCTTGTGCATTTATATACTTACTCTTAGCACTAGATGTGTTGGTTTTTTACTCCCTTTGCAGAAATCTGAGTTATGGATGCAAGTTTAGGAGATACTTTATGGTTCAGGAGGAATATAGTTCTAGTAACTTAGAATGCCCCCCAAACTCCCCATTGCCTTATAGCCTTTACCATGGAGCCTGAGATTGCTGCCTCATAGTATAATATGGCAGAACACACTGGATTTGAAATTAGTAGACTCAATTTACAATCATAGTGCCATTAAGAGTGACCTAGGGGAATAGTTTTTTTTCTCTTTGGGCCTTAGTTTCCTCATATCTAAATATAGAAGTTAGATCATGTGATCTTTAAGATCCCTTCCAGCCCTAAATCCTATGAAACCATGTTAGTCATGTAGCTGACTCTAGGTCCTCAATATATCTTGCATCTATTCCTTTCCTTTTATTAGTATCTACGAAATCACTTTCTCTAGGAATTCAAAAGAAATTCCTTAAATACATAGGCTTGGGATGTCGATTTGGCAAGCTTTTTCCACTTACTGGATGTAAGAATTGAGGGAAAGGTGAGAGTTGAGAATAACTCCAGCGTCAATTAGGATGGTACTGAACACTCAAAAGTTAAATATTTTGATGAATTGAATTGAATTAGGGTATCTTGAATATATGTATTGGATATGAGGACACCTGGGTTCTGAAACTCACTAGCTATGGGACTTTGAGAAACTACTTCCCCTCTCTGAATCTCAATTATCTCATCTCTAAAATAAGATCATTGTGTTGGATGATCCTGGGTTAACTTCTTGCTCTTATGTTCTGTGATTTAAATAAGAAATTAATCCAGTTATTCTTTCATTGATCAGAGGATTGTACATTTTGAATATGAGATGCCTATAATCAGTTGACTAATAAAATCAGTTTTTGATGTGGGACTGGAGTTCAAGATAGACATGAAAAATGGATATACAGAACTAAGAGGTATTTGAAGAGAGATGATTGCTAAAACCTAAGATACTGATGTGTTCAATGAGGGGGAGAAATTACATAGAGGAGATGATATTTCTTGTCAAAGAGGACATCCTGAGATAGGGATAAATGCAAAGTCTTATACTTGGGTATACAAAATTAGTACTGGAAAAGATTGAAGAGGTATGGTTCAACAATACCTATTTTTTAAAAGAATCAAGTGGGGAGAGGATAAAATTGAGTATTTAATATGAGTCAGCAGTGCAACATAGCATCAAGAAAAGCCAAGACAATTTTGGGCTACTTTAAGAGTGGTGTAGCTTCCAGGAATGTGGAGATAATAACCCCACAGTACTGTGCTCTTGTCAGTCCTCAGTTATATTATTCTGTTCAGTTCTTGTTATGTCATTTTTATGACGGACTTTCATACATTGGAAAATATCTGAAGGAGGGCAACCATGATGATTAAGGGTCTTTAGTTAATGATATGAGGATTGCTAGAAGGAACAGAGCATATTTAACCCATAGAAAAGAATTATTGTTTATGTTCAAGAAACTCAATGGGCTGTCTAATGACAGAAGGATTAGGCTTGTTTGGTCTGGTGTCAAAGGACACAAATAGCAACCAGGGGTAAAAGTTGAAAAGAAATCCATTTAGGCCTATTGCTGGAAAATTTAATAATTATATGTTTCCAAAAACGGAATGGCCCACCTTGAGAGGTGATGGATTCCTCTTACTTTGAGGTGTTCAAACAAATACTCGAAGATAATTTATTGAATATATCATAATGGAAATTTCTTTGTATATGGATTGTACTAGATGGCTGCTAAAGTCTCTTACAAGTCTCAAATACTATGATTTTGTTATTCTGTAATTTATTAACCACTCATTTTGTACCAGCCATTGGGGATGGAATGGAAAAGAATTAAATCAGTCTCTGATGGACTCCAGGATGATAAATAAGGAAAGCAAAGTTGCCATAAATAAATGTCCACATGCATAAAGACTTAAATTTCAAATGAATTCTAAATGATGCTGTTTTGTCTTGATTTAAATTATTATTATTTTTTTTTTACCTAACAAGGAGAACATCCCTATGCCCTAAACTCAGAAACCAAGTGACTCTAAGATAATGCTGTATCGAGTTGACAGGTGAAATAATGTAAGCAGGACAAACTGCTAGTATGAAAGTATTTCTGGGATTGGCTTTATGCCATGAATATAATACACAAAACTAATAAATCAGAAATAAACACAGAAGAGAAACCATAGAGAGCTGAAGAACAAATGTTGGAGCTAACTACACAACTGTGAGATATGTGGGTACTATGCCATCTGCTATAAATCACGGGATAGCCACAGAATTTGTTATATTAGATAGGATGTCTAAAAGGCAATTGCTAAGTAAAAGAAATTGTAGTGATAATCAGAGCTCACATTTGGATTGTATTTTACAGGTGCTATACATTCTCAGCACAATCTCTCTCCCAGGTAGGTGTACAGCATCATTATCCCTATTATTCCCATTTTACAGATTAGAAAAATGATGTTCCAAGTGTCGAACTGACTTATCTATAGCAGCTTACTTCAACAAACTTAATTCATTAGTGGGAGCTCTCCATCTACTGATGTAGAATGAAAATCTTACCATAATACCTTGCTAGCCAGACACTGTTTCTTTTTTGTGTTTGTGTCACTTTGCACATAATAGGTGATTTAAAAACTCACCACCTATACCTAAGAAGGAGCCCAAGGTCACATAGCCAGTAAGTGTACAGCAAAAAATCAGTTAATTCTCCTCAGAGTTTGCCTAAAAAAAAAATTGTCTCGTGAGTGAGGACTTGAGGAATGTATAATAGATTTGTAGCTCCATAGACCTATGTTAAATAATTACGTCGAATGTGTTCAATCTAAACAACTTGATATTTTTTTTCACTGTTGTGTTGAGCAAGAGACCACTCATAATTTTCAGTAATTTACAAAATAAAAAATATAGATATAGACCTTTCAAGGCAACAGATTAAATACACCATAGCCAGCATGAATTTCACGGTCCTAAAATTATAGACTGTGAAATCCAAAGATACTTAATAATGAGGACTGGTGATAAACTGGATAAATGCATTTGGCATTTTGCAACTGTTTGATATAAAGAATGGCTTTCAACCTATTTTTGCTTTTTTGTACTTATTTCAGACTTTATTGTTCTGGTTCATTGTTTTGAACAGTATAATGTAGCATTTGGAATGAAAGTAGAAATAAGAATAATAGCAATAACATTTATTATAGTAACTTTCATTTTCATGGCCTCTTAAGGTTTATAATGTCTTTTCCACTTAACAGTCCTGTGATGCAGTGCAAAGTTTCAGTACCTCCATTTATTGGTGAATAAACTATGTCTCTGAGAACCTAAGTGACTTGCTTGATAACACAGGTAGGAGGTGACTGACCCAAGACTTGAGCCTTAATCTTCTGACTCTGGGTGTTATGTTCTTTCCATCATAATTCTCCTCCATGTAAAATTCTAACAAAGTGCCTTTGCTACACATTGTTCCCATTACTAAGTAAAAATAGACTGAAACAATGGATTCATTTCATATTTCTTCCTGAAATGAGAACTCATTATTTGGCTTCCCAGCCAAGAGTTTTATAGGAGAAGATAAAAAGACGACAAGATTTCCTGAAAAGGCAGACCCTGTTTACTTGCTCAACTGAAAAGGATATGAAACATGCTTTAAGGCTAGTTAGATATGGTGTGTTAGGTAAATTTTCACTTACTCATCTAACAATATGGCTAGATTAGGCCCTGGGAGGCTCTGTCAAAACAGAGCAGTAATGGGGGTCAGGGTGGAGTAGCAAAGAAGTAAATTAGAGATTTTGTTTTATAAGGGACATCACATTTCATCTAGTTCAATCCCTCTAAGTTACGGGTCATGAGGAAAAAATTGTGGAGACAGTCATTTCTCTAAGTTTTGACAAGTACAGAGTAGAAGTACCAAGATTTGAACACAGGTCTGATTATTGTGATTTCAGGACTCTTTCCATTGTATGATGTGGTACTTGGGTTTAACAAATTAGAGAATTAGAGGTGGCAATCCAACTACACTCTCTCAACATCCCCCCCAAAAAAAACAACTTTAAAATAACACCTCAAATCAAGTTTTGGAGTGACAGAGTCAAGAAAAGAACAGGGTGAAAAAATTTTCCAGTGTAGTAAAACTTAGGAGTTTGGTAGGGGAGGTCTATGACACTGGATTGAGGCCATCTGGAGTGCTCACTCTTTATGACAGCAAGTGGAAATGAATGATTTCTAGAGATAGCAAGAAACAATGAAACAAAGTTAAAAGAATGAAAAAATAAGAGAAAATATGAGCTATCTCATTGGAAAAACAGCTGACCTGGAAAGTTAATATAAAAATTATATCACTGAATTACATGATGAAAAGAAAAAGAGCACAGATATCATATTAAAAAAAAAAACTGTAGGAGAAAACTGCCCTGATATTTTAGATCCAGAAGGCAAAACATAGATTGAAAGCATCCGCTAATTACCTCCTGAAAGAGTTCCCAAAATGAAAATTTCCAGCAAGCGTAATTCCAGAGCTACCAAGTCAAGGAAAAAAATACTGTTAGCCCCCAGAAAGAAACAATTCAAATATCCTGGAGTCAGAATAAGGATCAAACAAGATTTGCCGACTTCCATGTTAAAGAAATGGAGAGTTCAGAATATAATATTCCAGAATGCATGAAATAGAGGACATTTAAACATTCCTCTTGAAATGACCAGAGTTGAACAGAAAATTTGACATTCAAACACAAGACTTAAGAAAAGCATAACAAGAGATGTAGGTGTTGAGATTAAAAGGGAAGGCAGATTAAGGGAGATAGTGGTTACCACTATTTATTAGAGAAATGCAAATTTAAACAACTCAAAGGCGCCACCTGGTTATAAAAAATTACAAATGCTAGAGGGGATGAGGAGGAAAACAGGTACATTAATGAAAAGCCAGTAGAGTAGTGAACTGATCTAACCACTCTAGAGAACAATTTGGAAATATCCCCAAGCCTTCATTCTTCTCTAGGTTACACATATGATTCTCCAATCTTTCTCCACCATGCTGTCATGAAGGTACTTTCTCCCCTCCCCCACACTCCCCACCCCCCCACCCTCTGGCTTTTCAGGCAACTTTTAATTTTTGTCTTCCCCTTTTAGAACATAAGTCCCTTGAGGTCAGAGACTTTCTTTCTATCTACTTTCATTTGTATTTCCAGTATTTGGCACAGTCCTTGACATATGATAATCTTTTAATGAATGGTTGTTGATTTAACTTGAGAGAAAAATTCACGTGAATAAGACTTGAGGGTTTAGTATGATACATGTCCAAGAGAGCACAGTGTGACAAGGCAGCAAAAAAAAAAAAAATCTAATTGTTTATATAGTCATTAAGTCTTCATTACTTAAACATCTGGATTAATACATTCACTTCTGGGTCAAATTTTTAGGAAAGATAATGATAAACTGAAAATTATTTGGAGATAGTTAGCCCTTATGGGACACTATGTCATATATTCAATCAAAAGAACAGGGATATTTAGCTGAAAGAAAAAAATTTCTACAATAGGGAGTTCGTCTATTACATTACTGAGGTTTATTTCAATAAATGTTTACAGTAAAATAAATTGTTATTTGAATTTGATAATGTGATAATTTTGATAATTGTGTTGGAAAAATATTGATTAGAATATTCATTTAGCTTTTTAATGATCATATTAAGAATCATAATCACACACACACACACACACACACACACACACAGAGCTACCATACAGGATCTGTTTGCGATAACTGGTTATTTCCAGCAGTCAGATTTGTTTGTTTCACCCTGATGAAGCTGTAGTTCCTTTTAACCTTGGAGAATGCATAACGTTCCTCCAATTTAATTGTTATTGCCTAGAGCGTCAATCTAAACTGAATGCAATGACAGCTTTAAAAAACAACAATGAGCTAAGGGGAGGGAAACAAGAAGGGGAGAGGAGGAGAATAGGGAGGAGGAACAAAGAAAATGTGGTATTGGAATAGATGGAAAAGGAGAAAGGGAGAGGAATCAAAGGACAAAGAGAGAGTTTTTGATCATAGGGTCATTTATTTAGCAGTGAAAGTGACTTAAGTGAGTATCCAGTGCAACATATTTATTTTAAGGATGAGAAAAATAAAGCCTCTGAAAGTTAAAAAAAAAAAAATCTTCTGAAGGTCACAAGGAAGTAAAGTGACATCCATGAGATCTAAATTCTTATCTTCCAATTCTAAGTTCATCTCTCTTAATAATGAAGGAGAACAGGGAAGAGAGGATGCGAATGAGAAGCAAAAGGAGGAAAGAGGATTTGAAGGCAATGGTATTCATATTAGAGAGGGAAAAAAATGAAGAAGAAAATCAAAGGTTTTGATTACAAATGTGTTTAAATCTTAAGTGTTTAAACAAAGACAAGTAGACTTATGAACACTCATTTTTGTCCATTTTCCACAAATGTTACTTTTCGCTAACTGAATTGGGAGTGTTATCATTTTTGACAAGTAGTTATCTAAGGGGAAAAGACTGAAATGGAAGAACAGCTTTGTTTTGGTATACAGAATAGAATGTTTTCTCCTTTTCTTTTATTCTCATAAATTTTAAAGGCTTAAATTTTAGAAAGTTTTTCTTTCCTAATTCAAGTCTAGAAATCATTTCATGTGACCACAGAAAACAAGACTATAAGTAATGGGTGAAACTTGAAGATTTTAACTTTATATAAGAAAAAAAATTCATAACAATTACTGCTGCCCCAATTAAAGTGAATTGGGTTGATTCAATAGGGAGTGAGGTCAACAATCCTAAAGGTTTTCAGACTGAGAATGTGTGATTATTTTTTGCAAATATAGAATATTTATTTCTGGGTAGGAGATAGATTAGTTGATCTTTGCAGACTTTTACAAATCTTAGAGATTTTTATTCTATGATTCTATTGCATTATGTGTTCATCCACTTAGAATTATTTTTATCTTAAAAGAATTGTGAAGGAAGGCTGGTCTTACTCCAAATAGATAAGTCTAAGAATTTCAGGGTTAAGTTGGGTAGATATTTTGGGATATATGGAAGAGTCAATGTTTTTAAAAACATAAAAATCAGGATCTTATTCCAATCTATGTCTAATTCTAATGTGAAGAATCATCTACATATGTCATTGTTCTGCCTGTCAAGACAATGGCATTTATGACAAGTTAGTATTTTTTATGTCCAAATTTAGGGAAAAAAAAATCTTTGTTTTCTTATTTGATGAAAGTTTAGTACTTGTTGGTTACACCATATAAACTGGGTGATACATCAGTGATGCATTAAGCGTTATGTGGATTTTAAACTATAAATAAATCATCTTCTAAGAATTGCAAATGTTGTTAGAGCTGTCCGAATATAGAATGTGCTACCATTAGAGATAGTGGGTTCCTAAGACTAGAAGTTTTCCGATGGAGGCTAGAGGATCATTTCTCAGGTGAAGATCCCTTTTCAGGTAATAAACAGCATTGTATCATCTCTGTTTTCAGAAAAGGCTAATACAGGTTCCTGACACAAATTCTTGGCATCCTCACCAAATTATTTTCTTTTATTAGCTAGTCAAAAGATTTGCTTAATTAAATTTTTAAAATAACCTAGCAATAATTGTAGCAATAATATTTCATAAATATTAAATCCCTTCTTTCAAATAAAGACTCTCAGAGGAAAGAGTGGACACACATAGGGGATACATCCAGCAAAGGCTCACATATAAAGAACATGTCAGAGTGAAAACATGGAAGGTCACCTCACATTTATGGTGTTTTGGGGACCATGCATGACTTCTTATGAAGTCACCACAGTGCCCTGCTCTCCCTGGGCCCCACTGCCGCTTGTATTGTACATATTATGAAGACTCCATTAGGCATGCACGGTCAACTGAGGATATGGGGATAGCTTGTTCTTTACACACATTGAAGTATGTGTGTGTGTGTGTGTGTGTGTGTGTGTGTGTGTGTGTTCTCCCTAGACATTATGGCCTTTTGATATTGTACCAAAAGCTTTTTACAGACTCTGAGGCCATCACTGTATCATAACACATTGAATTAATAGAGGCTTATAAAGAAGAACCTAAAAAGGCAAGAAAATATGTTATCAATTTTGGAATAATGTACACTCAACATTTTTAAACTAAAAAATATTGTGGAAAGACATTTATGTGAACAAATAATTACTATATAATTGTGTTGCAACTAAATGTACTGCTACCCCTTATGTGCTCCCCACTAAACATTATTGTACGTAGGAATGTCCTAAATCCAAGGAGGAAAAAAAAAAACAACAAAACAACTTTGTTCTGTGACTTTATAAATACATGCCAGTAAGGGAAATAAACAATGAGGCAGAGGAAAACTGGAAGTTGGCAGCCAGTAATTCTACCTGTTTTGCATGAGTGCTTGGTAATACAGGCTCCAGGTCACAGGTGGAAGAAGTTGAGGGTCACTATGCAACATAAATGTTAACAATATATCATAATTACTGGCACACCTGTGGTAAATAGCTTTGAGATACCACTATAAGGATCCTAAAAATGCTCAAGAGAGGACAAAAAATAAACTTCTAATCGCTTATCGGGGGTTGGATGATATCCAGAATATTCGTGATTTATATTTTTTATATTCAGGGGCAAGCTTTAGACAACTCTTTCAGGTAGGGGAAGTTTCTTTTCTTTCTTTTTTCCAGTGTCTCAATATCTCTTTGGAACTCCACACCACTTACTTGTGAATCACCACTATGAAAGTGATCTATACTCTGGGTCTTTCCATTGTCCTGACCTCCATCAATCAGTCAATCAGTAAACATTAATTAAAAGGCCTACCATGTACCAGGCACTGTGCTAAGCGCTGGGGATACAAAAAAGAGGTGAAAAGCAGTCCCTCCTCTCAAAGAATTTACAGGTAATGGGAGAGACAACATGCAAACAAATACATATGCAGCAAGTTATATACAGGATAAAGAAGAAATGATTAACAGAGTGAAGCCACGGGAATTAAAAGTGTTTGGGGAAGACTTCCAGTAAAATTTGGAATTTTATTTGGGATTTAAAAGCAGTCAGGGAGGTCAGAAGATGGTGGGGAAGAGGGAGACCATTCTGCACATGAGGGATAGCCAGACAAAATGATCAGAGCTGAGAGATGAAACATCTAGTTCAGAGGACAGGAAACCAATGTCACTAGATCTAAGAGTAAGTGATGGGGAATAAAGTGTAAGAAGACTAAAAAGGTAGGAGGGGCTATGATAAGAAAGGCTTTTAATATCAAACAGAGCATTTTCTATTTGATACTGGAGGTACTAGGGGATCACTGTAGTTTATTGAAAGGTGGCATGATTGGACCTGGGCTTTAGGAAAATCACTTTAATGACTGAATGAAAGATGGAGTAGAGTGAAAAGAGACTTGAGGCAGACAGATCCAACTAGTAGGCAGCAGTGTAAGAATGAGGTAATGAAGGCCTACTCTAGAGAAACTGGCAGTGTAAGAGGAGAGAAGAGGGTCTATTCTAGAGATATTGCAAAGGTAACATTGACCGGCCTTGGCAATCATTTGGATATTGGGGAGGGAAGGGTAGGAGAGAGTGAGGAATCCCAAATAACTTCTAGGTTGTGAACCTGAGGTACTAAGGATGTCATTGCCTTCTATATGGTTTAAGAGGAAAGATGATGAGTATTGTTTTGGACATGCTGTGTTTCTGATGTCTGCTGGACATTCAATTAAAAATGTTTCAAAGCCAGTTCAGAATGTTTGAAAGGCAGTTGGAGAGGTGACATTGGAGTTCAGCAGACAGTTTTGGACAGATTTGAGAAAAGGTAGATTTGAGAATCATTAGCATAGAGACAATAATAAAATACACAAGAGCTGATAAGATTACTTAGTGAAGTAATATACAGAGAGAAGAGAACAGGGCCTAAAACTGAACCCTAAATGATAGCTATGGTTATATGATCTGCAAGACCACCTATCAAAACAGTCAGAGAAGGAAAGTTTAGATAAGTAGGACAAAAATTTAGAGATAGTGGTATCCCAAAATCCTAAAGAGAAGAGATTCAATTAAAAAGCTATCTGCCCTGTGTTCCATTGCTCTAGGTCTTTGCTGATTGACTTGAGCCAAATCTAATTCCATATTTTACTATTAAGAAATGAAACCATTTCAAGTTATATAAGCGGTTTTCAATGACTAGAGGACTATGGGAATTTCAAACAGATTAGGTACACTGTTTTGGTAAGGGCTCTTGCTGATTCTTTCAAATCACCTGGACTTACAATTCATTTCTAGTTAAGACAAGTCTTTTCTCTTCAAAGCTCTGAATTTCCCATTTTCATGCTTTTGTATGACAAATAAGAAAGAAAGATCATGTTTATGTTTTGAATTTGCTCACTCATACCATGAACCACCATGTCTTTCTTTTCCCAATGAAATAGGGACAATTTTTACTCCTTTCCTTATCAGTAACTTCTGATTCTTTACTCTTCAGAAGTATTTTCTCTCCCTCTCCCTCTCCCTCCTATCTGGTATGTATTTTATATCTCTTTCCAAACCAATTTCAGTTTCATAGGATTGTAAACTGCTTTCTATTAAATAACCTAAGAATTACAAAATACGTTTTAATCATAGGTACCTTTAAAACATGACTTGAAAAAAAATAGCTGACACTAATATAACACTTTATTGTTTTCAAGAGCAGCACTACTAGTAGGAATAACAATAACAGAACAGTATTAGTAGAAGCAGCAGCAGCAGTGGCAATAGTAGTTGTCATTGTTCTCATCATCACTGTCACTGTTTTATCATCATTTTAGTAGTAAGTTAGCAAGCATGGAAATACCTTAACAGATCTGTACCTCACACCATAGCAATATTAAATACACTGAGTAACTGTACTGATAAATAATTGGGTAGGTGGTGAATTTTTGACCATGGTCACCCATGAAACATAACATTGTGATTTTTTTTTTAAGGTTTTTTGACTCTTTTCTACATTGACATTGTTAAGGAGGTAAAAAAAAGAAAAAAAAATTGCTAAGAATTACATGGTTGAAAAGAACACATATATTTTCAAATGTCCTTGTACTTTCTCACTATCCTTTCCTCCCCCAGGGGTGTTTGCACTCATGAATGCAAATTTTAAACTAAGAAGTAAACACACATTCAAATAGACAACTGTCAATGAAAAAAAAAAAGAATGCAAAATTCATTTTTATGTGTGCTCTATATTTTAAGCACCACACTAACTGCTGAAAATAAAGAGAGCTAGATCATCCATACTCTCAAAAAACTCATACTAATGAGACAGATGACACATAAAAGAAAGGTCATCTGGAAAAACCTCACAAGTCCTTAAGGTTTATATGGGGACATATGTTACAGCCCAGAATTCCTTAGTCCATATCAGTTGTTCATATGACAGTGTTGGGAGTTTGTAAGATATAGAAATAGGGCAGATGGTAAGACTGGACAACCATATGAGGTAATGGCAGATTAAGGCTACATGCTGGTCTTTATTTTAATAAGGACACTGCTCCCCTGTAAACTGAAGCACTGAAGCTCCTCTTGACCCTGGACCTGTGACCAAGGCCCTGCTCTCCTGCAGCTACAACCACTATTGTTTCTCTCCACCTTGGAATTGAGCAAATGGAATCTTTCTTAAAATAAATAGTATCTATCTAAAACCAAGAGCAAGTATTATCTGTAATGGGGATAAATTGGAAACTTTCCCAGGAGATAAGACTGCGATTAAGCAAGGATGTCCATTATAGCCACTGTTATTCAATATTGTATTAGAAATGATAGTTTTATCAGTAAAAAAGGGAAAAAAAGAAGGAATAAAAATAGGAAGTGAAAAAACAAAAAATTGCTTTTTTTAAATGACCTGATGACTTACTTAGAAAAGCCTAGAAAAACAACTAAAAAACTAGTTTAGCAAACTAGTTTTGCTAAACAACAACTTTAGCAAAGTTGCAGAAATAAAATATGCCCACATAAAGCATAAGCATTTCTATGTATTAACAACAAAACCCAGCAGCAAAAGATAGAAAAGACAAACTCTATTTAAAATTACAGACAATGAAAAAGACTGGGAAATCTACCTGTCAAGACAAAGCCAGGGACTATATGAATACAATTAAAAAAACAATTCACACAAATAGATAGATCGAAACAATTGGAAAAACATTAATTGCTTGTGACTCTGGTACCACATTGACTTTTCCAATAGAATAAAAATTACAATTCTATCTACTTTAATTTATTTGGTGTCACAAACTTCAAACTACCAAACAATTATTTATAGAGCTACAAAAAATAAGAAAATACAGCTAGAAAAAACTAAAAAGTCAACAATATCAATGGATTTAATGAAAAACATGTGAAGGTGACCTAGTAGTACTAGATTTTAAACTATATTACCAAGCAGTAATCAGCAAACCAGTCTGGTACTGACTTAGAAATAGAGTGGTAGATTAGTGGAACAGATTAGATACATAATACATGGTAACAGATGATTACAGTAAACTAGTATTTGATAAACTCAAAACTCCAAGCTTTTGGGGCAAGAACTCAGTATTTCACAAAAATTGCTGAGAAAATTGAAAAGCAGATTGGCAGAAACTAGGTATAGACCAAGATAGCATGCCATATAGCAAAATAAGGTCAAAATGGGTGCATGACTTAGAGAGGAAGGTAAAATCATAAGTAAATTAGGGGAACACAGAAAAAAAAAAATCTGTCAGATTATAGATGAGGACCCAAAACAACAGACTTTCCCTAAGTAGGTGCCTGTATAGTAATAGATGTAGAGAGGCTTATTATAATACCATCATACAGACATACCTCCTCAAATTAGTTTTTCTGTATCCATTGTCGGTAATCACATTAGCAGTTCCACTGTGACTGGGACCCCCACCCCACCCATTACCCAATCCTTTAGCAAACTCCTCCTGCCTTTTTAATATTTATAATTTCTGTCATGTAATTTCATCTTTACCCTATAAAAATTCATCTTGCTTTCTCTGAAGTTGCTGGTTCCTCTTGGAACTTAGTCTGCTTCATGAGAGGCATCAATCTCAATAAAAGTCTATACTTGCATTAGAAGTGGTCTCACACTCATTTCTTTGAGATGGTAGCACCACAACACATCATGAAACCACAATGGTTTTTGACATCCCTGAGTGGGCAGAGTTTAAACCACAACAAAGTGACTTTCTAGTTTGCTTTACATGTACCCCTTCTAAGACTCTATTGGAAGTAGTTGTTTGCCTGTTTTGTTTTTTTCACGTGCTGTCTATATGTAGTTGAGGGAAAATCCATCTTTTCCCATTTGCTTGGCATTCTTTATTTCTATCCTTATGCCTATATTGAACACATGCTCTGGATTTCTTGGGATGGTTGTACTTGTAAATATGTAACCCCATTGTGCCCATAAACTACGAAAACATCTCAGGAATGACTTCATTTTGGGAAATGGATCAGTCATTAGTCATTGCCTAGAAGCAGGTTCAACAGCTTGGAACAAGCAAGCATATTTCCAGTGCTCTAAGGACTAGGCCCTCATTGTCCAGTTTCTCACATTACAATTACCTATCTACTATATGCACACCACACAACAAAACTCATATAATTTTAAGTCATTGCCATGTCAACTACCTTTCTCAGAAGGTTTGAAACCATGATAAAAATCTGTAAAACAGATGTAAATTGTAAAGCTCTTGGGATTACTCAGAAAAGAATAACTGGGTATATTATAATAACCATAGTTGAAGCACCTTATTTTTCCCCCTTCCTGGATTTTCATTTCTGTTTTAAACTGAACTCACTTTTGGTGTTTGGGGGAAGTACATGGTAAAAGCCTGAAGGCCCAGTGGAGTCTGAAGTTGATGTGGTCTTAAGAATCAATTCAAAATTGGTACCCCATGAGCCCAGTGAGGAAGAAACAGTCTGAAGCCATATCAACAGGGAAATTAATGAGGCAGAGGATATAAAGTCTAATAGAGGGCTAAACCTACTAATGTTGTGAAGGCTCATCACTTACCCTAAGTTAATTAGTCTAGGAATAGAAGGAAACATGGGAGAAGGGGAAACTGAAACTAAGGATGGAAACTAATAGTTAATTGTATAATTAGTACATGTGAATCTAAAGGCCACCAATAAGTATAGAATGTCTCCAAGAATTGAGGAAAGGAGGGGGTTTGAAGAAATTTCACTCTTATCAGGATAAGAACGATTCACATAAAATGATGGCAATTTTCTGCCAAATAAACCTCATTAAACGTATGTGTGTGTGTATGTTTGTGTGTGTATGTATATAACATTCTAAATATGCTATACTGTAATATATTCCTGGTGAATAGCATCAGAATTTGTGAATTCATTGCTTTGAGTATTCCCTCACCCTATATAGAATGATGTCCACCTCAGTCTTTTAGAAAATTTATGTGGATGTAAGAGGCAGAAAACTATTACACAATGATCTGTTGTCTGGAAATGAGCTTTCTCATATTAACCCTCATTTTTGGAAAATGGAGAAATAATCTGTCACTTGTCCTGTGACCTGAGTTCTTTCTGTCTATGTATGACTTGACAAATTTTGTGCTCTACTGAAAACATACTTCAGAAGTTAGGACTATTATGCTGCCATATTGAGACATAGAAGGGAGACAAGGTAAAAGTTCAAGTAAATTATAAATTGTCATGAACTGGAATCTGTTAATGGCATAGCCAATTCAAGTAAAGACATATTTATTCATTGCTTAATATCAGCAAGATATTCTTAAGGACTGAGAAAGTTAAAAAGATGAATAAGACGTAGACCTTACCATCAAGAAAATTTCTATCTACTGAAGGTGAAATGAGATACTGACATAAAGTAAAACTTAAAGAGAAATGTAACACAATATTTCAACTCTTTAAAAATGCTTACAAATAGTAAGAATGTCTTAGGATAGCTTCATTGCTTAGAGTCAAATGACAATACATATCTTTATGGGAGGTTATTTTTCATGTTTTTCTCTTTATATCAATAATGTTCAAATACAAACTCTCGTGGGGCATGTAAATATTGAAAAACCATTCTTTTATGTTTCGTATTAACTGGACGTTAGTTCAGGTTAACAAACTCATGACAAATTGTTACATTACAAAGACAAACCCCAAAACATCAATGAGATTTGGAAAAAAATACAACTTCATAGAGACAATGAACAGTCACAGATCAAAACGGAGGCCCACAATTATCCAGCTGTATAATTAACCTACACAAATCTAAGAACAAACTTTTTAACACATGTGTACAAAGTAATGACTTATAATTTTTAAATTACATTTACTGAAAAATTTCAAAATCTAGAGATATAACAGAAGATATTAAAGGCATGTAAGAAGTACATTTCATTCCCAAATGCCTGTACATTACTGTTGTTATCCTAAAGATGATTGCAGTCAATCAACAGCCTAGGAGTCTACAGTCAATAGCTTTCATTCAGTTATACATACATACATACATACACATATGTGTACATGTCTACATATGTGTGCATACATCTGTCTTTCTTTATGTGTTTATACATGTGTATATATCCCCAGTATTATCCACTAACATCAAAGGACACTACTTATACTGAATTTATCCTTACTTAAAAATTTATTGTATTATTTTTGTGCAGAATAAATTGAGTGCCTTCAGGTTTAAGGCAGAGGATACTAATGATATAAGTACCTCATTCTACTTGTTCCCCATTTCTCAACATATTGTGATAGAGCTATAAATAATTGCATACCCTTTGACCCAGCAATACCACTATTGGGATTATATCCCAAAGAGATTACAGAAGTAGGAAAAGGTCCCATATGTGCAAAAATATTTATTGCAGCTCTCTTTGTGGTTGCAAAAAACTGGAAATAT
>CM053585.1:58240504-58263090 GCA_028646515.1 Pseudochirops corinnae
TTTTTCTGAGATGGGGTTATTTAAGTAGTTTATTTCCTCTTCAGTTAGTCTAGGCAACTTGTATTTTTGTAAATATTCATCCATTTCATTAAGATTGTCAAATTTATGTGCATACAATTGGGCAAAATAATTCCTAATAATTTTTTTAGTTTCCTCTTCATTGGAGGTAGATCCACCCTTTTCATTTTTGATATTTGTAATTTAGTTTTCTTCTTTCTTTCTTTCTTTTTCATCATGTTGGCTAAAGGTCTATCAATTTTGTTGGCTTTTTCATAATGCCAACTCTTAGTTTTATTTATTAATTCAATAGTTTTCTTTAATTCAATTTTATTAATCTCTCCCTTGGTTCTTATTATTTCTAATTAAGTATTTAATTGCGGATTTTCAGTTTAATCTTTTTCTATGTTTTTCATTTGCATGCCCACTTCATTTGTCTCCATTTTCTCTAATTTATTCATGTATGCATTCAGGGACATAAAACTTCCCCTAAGAACTGCCTTTGTTGCATCCCACAAAATTTGGTAAGTTGTCTCATTATTGTCATTCTCTTGAATGAAGTTGCGGATAGTTTCTATAATTTTTGGTTTGACCTACTCATTCTTTAGGATTAAGTTTTTTAGTTTCCAACTAGTTTTTCATCTATCCTTCCATGGCCCTTTATTACATATAATTTTTATTGCATCATGATCTGAGAAGGATGCATTTAATATTTCTGCCTTTCTGCACTGAATTGTGAGGTTTTTATGCCCTAGTACATGGTCAATATTTGTGTATGTGCCATGTACTGCTGAGAAGAAAGTATATTCCTTTTTATCCCCATTCAATTTTCTCCAAAGGTCTACCATATCTATCTTCTCTAGGAATCTATTTACCTCCTTAACTTGTTACTTATTTATTTTGAGGTTAGATTTATTGATCGTAGAGAAGGGGAGATTAAAGTCCCCCACTAGTATAGTTTTGCTATCTATTTCTTCCTCCAGCATCCTTAATTTCTCCTTTAGGAATGTTGATGCTGTACCACTTGGTTCATAAATGTTTAGTAATGATATTCCCTCATTTTCGATGGTGCCTTTTAGTAGGATATAATTTCCTCTCTTTCTCTTTTAATTAGATCTATTTTTGCTTTTGCTTTATCTGAGATAAGGATTGCTACCCCTGCTTTTTTTACTTTAGCTGTGGCATGATATATTTTACTCCAGCCTTTTACCATTACCCACTGTGTATCCTTCTGTTTCAGATGTGTTTCTTGTAAACAGCATATCATAGGATTATGGGTTTTAATCCATTCTGCTATCCACCTCTGTTTTATGGGAGAGTTCATCCCATTCACATTCACAGTTATGATTACTATCTGTGTCTTTTCCTCCATCCTATTTCCTCCCCTATTTATGCTTTTGCTTTTCCCCTTCTCCCTTCCCCTTCTTTAGAATTTTCCTTTTGACCACCACCTCCCTCAGTATTCCCTTCTTATCTGCCCCCTCCCTTTTCCTACCCTTCTCCCTTACTACTTCTTCCCTCCTTTCTAATGTCCCCCTCCCTTTCTTGACCCTTCCCCCTCCTACTGCCTATAAGGTATGACCCATTGTTTTACTCAATGCTGTATATTATTTCTTCCTCAGACCAAAACTAATGAGAATAGATCTCAAGCAGTGCTCCTCTCCCTCCTCTCTTTCTCTCTATTATGAGTTTTATGTCTCTTCTTGATGGAGTCTTATCTTTAACTGGTTGTGTTATTCCCTCCTTGCACCAGAACCAGTGAAGGAAAAGCTCATATAATTCTCATCTTCCTCCCTTCTTTCCTTTTCTATATATATTGTTTTTATGTCTCTTTGTATAGCATAAGTTACCCTTTTTGCTTCATTCTTTCCTCTTCTTTCATTACAGTCCCTTAATAAGGATAAAATTATGAATTCTGTTGTTACAGACAATTGTCTTCTTGGTACTATTATTTAGAAGCTGTTAGGTACCCTAAAAGCTCTTATAAACTGTATACAATAATTTTTCAATTTTGATACTTCCAGAGAGATGCTTAATTTGACTTTAAAGATTATAAAGGTATTTGTAATTGTTACTGGAACCTAAAGAAGCAGTTAGAATGATTAGCCCAGCATACTGTAAACCGATCTAAAATGTAAGCACAAATGGGTATTATCTATGCTGTAACAAAAGCAATTTTTTTTGTCTAAATGTTGTTAAAATTAGGAATTATATGGTCAAAGGGATAGAAAGCAAAGATTGGGGCACTCTGACACAGTGTTGTAATATTTTTGAAATAATTGTAATTTTGGAAATTTGTAAAATTCATTTCCTTATAGTTCCTGATCTGGCCAGCCTGGAATTAAAATGAAAGTTCAGATAAGGGAAGGGAATTTGTTACCCTCCCCTACTTGGGAAAAAAAGGGGGGGAGGAGAAAAGAGTCTTTTTACTGAGTAAACCCAATTTCCTATTTTTACATGTGATTATTTGGAAATGCAGTTAATGTCATAATGTCTAAGTTGTAAAATCCTCATATATTCTATGTATTTGTGTTAATTTGAAGGTTTCTGGATTGTAAATGATTTCTAGTGATAAGTTGATTGGCTGCATGGCTTTGAAGCAAGTTTAAGCTTGTGTTCAACAATTTGAAAAATGTATTCAGCTGAATCAAGGTCACCAGATTGGTAATTAATTGGTTCTGAGTTCAAGAATTTAAATTTTAAGAACATAATAACTGTGTTACTGGTAAACAGTTGTGTTATGATATTTTGAAGTATTGTAATTTAAGAAATTGTAAACTTTTAAGTTTTTCTTTATTTAAAAGGAAGTTTCAGTTAAAAAAATATATTTGTGAAAAGTAATTATTGGTAATTATGTGAAGGAAAAAATTGTGAAACCTCATTGTGTAAGTTTTGTCAGTTATATGAGAAAGATTTTATGACCAGAGAATTTAGAAACTGTGTAATAGTTAAAAAATATTAGGATAAATTGTTTTTGAAAAAGGAAAAAATAATTTCTTATTAAAAAATGTTTTATAAGATCTTTGCTATAAGATGATGGGGAACAGATTAGCAGACAGGAAGACCAGGAAAGACAGACCCCAATATTTGGAGAGTGGAGTTTATGAGTTTAACAAGATGGGGGATTCAAGATAAGAGAGAGCAGGTAGAGAAGTCTGCCCCTTAGTGCATTAGACATTATTTGTAGTTAATTTTTTATGGCATAATCAGAGTGATTTAATAAAACTGCTGAGTTATAGTTTTACCTGTATGGAAAGGAGCAGTTAGGTGGCCACTAGAAACTCTCTTGGGCAAGGTCATCAGCCCCAGGAAAGGGGCAACGAGAAATTTAAAATCTGTAAAGGGAAAATTAATAATTATACAAAGACTTTGTAAGATTTCTGGTCATTTTATCAATTGTGTATAGATTTTGTAATATTCAAACTATTTTTAAAGAAAGGAAATACTTTTAGAAAGGATGTTTTGCAGAAGACATCTTGCTGTTTTAATCTAAATTTGTGGTTATTGCATGGTATAAGCAAAAATTAACATGTGTAATTGAATGTATAAGTAAAAATTTTTAGATTCCTGAAGTATCTCGCTTTTCCAGACTGAGTACAATCAGGGAAAAATAAACAAACTTGCAAGGACATAAATCCATCAGCCTGTGGGATTTAGCCCCTTTGCTTTTTTTAAGCAGAACCATTGTGTTAACAAAAGAATAATAACTTATGAGCCATCTTGTTTTATGGTTAAAAAAAATACAAACGAAGGCTGAATAAACTGGATAATGAGTTTGAGGGATTTGGAAAGATACATAAAGGTTTGATTAGAAATATAAAAGGCAGATAAGAAGGTTTGGGGACAAATGGGGGTTTATCCAAGACCCTCCTGTCTCCAGATGGTTGATATCAGTTTTTAAGGGTTTAAGTAAGTTGAGAAAGAGTTTGAGAAAGTATCTAGGAAGGCAGAAAGATTTGTAACTTGATTTTATATTTCAATCAAATTTTAGATGACCTTATCTGAAGGACACTAGTCTATATTAATTTGCTATTTAAGAATTTTGGGGACTGCAAAAGTTACTATTATTCTTACGCTTGATTACAGAAATAGCTGTCTTAAAGGCCAATAATGGAATGGCAGGAGCTGCAGCTGAAAACTGCTAATGGTGGATGTTTGTGCCTGGGAAGAGTTGTGAAGATGACCTTGGACACTGCCTAGGTGAGATCCTCTCTGACTCTGTTTCCTAACTGTGTGTTTCTTTGTGAAAAGGAAACCCCTCCACCTATTTATGCCTAAGCCCTGCTTTCAGCACCTAGTGGCCATCTGTTTGCTACCAGAGATGGCTCATGCCTGGAATCAAACAGGGCTAAGGAAATTTTTCCTTCTGGCAAGATTGATGACATTATCACTCTTTTTCTTTTAGAGCAAATTCTTTTAGAAGTAACATTTGGGACAAAATAATAAATGAATAAATGTAGAGATGACATCCTTAAATAGAAGGAAATGATTAGTAATGAGGCAAAAGTATAATGCAGTAGATGTCTAAGTAAATAGGATGGTAAAGTTTGGGGAGAGCAGCAGGATCAGATTTAGATGATTCCTCTAGAATAGCGGTTCTCAATCTGTGGGTCATGACCCCTTTGGGAGTCGAATGACCCTTTCACAGAGGTCACCTAAGACCATCGGGAAACACATATTTCCAGTGGTCTTAAGAACCTAAACACTGCTCCTCTATCCATCTCCAGGTGGGTCCACCCACATGCAGATACACCCACATATGAGTAGCAAAATGTTGTTGCATTAGGAAGGTTGAGAACCACTGCTCTAGAACTATATACAGATGAATAAGATTGGCTTCCAGAAATTATCTATTATGAGAATTTAAACTTTGAGCATGTTTGGGAATAAGGACAAAGGTTTGGATTTTACCACAAGGACTCTATGAGATAGTGGTAAGAGTGAAAGTAATATTTCTTAAAGCATTTCTTAAAGCATCTGGTAACTTTTAAAGGGCAGATGAAATCATTTTATTTTTAATATCTTTGCAAAATGTGGAACTAATTTTAAGTTATTGTACCAACCTATATTAAGTCAGAATAATTTGGTGACCTCTACATTGGAACTGGAGAAGCAAAATTTATTTTTTGAATTGTGTAAGGATATGAGAAGTTTGGGATAAAAAAAAAGGTGCTGTTTAAATGAAATACGTCACTGGGATACAAGGAATTGAATGCTAATGGACATTGGTAATAATTAATCTGTTAATTGGTATGGTTTGTGTGTAAGTTTTCTTGGTTACCTTGGTGACATGTAATCACCTTTCTAAAAGTTAGTATACTGTAAGCCAACTAAGAAATTTAATCTGTATCTGACTTAATGTAAGCATGTAACTTTGTAAAATTGTAAGAAAGCCTTATTGTATTGCCTGAGCCTAGCCCTGTGTGGCTAAGAAAAATTGAACTATTTAATTGCACTGTTTGGACCTAGTCTTGCATGGCTGGGAAACTGGACCTTTATATGTACCCTTGATGTCAAATCATATGTTTCTGAGAACCCTGTTAGGTCTGGCTGGCTGTGCCAGCTTGTTTATATGAACTATAGGCATCTGAAGACTACCCCTCCTCTGAGCCAAGCGATCTGAAGAACATGACATCAGATGCTGACAGCTTTCCCAAGAGTCTGACCTGACTTTTATCAGGACTGCGCCTTTCCTGGAGACCCCATCTTGGGAATATGAGCAATTTCATGAGAAGTTTTCAGAGTAAAAGAAAAAGAAAAAAATGGGGGACTGTATGGGATGAGTGAAAACTTCTCAGTGGGGTTGTTAACTTTCCCTGCCCCCCTGCATTGTTGCTGTCAATCACTTTTATCTTCCTTTGTCTGTTTTCCTGCCTTGGTGGGACCCTCCCAGCCCCCTTTTCTTGCTGTCCCAGTTGGGGAAGAATTTGGTGAAGTATGCCTCTTCACCAATGAGAGAGGAGACAATTGGGAAGGGGGCTTGGCTAAGTTAAGTTATAAATTCTTGCACTGTCTTTTGTAATATGCCTCTTCTCCATGATGAATCATGGGGAAGACTGCCTTCTTCTCGCAGGGAAGAGAATAAACTCCTGCTCTTATCCTAAGAGATCTCTGTGTTTATTTTATTTTTTTTTACTAAATTAAGGATGAGTAAATTTACTAATTAAGGATTACTAAATAAGGATTATTTTTCATCCAAAACAACTCTCATTGGTAGGGAGGCTGACCCACAACCTAAGAGTGGGAATCTGTCTCTGAGAAAAAGGACCCAGAAACACGTGTGTTCAGTGCAAGGCCAGGAAAACAGTTTTATCCTTATTTGGCATATCTTGTGCTAAGGTGGCACTGGGGATAGTCTCCATTGCTCAAAATCCCAGATTCCTGTAAGGTCAGGTGATCTCTAAGCTTAGGCCTAGGGGATGCTGAAGCCACTCTAGATTTGATTTTTCAGAATGGGGAAACTTCACTGCAAATTATCCCTCACATAGGTTTTCTTGAAATGAAAATTTATCGATACGTATTTTGAATTCTCTCATGTTCTGCTATGTGTATAGCATATTTTTTTTTTCCTTTCTAACTTTGTATTTAACTTCCAGTGCTTAAGCTTATGATGTTTTTGTTTCTTTTCTCTATTTTCTATTTGTATTCTGGCATTTGAGTCTAAAATAACATTTTTGGGAAAAAAAAAAGTGAAGTAGGGGAAAGATTGGGAAAAGATATGAGAGTGATGCAAGAAATTCTGGACAAAAAACAGTTAACAACTTGATAAAGGAGATAGGAATGATTCTAAAGAAGATAATGCCTTAAAAGAATAATATAACAAATGGTAAAAGAGGCCCAAAAATCCACGGAAGAGATCCTTAAAAAGTAGTATTGATGGGGCAGCTAGGTGGCTCAGTAAATAGAGCACTGGCCCTGGAGTCAGGAGGACCCAAGTTCAAATCTGATCTCAGACAATTAACACAAAAACTAGTCATGTGACCTTGGGCAACTCACTTAACCACAATTGCCCTACCTTCCCCCCCTCCAAAATCAAAAAAGAAAAAAAAAAAGTAGAATTGGCCAAATGGGGGAAAAAAAAGATATTAAAAAGCTAAATGCAGAAAATAATTATTTAAAAATTAGAATTGGGCAAGTAAAAGCTAATGACCCCATGGAACATCAAGAAACAACTTTAAAAAACCTAAAAGAATGAAGAAAATAGGAAAAAAAAATGTGAAATATCTTGTTGCAAAAAAAGAAAAGCAAATTACTTAGATAATATATCAAAGAGAGAGAATATGGGAATTATTTTAATACTGGAAAACTGTGATCAAAAACAAAATAGAATAGACATCATATTTCAAGAAATTATCAAACAAAACTGTGCTCATATCCTAGCATCAAAGAGTCAAATGGAAATTAGAAGAATCTAATATCACCTTCTGAAAGATATTTCAAAATGAAAACTCCCACAAATATTATAACCAAATTCTAGAGACCCCAGGTCAAGGAGAAAACACTGCTAGCAGCTAAAAAGAAACAATTTAAATATAATGTAACCATAGTCAAAATCATACAAGATTTAGCAGCTTCCATGTTAAATGGGTGGAAGACTTGGAATATGATATTCTGGAAGGCAAAGATCTAGGATTACAGCGAAGAATCAATGCCAGCATAACTGAGTATAATCCTTCAAAGGGAAAAATGGATATTTAATGAAAATAGAACTTTCAGACATTCTAGATGAAAAGACCCGGATTGAAAAGGAAATTTGACTTTTAAATATAAGACTCAAGAGAAGCATAAAAAGGTAAAAAGGAAAGAGAAATCATAAGGGCTTAAGTATGGTTAACAATTTACTTTCCTATATGAGAAGATTATACATGTAATTGCTTATATAAAAAAAAATTAAGAGTAAAAAAGAGGAATGTCCTAGGAGAGGTGGGAAGGGAGATGTAGAATGGGGTAAATTTTCTCACAGAAAAGAGACTGGAAAGAGCTTTTACAGTAAAAGAGAAAATTGGAGGTAGAGTGACTGACAAGTCTTGAATCTTATTCTCATCACAGTTGGCTCAAAGAGGGAAGAACACATAAACACATTCAGTTGGTTAAGTAAATCTAACTTACATTACAGGGAAGGGGAGGGAAAACAGAGCAGGAGGACTGATAGAAGAGCAGCAGATTGGGGAAAGTGGTCGTCAGAAGCAAAACACTTTTGGGGAGGTACATGGTGAAAAGAGAAAGAGAAAGGTAATCAGAAGCAAAAAAGTAGAAAGAAAATAAATAAATAGTAATTATAACTGAATGTGAACTGGATGAACTCACCCCCGAAATGGAAGCAGCACAGTAGATTACGTGATTTAGACATAAAGGGTTATACAATGAGCAAATTAGGGAAGCAGGGAATAATTTGTCAGCTCTGTGGAGGAGAGAAAAATCACAACCAAACAAGGGATAGAAAATTTAACAACATATAAAATGGATAATTTTGATTATACCAAGTTGAAAAGTTTGCACAAATAAACCAATACAGCCAAGATTAGAGTTAAAGCAGAAAGTTGGGGAAAAAATTAATGGCATTTTTTTTCCCCTGACAATGGCTTGATTTTTTCAATATAGAGAACTGGATAAAATTCATAAGAATTCAAACTATTCTCTAATTGATAAATGGTCAAAGGATATGAATAGGCAGTTTTCACGTAAAGAAATTGAAGCTATTTTAGTCAAATGAAAAAAATTTCTAATTCACCATGGATTGAAGAAATTCAAATTTTAAAAACTGAGGTACCACTTCACACCTATTAGATTGTCCAAAATGGCAGAAAAGGAAAGTGACCAATGTTGGAGTGGATCCAGAAAAATTGGAATACTAATGCACTGGTACATTTGTGAATTTAGCCAGTCATTCTGGAGAGCAATTTGGAACCATGCTCAAAGGTCTATAAAACTGTACCTACCCTATGATCCAGCATACCCTATGACTCCTAGGGCTGTATCCCAGAGATACTTTTTAGAAAATGGAAAATGACCAATATGCATAAACTATAGCAGCTCTTTTCGTGTTGGCAAAGAATTGGAAATTGAGGAGATGTCCATCATTTGGGGAATAGCTGAACAAATTATGGTATAGGATTGTGATTGAATACTATTGTATTTCTATAAGAAATGATGAGCAGGATATTTACAGAATAAAACCTGTAAAGACTTAGATGAACTGATACAAAATGAAATGAGCAGAACCATGAGAAAATTGTACACACTAATCATATTATGTGATCATCAATTGTGAATGACTTAGGTAATCTCAACAATACAATGATCTAAGATAATTCTGAAGTATTTATGAAGATCAATGCTATTCACCTCCAGAGAGGGGGGAAAATTGATAGAATGTAAATACACAAAGGAAATATTTTTTTTAATTAACTTTTTTTTCATTCTTTTTTTGGTCTGTGTTTTATTTCACAGTATGACTAATATTGAAATGTTTTTTGGCAAGACTGAATATTTGTAATATGATTTTACTTGCTTTCTCAATGAGGGAGCAGGGGAAGGAGACTGGAATGAATTTGGAACTGAAACTTAAAAAGAATTTTTTTTGTTTTTTTTAGCTTTTTGGAGGGGGAAGGCAGAACAACTGGGGTTAAGTGACTTGCTCAAGGACACACAGCTAGTAAGTTTTGAGTGTCTGAGGCCAGATTTCAATTCAGGTCCACCTGACTTCAGGGCAGGTGCTCTATTCACTGCTCCTCCTAGCCACCCCAAGAATGTATTTTTTTACATTTAATTGGAAAAAAATTAAAAAGACAAACTCCTGGGTGGTACAGTGTGATAATAAATTCACCTTTGTCATTTTATCCCCAGAATGTAGCATCATCACTAGGTACTTAATAAATACTAAGTACTTAACAAATGCTTGTTGTTTTAAAATGGATACTATTGGTAGCAGTCGAAGTTTCCTAGTAAAGTCACAAAGTTATGAGTTATGCGATCTCAGGAACCATTTGGAATAACTAGACCCTGAAAAACAGTCCTCTTCATCTCCCTAAATGATCATCTAGTCTTTGCTTGAAAGCCTCTAACAAGGAGGACCCAATATCTTCTGAGACAATACGTTATTCTTTTAACTACACATATTTATAAAATTTTTCTCAATAGTAAAACTATTATTTTTAACTAGCAGAATTAATTTACTATTTATTTTTTTCTTTTTTTCTTTTTGGAGTGAGGAGGGCAGGGCAATTGAAGTTAAGTGATTTGCCCAAGGTCACACAGCTAGTAAGTGTGCAAGTGTCTGAGGCTAGATTTGAAGTCAGGTCCTCCCTACTCCAGGGCTGATGCTCTTTTCACTGGGCTACCTAACCACACAGAGAATGTACTACTTCTTAAAGAAGCATTTCAGATACTTAATTAATATTAACTTCTTTCCCCTAAGTCACCTTATGAAATGGATTGAACACTGGCCTAAAAGCAAGAAGACCTAAGTTCAAATATGGCCTCATTTAGACACTTATTTTCTATGTCACCTCGGGTAAGTCATGCCACCTCTTTCTGCCTCAGTTTCCTTACCTGTAAATGGGGATAATAGCACCAACCTCATAGAGTTGATGTGAGGATTAAATGAGATTACATTTGTAAAGTGCTTAGCAGAGTTCATGCAATAGAGCATGTTTAACAAATGCTTTTGCCTTCCCCTCTTCCCCCAACAAGACTTTTCCCTCCCAAATTCCTTCAAAACATCTTTATATGTCTTTAACTCTCCTTTTTGCAATCTTATGGACAATCTCCATCTAATCACTGCCCTTCCCAAAAATATCATGTCTAGAATTAAATATCAAATCCCTTATGTGATCGGACCTTGGCTGAGTGTGGTGGGATAATGATCACCCTAGCCCTAGGTATTAGGCATATTAAAAAAAAAAAAAAAAAGCCTAAAACAGCATTTGTTGGTTTGGCTGTCGTGTTGTACTGATGACTCACATTGAGCTTTCAGTTCATTAAATTCATCAGATTCTCCCCCACCCCACCCCAGGATAACAGCTGTCTAGCAATACTTGTCCTGTATTGTACCCAAGAAGTGGATCTTTTTTTTTTTTTTAGAAAAAAACAAACATAATTTATTTTATACAATTAACAAAAAACAGCTCGGCTGCATATTACTTCTTTTCCTGAATGGACATCTGGGCAACAGCCTTCTGTGCTTCATCTGCAACATAAGGGGAAGCTGGTAGATGCCATCTGATGATACATTCAACCGGTTCTTTTGCTCTAATGCTAAGGTGGTTACATCCAAAAACTTGCAACTTTGCTTTTTTGGGCTTTTCACCATTTTTCTCTTGATTGAATAGATCTATTTTAATCTGAGCTCCTGAAATCGTCTCCAGGGCTCTAATCCTTGATCCTTTCATCCCTAGGAGATCCCCTACAAGCCAAGACTCCAATCTTTTTTTTTTTTTAACTCATTGGTAAGAGACTTTATTCATTGATATTACATTTCAACATTTCCAATTCAGCCTATAGTCTGCCCTGTCAAAAAAAAAATTTTTTTGGACCTTTACTCTCTCATCTAAAATATTAGACAATTTGCCTGACAGAAGAATAGCATTAATGTTACTGAAATAAGAGTTGGTGTTCACATTTCAGAAGAAAGCAGAAAGCAAAAGATAGGAATTTGGCATGTGTTACCATAAGAATTTCAATACTAATTTTGTGATCTTATAAATAATTGAAAGTTCTTTAAAACATGTTAAATTTGCATAGCCTTAAGTGCCTTAAAAGCTGGAAATTTTTTTTTTTTGGTATTTAAATTTTATCCACTTTGGAAAAACTCACTGAAAGTTACTGGACAAATAAAAATACCGATCATTGAAAATGGACATAGCTGCCCATAAAAGGAGTGGTTGTGAGGGCATTAAAGTAATACAACTGCACGTATTAAACTCCAGAGCAGTGGGGAAAAAAAAAAAAATCTCGAGTTGTGAGCAGAAATGTATTTGGGAATAAGAAAAACTTGAAAAAAAAAAACAAAAGAAAATAATCTAGTCATATCAGAATAAAAAATTTAGTTGGTATCAAATCCCTTTTTATATTTTTCTATTCTGACTCTATTGTTAACATAAAAATACAAATAAATATGCTTTGCTTTCAAAAGGAATCCTTTATATATAATATATATTTAGGGGAGTCTTGAAATGAATTTATTTAGGAGCTCCACAATGAGGAAACTTTTACCAAAGTCTTTTTTAAAAATCTGCTATCCTGTAAAATTAGAAGGTACTATTCTTGAAGAAAAATTCAATCTGAACTATACATTGTGATCAATGTTGATGTTCACAGCACTAAGAATTTTAATCTTCTAGCATAAATGTGTACTCTTCTTACTCAACCAACTTTCATGTTATAGACAATAATTCTCAGCAATACTTAACAGTAATGCTCGTGTCTGTGTGTATGTTTGTGTATTTGTGGGTGTGTTTATATATTCTTCTTAGGGTATTTATATTCTTCTGTCCTAATACACTGCAGATTTCAGACTGCAATTTATTTAATGAAATATTATTTAATCCAAATTTCTCATAGATAAGGGAAATGAAGCAATGAGAGGTTGAAAAGCAGTGGTATGTGAAGGATAGATTACTGAATTTAGTCAAGAAACCTAGATTCAAGTCCTACTTTAGCAAATTACTAACTGGTCTCTCGGAAAGGCATTGGGGAAGGAAATGGCAAATCTCTCCAATTTCTTTTCCAAGAAAACATTAAATGGGGTCACAGAGTCAGACATGACTGAAATGACTAACCAAAAAAACCCCAAATAAATTCCAATTACAAAAATGTGAAATCAGGAAAAGATTGTCATCTGTATCAGTGAAATGACAGCCTTCATTTATAATCTTATATATTCAAAACAACATACATTCTTCAGAGAACAACCAAGTGTGTATATAAACATAAAATATAGTTATTCATTTTTCATGCTGTTTTGCCCATTAATTTTAAGTATTTTCCTTTATAAAAACTCAAGGATTAATTTTAAGGGTAACTAGAATTATAGGTTTTATGTATTATTGATTAACAGTGAAATCTCTTTCTAGTTAGATTGGCTGTTCATTTAATTATTGTACTTCACAACTTCTGTGAAGATTGATTCCTTAGTTTGCTTGCGCTAAGGTATAACATCCATGTATTCTAAACCTATGTCTGTTACTCCAGAGAAATGATAGCCTCTTAGCCATATTATTCAGTCACTAGAAAATTGAGTGCATATATGGGTTGGGGTGGTGATAGACTTGGACTCAGAAATTACAACATATGCAAATAATTATGAATATTTCTGAGGCAGAAAGATATAGCACTTTCCCCTAGTGAACACTATAGGAGAGTACGTAAGCTATATTTTTTGCAACAATCCCTCACTGATTAAATATGGATAAGTTCAAAAAGTGGTGCCATCTAAAAGGAGCCACATGACTTGAAGGGTTTTAACCTCAATCCCAGTGCCTCTTTCAGCTTTATATCTGAATGGTGGATAGAATGGTGCTTTTTTCCCCTTCTGAAGCTTTGGTGATTTAGAAAAGGAAGACACATCTCATTATTTAAAAGAAGTGTGTTGTTCAAGTGGAGATTGAATGAGTACTTCTTAGTGGGAAATCCAAACTACTAGTGAATAGTTGTAAAAGATCACTGCCCTTAGAATTCTCATTCTCCTCTTAAGATACTGTGATTCTATGGTAGTAGAATGAAAATGATTGTAAGGATCTCAGAGGAAGGTGTCATTGTGCCATGGCTTGAATATGCTTGAAAGACCTGTCTCTTTATGCAAAATGCAATCATCTTTTATATCTAGTTACCTGAAAGAGATGGAGGAAGAAGGAAAGACAATGGAGTGGTTCTCTAGACATTATAGAATCAAGAACTGAAGTAAGAACACTCTCAGGAACTGTCTTTCCAAGGTCTTTAAACTCTCAAAATGTATTGACACTTCATTTAATAGTAGTAAGATAACTGCTAAGAGTATAATTTTCTTTTACTGGGCACAAGCTACTCTGGAGACAAGGAGAATCAAAAGAGTGAGAAATGTCAAGACAGTGGAAGGAAGGTCTAAGTTCTATCATTCTAATTTATGTCTATTAGTTTCCAAAATTCTCTAGATTTAGTGTTGGCTTATCCTTGAAAAGGATAGAATATTGATATTGATATTGATAGAATCAATATACACATAGAATAGAATATTGATAGAATCATTATACACATAGTCTACAATGAAAATAAAGAATGGTATCAATTAATCTAAAAAACTTATTGCAAAAAGTTATTTTCTTAAATTTGAAATTATTTTTATAGCTGCTGTTACTTTATTTAATTAGCTGGTAAACATAACATAGCTAGGAAAAATATGGTACATATTATTTTATTTTTTGTATGTATATACCTATAGAAAGAGGTAGTCAAAAAAACAAGATAAATGAATAAATGAATGAATGAACAAACAAACAAATAAAAGTGTGGTTTGAATTTGAATGAATCAGACAGATTACCTGCCATTCTTTTCTGAAGGATTGACATTCAGCATGATTAATACAGACATAACATATTTGATTTTAGCAAGAAGTTAAAAAAACCAAAATCTCCCATGATGCTTTTTAGACAAATTAGTTTTTTCCAGAACTGACTAAATGCCTGCCTGAGGCCAAACAGGAATGGTTAATGGATTATTGTTAACATAAAAGTAGTTGTCCACCAGAATATCCAAATAATTTTTCCAGAATCATGTCATATTCAATATTTTTATCAAGGACTTGGAAAAAAGTACAATGGGCATACTTATCAAATTTTCAGAAAATATGAATCTGGAAGCACTAACAAAAATTATATATAATGTTAGAGAATAAGTATGCAAAAAAGATAACCCTTGTTTAAAACAATGGATCAGTGACATTTAATAGTAATTATAAATATGAAAACCTACACTCAGGCTAAAAAAAAAATTCATGAGTATAGGATGGGAAGAGAATAGCTAGATGAGAGTTTATATTTAAAAATACCTCAGAGCAGTTCACTTTATTATCACATATAAAAGATCTTCCAAAAGTCTCAGTGTTCTCCATGCTCATTTCTAATTCCAGACTTCCTGTTTGCTTCCAGACTAAAACCCCAGTTACTTCTTCAAGCATTTTCTGATCCTTCTTAATGCTAGTTCCTTGTCTCTGTTGATTATTTCCAATTTCTTCTGTATACAACTTTTCTATATGTAGTGGTCTTTACGCTGTTTGCCCTATTAGACTGTGACTTCCTTGACAGTGGGGACTGTAATTTTCTTTGTATCCTCAGTGATTAGAAAACTGCCTGGCTCATTGCAGCACTCAAGAAACTTTATTAATTGACTGAATGATCACTTGTCAAAGTATTATTAAGAGGATTTGTGCTTAAGATATGGTTTGGAGTAAAGATACTCAGACGTTCCTTCAAACTTTGAGAATCCATGATGCCGTAATTCTGTTAAATATCAAGTGCAGTTTATCTTCTTATGAAAAATCTTAGACAATGAAGCAAATAAGTATTATCAACCTTCATTTAAAAAAAAAGTAGGTTATCTGAGCTATCTTATCTGTGGGAAAATGAGCTTAAGGACTAATACACATATTTGAAGTAAACTATCCTAGAAACCTCTGAGGAAAACGAACTAAAACTATTTAAATACAGAAACTATCCTTGATTGTGTGTCAGCATAAAAATACCTATCTTTCAATCTTTCATCTATTTATATCTATCTATTAATTTATCATCTATGATCTTTTTATCTGTCTATCTTATCTATATATCTTCTATCTTCTTTATCTTCCTATCTTTTTATATATCTATCTATCTTATAGAGAACTCTTTGGGACTTTGTTAGCTGGGGGAACACCCAGGGTTCAACAATGCTCATGCCTTACATAATTAATCATTCTGGATATGGCATCAGAGAAACTGGGTTTGAATATTGGCTCTTCTATACAGTACCTAGGTGAAACCAGAATGTCATTTCACTTCCCCAGTACTCAAATTCCTTTATATCTAAAATAAAGAAACTGAAGTAAGTCGTCCCAAATGTCCCATCAAGCTTTATTCCCATGTTCCTAATGACTTAGAAAATACCTGAGGCACATAGAGGTTACGTGATTTGTCCAGAGATATTCAGAGAATGTGTCAGAAGCAATATATGACTTCTGGATACAAGATTAACACTTCATCACTCTCCACTATGCCACACTGAATCTATCAACATATACATATACACATATGTACATACACATATAATATACATATATGCATGTATGTACATATCAAAAACTATGTAAAGAAATATACAATGTGCTCTATGTATATAGTATAAAAGATGCATCCATTTATATACTTCTTTCAATGGTGCCTGATTCTAACTATGTTTAAAGCATAAATAGAAATTCTTACTTATTTTTATAAGAATCTTGAAAAAGTAAAATTTCTTTTATATTACACTATTTCCTAAATTCTATTTTCTATTTATAACATATACTCCACTTAGCATCAGCTGATTTGAGGCACCCAACTCTCTATTGGAAAGACTTGCCTTTTTCTATAAATGTATAATTTTCAGCTTGAAATAGCATGATGTATTTTCCTGTCCCAATAGCTCCTTATTTTATTTCTTTTGTCAAGTAACCAGCAACAAAACCATACAATTTACCATAAGAGACAAAAGTCTATGGATGTTGTTTTTTAATGAGTTTTTTTTCTTTTTCTTCCTTACTCCATGCTGTGTGTTCTATCCACTCTGCCACCTAGCTGCCTCAAAAATGAGATGGAAATCATAAGAAAAGCAATTTCTATAAGAAAGGCCATAATTTTTGGCTGCATGGAAGGCATAATTAGCCAAAGAGAAAACCGTGATTCTGTAGTTATGAGTCTCTCCAATTAAATGAAAAGGAAAAATAAACAGATTTAGCACATAAATATTATGAAGTAAGAGAAAATATTTTGAAAGAACCAAAAGACAATAAAACAATAAAACAATACAATTTATTACACAAGCAGAAACCATTGATCTCAAAGATAATATTTAAGAGAAGAAATTTAAAGATCATAATTTCCCTGAAAGAATAGGACAAAGTAAGAAAATCAATCCTCATAATATTAGTAATAATACTAAAAATCTGCTTGAAACTTGTGGATACAATAAACAAAGCACCAAACAAAATACACCACAGATAGGCAAAAACAAAACAAAACAAAACAAAACAAAACAAAAAACCACTGTGGCACATAGTTGTTAGAATTAACAGTGTCAATACTGGGAAAAAAAAAAAAAAATATATATATATATATATATATATATATATATAATTTACATAAAACCAGCCACTTCTTTATGCATAAATGTTGAAGAGAATGGGATGATTAAATTTTAAAAAGGAGCAAAAAGGGCTCAAGATGCAACTGAAAATGACAATACTCTATAAAACAGCCTAGTAATCAATGAAAATAAATGGTTATTCAGTCAAAGAGAGGAGTTTGAAAAATTCCTGCAGGTCCATGGCAATGTGGGGAGTGGATGTGAGATTTACTTGGAAACACTTGGAAACCTAGAAACACAACAAACATCACACTCACAAGAAAGGTTAAAAGAAAAGGTAAATAAATATGGGCAATATTGGGAAACTCAGTGGGATAGCAAAGATGAGTCAGAGAGAGGAAAACCACACCCATGAGAAATTACAAGGATTTGTATTATATGAAACAACCATAGAAAGAGCTGATTTGCCAATCTAAGAAGAACAGGTACCTCACAACCTTGCCAAACTAAATTATCTGTCAACTTGAAATTTAGAGTTTAATCTATTTTCTTGAAAGACCTATATGAAGAGTCAGTCAGTCAATAAGTTTTTATCAAACCTACTACGTGCCAGACCCTGCATAAATGTTAGGAGGACAAAGAAAAGCAAAAGACAGTTCCTGCCCTGCAGGATCTATTAATCCAAAGTGGAAGACAAGATACAAACAACTGTGTAAAAAACAAGCTGTATGCAGGACAAAGAAGCAATAATCAATATAGAAAGAAACTAAGAAAAGAAATATTAGAAAAGACTGCCTGTAGAAATTAGAGTTTTTCCTGGGGCTTGAAGGAAGTGAGGGAAGCCAAGAGGAAGAACATTTGAGGCATGAGGCATAGCCAGAAGATATGCCTACAACTGAGTGGAAGATCTTTTGGTGGAAACAGTTAAGAAGGGCCATATCACTGGATTGGAGAATATATGGGGAGGTGTAAGTATTAGAAGATTAGAAAGGTCCTGGGAGGAGGTGGGGTTTTAGGGGTGGGGATGGAAGGTGAGGGAAGTGGAAGGTGAGATTGAGTGAAGGTTATGAAGGTCCTTGAATGCCAAACACAGGATCCTCTATTTGTTCCTGGAGGCAATTGTGAGGTGTTGGAGTTTATCAAGTAAGGTGGTAGTATGGTTGGATCTGTGATTACAAAAATAATATTGGCAACTCAATGGATGATAGACTAGAGTGGGAAGAGAATTGTGGCAGGAAAACAAGCAGGTTATTGCAATATTCCAGGTGTGAAGAGATGAGGATCTGCACCAGAGTAGTAGCAGTATCATAGAAGGGATGGTGACATATTAATTTTTTTTTCAAAGTTGAAATTTTCAGGTCTTGCCAACAGATTGGATATGAGGTGCAAGAAATGTTTGTCTTTCATTTTTGAAGAGGATAAATGACATCATGGGGTGATGTTTTGACTTGCACATGAATTTAAGCTAGGCAGTTTCATTAATTCATTAACCCAGAATCTCCTTGAATCCTTGAATTCCAGTGGCAAAATGAAAGTCAGGGTTAATATTAATGGCCCACGATGCTTTGGATGACCTTATCTTTGATGTCTGATCAAGCTCAAATTCTTCTCATCCACCAATGTTGCTAGGGGAAGTCTTCACAGGCTTGGGGTAGACATACATCCTAATTTATCTATGGGCTTGAGTTTTGACAGTTACCCTCAGCGTGGTTTACTTGTCTACCCAGAAGATTTTTACCAGGGTATCTCCACTGTGCGTGCTACAGCTTTTTGGAGCCACAGGTGAGATTTGGGTGAAGGTGGACACCAGATGTGGTTGAGCAAACTCTCCCCTTAGGTGCTAGTCTTCCCTAAATACCCCATATACCTCAGGAACAGAGGTAATTCCAAATTGAATATGACGGGTGATAGCATTAGGCCATTTCTAGGGCCCTTCTCAGCACTTTCTAGCTCTTCCATTCACCAAAAATTGCCCCCAGGAAAGTATCTAAAAAATTTCATTGGCTAAATTATCATTAACCTCTATGGCAGTGGTTCTCAAGCTTCCTAATGGAAGGTTGTGACCCTTTAATACTCATATGTGGGTGTATCTGCATGTGGGCGAACCTGTCAGGAGATGGATAGAGATGTGGTGTCTCAGTTCCTAAGACCATCAGAAATATGTGTTTTTTGTTGGTCTTAGGCAACCCCTGTGTAAGGGTTGTTTGATAATTTAGCCAAGATTTTCCCATGTTCCACAACCACTTTCTACTTTTCCAGCTGGGGAATCAGGGAAGCTTTCCTGTATTTTATGGACTGTGACTTGGTCTTTGAATAAATAATATATTTAATGGAATCTCAGATAGAGAATTAGAAAGCAGTCTCACAAGTCATCTATTCTAGGTCCCTCATTTTACAGATAGTGAAACTGAGACAAAGAGGTGACATGAAGTGTTCAAAGACACAGGCAGCAAACAGCAATAATAATATTCATCTCATCTCTGTGGCACTGTACAGATATGAGTTTATTTGGTCCTTACAACAAGCTTATGGCAGTGATGAGGTGCTGGGTAGCCTTTGTTTGTAATATTCAGTTGTAACTTTGGTTTGTAAAAATCTCACTTATATTTGAGTACCTATGTTTGTAATACTGGCTTGTGTAATTAAGTTGTAAAGTCATACTTCCCCCAGCCTAAAACCATTAACTCTACCTCTCCCCTTAGCCAGCACTCTGCCTAGCTTCAATTATCCCTGCTTGGTACTATAACAAGTTATACCTATGAATCCTTCACTAAAGCATTTTATAAAACAATCCCTTAGTTTACAGAAATATATGGTCCCCTTGTTCTAGTGGCCAGCTGCACCCATGAATCCTTCAATGCACTATCAGCAAACTAACTCCTCTCCATTAGGCACATTCTGGATCCCCAATTAGTCTAGCTTCCCAACATTCATCTTGTCAAACAGGACATTGATGGGTAACAGATTGGACATCTCTCAGTCAACCCTGACCACTGGCTGACTTAGAGTCATTTTAAGGCAAAAACTGTACCTCCTGCTAGCCTCACCATGGGCTTTCTCCCAGTGAACTATGGGCAATATGCCTGCGTGGTTGATATAAAAAGTGCACGTCCCTTTAAGCACTGACCACTCCTTAACTCCTCCCTAATCCCACCCTTATCCACGTAGTTAGCATAGTTGATACCTTATTTATGGATTTATCACTTTATAACTGGTACCTCAAACTGCTGCAGACTTGCAGGTATCCTCAGGAACCCCGCTACCCCCACCTGCTGAAAAGTATAACAATAAACTTTTACAATCTTGACTGCTAAGACTGCTTGAGTCCAGGAATTCTTTTTCAGACTAAAAGAACCCTCCAAGGATTTCTTAGAAATCCCTGCAAACCCTTTCACCCTCATCAGCAGGTGCTATTATTATGCCCATTTTACAAATGGGATAACTGAGGCTCAGAGGGTTAAATTACTTTTCAATTTCATACACCTCCTTCAGTACTTTTGTGGATTTCAAACTCAGCTTTTGTGACTCTACCTCCTCCTTAACTAGGCTGCCTCTCAGGCAAAGTTGTGAAGGGAGTATAGTCCAAGGATGGGTGAAGGGTGATGACTTGAGAAAATACACAGAAACTTTTTCTACTCTGGTTTGCATATGGAAATAATTAGTTTATTGAGTTGGTGTCAAGTTCTTAAATAAAAAGAAATGAAAAGAAAATATACCCTCAAAAGGGATATGAGGGTACAGAGATAAGAGTTGAAATTCAGGTTTAGCGCCAGATGACAGTAGTGTTAGGATTAGCTGATGATATTCTCACTGAAAGAACCCTCAGAAGTCATTTTGCTGAGCCTATCATTTCACAGGTAAGGAACTGAGACCCTGAGAAGCCATATAGTTTGGCCAATATAAATTAGTAGAATAAGTATTGGGAACCTGGTCTTATCTCTAATTCCTTCTCTCTTTCCATTTTTGTAACATGGAGGTATTAACTAACCCATGGATATGTTTAGCTCAAATGAGAGGCAATGTGCTATAATATATAAAGCGATTCTTATAGGAAGAACCCTGGCTCTGCTTTCAAAGGGAATGGGTTTAATCTCCAGATCAACTTCTTAGTCTTAAGATAGTTATTTGAACCTGGGTCTCATTTTTCTTACCTTAAAATGAGGATAGTTCTCACAAAGAGAGATGAAACATGTTGTAAGTGGTGAAGCACTCCAACATGACTCTAAAATAATGCAAGTTTAATGATAACTATCCAGCAGTAAATTAATTAATCTGAGCTGCAGTCTTCTCTACAAAATAAGAATATTGCTAAACTCCAAAGACTGTTGAGGAAAAATAGACTGTAATCACTTTTTTAGTGCTAAAGAAATGTCAATTATCACTCCTCCATGTCAGTGAAGCCTGGGCTTGTTCTCTACTGCTGGTATCTCCAAGAACCCAGAGTCACAGTCATACCACTTGCAAAATACAGTTGTGTTTTCTGTGAGGTTTAAAAAATAGTTAAGAGCAAAAGATTACACCTAAGTTATGAATCTGGGCAACTAGGAGAATAGTAGTATCCTTGAAAGTAATGAGGAAATTTCTGGGGGCAAAGCTAAGATGGCAGAATGAAAAACAAAACAAAAAAAACCTGAGCTGAATTCTCCCAACAGTAACTATCCAAATGACTTTTTTATAGTAACAGCAATACTTTCTAATTTTCTACTTTGACCCTGTCCCTTTTCAAAAGTGCATGCTTCTAACTACCCTCCCCCCCATCTGCTCTCCTTTCTGTCATTCCCTCTCTTATCCCCTTCCCCACTACTTTCCGGTAGGGTAAGATACCCAATTGAGTGTGTATGTTATTCCCTCCTTAAGACAAATTCAATGAGAGTAAGGTTGACTCATTCCCTTTTGCCTTCCTGTTCTTCCCCTCCATTGTAACAGTTTTCCTTTACCTCTTTTATATTAATTTACCCTATTTTATCTCTCTTTATCTCTTGTCATTCTATTCCTCTCTTATTTCTCAATTTTCTTTTTTTAAAACTCTTATTTATTTTAGTTTACATCATTCATTTCCACGAGATTTTGAGCCGCAAATTTTCTCCCCATCTTAACCCTACCCACCACCCCAAAACAGCCATCCCATTGTATAAGCCCTCCCCCTATCTATTCTCTCCTATGTCCTCCCCCATTGCCCCTCTGACTTTCCAGTAGGGCAGGATGGATCTCCCTACTACAGTACCTGTGGACCTTAAGTTCCAGTTGAATGTAGTTAATAATAAAAATAATAATTATTATTGTATATATATATATA
>CM053585.1:58263590-58283772 GCA_028646515.1 Pseudochirops corinnae
ACACACACATTTATATTCCCTTCAACTATCCTTATACTGAGAAAAGTTTCATAAGTTACAGTTATCATTTTTCCATGTAGGAATGTAAATACTTCAATTTTGATAAGTTCTTTATGATTTCTTTTCCATGTTTACTTTCTCACACTTGTCTTGCTTCTTGTATTTGAATGGCAAAATTTCTATTCATCTCTGGTTTTTTCATCAAGAATGCTTGAAAGTCCTCCACCTCAATGAATGACCAAACTTTCCTCTGAAATATACTCAGTTTTGTTGGGTAGATGATTCTTGGTTTTAATCCTATTTCCTTTGACCTCCAGAATATCATATTCCAAGCCCTTTGATGCTTTAATGTAGAAGCTGCTAGATCCTGCATTGTCCTGATCGTGTTTCCACGATATTTGATATCTTACTTTTTGGCTGCTTGTAATATTTTCTGCTTGATCTGGGAATTCCAGAATCTGGCTATAATATTCCTTGGAATTGTCCTTTTGGGATCTTTTTAAACAGGTTATTGTTGAATTCTTTCAATTTCTCTTTTGCCCTCTGGTTCTAAAATATCAGGGCAATTTTCTTTGAGAATTTCTTGAAGGGTGCTTTCTAAGTTCTTTTTTTTAATGATGGCTTTCGGGTAGTCAAATAATTTTTAAATTCTCTCTCCTGGATCTATTTTCCAGTTCAACGGTTTTTCCCATGAGATATTTCATATTGCCTTCTATGTTTTCATTTGTTTTTATATTTTTAATAGTATCTTGTTTTCTCACAAAATCATTAGCTTCAATTTGCTCCAATCTAATTCAGAAGGAATTATACTCTTCAGTAAGCTTTTGAAATTATTTTTTCATCTGGCAAATTCAGCTTTTTAAGACATTCTTCTCCTCATTGTGTTTTTAGGCCTCTTTTGCCATTTAAATTAATCATTTTTAAGTTGTTATTTTCTTCAGTCACATTGTTAACTCTCTTTTCATGATTTTCTTGCATCATTCTTATTTATCTTCCCAATTTTTCCTATACTTCTCTTATGTAATTTTGAAGTCCTTCTAGAGCTTCGCCATGGCCTGTAATCAGTTTATATTTTTTCTTGGAAGCTTTTGGTGCAGGAGTTCTGACTTTGTTCTCTTCCTCCCGTTCCTTGCTTTGATCCTTTTTGTCCCCCAAAAAAGGAATCTAACATTTGATTGCTTTGCTTGCTTTGCTTCTTTTGCTTGCTCATGTTGTCACTCAATTGCTTGACTTTTGAGCTCTTTGCCACAGTAGAACTGTGCTTCTAGAAAAGAGAGCTTTGTCCTGGATCACTAGAGTTTTAGTAGCTGCTCGAGCTATTAGTTGGGTGCCCTCTTTACAGCCACTACATACTATGGATCACTGGTCACACACCTTAGAACCACCACTCAAGACCATGATCCAGATCCAGACAGGCTAAAAGAAGAGCAATTAATCTCTGAATGGTTGCTTGGTCCCCCTATGATCTGCAATCCAGGAGCCCTGAAGCTACCACGTGGATGTGGCTGCATGTCCGTGGCTGCATTTTCAGCTTTTTTCTCCAGAAGCAGAGGCCGAACCAGGCTTGTAGTCCCCCTTGGTTCCAGAAGAGTTCCACTGACCTTTTACTTTGTCTTTGAGATTTGTGCGTTGATCTTTCTGGAAACTGTAACAACCGCTGGTGATACATTATCCTGAGGTCTGCTTCATTTGCTGCTGGTTGAGGCCATCCTGAGACTAAAACCACAGGCTCATGTCAGGCTGGGTTTGGCTCCCAGCTTGGTACAATGGACCCTTCCTGTCCACCTGCAGAGATGCCTCCCATGGGAGATTTGTTTCTCTCTATCACTTCGTGGGTTCTGTAGCTCTAAATTTTGTTTAGTGTCACATTTTATAGGTATTTGAGGGTGTTATGGGGTGAGCTCACAGAGTTCTTCTGCTTCTACACCACCATCCTGGCTCCACCCCCCAAAATGACTTTTTAAAATGAACAAACACCTCAAATTGAATTCTGGAGTGGAAGCAACATCAGGAGGTCAGAATAAGTCATTCTTCCAACTCTAGACAATTTAGGAAGTGGGAAAGAGAGATCTGGGACATAGGGGAGAAGGCTGGCCCAGAGGTAATATGGATGAAACAGAAATGGTTGGACTATATAGTCCTAACAGAAGCAGCAGCAGCTGTACAAGCTACCAAGTCAAAGACCATAAGAGTACCTGGCAACTCGTTAGAAAGGGAAAATAAGGTTCCCCTGTCCTAAACCTGGACAAAGGACCAGATTTTTTTGGCAACTCCACTGCTTATACCCACTTCTGGGTCATAGTTCAATGGCAGAGAGTAGTATTTCCTGTCAAATGGGAGCAGAATCCTTAAGGGACAGTTTCACTTCCTTTCTGAAGGAACAGCCTTAAGGATTAATTGTATTAATTACAATTATTTAAAAGTATTAATTGCAATCCAAAGGGATCATAAGCTTTTACTGGGTAAGGAATAGAGTACAAACCAAGAGAATTTTGATCTCACCTATCCAGAGATCATACTACCTTGGAAGTACCCAAAACTTCCAAATGGCTAGAACCTCTGAAAAGAAAAGCCTGTAAAATTTTGAAGCCAAGGCAGTGGCCCTCTGAATCTCCCCACTCCTGTGCTGAAAACATATCCCAACAGTAACATAAAGTTCCAAATCAAGAAAGAGGATGGAAAGATGAGCAAATAAATAAAAAGAAAAAAAATAAGTACAAAGAACTTGACCTTAAAAAACAGATATAGTGACATGGAAGACCAAGACTCAAACTCAGAAAACAATGAAATCAAAATAGTTGCAAGCAAAGCTTCAAAGAAAAAAAGTGAATTAGACACAAGCCAAAAATGAATTCCTAGAGACTTAAAATTATTTTTAAAAACATTTGTTTTTGAAAAAGGATATGAAAAAGGTTAAAAATGCTAAAGAAAATAACATTATAAAACAAAATTGATGAACTGCAAAAAGTGGCACAAAAATTCACTGATAAGTCCTTAAAAAGCAGAATTGGCTACATGGAAAAAAAGAGATACAAAAACCCAAAGGAGAAATTAATTCCTTAAAATTAGAATGGGTAAGTGTTAGCTAATGACTCCATGGGACACCCAGAAATAATATAACAAAGTCAAAAGAATAAAAAAATAATAGAAGAAAATGTGAAATGTCTCATTAGAAAAACAACTGACTCAGAAAATATATTGAGAATAGATGATGTAAGAATTATTGAAATACCAGAAAGCCATAATCAAAGAAAATGCCCCAAAACCTTAGTTCCTGAAAACTAAAGAAAACTGTTGAGAAATCCTAAAACCAGAGGATAAAATAGACATTGAAATAATTCACTAATCACCACCTATAGAAGATGCCAAAATGAAAACTCCTAGGAATATTATAGATGTTCCAAAAGGTCTCAAAGATTAAGAGAAAATACTTCTAAACTGCCAGAAAGAAAAAAAATTCAAACACCATAGAGCCACAGTGAGCATCATAGATGTTTTGGCAAATACTGCAATAAAAGTGGGAGGCTTGGAACATGATATTCCACAAGGAAAAAGTGCAGGGATAGAGTGGTGGATTAGTGGAATAGGTTAGGTACACAAGACACAGTAGTCAATGACTATAGTATGTACAGTTTAATACACCCAAAGACTCCAGCCTCTGGGATAGCAACTCACTATTTGACAAAAACCACCGGGAAAACTTTATTTCCCTTTTATCTGATGTAGTAATGATACGGTTCTCAAGAGATGTAACTATCATCTTTTCATGTAGGGATGTAAACAGTTTGTCCTTATTGAATAACATGGTTTCCCCCCTGCCTCCTTTCCTGTTTACCTTTTTATGACTCTTTTGAGTCTTATATTTAAAGATCAAATCTTCCAGGGAACTCAGGTCTTTTCATCACAAAAGTCTGGAAGTTCCCTATATCATTGAATGTTCATCTCTTCCACTGAAAGTTTATGCTCAGTTTCACTGGATAGTTGATCCTTAGTTGTAATCCAAGCTGCCTTGCCTTATTGAATATCATATTCCAAGTCATTTGATTATTTAATGTCCTGCATAATCCCAATTGTGATATTTCAATTGTTTCTTTCTGGCTGCTTGCAGTATTTTTTCCTTGATCTGATAATTCTGGAATTTGGCTACAATAATCCCTGGGATTTTCAATTTGGGATCTCTTTCAGGAGGTGGTTTGTGGATTCTTTTGATGAATATTTTACCATCTTGCTCTAGAACTTTAGGGCAGTTTTCCTTGATGATTTATTGAAAGATGCTGTGCAGGCTCCTTTTTCCATCATGGTTCTCAGGTAGACTGATAATTCTTAAATTATCTCTCCTGGATCTATATTCCAGGTCAGTTGTTTTTCCAATGAGGCATTTTATGTTTTCTTCTATTTTTTCTTCTTTTAATTTTTTGATTGATTCTTGATGTCTCATAGCTGTTAGCTTCCACTTGCCCAATTCTAATTTTTAATGAATTGTTTTCTTCAGCTAGCTATTGTACCTCTTTTTTCCATTTGGCCCATTCTACATTTTACATAGTTGTTTTCTGCAGAGTACTCCCCTGCCCCCAATTGTGTCAATTGTATTTAAAAATTTTTCTTTGACCTCTCTCATTTGACTTTTAAATTCCTTCTTGAGCTCTTCCAAGAAGACATTTTGGGCTTGAGACCAGGTCATATTACCCTTTGAGGTTTCAGATGTGAGTATATAGACCATGTTGTTCTCTTGTGAATTCATGTTTTATCTTCCTTGTCACCAAGATATTTCTATATGGTCACTGATTTTTTTTTTCCCTAATTCTTCTTGCTCATGTTTGCCTTTTTTCCTCCTGGCTTTTGAATTTGATGTCTGCTTCTGGGTCTCAGGAGACACTGTTGCAGTCTTCTTGTGCTGGAGGCTAGGGATATACTTACTGCTTTTTTTGTGCTGGGTGCTGGCACTTCGATATTGTAGTAGCCTGATATTTTACCTGGAGCTGAGCTGGGGTGGTATGTGCCTGTTATTGGTGCTTGCCTGCTCCTCAAACCTGAGGCTCAGGATTTCCCACTGGTCTGCTGGGGAGGAAGGGGTTTTGCTGCTGGCTTGCTGGGACACCTCCCATCCTGTACTGGTCCCTTCAGCCACAGCAAAAGGAACTTTTCTGATTAAGATCTCTAGCCTATCAAGCCAAAAAAAAAAAAACAACAAAAAAACTGCCATACTTCATCTTTCTGTTGGTTCCATTATTCCAGGATTTTTCCTGGGGCAATATTTTCTGGGTTTTTCAAGGTCAACAAGGGAGAGTGAGAACAACTTACTACTTACTCCACCTAGACACTGCTATTAAAACTGGAAAATGGTATTGCAGAGAGGAGATATGGACCAACATCTTACACTGTATACATGATTTAGGCATAAAGCTATATTATAAGCAAATTAGGGGAGCAAGGAATAGTTTATCTGTCAGATTGATGGAGAAAGGAGGAGTTTATGACCAAACAAGAGAAAGATTACATTATGAAATGCAAAATGGATAATTTTGAATATATTAAATTAAAAAGATTTTGTACAACCAAAGCCAATACAACTAAGATTAAAAGGAAAGCAGAAAACTTGGAAGTAATTTTTACTGCTAATATTTCTGATAAAGATTTCATTTCTCAAATATATAGAGAAATTAGCCAGATTTATGAAAATAGAAGTCACCCCCAAATTGGTAAATAATCAAAGAATATGAACAGGTATTTGTCAGATGAAAAAATTAAAACTATCTATAGTCATATAAAAATGCTCTAAATACTCCATTGATTAGAGAAATGAAAATTAAAACAACTCTGAGGTATCACTACACACCTACAACATTGAGTAATATGACAGAAAAAGAAAAAGATAAATGTTGGAAAAAAATGGAACACTACTGCATTGATGCTGGAGTTGGGAACTGATCTAACCATTCTGGACAGCAATTTTTATCTATTCCTAAAGGGCTAGAAAACTGTGCATAACTTTTGATCCACCAATAGCATTACTAGGTCTGTGTCCCAAAAAGATCATAAAAATGGAAAAGGACCCATGTGTGCAAAATGTATTTATATCTATTCTTTTTGTGGTGGCCAGGAATTGGAAATTGAGTTGAGGCAGAGAATGGTGAACAAGTTAAGGTATATGATTTTAATGTAATGCTATTGTTCTAGAAGAAATGACAAGCAGGCAGATTTCAGAAAAACCTGGAAAGACTTACATGCATTGATGCTGAGTGAAGTCCGTAGGACCAGGAGAACATTGTAAACAGTAAAAGCTAACATTTTGTGATCAAGAGATTTGATAGACTTGACTCTGTAGCAATACAAGTATCTAAAACAATTCCAAAAGGCTCATGATGGAAAATGCTATCCACATCCAGAGAAAGAACTGAATGCAGAGTCTGAATGCAGATCAAAGCATATTATTTTCACTTTTTTTGTTATATCTTCTTATAGTTTTCCCCTTTTGTTTTGATTCTTCTTTCACAACATGACTAATGTGGAAGTATGTTTAATATGATTGTATATGAATAGCATGTACAGATTGCTTGCTCTCTTGGGAGGGATGAAAGAAAGGAATGAGGGAGAAAAAAATTTGTAAGTCAGAATATTAGAAAAGTGAATGTTGAAAACTAAAAAGAAATTAAAAAGATTAAAAGATCAGGATTTCAACCAAAAATAACCTGCCCAGCAAAATTAAGTGTAATTCTTCAAGGGAAAATTTGGTATATACTTTAATAGACACTTTCAAGATTCCAGATGAAAATACCAGAGCTGAATAGAAAATTTGACTTCCAAAAAAAAAAAGACTCAAGAAGAGCATAAAAGGTGAGCATGAAAGAGAAATCATAAAGTATGTGATAAATTAAGCTATTTACCTTTTATATATGCATATGACAAATGGAAACATATCTTTTAAGAACTTTATCATTATTAGGACAGTTAAAAATGATTCTACATAGAAAATGTATGTGACAGTGAGTTGTTTATGTTGGGATGATGCCAAAAAAAATGAATAGGTGAGGAAAAAAGGATGTTTGGGGAGAAGGGGACAGGAAAAGGGGGGAGAATTATCTCATGTAAAAGAGGCATGCAAGGAAAATCTTTTACAGTAGAGGAAACAATGGTAATAAGGGGAAAGGCAAAGCATGAACCTCACTCAGATATAAATTGATGCAGAGATGGAAACTATATCTACATACTAAAATGGAAATATAAATTTATCTTAACCAACAAGGTAGTAGGAGGGAAAGGACATAAAAGAAAAGCAGATGGGTGATCAAAGAAAGACCAGATATAACAAGACAGTCAAGAGTAGGAAAATAGATTTTAGAGTAAAGATGAAGATAAGAAATAGGATGGAGGGTGTATTGTTAATGTATTTTTGCTTAACGGGAAGACCTTTTCCATTCATTAATAGGCCTATGTGAACTACTTGAGTCACATGTAAGCTTGAGTCACATGAGCCTATGTTGGGAGGAGCTTGCCAAACAGGTAGAGCAGGAAGAGGTGGAGCAGGAAGAGTGGAACAGAGTTGAGAGGAAGTTGATTAGAACAATTAGAGCTGAGGGAAAGAGTGGAAGTAGGAAGTGATCTGTGAGTGTTTGTTTGCACTCTCTTTTGGAGGTCCTAGATAAGATTTCACAATTGAGTGATTTAGGGGAATGGGGATTTCCTCAAGAAAGAAGAGTAAATAGTCAGCTGGCTCAAAGTCAGAATAGATTGAGAAGAAAAGAATTGTTATTACTCTATTGAGAGCAGTGGCAGATTTGGGAAGAATAAATGGTATTCCAACTAATGAACTATACAAAATGTATCAAGAAAAGTGGCTTAATATTAGACTGAACAGGGAAGTAGGAATTGCCCCTATGGGTCCTCCTGAAAAATTGTATTAGAGCTTGTCACATGTGCAGGGAGAAGAGGAAATTGGCCAGGACCTAGCTCATATTAAAGAAAGTATATCTCTAGCCAGAATGATGACCCCCAAACTGCAAATTAGAAAACAGTAAACAGCAATGAATAAGGCCATGATAGTGGGTTCATGGACACCAGGATCATGGCTGACCCTATATCTACCCAGCTGCTGGTTATTGTCTCCCTGTTTCTTTTTGATTTTTTGTCTTTTAAACTTGCTTGCTAGATTTGTTTCCTGCAGGTTTAGTACCCTCCACTTTCATATGCCTGATTGCTTAAGCCAGATGTCATCCCATGTCTACAACTGTGATATGTCACTGCTGGACCTGGCATTGACCAAGTTACAGATTCCAGGTAAAGAACTGACCTCTCAAATGGGAACTCTTAGGTCAGAGATGGCTCTATATCCAATTTTAGCAGGAAGTAGCTATGGAAGAAGAAACCTTTGGCACTTGTTCTAAGATTTGGGGCCCCATTCATTCAAGGAGGGAATGATGGGGTACTTGCTCAAGCCCCCACCCTAATATATTGTTTTACGTGCTTATTTTGTGTTATCCCTGTTATATTGTTGTAAAGTTCTATTGATAACATTGACCTATGTAATGGATAAGAAAGATCTTGGGGTCAAATGTGTTGTTAATGTATTTTTGCATAATGGAAAGATCTTTCCCATCCATTAATAGGCCCATTTCACTTGCTTCAGTCCCAAGCCAGAGCCCCATGAGACTATGGTGGGAGAAGTTTGTCAAATGGGTGAAGCAGAGAGGAGTGGAGCAGGAAGGGTGGAGAAGAGCTGAGAGAAACTTGGTCAGAGCAGTTAGAACAGAGGGAGAGAAAGGAAGCATGAAGCAAGCTATGAGTGTTTGTGGGAAGGTCCTAGCAGAGGAAAGACTTGGAGATGGCAGTGATTCCTCCATTTCTATTGTGTATAGATTTCTTTGTTGCTATGATGGGCTTCTGGTGTTGGGATTTGGCTTTCTGGTGTTTGAATAAGTGCTTTGGTTCTGTCTTCCATGTGAAGAGTCTGTTACATTTTGTGATTCAGAATTACGCTGGCATATTCATATATGCCATATTCACTATGAATATCATGTTGGCAACTCGAGAGGGAAACACAGAGTTAGTAATCATAATTGCAAATGTGAATGGGATACACTCATATAAAACAGAAGCCAATAACAGAAATTATTAGAAACTAGAATCCAAAAATATGTTGTTCACAAGCACACGTGAAATAGAGAGACAAGACATACTGAGAATAGCAATAAAGGCTAGGACAGAATTTATTATTCTTAAACTGATGTAAAAGAGGAGAGAGTAGTAAATATGATCTCAAGCAAAACAAAAGTAAAAATGAACCTAATCAGAAAAGAAAAGCAAGGAAACTGCATTTTGCTTAAAGGTGCCATTAAAATTAAGTAATATTAATACTAACAAAATATGAGCCAAATAGCATAGTAACCAAATTCTTAAGAGAAAATTTAAATAGATTAAAGTAATAAATAGATGTTAATATAGTACTACTGGAGGACATAAACTATGCTCTCTCAGAGCTAGAAAAATATAAACATAAAGTAAATAAGAAGGAAGTCAATGAGATGAATTACAGTTTAGAAAAAAAAAAAGCAATTATATATAATAGATCTTTGGAGAACACTGAATGGAAGTAGAAATGAATACATTCATAAAAATTGATTGGGACATATAAACTTCACAAACAAATGCAGAAAAGGAGAAATATTAAAAATACCTTTTTCTCAGCATAATTCAATAAAAATTACATTCAATAAAGATGGAAAATAGATGAAAAATTATTTAGAAACTAATCCCTAAAGAATGAATGTGTCAAAGAACAAATTATAGAAATAATAATTTAATTAACATGAATGACAACAATGAAACAACATACCAAAACTTATGTGATAAAGCCAAAGCCATAGTTATGGCAAAATTTATATCTCTAAATGCTTACATCAACAAAAGAGAAAGAAAGGATTGAGGAATTGGACATGCAACTAAAAAGAAAAAATAACTATAAAAATAATAAGTTAAAACTATCCAATTAAACATGAAATTTGAAATCCTGAAGATAAAAGGAGAGATAATAAAATCGAAAGTTAAAGAAATTGAACTAATAAAACTAGGAACTCATTTTCTGGAAAAAAAAAGTTAAATAGATAAAGTATTGGCTAGCTTCATTAAAAAGTAAAAAGTAAACCAAGTCACCAGTATCAAAAATGAAAAGGATAAAAGGTATCAACAATGAAGATGGCAATTATTAGGAGTTATTTCACCCAATTATATGCCAACAATTCTGACAATCTCAGTGAAAGGAATGAATATTTTCAAAAATAGAAATTGTATAGATTAACAAAAGAAGACAGAGAAGACCAAACTTTTAAGGAACATTTAATCCCAATACTATATAAACTACTTTGGAAAATAGACAAAGAAATAATTCAATTAAATTTCTTTTATGATACAAAAGTGATTTTGATATCTAAACAAGGGAGAGCAAAAGTAGAAAAGAAGATGATAGTCCATTTCCTTAACAAATATTGATGTAAATTTTTAAAAATAAAATACTAGCAAGGAGAGTACAGCAATATATGGTAAAGATCATACTCTATGACCAGGTGGGATTTACACCAGGAATGCATGGCTGGTTCAATATTAGCAAAACCATTAGCATAATTGATCATATCAATAGTTAGACTGTAATGTTTAAGGAATTTGAAGATCTTCCTTGCCCCTTAATAAGCCTATGAACCTGCTTTGGGCTCTGGCCGAGCTCACAACCTGAGTCACGGGGAGCCCATGGTGGGAGGAGTTTACTGAATGGGAGGAGCAGGAAGAGTAGAACAGGAAGAGAGTGAGGCAGAACTGAAGAGAATGAGGCAGAGCTGAGGCAGAGCAATTAGCAAGAGTGAGAGAGGGAGGAATTTTGCCTAGGAGAGGTTTTTGTGGGGAGGCCTAACAAAGGGAAGGCTTAGGGATGTCTGTGCTTCCTGGATAAGTGATATGTACAAAATTCTTCATTACCATGCTGGAATTTGCTTTCTGGTATCTGAATAAATATTTTGCTTTCATCTTTGAGGAAGAGAGTTTGTTATATTTTGCAATTCAGCCCTGGAAATACATCTACACATTTATAGTGTCTGCTATGGACATTTCATTGATGATATAAAAACCAACAGAAATCCTATTATTATCTCAATAGATGCACAAAAAGCCTTTGACATTTATAACACCCATTCCTATTAAAAACACTAGAAAGCAAATGTATCAATGGAATGAATCTTAACATAATATTTAACATATATCTAAAAGCAAGAACAAGCACTTTCTGTTATGTGAATAGAGTCAAAGCCTTCTCAAAATGATGAGGAGTAAAGAATGTCCATTATAACCACTATTATTCACTATTGTACTAGAGATGTTAGCTGTAGCAATAAAATAAGAAAAAAAAATTGAAGAAATAAATACAGACAACAAGGAAACATAATTATCACACCTTGCAGATGACATGATCATGTGCTTGGAGAACCCAAGAGAATTAAATAAATAGACTACTGGAAACAATTAACAACTTCAGCAAAGTTGAAGGATATAAAATAAACCCCAAATCATTAGCATCTTTGTATACTAGGAACAAATCCAGCAAGAAGACGTAGAAAGGGAAATTCCATTTATAATAACTGTAGATAATATAAAGTACCTGGGATTCTGTCTTCCAAGAAAAAGCCAGGTATTGTAGAAATAAAATTACAAAACATTTTTCTTTTTACAAAAATACTTACCTAAGAAATTATAAATATATTAAATGCTTATAAGTAGACCTAGTCAACATTAAAAAAAATTAATTCTAGATAAATTATTTAAATTAATATTATACTAATAAAAATACCAAATAATTCTTTTGTTGAGTTGGAAAAAAAAACAGTAATAAAATGCATCTAGAAGAACAAGATGTTAAGAATTTGAATAGAATTAATGAAAAAAGGGAGTTAGGAAGACAGCATAGGATTTCCACATTTCAGACAATATTACAAAACAGTAATCATCCATACAATTTAGTTCTGGCTAATAAATAAGAGTAGTGGATCAGTGACATTGATTAGGTGCACAGTATACTAAATGATCATAGTGATCTAGTGTTTGATTAATCCAAAGATCCCAAACCTTGGGATAAAAACTCACTATATGACAAAAATTGCTGGAAAAACTGGAAAAACAGTTTCACTGAAATTATGCAAAGTTAAATGTCTCACATAGTATACCAGAATAAGGTCAATATGGATAAATATGTTAGAAAATAAACATTGATATGGGGGCAGCTAGGTGGCCCCGACTAGAGCACTGAACCTGGAGTCAGGAGGATCTAAATTTCTAATCTTGCCTCAGACACTTCCTAGCCTTGTGTCCTTGGGCAAATCACTTAACCCCAATTGCCCTGCCTTCCAAAAATAAATTCAATAAATAAATATTTTTTAAAAAAGATTGATATCATAAATAAATTAGAGAAACAAGGAAAATTTACAGTTAATGACCAAAAAGGAGATAGAGAAGATTTCAAGAGATGAAAGAGATCATTTCAATAACATGAAATTAAAAAAAAAAAAGCATTTGCACAAACAAATTAATGCAGCCAAAATTAGAAGGGTAATAGGAAACTGGAAAATAATTTAGAGCAAATTTCTCTGATAAAGGCCTCATTTCTCAAATATTTAGAGATCTGTAAGTGCAAGCAAGGTGAACTTTTTGTTGTTTTTCTCTTTGGAGTTCAGTTTCCCTGGCTCAGCCTAAATTGTAAACATCTGAAGGATTAATCGGCTTTGAACCCTGATAATTGACAGCTGTGCTGAGTCACATAGGTTTTGTGCCTTCTGACTCTGAGCCAATCAGGGGCCAAGTCTTTGTTATATAATCTGGGAGGTTGGCATTTTGCTTTGGGAGTTTGATTATGAGAAGGTTTGTTAAGGACCTCCCAAATACTCAGAGGTTTTTGCTCTCCTGATCCAGTGGTGTATATGGGTGTTTGTATTACTTTGTTCAGAAGGTAGGAACACTGCCTGTTGAATGTCTGTGCTAATTTACTCTGCTTGTATTTTCTACTTATCTATAATTAAAGTAGTATGTTGACCCCTTTAAAAGTTGTCTTTCCTTTAGCAAAGCAGATAAAAGAACCTGTGCCAGTGGGCCATCCTAGGTGTGCTAGGGTACTTGTTATTATTGGACCTGAGTTAAATGTATAAAAATAAGAACTATTTCCCAAACAATAAATGGCCAAAGAATATGAACAGGCAGTTTTCAGAACTAGAAATCACAGCTATACAAAGTCACATGAAAAATTGTGGTGAATCACTACTTGTAAGAAAAATGAAGATTAACATAATTCTAACATATCACCTAAACAGTATCAGATTAGCTAACATGTCAGTAAAAAGCAACAGCAAAGGCTTGAGGGAATCTAGAAAAATTGGTACGTTAATATATTATTGATAAAATTTTGAACTAGTTCAACCATTCTAATGAATGAACTGAAAACCCAAAGGGCTATAAAGCTAGACATACCTTTTGATCCAGCAATAACACTAGTAGGTCTCTATGCCAAAGATATGAAAAAGAGGAAAAAGAACCCATTTGTACAAAAAATTTTATAGCAACTCTTTTTGTGGTTGCAAAAAAACAGAATTTGAGGGGATTCCTATTAATTAAAGAATGGCTGTACAAGTTGTAGTATATGGTTTTTATGGAGTAAAATTATGCTGTAAGAAATGATACGGAGGGTGGTTTCAGTAAAGCCTGGAAAGACATAAATTCATGTAAAGTGTAAGGATATTTAAATGTGACTTAGCTACATTGATCAAGACAATGAACAAAGACAATTCCAAAGCATCATCATGAAAGATGCTATCCACCTCTAGAGAGAGCACTGATCAATTCTGAATGCAGAATGAAGCATTCGTTTTTAAAATTTTCTTTATTTTCCTTATTTTATTTTATATTTTGCCATATGGCTAATATGGAAATATGTTTTGCATGACTTCACATTTATAATCAAAGGCAAGTTGCTTTCTCAAGGAAGTTAAATCACTAAATTGTTTTCATTTAATTGGTAAATATTAAAAAAAACAATTATGAACCATAAAAATAATTTAATAGGAAAGTTTAAAGAGAAGAGTTTTAAAGGGAAAGATACGTGATTTAAGTTTTGGACTTGTTGAATTTAAGATATCTGGTGGACATCTAGTTTGAGATGTCTTATAGAGAGTTTGAGATGTGAAGCTTGAGTTCAGCAGGTTGATTAGAGCTAGATAGGTAAATCTGAGGATCATCAGCATAGAAATGATCATCTCTGTCCATGGATGCCAAGCGAAATAGTATATAGGGAAAAGAAAAGAGATTTCAATCAAACAAGTAAAGGGGAATCAGAAAAATTAAAAGTTAATTCATGCATTTTTCTGTTTATTTCCAGAATTTCTTCAGACTTATATTTATTACATTTTGTTGTTTTAATCATTTTCCTTGCTCTGTAAACTTATTAGCTGGACAGAAGTGTTCACTGATTGTAAAGCATATATAGCCTCAGCCATTTTACCTTACATCAAATTACTTAAACTCTGCCTGCCTTAGTTTCTTCATCTTTAAAATTAGGATAAGAATACAAACTACCTTCCCAATTGCTACAAATAAAAAAAAAGATATAATAATTGTAAAGTATATAAAACACTTAAAGTTTTATATAAATTTTGGCTATTAATGTTAGTATTATTATTATTATTATCAGTAGTAGTAGCAATAGTAGTAGTAGTAGTAGTGGTACTGGTAGTAGTAGTAGTAGTAGTAGTAGTAGTAGTAGTAGTAGTAGTAGTATTTAATTTAATGTCATTGCTTTTTGATGTTTCCTTTGCTTCCCCTTATATCATGTCAATTCTATAAACTAAGGAGAGGCTGAAAAGACATTTGGAAACTAGTGGCCATAGGGCAAAAATGGATCATTTGAGTAGAACAGTATCTTGATAGAATTCTTTGATTCCATATAATTTCATTATTTAAATGTACCCCAATCACTAATATAGAGTACAAACATACCCATGTGTTGTCATTTGATATGACTTGTCCCTATTATGTAGTAAATGGTGAATTCCAAAGATGTCACTGAAAAAAGGTTAGGAGTGGGTGTTTGAGAAGCAGAACAGAAATAGTGTAACCTTTACTATTAATTTAGTATTCCAAGAACAGTGAAGCAATAAACACGAAGAGTAACAGCAAAGTCCTAGAGGAACTTACAGATTCATTCTTTATTTGGCAGAGTATGGTAGGCAATTATAAAGCTATCAAGTTCTAAACCCATAAATTTGATTAAGGATAAAGATGGAAAAGAATATAAATACTAATGAGGAAATGTTGTTTGGGTATAATTGTAGAGTCTTCTTATTTTGAAGGAAAACAGTAAATTTCTATGGCCCTAGCTAATGTAATCAGATCCAAGTTCTTCTTCATGCCCTTTAAACCCTTGTAAAACACACAGTAAAGTTACACTCCCTCCAGCAAGAATGCACCCTTGGAATTTATTAATATAAAAGTGAGGATAATTCTCTTATTCTGGGTGAATTTTAAGCATAGTGAAAATAAGTTACACACACACAATCAAAATCTCTATTCGTATCTATTTATTCCACTTGTATTAGTCACCCTAGGGATCTGGATTTCACAAAAACATTAGCAAATGTCAAAATGAAGTAATTTGATATCTTATTTATCTATTATCTTTTCAAGTAGTATTGCCATCAGCTTTCTTCTATTTCTTAGCTTCTTCTAGAGTCTCCCAAAGGACCTAGTTCTATTGCTGACTCTAATTAAGAATATACCCTTGATTCCATACTTCAAATCCCATGATCATACTTTTCCACTAAAGTCTTTCCAATGCCTCATCATTTTAAGAAAGTACTATGAGATTTTGAAGTCTATCTTAGGAGAATGAAGCCTTGTCAGTCCCTACCAAGCTGATAATGGGCCCAGAAGGAATTTATGTCTATCATCTGAAGTCAGTTTAGGCAAATTTAGAAAGAACAACTCTCAGGTGACAGTGGAATGATGATTTTTTTTTTGGGGGGGGGGGATATCACACGTGTCAAAGATGTGTCCAAGTAAGTCATAATGGAATTGTTGCTACTGTTATTTGCTATTAAGATTTACATTTGTGAAGGAAGTCCTACACCAATGATACCACCTTATCCTATAAGTAAGTTTGTTTTCTGTGAGTTGTTTAAACAATAGTAGACTCCCGCTGCCTCAGAAATGTAGTAAGTGGCCCAATCAACCTCTAACATTTGTTGTTTTCATGGAAATATTTGGGAAATCCAGCAGGGTAAGGCATCCTCCTTACCACCTACAAATGTATGTGATTAATTATTAGAGGAAAAAGCATTCTTCTTTGACCTGTTCTACCCTTTTTCTGCTAGTCTTGACTCTTGCCCAGAAAGCAAGAGTGCTGATATTGCTAATTAGCGTGGGCATCAAGGTAGAACACTTGAACAAATAGGACCTTCCATTTAATTTAATACTCTAGCATAAAACCAACTGAGAATGTTGACTGGAATTTTCCTTGAAAAATAATGCTACCATTCTGGGTAGGCTTGGATCCTTTAGATAAAAAGACATGAGTACAAGAGTATTATTTAAAAATGCATGGTCAGGGTCTGAATGTAATTTGTAAAGCTAGGTAATAATGAATCAGTGCCACATAATGCTATGGAAATAGCCTTTAATGAAGTTGTTCCAGGTGAGACAAGAAATATTCAATCAGATAAACTTTATAAGGTTATCTAAATATTCAAAGGCACAAATAATAGTTTTGTCTATTCAGTCATTTTTAGAGTAATGCTAACAAAGAATTACATTTTAATTGTTTTGTTTTAAGGGAAACAGATTGAAATAAACATCTCCAACTCATTGCCAGCCAATCCAATAGACACCATAAAAGAATGTTACCTAGTAGATTGAAGACTGACAACGTATTTTGTTTATTAAAGAGGACAGGGTTCCCCTGGTTTCAACTAAATCCTACCTTGGAAAATTAAAAAAACAAACAAACAACTCCACCGATCTTTGAAACATTGGGTAAGGAGCCCAGCAAGAACTGAAATGACTAGAAGAAAGTGATTTGACTTCAATAGAAGGAGTAACAGAAGTAGTCAGTAGAATTTTAAGACAGGTTTTTTGTTTTGTTTTTTACCTTGCTTTCTTGTGTCTTAGCTGGCAACAAGAGTAGGAACTTGAATCTGCTTTAATGTGTTACTCACTCATGTACCTAGTGGCCAGGAAATAGTGGTTATTTTATGACTATGCTCAAATGACTTTTCTTTCTTCTTTCCATTCAATCCTGAAACTTTTACCTTTTGTTCCTCTTCCCTCATTTAGCTAGAAATAGTTTTTTTGGTCAGCTCCCTTTTCCAGATGAGCATAGCATTTACCTATGAGTCTAGGAAAAGAATAAAATATTAATTTACTACTATCCTTTCAGGAATAAGTACCTCCTCTTCCTCCTTCTCCTATTCATACTCCATCTCCCTCTTCCTCTTCCTTCTTCTCCCCCTTCTTGTTCTTCTGCTTCTTCTTTTTCTCCTTTCCCTTTTCTGTCTTCTTCCCTTCCCCCTTCTCTTTTCCCTTCTCCTTCTCCTAGTAATCCAGCCCTTCTCACCAGCCCTAGGAAGAGTGGGCTCAAACTTAAAGTGAGAAGTTAATGGTAAACATATGGAGGGAGGACAGTTGACAAATGGCCGTCTTCAGTGTCCTGGCACTGGGATTTGTTTTTCTCACTTTGAAAAGTCCTCCTATACTTCCCCCCGCCTTCCTTAGGAGTAGCCTTCTTCTGGACTCTGTGTGCTTGTGACTTTCTAGAGATTATAGCTACTATTCTCTCCATTGGGGCAGGTTAATGCTTTTTCTCCTGGGTGGGCTCTCTTTCTGTTTTACTTTTTTTTTTTTCTCTTCAATGTGTCTTTACAAATTCTTGCCTCAATAGAGTGTTTCTTTTTGGTCTAGTCTCACCAGTAACATGGTCAAAGGAGATAGTGAAAGAAAGAGAGAGAAAAAACTTTTTCTATCCCCATAAAAAAAATTTATCTCAGAGACTAAGCCCAAATGAGAATATTCAAACATTTAACTTCAATGTTCCACTTTTTCAATGAACTCCTATTTATTTCATAATCATTTATATTCCTCTAACTAGTAAAGGTATCAGAGACATGGATAGAAAATCACACTTTCTCTCACTCCTGACCAGACTGGAGATTTTTTGTAGCAAATTGTAGGCAATCTTGATTGTATACCATGTGTTGTTTGACTTATTTGTTCTGTAACTCAATCAAAGAAGCATTTTTTTTTATTTTTGCTAGATCATCTTATTTACTGATATAGAATAGAACATCTTAATGAAATAGGAATGGAACAATACCATTTATGGTGGACATTTTCCTTTATCATCCACTTGCTTCATGAATGTTGATTATATAACAGTGTTTATTGACATAAATAACTATTCTGTCGTCTCTTTTTTAGGGGAGAGGGGGGAAAGGCAAGGAAATTGGGGTTAAGTGACTTGCCCAAGGTCACACAGACAGTTAAGTGTCAAGTGTCTGAGGCCAGATTTGAACTCAGGTCCTCCAGACTCCAGGGCTGGTGCTCTATTCACTGCACCACCTAGCTGGCCCTGCTGTTGTCTATTTGTATTGGAAATTGAGAGATTCTATATAGAAGGCAAGATTATTTTTTGCTATCTCCAAACTCTTTGGATGAACATTGGATTAGAAGAGAGAGAACAGAGAGGATTCTGGGAAGATGGGGTATCAAGTCAGAAAATTCTAAACTCTCCAGATTTCCCCCACAAACAAGATGAAACAGCACATCAAGGGAAACATAGATTGGTAGAATTAAACAAGAGTTGGGACAGAACATTAGTCCTCTAGGAATAATGGGAAAAGAATGGGAGAAAAATTCCAGGGCTGGGGTTTGATTCCTATGAAGAGTAAACAGTTCTGGGCAGGTTCTGCTAAAACAACAAGCAATGAGCCCTGCAGCTAGCTGGGTTGGGAGGTAGCCTCAGCACCAGCCCCATGAATTTTCACCTCCTGGCCTGTGTGAGGAGTTGAGCAGAGAGAGATTGAGGGATCCTCTGTTAATAAGGGACCCCAGGTCCAGTTGTTCTTCCTATATGAGGCCTGGGGTTAGAAGGAATCGGCACATTCCTGGTAAGTGAAGAAATAGTAAGGGTTGGGGGACCCTCCTGATCGTGGACACTTATAGGAGGGCAGAATTCTTTGTTTTGGTTCTAGTTTGGTGGGGAGAACCTGAGGCTAGAGACACCATCCCTCATACTCCAGGACTAGAAGTGATAACAAATTGCTATAAATTAAAAAAAAAAAAGAGGAGAAAGAAGTCAACCACAGAAAGTTACTGTGGGAATAGAGAAGACCAGGGTTCATCTTCAGAGGAGGATACTGAAGAAAAAAAAAAAAGGCCTCTCCTGTCCCAAAGAGTAATGCCAAATGGTCACCTTCCCAAAGATAATTCATAGAACTTAAAAAAAAAAAAAACTTTAAAAATCAAATGAGAGAGATTGAGCAATTTTTTTTAAAGGAGCCCAAGAAAAATAAGATTAGGAAAAGGAAGTTAACCAACTGGAAAAGGAGATCCAGAATCTTTAGGAAGAAAATGACTCCTTGAAAATGAGAATTGAGTACATGGCACCTACACAAAAATTGACCATGTACTAAAGCATTAAAACCTTCATAATCCAGTGCAGAAAGGCAGAAATATTAAATGCATCCTTTTCACATCATGATGCAATAAAAATTATCTATAGTAAAGGGCCATGGAAAGATAGACTAAAAATTAATTGGAAACGAAATAATCTAATCCTAAAAAATGAATGGGTCAAACAACAAATCACATAAACAACCAACAGCTTCATCCAAGAAAATGACAATAAAGAGACGACACACCAAAACCTGTGGGATGCAGCAAAAGTACTTCTTAGGGGGGCAGTTTTATATCTGTAAATGCTTATATGAATAAAATAGAGGAAGAGGAGATCAATGAATTGGGCCTGCAATGAAAAATAAAACCTATAAAAGGTACAAATTAAAAAACCCAATGAAATATCAAATTAGAAATACTGAAAAGCAAAGGAGAGATTAATAAAATTGAAATTAAGAAAACTATTGAACTAATAAATAAAACTAAGAGCTAGTTTTAT
>CM053585.1:58284272-58305582 GCA_028646515.1 Pseudochirops corinnae
TACATACATATGTACATACACACATACAAACATATATAAACAGAGACTACAGAGCTTAGAGTTATTTTGTATTGGCTTAAGCAAAAAAAATATTATAATAAAATTGACTTAAGATTGACCCACCCATGAGAATCAAAGAGAAATTTTCAAGAAACCATTCAAGGGTGGAGAGAGATGTACAGTTCTTAATTGGATAAATCTAAGAAGGTTTTTGCCCTTGTCTGGTCAGCCTGTCATGAGAAAGATGAAAGTTACTCCTTGAACTTTGACTTAATTCATTGTAGAAACTTGTCAAGGCTTGCCAAGTTACAAAAAATGGGAATTTAAAACTAGGACACTGACATTTCTTACCTTAATATTTCTTAAAGATAGAATGGGATGGAGATGAGCTACTTGGAATTCACAAGAACAAGCATGTAGTCAGTACACCATAATGGAAAGTGTTGGATGAAGTCAACAGATACCAGGATTGTATTCCTTCCTCTAACACACATTAAATCTGTTACTCTAGGTGAGTCTTCATGAATATTGATTTCATTATTTGTAAAAAGAGAATAATAATATAATGTTACTATTGTCATTATGTGACTATTATTTTATGTGTCAAATAATATGTAACAGAGACAAAATGTAAAAAAATCACCTATCTAAATTCTGGCTATTGCTATTTGTCTGATTGCTTTTCATTATTGACAAAGAAGAGGATGATATTATGAGAGTAATGCTTCTGAAACTGAGTCATCTTCTTATGTTACTCAGCCTACATGCGGAATGCATGTGTCAGAAATACTAAAAAATGATTAATAATAATAGGTTATGAATATTTCTACTTCACAATGAAACCATCAGGTGACCAAGAGAAAAAGGCAAGTATTTCACAACCTTTCAGAAATGTAATTCTGGGATGGTTTGGATTGCAACTATCATCCTTACAATTTGTGGGAGAGCCTAAAAACTTTTTTTAAAGTTTATTTTTATCTTTAATTTATTTATTTATTCAATTTAGTATTTTATTTTCCCCAGTTACATGTAAAAGCAATGTTTTACATTCCTTTTTTTTAACTTTGAGTTCTAAATTCTCTCCCTTATTCCCCTGCCCCCTCACCCTTGAGATGACAAGCAATTTGACATAGGTTATATATGTGAAGTCACACCAAAGTTATCCATAATAGTCATGCCTTAAAAGACAACATAGACAGAAATAAATCAAGGAAAAGGAAGAAAGTAGAAAAAAGAAGTAAGCTCCAGTCTGTATTCAGCCATCATCAGTTCCTCCCCCCCCCCCCCCCCGCTTTGGGGATGGGTAGCATTTTTCCTCATAAGTCTTTCAGGGTTGTCTAGGACTGTTTTATTGCTCAGAAGAGCTGAGTCATTGACAACTGATCATCTTACAGTATTGTTGTTCCTTTGTAGACCATGCATTTCACTTTACAAAAGCTCATGTAAGTCTTTCAAGGATTTTCTGAGAGCATCCTGCTCATCATTTCTTTTACTTCAGTAGTATCCCATCATAATCACATATCACAACTTGTTAAACCATTCCCAAATTGATGGGCTTTCTCTCAACTTGTAATTCTTTACCCCCAGAAAAGAACTTCTATGAATATTTTTGTATATTAGGTCCTTTTCTTTTCTTTTCTTTTCTTTTCTTTTCTTTTCTTTTCTTTTCTTTTCTTTTCTTTTCTTTTCTTTTCTTTTCTTTTCTTTTCTTTTCTTTTCTTTTCTCTTCTCTTCTTTTTACATCTCTTTTGGGTTATAGACCTAGTAGTGGTATTGCTAGGTCAAAGAGTATAGGTGGTTTTATAGTTCTTTTGTGTAACAGCAAGCACCCTAGCAGACCCAGGATGACTGCCAGCACAGGTTCTTTGATCTACTTTTCTGAAGAAAAGCAACTCAAAAAGGGTTAACAATGTTACTTTAATCAAACATACATCATTTACCTAGTTCAGGGGGAAAAGTTAGCACCCCGTCCTTCAGAGAATAAATGCAGAAGTTACAAGCAAATGCAAAAGAATACACACAGAGAAAATAACACAATTCAGCAGACCAACAGACAGGGCTTCTAGCTGTCTGACCATTACATCCATACAATTAGTTATCTGAGAGAGAAACACCAACATCTGGGTTTTCAAAATCAGGGGACTCAATGGTTGCCCAGAGTCTCATCTGGCCAAACCATACAATTCTTCCCACGAGTGAGCATCAAAGAAAAACCTCATCTCAGAGGTGTATATATATATATAGCCTTCTCCAGGGTCAGAGAATATCACAACCCTTTTGACCCACTGCCTAATTACAGAGTAACAAGGTGTGAGTGTTCCTGAAAAACAAAACTCCCCTAAACAAGCTTCTCCTGTTGGACTCTGCTCCACCCTTCAGCAAACTCCTCCCACCACAGGTTCCATGTGACTACATTTACCCTATTTGGGGCAGAGTATCTTTTCAAATCAGGGAAGGTCTCAGACTATTAAGGGCAGAGTATATTTTCAAAGCAATGAAAGTCTTCAAAGTACCCTAGGTTTATTAAGGGGCAGGGAAGATCTTCAAATTCCCTTATCATTACATTTGGGCATAGTACCAAATTGCTTTAGAGAATGGTTGAATCAGTTCACAACTCCATCAACAATGCATTAAAACCTCATTTTCCCCACATCTTTCAAACATTTGTCATTTATCCTTTCTTCCCTGTTAGCCAGTCTAATAAGTATGAGACAGTACCTCAGAATTGCTTTAATTTGCATTTCTTCAATCAATAGTGAGTTGGAGATTTTTTTTTAAATATGAATAAAGATAGCTTTGATTACTTCATCTGAAAACTAATCAATTAGGGAATCAATATAATTTTTTTAAAATAAATTTTACTCAGTTCTCTACATAATTGAGAAATGAAACCTTTATCAGAAAAACTTGCTTAATTTTTTTCCACAGTAACTATTGCCAACTGTATCACCCTCCATCCCATCCCTCCCCATTTATTCTATTCTATCTCTCCTTTCACTCTATTCCTCCTTAAAAGTATTTTGCTTCTGACTACCTCCTCCTCCAATCTGCCCTCCTTTCTGTCACCCCTCCTCTTTTCTTATCCCCTCCTACTTTCCTGTCGGGTAAGAGATTTCAATACCTAAGTGGGTATGCTATTTCATCTTTTTGTGGGTTCTGTTGCTATATAATTTTTTAGATTCATTTTAAAGGTGTTTGGAGGATTTTGGGGGAGAGCTTAGGCAAGTCCCTGTCTTTTCTCTCCTTTACTCTGCCATCTCCAGTCTGCCTCCAAAAAAATTTTTATATTACATCAACACCCTAGATATTCACTGAAGATAGCATAAAGCTAGCTCTTATTTTATACTTTTTATACTTATGTGACTGCTGGAATCAATATAATGAGCCCTTTATGATACAATACTTCCTATCCATTTGAATTTCATCTGTTAGATTTATCAAATGATTTTTAGAAGACTATTTAGTATGCTTTCATTGCTCTATGCTTTATTTCTTTATTAGTCTCTAGGGATTAATTGTGTTCTATCATTTTTTGTAATATGTAAAATAACATAGCCCTTTTGTAATTATTTACTATTTCTATATGTACTGGATTTTGTTTTTTGCTGCTTCTCGCACACATTACTGATAAATGGGAGTTTAATTATTACTGATTGAGGTGTATACCCCAATGGAATTGAGGTTACATGAATGTCAAGTGAGCATATGTGACTCAATTTTCCTATTGGATTGTAAATTCCTTGAGAATAGATGAGTTCTGTCCTATTTACCCTGGAATTATCCACAAAGCTGAGCACATATAATCCCTTGTACGCATTAGGAACAACATTGGTCTTTTCTGCTTGTGGTATTCCTTACTCCACAGCTGTGTAGTATTTCTAGGAGAATAATGGGCTTGATATGATGGGTTTTTTAAGTATCTAGGATATTGAAATAATATAAAAATAGACACATTGACTGATGGATGGAAGGTACATCATGGGGTATCTAGTTGATCAAGTTTCAAGGGATGAATATTTTAGAGACTATGAGAAATTATTAGTCTAACTCTCACCATTTAGGAGTAAATGCTTTCAAAACCAGCATTTGTGTCACAAATCAGTAGTATTGTGAAGGAAGAAAATGAACAATCTCATACTCATAATGTGGATATCCAAGAAAAGTGTTGAAGGGTCTAGCAGAGCTGACAGTACTCTAATATCGGGAGAAGGGCTTGGGAAAATTACTGTCTTAACAATTCTTACAAAATATGAGACAAATCAATGGGTCTTCATGCTAACAGTAAGCTTCTTTATTTATGAAGGACACAAAAAAATGCTGATATGGCTTTGTTAGGTTTTGAAACACAGTAGTGTTTTTTTTTTTTTTTTTTTTTTTTTAGTTAGAGGTAACACCTATTTAATGATAAATAGCCAGGCATTGTGTTAAGGATACAAAATGATACAGAAAGGTTTTTAGGAGGTTTTTCCCCCTACCTTTTCTAATTTAGCATTCTATTTTTAAAAAGGTGAATATGATTCAGTTTATAGCCCTCCTTGGAAATGTATCATGATGTGATAAAAAAAAAAAAAACCCAGAGACAAAATTTCTGAGAAATTAATAATAAATGTATTAATTATGTTCCTTAATAATCAATAAACTGATGATTAGTGGTTTCACTTGTTAACCAAAGATACCTAATAGAGATACTGAATGGTTTTTTGAAATGGAATATCTCTGAAAAGAAGGTGGACATTTAATGAGAAGATGGGCTAAAATCTTTGGCACTTTGTGTAGAAAACATGGCTTGATTAGGACACTCAGCCTCCTCCAGCACTCTGGAAAAATCTAATCCATCTTTACCCAGAAAACTCTGTTATTTTTCTTCCTTTTTGAGCTAAGTTACTCTAAACTCCAGCACAGGGTTATAATCTCACCACCAGGTGAGCTGCTGCATTACATAGCTTCTAACTGACAGAACCAGAGGCCATAACACATAAAGCCAGTAACCAGGCCTCTAGCTCCCAGCACGAGAAATGTGGGACAGACTCCACAGTGCCCCAGAAGCAGAGATCCACTTTAAAAGCCAGGAAATTGGCAATCATAATGGACAAAAATCAAATTGGAAAAGCAAAGACCATAGAATCTTACTGTGGAGACAGAGCAGATCAAAATACAAATTCAGAAGAATACAGAATTGGCACTAGACCCACATCTGAAAACTCAAAAGGGAACAGGAACTCCTCTCAAGGTCCAAAATCCTTTTTTAAAGAGATTAAGAAAAAAAATTTAAAAGCCAAATTAGAGAGGCAGAAGAAAAAATTTAAAAAATTATTTTACAAATGCAATTGACAAAATGGAAAAAAAAATCACTTAAACTCCTTAAAAAGTAAAAATCAGCTAAGTATGTAAGGAGGCACAAAACCAAACTGGAGAAAATAAGTCCTTAAAAGGAAAAATTGACCAAATGGAAAAGGAGGTACAAAAGCTAACTGAATAAAATAATTCATTAAAAATCAGTATTGGAGAAGTAGAAGCTAATGACCCTATGAGGCATCAAGAATCACTCAAACAAAATAGAAAGAATAAAAAAATAGAAGAAAATGTAAAATATCTCATTGATAAAACAATTGACCTGGAAAATAGATCTGGGAGAGATAAACTAAGAATTCTTAGTCTACAAGAAAACCATGATGAAAAACAGAGCCTGCATGGTATCTTCCAAGAAATCATCAAGGAAAACTGGTCCTCAAACCAGAGGGTAAAATAGTCATTAAAAGAATCCACAAACCATTTCCTGAAAGAGATGCCCAATTGTAAATGCCAAGGAATACTGTAGCCAAATTACTGAATTGTCAGGTCAAGGAGAAAATACTCCAAGTGGTCAGAAAGAAACAATTCAAATATCACAGAACGACAGTACCTTGCAGTTTCTTCATTAAAATATCAGAGGGATTGTAATATGATATTCTGTAAGGCAAAGGAGCTTGGACTACAACCAAGGTTCAACTATCCAACAAAATTGAACATAATCTTTCAGTCAAGGAAATGGATATTCAATGAAATAAGTGACTTCCAGACTTTCCTAATGAAAAGGCCAGAGCTCAATGAAAAAATTGATCTTCAAATACAAGACTCAAGAGATACACACAAAGGTAAACAGGAAAAAAAAGTCTTGTTATTTAAAGAGACAAAAAAATTAACACCCCCGTATGGGAAGATGATACCTGTTAATCTTGAGGATTGTGTACTTATTATGACATTTAAAGGGATATACATAGATAGAGCATTTGGGTATAAATTAACCGATGTGAAGATTAAAAACCCCAATTAAGGGGTCCAAATGTATTGTAATGGGAGAAGAGAAAAGGAGGAGGCAGAAAAGGATAATTTATGTCACACGAAGAGGCACAAAAATTATTATAGTAGAGGGAAAGAAGGGAGGGAGATGAGCATTGTTTGAACTTCACACTCATTGGTTTTGGTTCAAGGAGGGAATAACATACTCAAATAAATATAGGAATCTAACTTGCCCTAAAGGCAGTAGGAGGGGAAACAGGAATGAAAAAGGGAAATGGTGTTTAGAAGGGAGGGGAGAAACAGTAAGGGAAAAGGGAAAGAAAAGGGAGGTGATGGATAGAAGAGAGAGAAGACTGAGGAAGGTGGTGGTCAAAAGCAAAACTCTTTTGAGGAGGCGAAGGGAGAAGGAGGAAAAAAAAACATAAATGAGGGAGGAAATAGGATGGAGAGAAAGACACTGATGGTCATCATAACTCTGAATGTGAATTGGATGAACATTCCCAATTATGTAGCAATCTTAATCTCAGACAAAGCAAAAGTAAAAATAGATCTAATTAAACAAGATAAGGAAGGAACCTCTATCTTGCTGAAAGGCCACCATAGACAATGAAGGAATGTCATTACTATATATGTAGTAATGATATTCCTTCATATATATATATATATATATATATATATATATATATATATTTTAGAAGAGAAGTTAAAGGAGGTACAGGAAGAAATAGACAGCAAAATTTTACTAGTGGGAGACCTCAACCTACCCCTCTCTGAACTTGATAAATCTAATCTCAAAATAAACAAGAAATATACCTTTTTATTTTCCCAGTGGTCTATGGCACATACACAAAAATTGACCATGTACTAGGGCATAAAAACCTCACAGAACAGTGCAAAGAAGGAAAAATATTAAATGCATCATTTTCAGATCATGGTTTAATAAAATTTATATGTAATAAAGGGCCATGGAAAGATGAACTAAAAATTAATTAGAATCTAAATAATCTAATCCTAAAGAATGAGTGGGTAAAAGAACAAATCAGAAAAACAATCAATAACTTCATTCAGGAAAATGACAATAATACGGCAACACACCAAAACTGATGGGTTGTAGCAAAAGTGGTTCTTAGGGAAAGTTTTATATTTCTGGATGCTTACATGAAAAAAATAGAGAAAGAGGAGATCAATGAATTATGCACACAACTGAAAAAGCTAGAAAATGAATAAATTGAAAATACCCAATTAAATATCAAATTATAAATCTGAAAACAGAAGGAGAGAGATTAATAAAATTGAAATTAAAACTATTGAACTAATAAACAAAAATAAGAGCGAAGTTTATGAAAAAAACAATAAAATTGATAAATCTATGGTCAATTTGATTTAAAAAAAAAAGAAAGAAGAAAACCAAATTATCAATATCAAAAATGAAAAGGGTGAATTCAACTTCAACGAAGAGGAAATTAAAACAATAATTAGGAATTATTTTGCCCAATTGTGTACCCATAAATTTGACAATCTTAGGGAAATGGATGAATATCTACACAAATATAAATTTCCCAGATAACAGAAGAGGAAGTAAAATACTTAAATAGACCATCTTAGAAAAAGACATTGAACAAACCATCAATGAACTCCGCTGCCAAAAAACTCCAGGACCAGGTGGATTTACTAGTGAATTATAACAAAGACTTAAAAAACTGTTACTTCTAATACTATATAGACTATTTATGAAAATTGGTGAGGAAGGAGTCATACCAATTTATTTTTATCATACAAATATGGTATTGATACCTAACCTGGGAAGAGCAAAAACAAAGAAAGAAAATTATAGAACAATTTCCCCAGTGAATATAGATGCAAAAATTTTAAATAAAATACTACCAAAAAGATTAAAGCAACTTATCATTAGAATAATACACTTTAATCAGGTAGGACTTATGCTAGGCGAGTTCAATATTGGTAAAACTGTCAGCATAATTGATCATATCAACAACAAAACTAACACAAACGATACAATTATCTCAACAGATAAAGAAAAAAGGTTTTGACAAAATATAATACCCTTTGTATTGTAAACACTGAAGAGCATAGGAATAAATGGAGCCTTCCATTTTGTAAGTGGCATCTAACTAAAATATGGAGAGTAGAATCTAACTAAAATCATTAGAAATTTTAGCTTTAGCAATAAGAGCAGAAAAAGAAATAAAAGGAATTAGAATAGGCGAAGAAGAAACTATATGATGATATGCTTAGAGAATCAAGTAAAAAACTCCTTGAAATAATAAACAAATTTAGCAAAGTTACAGGATATAAAATTAATTAAATAATCTGCATTTTTATACATATTAACAAAGTCCAATATCAAGAGATAGAAATAGAAATTCCATTAGAAGTTATTGTAGACATTATAAAACATTTCGGAGTCTACCTGTCAAAACAAACCCAGAAACTGTATGATCACAATTACAAAACACTTTTCACACAAATAAAGTCAGATCCAAGTAACTGGAAAAACATCTGTTGCTCATGGATAAGCTGAGCTAATATAATAAAAATGACAATTCTACCTAAATTAATTTACTTATTCAGTGCCATACTAATCATCTACCAAAAATATTTTTTAGTGCTAGAAAAAATAATTTCAAAATTCATATGGGAAAAAAAAAGATACAAAATATTAAGGGAAATATGAAGAAAAATGACAGAGAAGGTTGCCCAGTCATACCAAATCTTAAATTTAATTTAAAGAAGTAATCATCAAAACCAATTGGTACTAATTAAGAAACAGAGGGGTAAATCAGGAGAATAGATTAGGTACACAAGATACAGTAGTCAAGATTATAGCAATCTACTGTTTGATAAACCCAAAGACTCCAGTTTCAGGGATAAGAACTCACTGTTTGACAAAAATTGCAAGGAAAACTAGAAAATAGTATGACAGAAACTGGGTATAGACTAATGACAGACATTATACAGCAGAATAAAGACCAAATGAGTGCACAATCTGTGTATAAAGACTGATACCATAAACAAATGACGAGAACAAGGAATAATTTATCTGTCAAATTTGTGGAGAATGGAGGAATTAATAACCAAATAAGAGATAGAGAACATTATGAAATGCAAAATAGGTCATTTTGATCACATTAAATTGAAAAGTTTTTGCACAAACAAGCTAAAGCAGCTAAGGTTAGGAGGAAAGCAGAAAACTAGGAAAGAATTTTTATAAGCAGTGTCTCTGATAAAGGCCCCATTCCTAAAATATATAAAAAACTGAGTCAAATTTACAAGAATTCAGGTCCTTCCTCAATTGATAAATGGGTCAAAGGATATGAACAGGCAGTTTTCATTGGGAGAAATTAAAGATATCTACACATGAAAGAATGTTCTAAACCACTATTGATTAGAGAGATGCAAAACAAACCAACTCTGAGGTACCACATCACAGTCATCAGATTGACTAACACAGCAAAACAGTAAAATAATAAATATTGGAGTGAATGTGGGACAGTTGGAACACTAATTCATTGCTGGTGGAGTTGTGAGCTGATCCAACCATTCTGGAGAACAATTTGGGACTATGCCCAAAGGGCTATAAAAAGATGCATAACCTTTGAGCCAGGAATGCCACTTCTGGGTTTGGGTCCCAAAGGGATAATAAAAATGGGAAAAGGACCCACATGTACAAAATATTTATTGCATCTCTTTTTGTGGTGGCCAAGAACTAGAAATTGAGGGGATGCCAATCAGTTGGGGAATGGCTAAACAAGTTGTGGTATATGAATGTAATGGAATATTATTGTGCTATGAGAAGTGGTGAATAGGCAGACTTTAGAGAAAACTGGAAAGACTTATATGAACTGATGCTGAGTGAGGGGAGCAGAAACAGGAGAACATTATACACAGTAACAGCCACAGTGTGTGAGGACTGATTTTGATAGACTTAGCCCCTCTCAGCAAAGACCAAAAACAATTCCAGGGGACACATGGTGAAAAATGGCAGCAACGTCCAGAGAAAAGCTATGAAGCTAAAGTGCAGAATGAAACAAATTATTTTCTTTTTTGTTCTGTTTTATCTTTTTTTATTCTCATGGTTCTTCCCATTTATGACAATCTTCTATGCAACTTGACTTAGGTGAAAATATGTTTAATAGGCATGTATTTGTAGAGCCTATGTCAGATTGTAAGCTCTCTTGGGGATGAAGGGAGAAAGGAGCAGAAGAAAATTTAAAATTTATGGAAGTTAGTGTTGAAAACTAAAAATAAATAATTTAATAAAAAACAAAAGAAAAGTACATGGTAAATTAAAAGGTCAGTGTATAGACTCATCAAGGATAGGAAACTAATTTTTTTTTATCATTTCGATGACAAAATTTTGATTCATTGTGTTTCATAATTTAAAAATTGTTCTTTTAAAATTATTTTGTATATATGTAACATCCTAAAATATTGCTAATACTGCATTTTTAAAATTCATGTGAACTGTCTTTTATTCCCTGAGTATCCCAAAGAACAATTCAACATTGACACTAGAGTTTGAAGAGAATGATATTTCAATCACTAGGACACTAGACATAAACTCTTATATAGAGTATGTGTGGTAAAGGTTCCCTGCATGGCTTATGTCCATTTCATGTTCTAGGAGTCAATAACCTCCCCAGGGGCACTAACCTTCCACATTTTATCAAAATGTGTTTCTTAATGAACAAAAGAAATTATTACTTAATCATATTCTCCTCTACATCTTTCATAGATATTCTCAACATGACCAACTGTAAACTGTAAATTCCTTGAAGGCTACCAAGATCAAGATTTGGACCAGCATCTATACCACCATGGCACAGCACAGATAAAATTAAACAATACTAGTAACTCAGTATTATTATCCAGAGTGGATTGCCTAAGATCATTTGACCTTAGCTTTACTTCAGTGTGCTGAACTTACCTAAAACCCAATAGAGTTGTTTCAAAGACTGGGAGAATATTGTCCTGTAGCTGGCTTGTGGTAAGATGCATGAATAAAAATCCAAATATCACTAAATTAGACCTCAGGAAAGTCTATTTTTTAATACCCCTGAGAGGGAGAAGAAATAGAAGGAGAAAAAGAGGAAGAAAGGAGAGAGACAGAGAGAGAGAAAGAGAGAGAGAGAGAGAGAGAGAGACAGAGACAGAGACAGAGACAGAGAGAGAATAGCTTTTTTCATTTTCTTCTTTAATAGATTACTTTTTATTTATATCACTCTAAAGTACATTTAATTCTCTATTCCAATCAAGAATTTCTGACATTAAAGAAAACTGAATGCTTCTTTTAATGACAGTATTCTGATGTGTACCTTATTTTTTTGCTTTTCTCATCACTGTTATTTTTTGCCCAGCCAACCTCAGAACCAAGCCGATATCTATCTACAAATTATTGAGTGTAGGAAGGCTAGAGAGAAAACCAATCTGGATAATTTAGGATATATTTGGGGTAATCCAGGATTAGGTGTCTGCATAGTCCACATTCCCCATATAATTGCTTGTGCTCAGATCCATTTAATGCTGCATAGACATATTTAAGTGACTGAAAGTTCAATTTCCTTCCTCAAATGTCTGCCGTATGTCCTTTCCAAATACTTTCTCTGTCACTCAGACAATTTATGTTCATCAAACTGATTTGTTTTCATTAGTTACCCAATTTTATGACTTGTGTTATTGGCTATAATTGGCAGTACTATATTCCTACAGTGCCTTGGTAGTTAAATTCACATATTACTACCAGTCTGGCCTTTTTAATATAATGTGTTTATTTGCACTATCATTTCCCAATACAGTTGTTTATTTCCTAGTCCAGCTGTAGATTAATTATAATGCCTCTGTTTATGTTCTTGTGGGTGCTGCTTCATAGTCATTTTTAAACCAGTTATTTAAAATACGTGATGAAATTTAAAATGACTTTTTTTTTAAATAGAAAGAACCTTAAGTCTAAAACTTCCAAGCTATAGTTCAAAAAGACAACATAAATTTTATTGCATGGTCTTCAGAAAAATGTACAAGACGAGATAGATACAATGTGATTTTGAGCAACCTAGAAAATTTATTTTAAAAGGAAGTATAGTTACCAGAAATGACATTTGTATTGGATGCCAGTAAAACTGTTTTAAATTCCAGCTCCAGGACTAACACACTTGTGTTCTGGACAAGTCTCTTAATTTTTCCTGGGATACTGTATTTACCTATCAAAAGTCCTACTTCACTTTACAATCTTTATACTCTTGTCATTTTTTTTTTACACATACCTACCACAAAGTAAGCTGCTATAAATTTTTTCATACATGTGGGTCTTTTTCCATTTTTATGATCCCTTTGGGATACAGGCCTAGAAGAAACATTGCTGGGTCAAAGGGTATGCACATTTTATAGCCCTTTGGGCACAGTTCCAAATTGCTCTCCAGATTGGCTAGATCAGCTTACAGCTTTACCAACAATGAATTATTGTTCCAACTGTCCCACATCTTTTCCAACATTTATAATTTTTCTGTTTTGTCATGCTAGCCAATATGAGATGTGGTACCTCAGAGTTATTTTGTTTTGTATCTCTCTAATCAATAGTGATTTAGAGCGCTTCATATAAATATAGATAGTTTTAATTTCTTCCTATGAAAACTGCCTGTTCATATCCTTTAACCATTTATCAATTGGGGAATGATTTGTATACTTGTAAGTTTGACTCAGTTCTCTACATATTTTAGAAATGAGGCCTTCATCAGAGACCCTTGTTATAAAAATTCTTTTCCAGTTTTCTGCTTCCCTCCTAATCTTGGTTGCATTGGTTTGTTTGTATAAAAACTTTTTAATTTAATATAATCAAAATTATCCATTTTGAATTTCATAATGTTTTCTATCTTTTGTTTGGTCATTAATTACTTCATTCTCCATAAATCTGTCCGATAAGCTATTCCTTGTTCCCCTAATTTGTTTATAGTATCAGCCTTTATATGTACATTGTATACTCATTTGGACTTTATTTTGGTATATGGTGTCAGATATTGTCCATGCCCAGTTTCTGCCATACTATTTTCTAGTTTCCTCAGCAGTTTTTCTCAAATAGTGACTTCTTATCCCAAAAGTGAGAGTCTTTGGATTTATAAAAAAGTAAATTGCTATAATCATTGACTACTGTATCTTGTGTACCTAACCCATTCCACTGATACCCCTCAATTTCTTAGCCAGCACCAACTGGTTTTGATGATTGCTGCTTTATAATACAATTATAATATGCTATGGCTAGGCCACCTTCTTTAGCATTTGTCTTCATTAATTCCCTTGATATTCTGGAGTTTTGTTCTTCCTGATGAACTTTGATATTATTTTTTCTAGCTGTATAAAATAATTTTTGTAGTTTGTTTCATCTGACACTGAATAAGTAAGTTAATTTAGGTAAAATTGTAATTTTTATAATATTAGCTAGGCCTACCCATGAGATGTTTTTCCAGTTATTTAGATGTGACTTAAGTATGCTTCATGAGTTGCAATAACTATATTTTCTTTTTAATTTTTTTTTAATCTTGAGAATTTATTCATTTATTTTTAGTTTTCAACATATCTCCACAAGATTTTGAGTTCCAAATTTTCTCCCCATTTCTCCCATACCACCCACTCCAAGAAGGCATGCATACTGATTACCACTTTTTCTGGTCTCTCCTCCCTTTTATCTCACCCATTCGCCCCTCACCCCATTCCCTGCTAATTTCTTGTTGGGCAAGACAGATTTATATACCCCATTGCCTATATATCTTATTTCTACTTGCATGCAAAGGTTATTTTTTACATTTGTTTTTAATAATTTTGAGTTCCACATTCTCTCCCTTCTTCCCTCCTCACCCATCCTCATCAAGAAGAGAGGTAATTCAGCATAGGTTATACACGTGTGGTTATGCAAAACTTTTCTCTAGTACGCATATTGTGAAAGATTAACTGTATTTCCCTCCATCCTATCCTCCCCAATATTTATTCTATGTTCTCTTTTGCTCCTGTCTCTTTTCCAAAGTGTTTGCTTCTGACTATGTGCTTCCTCAATCTACCTGCCCTACTATCATCCTCTCTATTATTCACTTCCCCCTTACTTTCCTGTAGGGTAAGATTCTGTACTTAGTGAGTATGTTATTTCCTCCTTATGTCAAATCCAAAGAGAGTAAGGTTGACTCATTTCCTTTCATCTCCCTGCACTGCCTTCTTTGTGACAGCTTTCTCTGCCGATTTTATGTGGGATAGTTTACCCTAGTCTATCTCTCTCTCTTTTTTTCTCCCCAATATATTCCTCTCTCACCCCTTAATTTTATTTTTAGATATCATCCCTTCATATTCAACTCACCCTGTGCCTTCTGTCTATATTTGCATATTTATATTCCCCTCAATGACCGTAATAGTGAGAAAAGTCTCATGAGTTGCAAATATTCTCTTTCCATTGAATGTAAACAGTTCAACTAGAATAAGTCCCTTATGATTTCCCTTTCCTAATTACCTTTTCATGCTTCTTTTGATCCTTGTATTTGGAAGTCAAGTTTTCTGTTCTGCTCTGGTCTTTTCATCAAGAATGCTTGAAAGTCCTCAATTTCATTGAATATCCATATTTTCCTATGAAGTCTTATACTCAGTTTTGCTGGGTAGGTGATTCTTGGTTTTATTCCCACCTCCTTTGATTTCAGAAATATCATATTCCAAGCCCTTTGATCCCTTAATGTAGAAACTTCTAGATCTTGCATTATCCTGATGGTTTTTCCACAATACTCCAATTGTTTCTTCCTGACAGCTTGTAATATTTTCTTCTTGACCTGGGAACTCTGGAATTTGGCTAAGATATTCCTAGGAGTTTTCTTTTTGGGATCTTTTTGAAGAGGTGATCAGTAAATTCTTTCAATTTCTATTTTGACCTCTGGTTGTAGAATATCAGGGCAATTTTCCTTTAGAATTTCTTGAAGGATGATTTCTAGGCCCTTTTTTTTGATTTTTGTTTTCAGGTAGTCCAATAATTTTTAAATTTTCTCTCCTGGATCTATTTTCCAGGTCACTGGTTTTTCCAATGAGATATTTCACATCTCCTTCTGTTTTTTCATTGGTAGTTCTCCATTTGACTGATTCTGTTTTTAAGGCATCATTCTCCTCATTGGCTTTTTGGACCTCTTTTGCCATTTGACTTAGTCTATTTTTTAAGATGTTTTTTCTTCAGTATTTTTTGGATCCCCTTTAGCAAGCTATTGACTAATTTTTCATGATTTTCTTGCATGACTCTCATTTCTCTTCCCAATTTTTACTCTACTTTTCTTCCTTGATTTTCAACATCCCTTTTGAGTTTCTTCATGGCCTGTGATCAATTCATATCTTTCTTAGAGGCTTTTCACACATGAATTTTGACTTTTTTGTCTTCTTCTCGTTGTATGTTATAATCTTCTTTGTCACTTAAGAATGATTCTATTGAAAGAATCCTAATAATGCTGCCCCCATCCCCAATATTCTAACTTCATTATAGAGTTGGCCCCACTGAATATTAGGCCCACTGCACCAACCCACTGCTTCCCCTTCACTCATGTCCCAACTTTTTAATATATGCCTCCCAGCTCACTGCAACAACGAGTATGTCCCTCAAATCTTAGTTCCCATATAACAACAGGTATGTCCACGTGATGGTAACCCAGCCATTCACTCTACCTAATCACTTCCCCCAGACCCATTCCCACTGAAACAGGTTTGTTTTTGTATTCAATCACAATCATGTCATCCATCTAACCAAAGATAGGACCACAATAGCTAACCAGTTGGAGGGCAACATGATCAGAATATTTAATCACTGAACCAAAAATGAGACCCCTCCTCCATTACCTACCTCTTGCCTTTTCATATTCCTCTATCCTATGTAAATTTTGATTGTACAATTGGCTTTTTATTTTATTTTATTTTTTTGGATGAGGGAAGGCAGAGTAGTTGGGGTTAAGTGACTTACCCAAGATGACACGGCCAGTAAGTGTTAAGTGTCTGAGACCAAATTTGAACTCAGATCTTCCTGACTCCAGGGCCCATGCTCTATTCACTTTGCCACCTGGCCACCCCTGAAATTGCATCTTTATCTTATAAAAATTCATCTTGCTTTCTCTGAAGTTGTGTATTTATCTTGGAATTAAGCCCACTTTGAGAGAGGTGTTAACTCAAAAAAAAAAAAGCCTATACTTGGATTAGAGGTGGTCTGACTCTGAATTCTTTGATACAGTTCCATGCCAACACATCATGAAACCATAACAGTTTTTGGGTGGGCAGAGCCTCTACCTCAACAGTTTTTGATGTCCTTAGGTTTAACCTGCAACACTACAGTCTGATATTTTCTTTCTGTTTCCTCATTTCCCCAGATAATTACTTGACTTTTGAGCTCTGTGCATGATAAAATTCTGCTTCCAGAGAGGAGAGTGCTTTCTTATTAAGTCCAGTATCATCTCCATATTATGATGAGGAACCCAGTAAAGATTTGTTTATAAATAGCTCCCTTCAAAATAATTGAGATTTTAAATAGTTTAATACATTGAGAACATACAGCTCAATCCTCAAAGGTACATCTTGAGCACAATATGAGTATTAGAAACAAAATTAAATGCTACATTTTTTTTTTGGTAAGAATGTTTTCCTTATGATTAGTAATTACACAAAAGTTATGCTTCTTATACAATGCTTTGAAGAATAAGGTCCTATTTTACCTACTCATGTTTCTTTTTTTTCCCTTTTTTAATTTTTAATTTTTTTCATTTTGAACTTAAATATTAAAGAAAAACAAACATTCCCATGCACACAGCATAAGAATGTAAGACGAGAAGTCGACAAAAAGCCATAAATGTATATTTCATTCTGTTTACTGTTTTTGAAAAATTATATAATAAATACTATACAACATTTTCATAGCTTCCCTGCTTTTCTTTTCTTCCTTCTAAATTTGCTTTTATTTTCTGTTCTCTGCTGTGCCCTTTTTATTTTTTTCTCTTTCCTGCCTTACCTGCCTTACAGAAGGCTACTAATGCACACACATATATACACACACACGTATAGATATAGATATATACATATGTATTGGTAATGGAATTTGTAGATGCCCCTGTATTGGCTTGGTTTTTGGATTGAGTGTTAAAACTCAGAGTCTGTAAATCCCACTTGTGGGATGGACTTGTTGACGTGAAGAGAGAGGGCTGAACTGGGAGAAGTCATGAATTGGGAGAGAGACCCAAGCCTAGAGAAGGCCAGAAGGACTTTTGGAGAGCAGTATCCAGTATTGCGGAGCCTGAGTTGCAGAGAGAAAGACTACTAAGAGCCCGTTAGAACTGCAACCCAGAACTTCCAAGGACTGAGGAGGCATGGCTGTGATGCTGGTATTTTGTCTGTCTGTTTTGATGTTGTTTTGCCAGATTCACCAGATGGTGAAAGATAATGCTGCTGTTGTAGAGGTCCTGGAACCTGGCTGTTGGTTCAGAAGTCCTGAAGGAGGATTTTCTTGTGGTACCTGCACAGAAATCCTGGAAGAGGGCCTTTCTGATGTTTTCAGGGGTTCTGGGACTGTACCACAGGCAGAGAGTGACTTGATGAGGACACTGGCTATGGCTTTGTTGAGCCTTGTCTCCCCAAGAACTGAGATTGCTGTGGGCTTGCCTCAAGTGAAGATGAAAGAAAGCCCTTTCCTTGGGTATTCAAAGATGAGTTTAACTTTCTTGTAACTTAAGGGTGGATAGCCTTTTGTGTTCTCCTGCCCCTTTTGAGATTCAGGGGTGGGAAGCCTTTGAGGTTTTTGTGCTCTGTGATTGACCAAATGAATGTACTTTGTTTATGGTTGGAGACTAATCTCCATTTGAGAAGAGACTTTTGATTGACTAAATGAATGTACTGTCTAGGGGTGGAGTAGTACCTGGATTAAATTGAGAACTTACTTGCTAAAGGAACAAGTTACACTGTATTTTGACTTTCTCTGTTCTGTGAATGTTTGCTGAATAAATGGGGTTTACTATGCTGGTAATCTGAACTTTGGAAGTTGACTTTGCTTGGCATTACACCATATAAACACAGATAAATATGTGTGCATGTGTATGATCATAGCATACATATTTCTGTTTGCTAGTTCTTTCTGTTTCATGCATCCATTTTGACCTTAGCTTTGTAAATGGTGTAACATAATGATATACACCCAATTTCTTCCAGACTGCTTTTTAGCAAATATTATTTCCAAATAGTGAATTCTCATCTCAAAAGCTTAAGTCTTTCCATTTGTCAAACACAAGGTTACTATAACCAATGACTCCAATGACTACCATGTATTTTATGCCTTCTCTGTTCCACTGATGTACCTTTCTATTTCTTTTATTTTTTTTGTTTTACTTTGGAGGGGGGAAGATAGGGCAATTGGGGTTAAGTGACTTGACCAATGTCACACAGCTAAGTAAGTAATAAGTGTCTGAGGTCACATTTGAACTCAGGTCCTCCTGACTCCATGGCCCATGCTCCACTCACTGCACTGCCTAGTTACCCCAACCTTTCTATTTCTTATCTAATACCAGCTATTTTTTCATAATTACTACTTTATAATATAGTTTAAGGTCTGGTACTGCTAAACCTTCTTCTTTTCCTTTTTTTCTTGTAAGTTCCTTTAATATTCTTTTTTTTTTCTCTTCCAAATGGATTTTGTTTTGTAGTCTCTGCTCAGAATTTTTTTCTAATTTAATTTGAGGGGCATTTTAGAAAAGATTTGTTTAGCTAAAACTGTCATTTTTATTATATTGGTTCTTCCTACCCATGAACAATTAATATTCTTCTAATTATTTAAATGTGACTTCTTAAATAAATTCAAATAATCATTTTAGTTGAAGTATCATACAGTGCAAAGAGTACAGGACTTAATGTCTTCTTAGTGATACCTTGGTGTCAAGTTCAGAAACTCACAATTTTCATGTAGTTGCATCATATTACATGATTTTTCATTTACCATTTCAGAGTTTCAAGGTGACTCAGATATCATATGATATTAATAAAAACAAACAAAAAAACCTTTGCAGCATCTGTTAAATATGATTAATTATTATTACCTTACATTTTCCTCCTATTGCCTTCAGGAGTAAATATGAAATATTCTGTTTTGCATGTGATTCTTTTCATAATCTAACCCCTTTCTATCTTTTCAATTTCTTTTACATATTATTCCTCAACATGCACTCTTCAATTCTGTGACTTTGTCTCCTCTTTATTCCAGAAAGATTACTCTCCATCTCTTAGCTTCACTCATTTTCTCTGTTTCCTATGCATGGAATGATTTCCCTCTTTCACATGGACTACTGAACAGGGCAGAAGGGGGAAGATTCCTTCAAGTCTCAAGTAAAATCATATTTTCTATAGGAAATCTTTCCCATTTCCTGTTAATTCTGCTGCTTTCTCTTTCTTATTTCCTATTTGTCCCTTGTATAGCTTGCTTTGTGTGTGTTTCTTTGCTGGCTGTTACTCCCATTAAATTTTAAGCTCCTTTACAGCAGGGACTATCTTTTGCCACTTTGGTGTTATTTTGCATTATTAGTGCTTAGTGTAGCAGTTTGCAAGTAGTAGCCCCTTAATAAGTATCTGTTGATTGACTGATACAAGATAAAGCAACAAAATGCTGTGCCACACTATTGACATGCCATATCATACCATATCATTCAATATCATAAAATATCATATTATTCCATATCATATCATACTATACAATAAAATGTACTTTTATTAAGTATCTGCCATATACTAGGCACTGTGCTAAGTTCTGGGGATAGAAATAATGGGGACAGTGTATTTTCTCAAGGACCTTACAATCTAATTAAGAACGACAACATACAATATAACTAGAATCTAAAAGGAGGGAAAGGACAGGTTAGAAAGATTATGCTGGAAGCCAAGCTAGGGTGTGCAGCTGGTGAAAATTGAAGAGGTGGTTAGGCTTCTGGGCCCCCTGTAAATGAGGAATTGGGGAAGAATTATTTTTTTCTTATTGTGTCTTCAGTCTCCCAATCACAGGAACAGAAGATACTTAGTGTACTGATTACATTTGAATACCAAATCTGATCCAATTTCTATAACAAACATTTACTTGGTGATGGATAGATAGATAGATAGATAGAGAGTTTTGAAAAGATGATTCCTGCACCGTCTTTCTACCAGTCTTGGTTTTACCTTTGGAGGCTAACTAGGATGAGTCCAATTCCACTTTCATATAGTACAGATTTAAATATTTGAAAATAGTTGATGTTTTCCTTTAAGTCTTTCATCTATAAAACGATGCAGGCAGGATTAAATGATCTCTGAGGTCCCTTCAAGCTCTGGCATTCTATGATTCTATAGGATGCAATTTACTGACATATGATACTACTCCACTACTAGCTCCCTTTCATGCCAGAGGTGTCTATTTTTCAGTTTTGGATGAAGTAGTCAATTGGAGAATAAGAAAATTATTTATCTCTACTTGGAATCCATCACTTAGATGAAAAAACATTCTAAATGAAAAGCCATTCTTCTTTGGCTAGGGCTCCTTCTCTGTCTTGACAGCTTACTAATTTCTTCTTACTCTTCTTTTTCTTTCTTGCTGACTTATCATTGTTTTGGATGAAAGATGAAATGACTGAGGAATCAAAGGTTTGAGCTTCTAAGCTCACATCAGCTTCCATATAAAAAGACCCTGGGGAAAGGCTGATATAAAAATATTTTAAAATTCATGGGAGGTCTAACTTGTAAAATAAAATCTTTAAAAAATTAGACAGAAATTCAAAATGGAAAAGCAATATCATTTCTGTACAGATATAAATACATTTTAATATGTAAAAATACTTAATCCAATTTTGATAATTTATTACTAAAACATACTCAAAGCTTGAATTTCCACACTATCCACACTGGGAAAGTAATCATACATGCATGCAATTAGCTCTTATAGAAAATAATCTAAACCCATTATTTTCTCAAAATTCACTATTTTATATATCCAGAAAACTTTTACATTAAATCTTCA
>CM053585.1:58306082-58362837 GCA_028646515.1 Pseudochirops corinnae
ATACTGAGAAAAGTTTCATCAGTTACAATTGTCACTTTTCCACGTTGTCACGTAAATAGTTCATCTTTGATAGGTACCTTATGATTTCTTTTCCGTGTTTATCTTCTCATGCGTCTTGTGTTGGAGTGTCAAACTTTCTTTTCAGTTCTGGTTTTTTCAGCAGGAATGTTTGAAAGTCCTCCACCTCATTGAATGACCATATTTCCCCCTGGAAGACTGTGTTCAATTTTGCTGAGTAGGTGATTCTTGGTTTTAATCCAAGCTCCCTTGATCTCTGGAATATCATATTCCAGGCCCTTTGATCCCTTAATGTAGAAGCTGCTAGATCCTGGGTTATCCTAATTCTGTTTCCGCAATGTTCAAATTGTTTATTCCTGGCAGCTTGCAATACCTTCTCCTTGATCTGGGGATTTCAGAACCTGGCTATAACATTTCTAGGAGTTTTCTTTTGGGGATCTTTTTCAAGAGGTGATTTGGGAATTCTTTCAATTTCTATTGTGGCCTCTGGTTCTAGAATATCCCGGCAATTTTCTTTGAGAATTTCTTGAAAGATCCTTTCTAAGTTCTGTTTTTGATCATGGCTTTCTGGTAATCTGATAATTTTTAGGTTGTCTCTCCTGGATCTGTTTTCTGGATCAGTGGTTTTTTCAAGGAGATATTTCACATTGCCCTCTATTTTTTCATTTGTTTAGATTTGTTTGATAGTATCTTGATTTTCATTTGCTTCCATTTGCTCCACTCTAATTTTGATGGAATTATTCTCTTCAGAGTGCTTTTGAGATTCTTTCTCCATCTGGCAAAGTTGACTTTTTAAGGCATTCTTCTCCTCATTGGCTTTTTGGGCCTCTTTTGTCATTTGACTCAATCTATTTTTAAGGGTGTTGATTTCTTCAGTCAGATTGCTGACTCTCTTTTCATCATTTTCTTGCAACATTCTTATTTCTCTTCCCAATTTTTCTTCCACTTCTCTGATTTGGTTTTGAAAATCCTTCTTCAGCTCATCTCTAGCTTTAACTCAATCTTCATGTTTATTGGAAGCCCCTGGTGGGGGCGCTCTGGCTACACTCTCCTCCTCCCTCTCTTTGCCATGATCCTTATTTTCCCCAAAGAAGGAATCCAGGGTTTGGTTACTGTTCTTACTTTGCTTCTTATGCTTATTCTTACTCATGGTTGGTCAGTCCCTGATTTTTTTTTAAATCTCTGTGGGGCTCTGCTTCCAGAAGGGAAAGCTCTGTCCCAAATCGCTGGGGTCCTCCCAGCTGCTGTAGCTCTCAGGAAGGTGCTGGGTCCCTTTCCTACTTACTTCCAGCTCACTTGATAATGAAGACTCTGGTACTGAGAGCCCAAGACCAGGATCTGGATCCAGGCTGCTCAACGTGAAACCACAGACCTCTGAACAATCACTTAGTCCCCCTGCTCTCTTCAGGCCGCAGGCGTGGAGGCTGCAATGCAGAGGCGGGTGCAAAACCTCTGCCTTTTGCTTTCCCACCCTGGAGGCATTTCAGCCAGATACTTTCCCCCCCCCCCCGATTTCACAAGCTCCACTGTTGTAGTTCTGAATGCTGCTTGCAGCTGCCACTAATCCGAGGCTCCTCTGCTCCTCCTGTCCAGCCACCCCTGGGACTCAGCCAGGGCTTCAGGCCAGGCTGGTTTCAGTTCGCAGTGCTTATATGGTTCCTTGTAGCCTAGCTGACTTTAGTGGAAGGTGTATTTGTGTGCATTTTGGAGTTCTAGGATTAGTTTAGAGTCATATTTTATGGGTATTTTGGGGTGGCTATGCGAGACCTGCGATATGTTGCTGCTGCTACGCTGCTATCTTGGCTCTGCCCCCTTCCGTTTTGTTTTTTTCCTCAAAAATGCTTGAAAGCCCTTCACCTCATTGAATGACCATATTTTCCCATGAAACATTATACTCAGTTTTGCTGGGTAGGTTATTCTTGGTTTTAATCCGAACTCCCTCTCTGGAATATCATATTCCAGACCCTTCAGTCCCTTAATGTAGAAGCTGCTAGATCCTGGATTATCCTGATTATGTTTCCACAGTATTCAAATTGGTTCTTCTTGGCAGCTTGTAATATTTGCTCCTTGATCTGGGAACTCCAGAACCTGACTATAACATTCCTAGCAGTTTTCTTTTGGGGATCTTTTTCAAGAGGTAATTGATGAATACTTTGGGGTTCAATTTTGCCATCTAGTTCTAAATATCAGGGCAATTTTCCTTGAGAATGTCTTTAAGAATGATTTTTAGGTTCTTTTTTTGATCATAACTTTCAGATAGTCCAATAATTTTTAAGTTGTCTCTCCTGGATCTATTTTCCAGTTCAGTGGTTTTTACAAGGAGATATTTCACATTGCCTTCTATTTTTTTCATTTGTTTGGATCTATTGAACAATATCCTGATTTCTCATAAAATCATTTGCTTCCATTTGCTCCACTCTAATTCTGAAGGAATTATTCTCTTTGGCGAGATTTTCGGATTTTTTTTTCCATCCAGGAAATTCGACTTTTTAAGGCATTCTTCTCCTCATTCGCTTTTTGGGTCTCCTTTGCCATTTGAGTTAGTTCATTTTTAAGGTATTATTTTCTTCAGTCAGGTGGATGACTCTCTTATCATGATTTTTTTGCATCATTCTCATTTCTCTTCCCAATTTTTCCTACATTTCTCTTATTTGGTTTTCAAAATCCTTTTAAAGCTCCTCTTTGTCCTGTATCCAGATCATATTTTTCTTGGAAGCTTTTGGTGTGGGAATTCTGACTGTATTGACTTCCTCACATTCCATTCTTTGGTCCTTTTTGTCCCCCAAAATAGAATCTAAAGTTTTATTTCTGGGCTTGCTTTGCTTCCTCTGCCTGCTCATGTTACCAGTCAATTACTTGGCTTTTTGGTTCCCTAGAACTCTGCTTTCAGAGAGGAGATCTCTGTCCCAAATTGCTGGGGTATTCACAGCTGCAGCCCCCACCAGGTTTGGCTCACTGAAAACACTTCAGGATCACCATCCAAGAACGTGATCCCAATCCAGGCAGCTCAAGGCAAGAGCAATTAGCCTCTGAATGAATACTTGTTCCCCATGTAATCTGCAGTGTCAGAGCTTCTGAAACAGCCAAATTGAAGTTCCTGCAGGGCCTGCTCTGGGGGCAGTTAGGCTTGACCCTCTCCCCTTAATTTAGCCCAGTTCCACTGACCTTTTCCCTTAGTCCTTTTCTCTTATGGGTTGGTAGTTCTGGAAACCAGCACAGCTGCTGATGATCTGCTCTCCTGAAAGCTCCAGCCATGGCTTCTCCTGGTCGCTCTGGTGCTGAAATTGCATAGGGCTGGGCTCCACTCCCAGCATGCTGAGATGACTGCCTGCTGGGCTGTCTTCAGTGGGAGCTTTTTTACTCTGTCATTTTTGTGGATTCTCCAGATCTAAAATTTGTTTAGAGTCATATTTTATAGGTATTTGAGGTGGATATGGGAGGAACTCACAGGGTTCTCCTATTTCTATGCAGCCATCTTGACTCCACCCCTAGGATGAATTTTCTTGAAGATAGTGTTAGAAGCTGGGTGAATCCAGAAAGGCTTTATGTAACTGATGAGGCTTAAAAATAATTTTCATGGAAAAGAGGGACTCTAAAAAAATGGAATTGAGATAAGATTATATTTCAGGTGTAGAGATGTATAATTGAGTGTTTTGTGCTGTGTACAGTAATAAAATTAGTTTGATTTCATTGTAGAGTGTGGGTAGGAATGGGATAAATGTAGAATATGGTTTATAATAAGGAGGGAAAAGTAGATTGAGGAAAGCAGGGGCATCATCAATAAGCATTTACATACTTTGCTGTGTCAGGCAGAATTTTAAGTGCTTGACCTACAAAGTTTGCAAACAAAGAAACAAAAAAAAAATTCCTGGGCTTGAGGAAATGTAATGGCAAGCAAAGAATTACTTAGCACCTTGTTTCAGCTACTTAAGTATTTAGCAGTTTGTTTGAGGTCCCTATGATTTGAAGGTGGGAGGAAATTGCTGATGCAACAGTAAGTGGCATAACAGAAAGGACAACCACAATATATAAGGTGAAGCACAGCAGGGATAGAGCAGAACTGAAAAGCGGAACAGTTGTGATGACCAAGCACTCTATTTTTCTGTTCTGTTGTGCTTGTAATACTTTGTGCAGGAGTCATGGGACCTTACTGGAAGCTGTGAAAGAGGATTTTTTTTTGTTGTTGTTGCCTGTTTACAGAAATCCTGGAGGGTGGTTTCAGAGGTCCTGGGATTATACTGAAGATTTGTGTTGAGTTCTCAGAACTTGTTTGTGGGTCTGTGTTTATCTCACAAGCAGATAGTGAATTGATGATGGTGCTGGCAATGTGTATGGATGTTGTTTTGGCTCTGTTAACCTTTGTCTTCCCAGAAACATAAAGTGTGAAGGACTTGAGGTGGACTGGACACTGTGAGCTTCAATATGGAATGGCAACTGGATGAAGAGTTAGACAAGAAGCTGAGAATTGACTGCCTGCCAATCCAGGTGACAGGTGGGTGATTCAGGCAAAAGCTGGAACCATGGAAGAGAAACCATAGAATCTGGGCGCCAGACTTGAGCCAAGATGAAAAGACCTCTCCTTGGGTACTTAGTGCTCACTGAGAAGATCATGATTTACTTTGGCCTAGGGGTGGGAAAACTTTGATCTTTGGACTTTGTTTCTCTCGAGGAGGCTTGATCCTTAAGGATCATTGAGTTAAGGACTTACTGAATGATGTCTTTTTTTTTTTTTAAACTATGTGTACACTTTTGTGAAAACTATGTGGCCACTTTAGTGATAAGTTTTTATGTTATATCATTGTGAATGCTGTACTTTTTATTCTGTGAGTGTTTTGCTTTAGTTTTCTGCTAGCTAAATAGAGAGTTCACTATGCTGTGCGATCAGAATCTTAAAGCTATTCACAGAAGCAGGCATCTGGAGAGCTGTTCATGCTTGACTCTGCAAGAACCCACAAACTAATGGAGATGACAACATGAAAATAGTTCTGTACCAACAAGATATATAGAGTATAAATTTTAGATAATCTCAGAAATAATACATTAGCATGAAAGGGGGAGATAGAAAAGTCTTCCTGTGGAATATGGAAATTCAATTGAAATTTAAAGAAAGCCAGGAAAGTCAGGAGACAGAGGAGAGGAACAATAATATTAAGTTACAGGATATATCAATAAAATTACATGGACTGAGTACATGGTGTATCTAATAAGAGGAACCACAAATAAGCCATTGTCACTAGGATGACAGAGTTTGTGGAGGGAATAAAGTTTAGGAAAACTAAGAAGGTTATTAAGAGACATGTTGTGAAAATTAAAAAAATTAATTCTGGAAGTATTAGGGAGAAAATATATTTTCTTGAGAGATGACACAGTTAGACTTAAGTGTTAGGAAGATTATTTTGATAGCTGAGTGGAGGATAACCTCAAATAAGGAGAGTTTTGAGAAAGGGGGACAAAACATCAGGCTATTACTACAGTCTGGGAATTAAGCAATGAAACCTGGGAGCATAGTTGTAGCAGTGTTAGAGGATATAAGGGTGGCATACATGAGAGTTGTAGCAAGGATAGAATTAAAAGCAACTGTTCTCAACCCACATATGAGTATTAAAGGGTTGCGGCATTAGGAAGATTGAGAACCACTGTTTTAAAGGGAGTAAGGAGTTGAGGATGATATCTAGGTTGTGAACCTTGGTGACTGGGACAATGATGGAGGATAGAAAACTAGATAGTTTCAGAAGAAAGATAAGTTTTATTACAGTGATATTTACTTTAACATATCTAAAAGATATCTAGTTCAAGATACCCTCTAGGAAGTTGGAAATATGAAAAATTGGAGGTTAGGAGAAGAGAGGTCAGCACTGTATAAATAGATATAAGAATATTCTGCAGAGAGGAGATAATTGAATCAGTAAAAAGTGATGAGAAAGCCAACCAAACAAAGAAAATGGTATAGAAAGAAAAGAAAAAGAGACTCAGGGAAGAGGGTTGGCAGTTGTCAGGAGTCAGAGGGATGAACCTGGGTGAAAATCCAGAGATGACAGTGAGCAGTTGTAATGCCATGCACTAGCAGATTCTCAAAAGAATACTACTGTTATGAGCTTTTAAGTTTCTGATTATACAGTATAGTGAACACCCCATTTATTCTATAACAAATCAAGGCAAACATTCACAACAAATCACAATACAATATTCAAAACATTATATCTTATTACAGAAAATCACCATATAGTGTTCACAAAAGCTTAATATTAGAATGGCCACATATTTTCACTACAGTGGCCACAATATTTAGAATAAAGAACAAAAGAATAATCATCTGGTTTCCCCAAGGGGGAAACTCTCCTTACTTAATCATTCAGTCATTTCACAATACAATAATCAACCTTCCACTCATGGGGCAATCATAGACTAAATTAATCAGTCACTTATCTAGCAATCAGTCACTAAGTATCATTAATCACTAAATACAATCATTACAAAAAAAAAATTACAGAAACCCTTCACCACTTGGTGTCTAGCAAACTTTAATCTCATCACAAATCCAAGGGGAGGCCTTTTCTTCATCTTGACTTTGGGTGGTCTCTCAGATTCTCCAGATCTCCTTCCATGGTCCCAGCTCCTACCTGAATCCACCAGTCACCTGGATTCAGAAGCAGACCACTCCCAGGTCCTTGTCCCGTCCTCTGGACAGTTCTTGCTACACACCAAAGTTTACAGGGTCCAGCACATCTCAAAACCTTCACCACTTCTGTTGTTAGGAACTCAAGGATCAACCAAGCCAGGAACAAACAGAGGCTAATTCCAGTCATGCTTCTTCAATCCTCCAGCAGTTTGGCTGGCCCTAGTACGCAGAAGAAATCTTGGCCTTCCAGGTGGCAGCAGCCACTTTGGCCTTCCAGGAAACTCCAGCCTTCACCAGATTTCTCAGCAGAACAGCCTCTTCCACCAGGAGCAAAAATTCTCGATTCTGTCTGTCTCTGGTGATCTTCTTATGTACAGACAAACACATTGGCTTTCTGTCTCAGCCAACCCCTTCCTGTTATGTCAGCAACAGGAGACAGAGTACACACCTTCTGTGTGAACTAAAGGCTAAGTACCTGCTAAATTAAATACCATTACAGCAGTGATCAGGTATAAATGAAGTGAACCAGAAGAGAGCAGTTTCATTAAAAAACAAGAACAACAACAACAATTTGTGTGAAAAGAAATTAAGGAAAAAAGGGAGACTGATACTGTCAAAGCTACAAGTATTTAACAAGACTATGGACTAGGACAGGGCCATTAGATTGGATAATTGGCATCTTTGGAGAGATCATATTCAGTTGAATGAAGAGGTTGGAATTCTGACTACAGAGAATTAAGAAGAGTGTGAGAGAAAGGAAGGGTGGTTACCAGTTTTGAATGACTTCCTCCAGTTATGTGGCCATGAAAAGGATGAACAATACAGGACTACAGAAAGTAGGAATGATTAGATAAAGTGAGGGGTTTTATGCATGAGGGAGACATAAGCAGGTTTGCAGTCAGCAGAGAAACCTCCAGTAACTAGATTAGGAAAAATGTTAAAACCTAAACAGAGGAGCTTATATTTGATTCTGGAAGCAATAGGGAGCTACTAGAGCATATTATATAGGAGACTATTAGACAGGTACTTTTGGAATAGCATATGCACATATGATAAATAGTATTATACGTGAAATACAAATTCAGCAACTAAATAATCTCTTTTTTCAGGTAGCTTACATTCCACATTCTACTGAAGGCAGATAGATAATCATATAACAGATGATTTGAGAAGATGGGAAGCATTAGCAGCTGAGGAGAAAAAGGAAGACTTCATAGAGGATATGATTGGTGTTTGATTGGAACCTTGAAGGAACGCCAGACTTTTGTGACATGAATATCAGGGGAGAATGCAGTACAGACATAGGGAATAGCATGGATGTACAGAAAAGAGATAGAAAGTGAGTTTGAAGAAGAAAAAGTCTAGCTTATATTCAATTTAGTGTACATGAAAGTGGGTTATATAAAATGTGTGGAAGAGAGAAGTGGTCCATGCCAGATTACAAAAGACTTAGAGTTTATCTAGTCCTAGGTTTTTAAAATCATTTCAAGATTTGTTGTCTAGATTTTGTTTATGGACCCTGGGATATCACACATGTGAGCAATCCTCTATCAAAAATAGGTGAAGATTGATACCTGTTCTGCTTCTGATAGCCTATAAGAAAATTATATGCATTAATTTGCTGGCACCAGGGACAGGATTCTGTTGTACTGTCAGTACTTGGAACTGGGTCAGCCCCAAGGTGAGGAGGAGCACTAACATAACAGGCATTGTTTTCAGAGGGATGCTGGGACCTGGGTCACAGTTCAAGGGTGAAAAGGAATGTTTGTGATCCTGCACAGACCAATGCACAGTCAGGAGAGTAGTAAGCATAACTCTCTTTAGATCAGGCCTGTACAAACTGCTGATCACTTACAGCATTAAAGCAGCTTGCAGCATGCCAAAGGGTTTTGGATGTTTTCCTTTACATTTTTCATGGACCACCCAAAATCCTTTGGAAGGCCCATAGGCCACTTATGGTCTGTGGGTCACAAATTGAGCAGGCCTGCCCCAGAGAACCAAAAATGTACAAGTCTCCAGAATAGAAAATAGAAATTTAAAGACTTTACCAATCACCTTCTTTCAAAAAAGATACTAAAATGAAGACTCCCAGGAATATTATAGACAAATTCCAAATTTCCCAAATCAAAGAGAAATTATTGCAAGCAGCTAAAAAGAAACAATTCAAGCATTGGGGAACTCTTCAATCAGTATCACTTAAGGTTTAACAGGATGTACATTAAAAGGTCAGAGGATTTAGAATATAATATAGCATAAGGGGAAAGAGCTAGGATTACAACCAAGAATCACCCAACTCACAAAACTGAGTAGAATCTTTCAGGCAAAAAGAAAGGATGTTCAATGAAATAGAGGACTTTCAAACATTCCTGATTAAAAGACCAGAGGTAAACAGAAAATTTGACTTTCTTTTTTTAAAATATATTTTATGTTTATTTTTAGTTTACAACATGCTTTTCCACAAGATTTTGAGTTACAAATTTTCTCCCCATCTGTCCCCTACCTACCACCCCAAAACAGCGATACCACTGAATACTCTCTACACCAATCTGCTTTTTTTTCTATCTTCCCCCATGTCCACTCCAACATTCCAATAGGGCAAGATGGATCTCTTTATCCCAGAGCCTGTATATCTTATTTCCCAGTTGCATGTAAATAATAATAATAATAATAATAATAATAATAATAATAATAATAATAATAATAATAATAATAATAATAATAATAATTTTCTTTAACTTTTGATTTTAAAATTTTGAATTCCAGAATCTTCCCCTTCTTCCCGCATCACCTACCCTCACTGGGAAGATGAGCAATTCGATATAGGTTGCACATGTGTACTTATGAAAATATTTCTATAGTGGATTTATTGTGAAAGACTGACTATATTTCCCTCCTTCCTATCCTGAGTCAACTTGTTCTATTTTCTACTTTGACCCTGTCCCTTTTCAAAAGTGTGTGTTTCTAACAACCCTCTCCCCAAATCCACCCTCCCCACTATCAGTCCCCCTTTTATCCCCTTACCCCCTACTTTCCTGTAGGGTAAGATACCCAATTTAGTATGTATGTTATTTCCTCTGTAAGCCAAATTTAATGAGAATAAGTTTGACCCATTCTCTTTTGCCTTTCTGTTCTTCCCCTCCATTGTAACAGTTTTCTCATGCCTCTTTTATATGGTTATGCTATTCTGTCTCTCCCTATCTCCATTCATTATATTCCCTTCTCACCTCTTAAATTTATTTTTTTAAATATCATCCCTTCCTATTCAATTGATCCTATGCCCTCTGTCTATGTAAACCTGTACACATACACGCACACACTCACATATGTAGTCATAAACACATAAATCTTCATATGTAAACATATAAATGTATACACATGCACACACATTTATATTCCCTTCAACTATCATCATAATGAGAAAAGTTTCATAAGTTACAAGTATTATTTTTCCATGTGGGAATGCAAATAGTTAAACTTTGATAAGTTCCTTATGATTTCTTTTCCCTGTTTACCCTCTCATGCTTCTCTTTCTTCTTGTATTTGAATGGGAAATTTTCCATTCAACACTGGTTTTTTTCATCAAGAGTGCTTGAAAGTCCTCTATTTCATTGAATAACCAAATTTTCCCCTGAAATCTTATACTAAATTTTGATGGGTGGATGATTCTTGGTTTTAATCCTAGCTCCTTTGACCTCCAGAATATCGTATTCCAAGCCCTTCCATCTCTTAATGCAGAAGCTGCTAGATTTTGTGTTATCCTGATTGTGCTTCAAAAATATTCCAATTGCTTCTTCTTGGTTGCTTGTAATATTTTCTCCTTGATCAAGAACTCTGGAAATATTATATCCAGAGTAATATCTCTGAATATATAATACTCCTAGGAGTTTTCTTTTGGGGAAGTTTTTAAAGAGGTGATCAATGAATTCTTTCACTTTCTATTTTTCCCTCTGGTTCTAAAATATCAGGGCAATTTTCCTTGAGAATTTCTTGAAGGATGATTTCTATGTTCTTTTTTTGATTATAGCTTTTAAGTAGTCAAATAATTTTTAAATTATCTCTCCTGGATCTATTTTCCCGGGCAGTGGTTTTTCCAATGAGATATTTTACATTGCCTCTTCTTTTATCATTTGTTTGGATCTGTTTAATAGTATGCGGATTTCTCATAAAGTCATTAGCTTCTATTTGCTCCTATCTAATTCTGAAGTAACCATTCTCTTCAGTGAGCTTTCAAAATTCTTCTTCCACCTAGAAAATATGGCTTTTTAAGTCATTTTTCTCCTAATTGACTTTTGGGGCCTCTTTTGCCGTTTGAATTAGTCTATTTTTTAAGGTGTTATTTTCATCATTCAGGTTGTTGATTCTCTTTTCATGATTTTCTTACAGCATTCTCATTTCTCTTCCCAATTTTTCTACCACATCTCTCACTTGATTTTCAAAATCCTTCTCAAGCTCTTCCATGGCCTGTATCTAGTTCACATTTTTTTTGGAAGCTTTTGATTGAGGAGTTCTGATTTTGTTGTCTTCCTCCCATTCCATGCTTTGATCCTTTTTGTCCCCCAAAAAGTATCTAAGGTTTGATTGCTGTGCTTGCTTTGCTTGCCCATGTTGCCACTCAATTACTTGACTTTTGATTGCTTTGCTACAGCAGGACTCTACTTCCAGAGAGGAGAGCTTTGTCCCAAATTTCTGGGGTTTTCAAAGCTACTAGAGCTATTAGTTGGGTGCCTTCTATAAAGCCCCTACAAGCTCTGCCACATTAGCCACCCACCCCAGGACCTCCAACCAAGATAGTGTTCCTGATCCAAGTAGGTTAAAGCAAGAGCAATTACTCTTGGAATGGTTGCTTGGCATCCCTACAATCTGCAGGCCAGGAGTTCTGAAGCAGCCACATGGAGGCGGCTGGACAGCCAAAGCATCTCTGCTACTCCTTGTCTGCTCACCCCTGGGGCAGTAGCCAGACCATGCTCTTTTTCTCCCTGTTCCCACACAGTCCACACTGACCTTTTATTTTGTCTTTGACATTTATGCGTTGATAACTGTGGAAACTGCCACGGCTGTTGGTGGTCCAGTCTCCTGACATCCACAACAGCTGTGGCTATTTGGAGGCACCCTGGGGCTAAAACTATGGGCTTACCTGGGGCTGTGCTTTGCTCCCATGACACAGCAACTGAGCCTTCCTGTCTGCCGGCTGGGTTGCTTTCATCTGGAGATTTGTTTATCTCTGTCACTTTGTGGATTCTTTAGCTCTAAAATTTGTTTAGAGTCATATTTTATAGGTATTTGAGGTGGTTATAGGGGGAGCTCACCAAGTTTTCATGCTTCTATGCCTTCATCTTGTCTCTGCACCTGAAAATTTGACTTTCAAATGCACAACTGAAAAGGAGCCTTAAAAAGCTAAAAAGAGAATAAAGAGAACTCTTAAGGGATTAAAAAAGGTAGAATGCTCTACATTCCTACAAGGGAAAATAATATCTGTAACCTGAAGAACTTTATGATTATTAGGGGAATTAGGAGTATACATAGTCAGAAAGCATGAGCATAAGTTCACTATGATGAGATTATTAGCTAAAAAAATAAAATTAAGATGTGAAAAAGAGTAATGTAGTAGGAGAAGGAAAAAAGAAGAGATAGAATGGGGTAAATCACCTGACAAAAAAGAGACATGAAAGAACTTTTGCAATGGAAAGTAAGATGGGAGTACAGTACATAAACCTTACTGTCATTAGAACTGACACACAGACGGAATAACATACACTCTTACTTGGGTATAGAAATCCTTCGTACTGTATAGGAAAGTACGCAGGTAAGAAGATAAGAGAAGGGAGGGGTGTGAGTTATAGAAGGAAGGGAAGATTGGGAGAGGTAAAAGTCAGAAGCAAAACAATTAAAAGAATGGACAGGGTAAAAGGAGAGAAAATTGAATAAATGGGAGGAATGGGATGACAGGAAATAAACAGCAGTTATAACTGTAAAAACCTTTAAAGTAAGTTTCACCAAGAAAGACCTCATTTCTCAAATATATAGAGATATAAGTCAAATTAATAGAAATAAGAGTCATCCCTCAATTGATAAATGATCACAAGGTATGAGCAGAAAGTTTTCAAATGGAATAATAAAAAAAACCTGTTATCATATGAAAAATAAAAGCTCTAAATCACTGATGATTGGGAAAAAAAAATGAAAATTGAAACAACTCTGAACTATCATTCTGTATCTATCAAATTTGCCAATATGGCAGAAAAAGAAAAGGACAAATGTTGGAAAGGATGAGGGAAAACCAAGACACTAATGTGCTGCTGGTGAAGTTGTTTACTGATTCAACCATTCTGTAGAACACTTTGGGACAATGCCCAAAGAGCTATAAAAATATACTTGCTTTTTGAACAAGCAATACCACTACAAGGTTTTTATCCCAAAGAGATTAAAAGAAAAAAGAAAAGAAAAACTATATGTATGAAACTATTTAGTGTAGCTCTTTTATTGATTTTAAGAATGGGAAATTGACAGGAAATTGACAGTTAGGGAATGACTGAACAAAGTTGTTATATATGATTGGGATGGAATACTATTATTATCTAAATCATGTCTAATCTATATAAAATTGATTCCCTTCTCAATTGGCAGGGGGAGGAAAAGAAATTGAACTAAAAATGTATTAAAAATAATTTTATATGTAATTTGGGGAACATAAAACATTAAAGGAACATAATACATTAAATTCCATAAATTTACTTAAATATATTGCATATTAGACATATAGACATACACACATGCATATATACATATATGTGTGTATATATATATATGTATATATATATATATATATATATATGTTTGTGCACATATTCCCATACCACACATATTATACACATGCACATATACATATAGTTAGTTAGCTATAGATAGAGTTATAAATGTAGATAGATCTCTATAGAGAGGGATAGAGTTAGTGATATAGATAATTTTCTCCCAAACCCCTCCAAATACCAATAAAAATTGCTAAACAAATTCTAGAGCAGCAGACTCCACAAAATGACAGAGTGAAAAAAAATTTCAGCCCAAGACAACCTGGAAGATCAACAGGAAAGATATGTTACACTAGTCTGAAAGAGGAGCTTAGCCCAGCACAAAATTCTATAGCACAAACTAGGACTCAGCAAACCCAGATAAGGACTCAGGGGACTGAATCACTGGCTGCTGTGCCATTTTTTAGACTTCTCAGTCCACAAATGCCAAACACAACTTAGGTGGTAGGAAGGAAAGGTATGTCAGACATGAAGGAGAGAGGAGTACATTCTGGTCTCAGCCACATGGTATGGCAGTGGTAGTGGCTGCTACGGAAACTCTCAGACCACAGACAGTGGGGGAGGGGGGGATTGTGATGGTAAGGGCAGGATTAAGTGGCTGAACACAGGGAGATTGTTGGGATCTTTTTGCTGGCTCTGAGGAAGGATTCTTTTGCTTTGTCCATGCTTGAATCCAGATCACAGCCCTGGATGGCTTTCCTGGGGTTAGGTGGAGTCCTAGCATGGCAGAGCTAGTTGTGATAGTGGAGATGGAATCACCTTCACAGTTCTGAAGCATAAAAGAGTGTTTTTGGCCACTCAAAGATCAGTTTATGGGCCAGGAGAGGAGGAAATCCCTCTCCTTTCATCATATCAATTTGGAAGACTGTAAAATATGAAGTTTTCAAGAAGAATCTCTGAAAACACCTTCACAAAAACCCTGAAGCTTGTGACAGTACACCCTCCACACTGTAAGCAGACCCGTACCTTAACAAAGAGTTAAGAAATCAAGGAATTAATGGGGAAAATGAACAAGTGGTGGGAAGGAATCAGAAAACAGAATCTTACTTTGATAACAAAGAAGATCAAAACATATAACCATAAGAAGAGAACAAAGGCAAAGTTCTTACATCCAAAGCCTCCAAGAGGAAAAAAAAAATGAATTGGTCACAGGTTATTGTAACAGCAAGCACCCTAGCATACCTAGGATGGCTGCTAACACAGGTTTTTCAATGTGCTTTTCTAAAGGAAAGCAATTCAAAAAGGGTTAACAATCTTATTTTAATCAAACATATATCATTTACATAGTTCAGGGGAAAAAAGTCAGCACCCTGAACTTTAGAGAAAATGCAAATGGAAGTCACAATCAGTCAAAAAATATATATAGACAGAGAAAATAACACAATTCAACAGAGAGGGTTTCTAGCTGTTTGACCATTAAAAACATACAATGTTTCTTACCAGAGAGAGAATCACCAACATCTGGGTTTTGAAAGGCTAGGGGCTCGACAGTGGCCCAGAGTCTCATCTGGCCAAATCATACAACTCCTTGCAATGTGAGACCCAAAGCAAAACCTCGACTCAGAGGTAAACATAGCCTTCTCCATGGTCAGAGAACATCACAACCCTCATGACTCACTTGACTACAAAGTAACAAAATTTGTGCCTTCCTGAAAAACAAAGCTCCATCAAGCAAGCTTCCCCTGTGGGCTCTGCTTCACCTTTCAGCAAATTATTCCCACCACAGGCTCCATGTGACCACATTCAGCCTATTAGGGGGCAGAGTATATTTTCAAATCAGGGAAGGACTTCAAATTAACTTAGGGCTACCAAGGGGCAGGGAAGATCTTTAAATTTCCATTACCATTACAATTATGGAAGAGCTCAAAAAGGATTTTGAAAAATCAAGTAAGAGAAGTAGAGGAAAGATTGGGAAGAGAAATGAGAGCAATTCAAGAAAATCATGAAAACAAGCCAATAACTTGCTGAAAGAGACCCAAAAAATATTGAAGAAAAAATGACACCTTAAAAATAGACTAACCCAAATGACAAAAGTAAGGCTCAATCAAAGGCACTTGATTGGCTAAAACTCAATCCAGAAAAACAGCAAAAAGGCATACTTTGTTTGCCATTACAAGGGGAGAGTAGAATAAATGGGATGCAGGATAGGATGGAGAGAAATAAAGTCTTTCACAACATGGCTGTTATAGAAGTTCTTTGCATGAATACACAGGTAATAACCTATATCGAATTGCTTGTCTTCTCAATGAGGGTATGTGACAAAGTTTGAAGGGAGAGAATTTGGAACTCAAAGATTTAAAAACTAATGTTTAAAATTGTTTTTATATGTAACTGTTAAATAAGATATAGAGATAATGGTGTATAGAAATGTAACTTGCCCTAAAGTAAAATAGAAAGGGAAGAGGATAAGAGACGGGGGTAGGGATACATGGGAGGGCAGAATGGGAGAAGGGGTAATTAGAATACATGTCTTCTTGGGGTGTGGAAATGAGAGAGATGGCTAAGAAATCTGAAACTCAAAGTCTTGTGGAAGTGAATGTTGAAAACTAAAAATAAATAAATCATTTTTTTTTAAAAAGAGTTACGTGAGAATTCTTATAGTCACACATTTTATTACTATTTCACCAAGACATCATTTACAGGGCTATGAGAGGTAAAGCCTTTAACGCAACAGACACAATTGGAAATTGAGGGGATGTCTCTCAATTGGGGAATGGCTGAGCAAATTGTGGTATATGAATGTAATGGAATACTATTATTCCATAGGAGAGGTTGAGCAGGAAGATTTCAGAAAAATCTGGAAAGGCTTGCGTGAACTGATGCTGAGTGAAATGAGCAGAACGGGGTGAACATTGTAAATAGTAATAATAACATTGTGTGATGACTGACTGTTAGATTTCACTCTTCTGAGTAATGCAATGATCTGAGACTATTTCAAAAGACTCATGATGAAAAATTCTATTCACATCCATAGAAAGAACTATGGAGTTTGAATGCAGATCAAAGCATGCTATTTTCATTCCCTTCTTTTGTTTTTGTTTTTCTTTCTTATGTTTTTATTTTTCTCTTTTTTGCTGTTTCTTCTTTTACAATGTGGCTACAGTGGAACTATTTTCATTATGATTATACGAGTATACTCTATATCTATCAGATGACAGGCCATCTTGGAAAGGGAGGAGGAAGGAAAAAATTTGAACTCACAATCTTAAAAAAATGAATGCTAAAAACTAAAAATATCTATGTTCATTTTGGCTTCTTTGTTTATCCCATCTCACCTGGCTCCTACATTGTTTTCTGCCCCTTCCTGCTCTGTTGTTCTATCTATATCTTTACTTCCATTACTGACATAGTTCATACTGACTCTTTCAACCAGAGATTTTTTTGTATCTACCAAAACAGATCTTGATTGAAGCCTTATGACCTTTACCCTGCACTTCCACACGGTAGAGAGGCTTCACAGTCAGTGGCACATCTATACAACGTGCTGAATATAAGGAAATCACTAACAAGATTTAGACAGAAAAGCCATACAGAGCAAAACTTGAGTCTTCCCTTTCCTCCTCCCCATTGCTTACCCAAGGGACTCCTATAATTATTCCTGCAGTGAAGGTAAATACACAGGTAAATACACAGCTCCACATAGAGCAAGTATATAGAAATGAACTATTTTACTAAAATCAGACGTGAAGAAGGCAAAATAAACACTGCTCCCTTTATGTACCCAACCAGCCACCCACCCCTCCTAACTCTGCACAAGCTATTGCAATCCTTGCCAATAACAGAACTAGAGACTATTGCCTCCCAACCCCCAGACTACCAGCCTGGATTGTCTGCCAGCAAGACAGATGGTACAGCTTGTAAAATATCTTCAGATGTTCCTGATGGTTTACTGCATCCATTTTATGATAGGGGTAAATGAAAAAGTGTTCTTATACTTCTTGGATTTTTATTGACTTCAAGCATCTCATTATGTCCTTTAAAAATCTGCATACAGAAGGAGCTAAACTTAATTAAACCCTTTCAATAATGAGTAGAATTTAACTTTCTGATGCCAAACTGATCTCATCCTTGTAGTTTACAGTAATTTCACTAACCAATCCATTGAGGTGTTGTTGTTGTTTAAATATATATGTATTTTAACACAAAAGTAGCATTCTTCACAGAACTGCCCCTGGTATGTATTCAGTATGGAAAGACAACTGAGAGAGGGGAAGTCTGATATGGTTTGTTATCTTTCCTGGACTGCTGCTTCCTGAAGGAGACAGAATGAATGACAAAATTCTTTATCACAGTCAACCACAGCAATGGCACTGGGCAAGGCTTCAGTTTTAGAAATAGGATATGCACCATGATGGAGCAAATCAGAGTAGCCTAGAAGTCAGGAAGACCTGGGTGCAAGTACTATTTGAATCACTCAGTGACTATGTGATCATGTGAAAGCCATTCAGTTTAATCATGCAATAATTTCCTTTTATTTAAAACAAGGATAAACAAAGAGTTACCTATGTGTTCTTAGGAGGATCAAAAGAGAAAACATTTGCCTAGTGCTTTGCAAATATTAATGTGCTATAAATGTGAACTATTTTTATCTTCCCAATCAGAAAACACGGTAACACATGGAGGAGAGAGAGAACTCCTGCTTTATGGATTTTTACTTATTGCCTATGACTGCATAGTCAGTGGTTCTCAACCTATCTAATGCCATGACCCTTTAATATAGTTCCTCATGTATTGGTGACTCCCAACCATAAAATTATTTTCTTTGCTACTTCATAACTGTAATTTTGCTACTGTTACGAATCTATCTGATATGCAGGATGTATTTTCATTGTTACAAACTGAACATAACCCACAGGTTGAAAACTGTTGGAAATGAATGACCAGTTCCTAAGTGAATTAATTTTGCAGATAATATCAGGGAATACATCCTTAGATAATGTAGACCTCTCCCTTTCATAATCCTTTCTTGCTCATGTTGTCTAGTCCATCATAGGATGAGTTAGAGGCTTCCAAATTAAAAACACAAAAGTTATAACTTAATGAAACAAATTATCAGTATTTAGAAGAGGTTGAATTTTTGGGGAATTATCATATGACAACTGTAACAACCTTGCTTTTCCTTTGAAAAGGACATATATGATTGTGAATGTTGGGATGCCTCTTCTCAATGATAAAAATTAGCCTTCTTTTCCTGATTTCTTGAAGGGTTTGTGACTAGAAAATGAAGTTTTATCAGAAGGTTTCTAAATACTGACTAGGTACAGATATTTAATACTTACTCAATCAGGGATTCCATTGTTTGTTAGAGAAAAGGAATTCAGTTATTTATCTGTACCTGTTATCTGATTTTTCAGTGCTGAACTCAGATGCTACCTCCTTAAAAAAAAGCCTCCTTTAATGTCTCTTTGACCTATAAATAGGTTACTCCCACCTTCATAGTTCCAGATCTAATCATTCTCCCCCCCCAAAAAAAAGTCATCTTATCTTTAAGTTTCTCTGTAATTTGGCTGGACCTCTCATTTGGGTTTATGCATTATGACTTATGATATAGTAATTTGCATATCTTGTTTCCCCATGCTTTTTTAGATTATAAGAATTTTTATATGGTGATAATTTTTCATTCATTATTTTCCTCAGAAATCAGTACATTACCCCTGACAAAGTAGACATCTAATAAATATACCTTATCAAAATTCACAATCATTTTCAGATTTTTCAATTATTAAATATTTAGTAAGTATTCACTATGTACAAAACTGTGCACTGAATTTTTTTTTGAAAGGAAAGTGTTGCAACAATCAATAAGACACCTTTTTGTGCTCCCAAGCCACTTTTAATCTAGAATGGAATATGAAAGATATAATTTTAAACAACAGGATCAGAGTATAATAAATTTAGTCCTAAAAAGGACCTTAGAAAATATCTAAAATAAATGGCTCTTTTTAAATTTTTCTTTTTTTTAAATTGTAATTATTTTTTATTGGAAAACAAATATACAACTTGGAATGGATTTGAGGCAAATTGTGCCATAAGCAGATTTTTTTAAAAAATAAGTGGCTAAACAAAGTTTAAAAAGCAAGTAACAATAGAAGAAAATGTTTTCTGGTATAGGACCAGCAGTACAAAAAAATAGTGCATGAGTACCTGGATAATATATCCATTTTGCAATAGTGCAACTTTAAGTACATACTGTCCATAGTCCACACAGAGTCACAACTCCACACTTCAGCAACAACATGCTGACAGCTCCTAAAGAAAACTAATTCTTTAATAAAAAAAAAAGAAAGGCATAACCCAGATGTTCCCTCATTTGACCAACTCTATCTAAGTTCAGATGTGCAGAAGGGCTTAGATATATCCAGAGTAAGCCACATGCAACATATTTTACTTGATCAATTTTCCAAAATAAAGTTTTAGGACAATGACAGTAGATAAGGGGAAGAAAAACACGGAGGAATGAAGTCCTAATTGCTACACATGCATATCCTTTTGACAGTAGGTGGGAAAACCTTTTACAGATAAGTTACAAAGAAAAGTCAAATAAACAATTTTGTACAAGAAATTTAACACATTCTTCACAATGTCTTCACTTTGTGTCATCATTTGTACAAACTCTTCATAGTTTACCTGACCATCACCACCAATATCTGCTTCCTTGATCATTTTATCAACCTCTTCATCTGTTAACTTCTGTCCAAGGTTTGTCATCACATGGAGAAGTTCTGCTACACTAATATAACCATTGCCATCCTTGTCAAACACAAAGAACGCTTCTCTAATTTCTTCTTCACTGTCTGTGTCTTTCATTTTTCTTGCCATCATAGTCAGAAATTCTGGAAAGTCAGTTGTGCCATTACCATCAGCATCTACTTCATTAATCATATCCTGTAATTCAGCTTCAATGGGGTTGAGCCCAGGTGACTTCATTACAGTTCCCAATTCCATTGTTGTTATAGTACAATCTCCATCCTTGTCAAATAGTGAAAAGGCTTCTTTGAATTCTTCTGTCTGCTCTTCTCTCAGATGATCAGCCATGCTGTTAGCATTACCGTGCCCAAGTTCCTATCAAACAACCTCCACACTCAGTTGCTACACCCAGACCTTTTTTTTCATTTTTCAAGTCCAAATTGCATATCATTGGAGAAAGAATCCATGAGATAAAGAAGTTAGCTATTATCTTTTTTATTTCTGTTGAGTCATTTAGTTTGATGTCATCCACATACATCAAAAAATTGGCAAGATGTTTTGTTTTGACTGCCTCTTTAACTTAGGAATTATACTTCATGTTATCATTATCATTCTAATCTTTTAATAGTATGTAGACAGAAATGAAGCCAGGAAAATTAAATATCTAGCTATTATTGTGCTTTGTTTAATGTGTTATAGACTACAGTAAAAGTAGAGAAAATAATCACTTTTTCTACATTATAGCATTCTTCAGATGTAACCTCATCATCTATGGGCTCATTGAGAACAGCCTTGGTACAGTTGCAGCAGCAGAGAGAATCAAAGAGAAGAAATTGATGCCAATCATGTTCCTTTGTCATTTGTACATGTTTACCTATTTCCTCCCAGTGTGTAATTCAACAACCATTTATCAAATTATCATGGTAAGTGGAAGACTCAGAAGGAGTTCTGATGCACGCCATTAATGTCTTCATGGGAAATGAAACAATCTATAAGCATTTATTAAATGTCTATTAGGTGCCAAGTATTGTGCTAAGTGATGAGGACACAATACAAAACTGAAAGGTTGCTTGCCATTGAGGAATTTACAGTCTATAAGGGAAAAGTCAACACATACACATCTAGTAAAAATAAAATCAATACAAGGTAAATTTCAGGAGCAGTGGGGTCAGGATAGTAACATTTGAGGCTATGAGGAAAGACTGATAAAAGACTGGTATGTTGATTTTTGAATCTTACTCCTAGAGATTCTAAGACATGGTATTGAAGGGAGAATGAATGACTGATATGGAAGACTACCTGTGCAAATCATGATTTTTTTTCAGGCAAATTGAAGACAAAATTTCCAGTTCTTTGTTCTTTTGGCAGGTAGATAGAATACTGGACCTGGAATCAGGAAGACCTGAGTTCAGATGCCTACTTCAAACATTTAATAGTTTGTGATGTTAGGCAAATGACGATCTCTGCTTACCTCATTTTCCTCATCTATAGAATGGGGATAATAAAGCAACAACCTCCTAGTGTTTGTGATTATTTAAATGAGATATTATTCATAAAGTGCTCAATAAAACTTAAAGCTACATATAAATATTAGCTAATAGTTATTATTAAGCTATCACGCCTTATGTGTACCTGGTCTACTGAAATGTTGTCCTCTCTGTGGATGTCATACTCTCCTTTCCCCTAAGTTTCTTACCCCTCTGTTTTTGTTTTCTTCTGTTATCTGCAGTTAGTTCCTGGTCAAACCTATAATCTTTCATGGCTTCAGAGGGACATGATTCTTCTCAATCACACCACCAGAGAAGGTAGGTACATGTGTGTGATGGTCAATATTTGATAATTAACTATCTAAAAAAGTTAAAGTGAACATAACAAAGTTTAAAATTTAGTATGCATTATTAACATTTTCTTCATCACTTTCTTAAGTCTAGACTGTCAAAAAAAAAACCACTAAGTCAATCCCTGATTTATAGCATTTGCCAATTCCTGAAATGTAAAATGCTTACACTGAATGAATATTTAATATTTGGCTTTTGGAAGTCCTTTAAACCTTATTCCAGCATGCTCCTAGGTCAAGGGAAAGAGAAAAATTCTCAAGTCCTTCTGGTAGAAAACAATTTTTGTTACAGAATGTCATGTTCAATGTTGAAAGATACCTGGGCAAATATTTTATTTTCTGCCTTCTAGACATACCCAGAGATACATTTCATAAAATGTAATTGCTAAATTTATAAGAATACCATATGACAGCATTGTAGTGACTATCACTATAAGCACAATGTAATTAATGTTTATGTAGATAGTATTCTTGATCCTCAGGAGCTTTCAAATGAAGAAGGGACAAGACAATTTACTGAAAAAGTATCAGAAATATACAATTAAAAAGGCACATTGACATAATTTAATATTCAACTTTCCTTATGATGCCTTGTCATGGGATTTGATTTCAATTCCCAAAGACTTTGATCATGAACTACAAGGACTACCATTTGTCGTACCAAGACAAATAATGTCCAGATATGGCCCTGATAATAGACTTTAGGTATATTTTTGAAAATTTATTATTTGAGCTTGAAGAGACTCAACCCAAGAAGGTTCCAGGGTGAATTTGTTTTGGCCACACAGTAGCTCATATAGAAAATCAAAAGCATTTGGTAAATAGAGGATTGGAGATTGCCATATTCACTGGTAACAGGAGTGGCCACATTGCTGGACTCAGAGATGCAGAAACATATAGGAATCTATTTATCTATCTGTCTGTCTGTCTGTCTATCTATTTATCTATCCATCTCTCTCTCTCTCTCTCTCTCTCTCTCTCATCTCTATCTATCTATCTATCTACCTACCTATCTATCTATCTAGACACACAGATAAATACATACATATGATTGTTTCTCACAAGTTGATTTGAAAGTTAATTGAATTAGTGAGGGGTGGTTGGGAGTGGGGGGGGGGGTTGGGTTCTCTTGTCTCCCCATAATATGTAACAGTTATTTCTTGAATTGTAGATGTGATTAGGTAATGTCCATGAGAGCCAGTTGAAGTTCTGAGATATTTTCTGGCCAAAGAAAACAGGTTGAAGAAGAAATGCACACAAATGTGTCTATTTATCATCTATCTATTTATCTATCTGTCTATCTATCATTCTATCTATCTATCTATCTATCTATCTATCTGTCTGTCTGTCTGTCTGTCTATCTATCTATCTATCTATCCTCCTGACTGACACCTGTTTGCATTCATACCTAGATTCTTCTGACTCCTTCTTCTCATCTTTTTCATTAATGTCCTTGGAGAAATCTATCTTCCAAGAACCTCCTCTCTTGATTGGAGATTCCTTATCTAGGTGTGCTATTTCAGGAAGGACCAGAACCTTTTCTCCTCACAACTGGGCTCTCTCTTCTTATTTTTCACCTCATTTGCCACATTTTAGGTGAGCTCCTCTTTTCCTAGACACTTTATATATCAACTTACTTATGTGGAGAAAATAATTTGTTTCTATTTCTTGCTTCTACTTGTTTTTATCCCTAGCATTTAGCAAAAAGCCTATACAAAATCTTCATCAACTCTTTCCCTCTCTCTCCCCTTCTCTCTCTCCCTCCTTACAGAGGGTCACAATTCCCTTTAGGGAGCACACCTATACTAGGGAATGGAACCAAATACATATTTGAAGTATTTAGACCATAAATACAGATACATGAAGTACTTTAAAAGAGAAAAAAATATACAGTTTTAATAACATTTACATCAAACTTGTTACGCCTTAGTAATATATATAGGAATAAATTATCTTAATAATCCATTCTTTTAGAGGGCCAAATAAGGTTAGCTATTCTCAGGTTGAAAACTATAGATAAAGAAATGCAGTTCCTCCTCTTTCAAGTAAGTCTACTCTGTTCCCTTCCCCAACCCTATGTTCTTTTTCCCCCTTCCTTAGGCAATCATTCCCTTAAGCAACTTTATTTTGGATATATTTGGATAAAGATACATATTGTAATTATGTAAATGAGTTTGTGCATCAACTTTAATCAGGCTGAAAAAGCTTGTCTTTTTTCAGTAAGAAAAGTAGAATAAATACTCATTAACATAGATGAGTGCAGGAGCTTAAATTAAATTTTACTTTGAGATAGAAAATTGCTTTAAAAAAGACTACTAGTAATCTTGCTCTCATCCAGTTCTCCAGCACCCCCATTGCAAAAAAAAAAAAATTAATCTGATAAACAGAACTTTGGGAGCCGAATGTGATTTTAAGAAAAATGCCAATCATTTTGTATTTAGAATTGTTGCCTTTATTGCAAATCCATGAGATAAAAGAAGAGATGAAAAATAATTTTTTTTCCACTAGCTATTGGGGTCCAGGCTTATGAACTTGAGGATATTGCCAAAGTTTTCTTGTCCTCAGTTTCCTAAACCTTAAGTCAATTCCTCACTGAAATTAGGAAAGTCATGAATGGAGGTCAGTAGAGATATTAGGGTTGGGCAAATCAATAGGAACATTATCTGCATAGAAATATTAGTTGAATCTGGGCAAACTAATGAGATATTCAATTGAAAAGTATGTAGGGAGAAGAGATGACCCAGAAAAGAACCTTGGGACAGAGCATTTATCTTTTTCCACGTGACTTGAATGGAGCATCAGCAAAGGAAACAGAGAAGGGGAAATAAAACAGGCAGGAAGACCAACAGGAGAAAAGGAGTATCAAAGAGAAGGAGCCTTGAACAGAGTCAAAGGTTACAGAAAGGTCAAGAGAGCAGTTTTAATTGAATTACAAAGACAGAATCAAAATTGTAAAGAGTTAACAATGGAATGAGAAGGAAGGAAATGGAGGCATTTATTCTAGATAACCTTCTCAAGCACGTTAGCCACAAAAGTGAAGAGAAATATAGAACAATAGCTAGTGAGGTCACCACCCTTGTATGGTGATGCTCTTCTACCTTCCCTATCAAGGTTGCCAAGTGAATGAGTTCAAATGTACAATGTCCTCTTCTGAGTCATTATTGAACTTATCATACCATGTATTAAGCCTTTTTTATGCCTTAACCTTGATTTACTCCCACCATATGATGCATTACTTTTGTTTCTTTTTTGTTTCCCAAGATATTTAAAATTAATTATTATTTTTTTATTTTTCAACATTCATTTCCGCAAGGTTTTGAGTTCTAAATTTTTACCCCATCTCTTCCTTCCTTCCAACCTCAAGAAGGCATGCATTCTGATTACTCCTTCCCCCATCTGCCTCCCTTCTATCACCCACCCCCACTCTTCTCCCCTTTCCATCTACCTTTCTTGTAGGGTAAAATAGATTTCTATACAATATTGCCCATATATCTCACTTCCCAGTTGCAAGTAGAAACAAATTTTAACATTTATTTGCAAAACTTTGAATTCCAAATTCTCTCTCTTCTTTCCTCCCCACCCACCCTGATTGAAAAGGCAAGAAATTTGATAAAGGTGATACATGTGTAGTTATGCAAAACACTTCCATAATAGTCATATTGTAAAATGGTATCTATATTTCCCTCCCTCATAGTCTGTCCCCCATTTATTCTTTTCTCTGCTTTGACCCTGTCCCTTTTCAAAAGTGTTTGCTTCTGACTACCCGTTCCTCCAATCTGCCCTCTTTTCTATCATCACCCTTCCCTCTCTTTTATCCCTTTCCCCACCACTTTCCTGTAGAGTAAGAAAGATTTCCATACCCAATTGAGTATTTTATTCCCTCCTTAAGCCAAATCTGGTGAGGGTAAGATTCACTCATTTCTTCTTAACTTCCCCCTTTCCCTCCAATGTAAAAGCTCTTTATTGCCTCTTGTATGTGAGATTATTTACCCCATTCTACCTCTCTATTTCTACTTCTCCCAGTACATTCCTCTGTCACACCTTAATTTTATATTTTAAGATATCATTCTTTCATATTCTACTCACTGTGTATTCTGTCATATTTTGTATAGATATACATGTACACATTATACACACAGAAACACACACATATATATGTGTATATGTATATATATGTATGTGTACATATATACATATATATGTATGTGTACATATATACATATGTGTGTATATATATATACATATGTGTGTATATATATATATATACACACACACACACACACACACACGTATTCTAGAGACAAATAATCAGAATCAAGAATTTTCCTCCTGGTGGCTCCTGGTAGAGGGAGCAGAATTGTCCCAGCACCTGGGAGCTGGGCTGCTACTGGACTAAGAGCTGAGTTGGAGTTCTCTTGAGACCAAAATCTGGTGAAGGCTGAAGTTGCTGCTGCTTTGGCTACAGTATAGAGAACAAAGAACAAAAGAATAATCATCTGGTTTCCCCAAGGGGGCACACTCCTTACTTAATCATTCAATCATCTCACAATACAATAACCAATCTTCCACTCACAGGGCAATCATAAGTTAACTTAATCAGCCACTTATCCAGATTCACAATTACTAAGTATCATTAATCACTAAATAAGATCATTAGAAAATTACACAAACCCTCCACCCCTTGGTGTCTGCTAAACTTCAATTTCATCATGTGCCCAAAAGGAGGCCTTCTTCATCTTGACTTGAAGTGGTCTCTCAGATTCCCTGGATCCCCCATCGTCCCAGCTCCTTTCTGAATCCACCAACCAGTCACCTGGATTCAGCAGCAGATAGCTCCCAGGTTCCTGTCCAGTCCTCCGGTGAGTTCTTGGTACACACTGAAGTTCACAGGGTCCAACACGTCTTAAAACCTTCACCACTTCTTTTGCCAGGAACTCAAGCCACAAAGAAACAAAGGCTTATTCCAGTCATGATTCTTCAGTCCTCAAGCTGTTCAGCTGGCCATAGGACCCGGTAGAAATCTCAGCCTTCCAGGTGGCAGCAACTTCAGCCTTCAGCAGATTCTGGTATCAAGAAAATGCCAACTCAGTTCTCAGTCAGCTTCCAGATGCTGGGAGAGAAACTCTTTCTCCAAGGCAGCAGCATCTTCAGCCTTCACCAGATTCTGGTCCCAAGAGAACTCCAACTGAGATCTTAGTCCAGTAGCAGCCCATCTCCCAGATGCTGGGACAATTCAGCTCTCTCCGCCAGGAGCCACCAGGAGGAAAATTCTTGATTCTGGTTCTCTGTCTCTGGAATTCTTCTTATATACACACTGGCCTCCTGCCTCAGCCAACCCCCTCCTGCCAGGTCAGCAACAGGAGACAGAGTTCACACCCTCTGTCTCTTTCACATAGGACACAGATATCACACTCTCTGCCTGTCTCACAGAAGCACTTAGCCCTTAGTTCTAAGGACCAAGTACCTGCTAAATTAATTACCATTACATCTTCCTGTCAGCCTGTTTGGTGGACACCAAGGTAGTAGTAGTAGTCACCAAGTAGTCACTATTATTTAGTAGTCACCAAGGACTGCCTTCAGTGGGAGATTTCTTTCTCTCCATCATTTTGTGGTTGTGTAGCCCTAAAATTTGTTTAGAGTCACATTTTATATGTATATGATGTGGTTATGGGGGGAGCCCACTGAGTTTTCTTGCTTCTATGCCAGCATCTTGACTCCGCACCCCACTTATGCATTGTTAATGGAATTGTGAACTGATCCAACCATTCTGGAAAGCAAGTTGGAACTATGCTGAAAGGGGTATAAAAATGTGCATACCTTTTCACCCAGCAATAGCTCTTTTAGGGCTGTATCCCAAAGAGATAATAAAAAATGGGAAAACGACCCAAATATACAAAAATACTGATAGCAACTCATCACTCTCATTTCTCTTTCCAATTTTCCCTCCACTTCTCTTACTTGATTTTCAAAATCCTTCTTGAGCTCCACCATTGCCTGTAAGTAGTTCATATTTTTCTTGGATGCTTTTGATACAGGAGTTCTGACTTCATTGTCTTCCTCCAATTCCATGCTTTGATCTTTTTTTTTCCCCAGAAAAGGCATCTAAGGTTTGTTTGCTGTGCTTGTTTTTCTTCCTTTGCTTGCTCATATTGCCACTCCACTACTTGACTATTGAGTTCTTTGCCACAGTAGAACTCTGCTTCCAGAGAGGAGAGCTTTGTCCCAAATTACCAGGGTTTTTGCAGCTGCTGGAGCTATTAGCTCATTGACCTCTCTGAAGGCCCCACAAGCTCTGGCCCACTGGCCACACACCTCAGGACCTCCACACAAGGCATTGATCAAGATCCAAGCAGGTTAAAGCAAGAGCAATTACCCTCTGAATGTCCACTTGGTCCCCTTATTATCTGCAGGCCATGAGCCCTGGAAGCAGCCACATGGTGGGTGCACAGCCACTGCACCTCTGCTGTTTCTTGCTCCAGGGCCTGGGGCCAGACTGTTCTCTTGTGTCTCACCCCGTGTCCCCCAGTTCCAACAGAGTTCCACACTGACCTTTTATTTGACTTTGACATTTATGGGGTGATAAGTCTGGAAACCACCACAGTTGCTGGAGAGTCACTCTCCTGAAGTGTGCTCTGGCAACAGCTGGTTGGAGGCAGCTTTGAGGCTAAAACCACATCTCATTCAGGGCTGGGCGTCTCCTCCTAGACTGCTGAAATGGACTCTTCTTGTTGTCCTGATGGGCTGTCTTCAGTGGGAGATTTGTTTCTATCTGTCACTTTGTGGGTTCTGTAGCTCTAAAATTTGTTTAGGGTCTTATTTTATAAGTATTTGAGGTGGTTGTCAGGGGAGCTCATGGAGTTTTCCTGTTTCTATATTACCATCTTGGCTCCACCCCTTCATGCTTCTCTTGAGTCTTGTATTTGAAAGTCAAATTTTCTATCCAGCTATGGTCTTTCCATTAAGAATGCTTTAAAATTCTCTGTTTCACTGAATGTCCATTTTCCTCTAAAGAATTATACTCAGTTTTGCTGAGTAGGTGATTCTTGGTTTTAACTTTAGTTCCTTTGATCTCAAGAATATCATATTCCAAGATTTCCATTACTTTATAACATAGAGGTTGCTAAATCTTGTAATCCAGATTATGTTTTCACAATACTTAAATTGTTTCCTTCTGGCTGCTTGCAATATTTTCTCCCTGACCTGGGAACTCAAAAATTTGGCTTTAATATTCCTAGTAGTTTTCCTTTGGGGATCTCTTTCAGGAGATCATCAGCGGATTTTGTCAATATTCATTTTCTCCTCTGGTTCTAGAATATCAGGGCAGTTTTCCTGGATAATTTCTTGAAAGATTATGCATAATGATTATGCATAAAGATTATGCATATGTGATCTTTTTTGATCACAGCTTTCAGGTAGTCCAATAATTTTTAAATTATCTCTCCTGGATCTGTTTCCAAGTCAGTTGTTTGTTTGTTTGTTTTTTACCCCAAAGAGATATTTCACGTTGCCTTCCATTTTTTCATTAATTGGTTTTCTTTTATAGTTTCTTGATTTCTCATAGAGTCTTTAGCTTCCATTTGCTCCATTGTATATTTTAAGGAATTATTTTCTTTAGTTAGTTTTTGGAACTTCTCTTCCATTTGACTAATTTTGCTTTTTTAAGGAATTCTTCTCTTTATTGTCTTTTTGGACCTCTTTTGCCATTTGAGTTAGTCTATTTTTTAAGATGTTATTTTCTTCAGTAATTTTTTTGGGTTTCCTTTAGCATGTTATTGACTCTTTTTTCATGATTTTCTTGTATCACTCACATGTTTCTTCCCAATTTTTTCTCTACTTCTCATACTTAATTTTCATGATCCTTTTTAATCTCTACCATGGCCTGTGGCCAATTCATGTTTTTTCTTGGTCACTTTGCATGTAAGAGCTTTGAATTTTTTGTCATCTTCTGGCTTTATGTTTTGATCTTTTCATCACTGAAGTAAGATTCTTTAGTCTGAGTTTATTTTGTGCTGTTTGTTCATTTTCCTATCAAAATACTTGACTTTTTAACTCTTTATTAGTAGAAATCTATTTCCAGTTTTGAACATGTACTTCCAGGGTTTTGTGCCGCTGTTTTCAGAGAAATTTCTAGGGACCTATAAATTTTCAGTTCTTCTGAGTTTGTGTGAGGAAAAGAGAGGTGTTTACTCCTCTCTTGGTTTATATGCTGTTTTGTGATTGATCAGAATCACTCTGTTCTGCCTTGCAAGTGTAAGGAGGATTCCCTCTCCATTGCCACTACAACCGCTGCACTGCTAGCGCTCCTCCTCACCCCTGGACCATTACCCAGGACTGTGACCAAGACCCAAGCACAGGCAAAGCAAGAGATTCCTGCTTAAGCATCACCAAAGAGATTCCTGCAATCCACCTCTGATCAGCTAATGGATTCCCACCACCATCAATGGGCTGAGAAGTCCAGAAGCAAACCCTTCCACTGCCACCATTTCTACAAATCTGGTGCCGTGGCCTGGCCACACATTGCTCCTTTCTCTCCCAGATCTGACAAACCTGACCTTCAAAGTTGTCTTTTGAGTTTGTAGGTTGAGAAGTCTGAAAATCAGCATAGCTGCCAGTGATTCATTCCACTGTAGCCTGCTCTAGTTCCATCTGTTTTAGCATGGTCCACACAGGACTGTGCTATTCTCCCAGACTGGTGCAACAGAACATTCCTGTCAACCTTCCGGGTTGTCTTGGGTTGGGAATTCATTTCACTCTGTCATTTCGTGGTTTCTGCTGCTCTAAAATTTGTTTAGAGTCTTTTTGTTTTACAGATATTTGGAAGGGTTTGGGGAAGAGTTCAAGCAATTCCCTGCTTTTACCCTGCTATTTTGGCACTGCACTTAACAATCTACCTTCTAAGAAATACAAATAACAAGTCAGTCCTTTCCTGGATGAATGATTTTCTCCTAACACTCAGTTAATAAACAATAGCCAGATATTATTCTATTGAAAAATCATAAAGAAAATATTTATTTTTTTTTTACTTTATGTGCATGATTCTGTTTTTGTTATTAAAGTTAACTATTGCACATACAGTAGAAGATTTATATTTTTGAAAAAAAAATACCAAAGCCAGAAAATACAAGTATCTTCAGGTGATTGTAAAGAAAATGACAGATTGAGAATATGAAGAGAATTTTTAAAAAATAACAATATTTCCAATTTTTAAATATCAGACTTTTTTCCCTGGAAAATGAAAAAGAAAATCTTTTAAGGACAAATTAAAATTGTTGTATTGTTCTCCTGTAAAAAAGAAAAAAAAAGCAAGCAAGCTATGGTTTCGAATGCTCTAATTTGAGTTTGATTTTTTTTTTTTTTAGAAGTTTGATCATTTAATTCGGGTGACTGTACATGAAAAATTCTAACAATATTTGATGTAAATAGTTAAGTGTTATATTTAGACATCCATGTAAATAGTTACTTGTTGTTCTTGGTAGTGAATCTAAATAATAAGTTACTTCTTGCAAGAAATTAAATCTCTCTCTGAAAATAAATAACTTTTCCATTCTTTATCTTCTCTGTCATGGATTGAAGTCATCAGTTGACCTGAATTCTAATTCTGGCTTTGCAACCAAATAACTCTGAAATCTTAGGACATTTCATTCACATGAGTTCAGTTCCACATAATCCCATCAATAAGTTTTAAGGATCCCAAAAATTTGAGTCATATTTCAAACATAAAAACCAAAGAAAATCAGAATTTTTGTTCTCAAATAATTAATAAACCTAATGAGTAGTGGAGAGATATGCACAAATAAATAATTTGTGAATTAGTAAATCTTGAATTTGTAGGAAAGGGCAAATAGAGTGACATGAGAGATTCAGTGAATAAAGGATGACTTCTTATTGTAGGAACCTTAAAGGGAATAACAATTGAATTGAGCTTTGAAGAATACAAAGATTTTAATTGCCATATATGTGTCAATGGGGTGTGGGGTGCATTCAGGGAAAACTAGTTACTACAATATGAGTGCTTCTGAGTTCTTTCAGGGCTGCTTTCTACATTTAGTGTCTACCTGATCCACCTAAGTCTAATTTCTAGGTCCAAGACACTATAGCATGCCCCGTGACCACAGCTCAATAAACCATTTTGGCAGGTAGGATAAAGGAGGTTGAGGGTAACTGAGGGGACTCAAACCCATTGGTGAGTTGGTGGGAGTGTGTGTGCAGTGTCTACTATATGTATGTGAAGACTTCACCAGGTAGAATGGACAGATGAGAACATTTTGTTTCAAAGATGATGAAGGTAGCTGTGGGTCACTCACAGATTGATGAGATATTGAAGATGCAAAAATCATCCACTGCATCTTGAGTAATTGCCAGTCATATTGACTCTGTCCTACAACAGGACTCTGATGACTCTGGAAAAAAGAGTGAGGCCAATGACTTTGTGCAACTCTGCCTCACTTAAATCCAATTTATGCATGAATCAAAATGCATATCACCTTACTATTTTAACCTAACTCAGAGTCCTGTGGCAACAGGCAAGTTGATGAAGCAGCAGGTGTAGATACACTGGGAGCTATAGTCAAAATCCCTACACATAAATGGCCCAGGTCATAGGGTCATCTATTTACTTGAAGCAGCACTGGGATTGGGAAGCCTCATGAGTGTCAGAGAAAATTTATAAAGACTGCACTACTCACTTCCCTGTATGAAGAAAGGGCTCAGAAAGGTACCCTAAAATTGTGTGTTTACCCAACCCTGACCTGTTTAAAAGGCAGTCAAGGATCCCACCCTGTGGTCCAAACACATACATAGAAAGAATACAAAAGCATCTGGAAAGACCATTCCACTTGAAGGTGGCTAGGGGATGCAGTGAATAGAGCATCAGCCCTGGAGTCAGGAGGACCTGAATTCAAATCCAGCCTAAGACACTTAACACGAAAAACTAGCCGTGTGACTTTGGGCAAGTCACTTAACCCTAATTGCCCTACTTTCCACCCTCCAAAAAGAAAAAAAAAAAGATTCCACTCACCATCAGTACTTGGAATGTACACATACTTATAAAAAACAAAAAATCCATTAGAGCTGAAAGACAAACAGTTCTTGCTGCAAGAGAACTTGGCAGATATCACATTCAAATGTGAGCCCTGGGTGGAACAAAGTTGGCAAATGAAGACCAGGGGCTGGACACATGTTTCTCTAGAGTAATAATAATGAAGGGGAGCACCAGGAAGCTGGTATATGTCTTGCGATCAAAAATAATCTAACCAACAAGCATGTATGTTGACCATAAAGAGTGAATGCTAGGTTCAAGACAACGTGATTGCCACTTGCAGAAAAATGTAATGTTGCCAGTATCAGTGTCTATGCTCCCACCATCACAAACACTGAAAATGTCATAGAAAAATTTTATGAAGACCTAGAGACCCTTATCACCAATATACCAAAAAATGACAAATTTATAATTCCATGTGATTTTAATGCTAAAATAAGTTCAGATAACCAAACATGGCAGGGAGGCCTTGCAAGGAATGGAGTTGGAAACAACAACTGCAATGGTTTACTACTGAAAACTCCTGCTTCCCATGACCTTATCATTGTTAACACTGTTTTCCTTTACCTAAATGCAATAAAAATTTGTGGATGCACTCTTAAGGAAAACATTGTCATTTAATAATAAGCTAAGTGATTGTAAGGAGAAGAAACAGGATGTGAGGGTGACGAAGACAAAGCCTGGTACAGAGTACTGGATTGATAAAAAGATCCTCTTTAATCTAAATATTCACATTAAACAAAAGTGGTGGCCTCAAGGCAAGAGGACTACTAGGAGACTTAATGTCAACAGATTAGAGCAGTTCTCTGTGCAGGAAAGGATCATTGCTAATTTTGAGGGAGTGTTGACCCAACACACAGTTGATAAGAGTAGAACAGGAAAGGAGTAGGCAGCTTTCAGAGATTTGTTGTACAGCACTGCATTTACTTATCTGGGTCAGAATACTCTCAAACATCAGGACTAGTTTGATGAAAATAATGGGGAAATTCAGAAGCTGCTAAACTGAAAATTAGAACTCCACATTATTTACCAGCAGGATAGTTCATCCATCTCTAATAAGGAAATGTTTAACTCTATCAAAAGTAAAGTACAAGTGAAACTTAGGGGAATATAGGATTCTAAGCTCAGTGAGGAAACAATGAAATTAATTTTTATGTTGGTTACAACAATCCAAAGACTTTTATGATGATCTAAAGGCTATATATGGGCCAAAACACATATGATATATTTCAACTACCAAGTGCTGATGGAGCCACATTAGTGATAAGGACGTGATCCTGGGGAGATGGGTTGAACACTTCCATAGTGTTCACATTAGACTGTCATCAAACAGTATTAAAGCTATTGACTATTTACACTAGATTGAAGTCAATTCCACTCTAGCCAAATTTCCACTTGAAGAAGAGGTTTTGAATGCCATTAGATTTTCCCCTATGGCCTAGCACTTGAAACTGATTCTATTCCAGCTGAGATTTACAAACTGGGGTGTTAGTTCCTCATACAGTAGCTGATTGAAATTTTCAGCATCATATGCAAGAGGTTATCCCCCAGCATTTCAAGGATCACTCCATTGTCCATCTTTATACAGGTAAAGGAAATAGATTGTCCTGTGATAATCACAGGTGGTCACTCAGTCATTGCTGGCAAGATGCTTGCCAGAGTCCTCCTTAATAGACTGATGCTTCATCTGGAACATAGTCATTTACCTGAGAGACAGTGTAGCTTCAGAAAGGGCTGAGCAATGACTGATATGGTGTTTGTAGCTCAACAACTCCAGGAGAATGGAGGAGAACAGAGATCTGTAGACAATGTTCAACAATCTAACAAGGCCTTTGCTATTGTCAGTTACTAGGGCTTAAGGGAAATTATGTCAAAATTTGGTTGTCTGGAGAAGTTCATCAACATTATATGTCAATTTCATGATGGCATACTTGCACATCTTCTGGATAATGAATGATGCTCATGTGCTTCCCCAGTCACCAAAGTAGTGAAATGAGTTTGTTTGCTTGCTCCCATGCTTTTAAGCCCATGATTTCAACCAAGTTGTCAGATGCTTTCAGTGAAGATGAACACGGCATCAAGATCAGATACCACACTAATGGTAAATTCAACTTGAAAAAGCTATAAGCAAAGAATAAAGTGGAGAGAGAGCTGGTACATGATTTTTTTTTTATTGTTTGCAGATGATTATGGACTCAATGAAGTCAAAACTTAGATGCAACAAAGTGTTGTTTTATTTTCTGCTGCTTGTGCTAATTTTGACTGAATGATTAATGCCAAGAAAATATAGGTGCTTCTCCAGCCAGCACCACAACATTCAAATATAGAGCCATCATTTAAAGCAAATGGAAAAGTTTTGAATAGCGTGGATAAATGCACTTAACTTGGTAGTATACTTTCTAGGGATGTGCACATTGACAATGAGGTTGATGCATGCATTGCCTGAGCTAGCTTTTAAGAGAAACTCTGAGGCTCTGAAGAAAGTGTGGGACAGTAGATATATTACACTGACTACCAAATTGAAGATCTAGAGGATTGTTGTTCTGACCTCATTGTTGTATGCCTGCGAAACCTGGATAGTATACTAGCACTTTGCCAGGAAATTGAATTACTTTTGTTTGAATTATTTTAGGAATATTATGGATATCACCTGTCAGAATAAGGTACAAAACACTGGTTCTCTCTCAAACTAAACTGCCAAGAATTCATACTCTATTGCAGACAGCACAACTCCTGTGGACTGACTACATTCTTCTAATGTCAAATGAATGCTTACCTAAAAGATTATTTTTTGGAGAACTCACAGAAGGTAAGTGCTCACATGGTGGTCAGAATAAGTGATACAAGGACACTTTAAAGGTTTCTCTTAAAAACTTTGAAATTGATTGCACAACATGGGAGACACTAGCACAGGACTGCATAGCATGGCATGTCCTCATCAAAAATGGTGCTGTATTCAATGAGAAAAGCAGAATTGAAGTAGCTTGAAAGAAATGTGATGTGCACAAATTTAGAGAATACACCCCAAATGTTTACTTGGACAATTTATGCCTGACCTGTGGTAGAGCATTCTGAGCTCATATTGGTCTGATCAGCCAGTCAGACAAATTGTAACTTGACTCTTACATAGTAAATTTATTTTTCTTCTTTTTGTGAATGAAGTACAACTAACCAACTGTGTGTCCAACACTAGCAGCACCAAACACAACAAATAAAATGACCAGCTAGACACAGGAAGTAGAATTCATGACTTTTATAATAGACAATAGTCAAATTTAGTGAGTGTGTAGATTAGATGAAATGAAATAGTCATGTGAGATAAAGCTAGTAAGAGAGGTGGTAAAGATCCTTGAATATAATGTTAAAGAAGGTATATTTAACATTCTCTAATTGATAAATGGTCAAATGATATGAACAGGAAATTTTCAGATGAAGATATTAAAGCTATCTGTAGACTTATGAAGAATGCTCTAAATCACTATTGATTATTGAAATGAAAATTAAAACAACTCTGAAGTACTGACTCATACCTAATAGATTGGCTAATATGACAGAAAAGTAAAATGATAGATGTTGGAGAAGATGTGGGAAAATTGGAACACTAATGCATTTTTGGTGGAGTTGTGAACTGATCCAACCATTCTGAAGAACAATTTCAAACTATGCCCTTTGATCCAACAATACCACTACAAGTTATGTATTGCAAAGATATCATAAAAAAGGGAAAAGGATCCACATGTACAAAAATATTTCTATCAGCTCTTTTTGTGGTGACAAAGAATTGGGAATTGAGGGGATGCCCATCAATTGAGGAATGGCTGAACAAGTTGTGGTATATGAAAGTAATGGAATACTATTGTTGTATAAGAAAAGATGAACATGCAGATTTCAGAAAATCATGGAAAGATTTACATGAACTAATGCTGAGTGAAGTGAACAAAACCAGGAGAACATGGTACACAGTAATAGCAACATTGTGTGATGATCAATTTTGATAGGCTTAACTCTTCTCAGCAATACAATGATCTTATACAATTCTAAAAGACTAATGGTGGAAAATGTTGTCTACATCCAGAGAAAGATCTATGGAGTCTGAATCCAGATAAAAGCATACTATTTCCTCTTTTTGTGATTTTTTTTTCCTTTCTCCTGGTTTGCCCCTTTTTTACTGATTGTTCTTTTTACAACATTACTAATATGGAAGTAGGTTTAATATGTTTGTACATGTATAGCCTCTCTCAGAATGCATGCCTTCTTGGGGAAAAGGGTGGAGGGAGGGAAAAATTTGGAACTCAAATTCTTATTAAAACTAAAAATAAGAACCTGTACTTAATTTTGTAGGCAAAAGAGAGCCACTCAAGATGTATGAGCCTAGGTGTACCAAAATACATTCAGTCATCTAAGCAAGTCAAATATATATCATTTTCATCTCTAAATGAGTGTAGAGATTTAGACTGGGAGACATTTAATATTTCTTCAATATGGTTTAAAAAAAATGAAAAAAAAAACTCCTATTCTGTGAAATGAAAAGCAGCTAGTCCTCTGTATAATAAACCCTGAAGACAATTCTTAAGTAACCTCCAAGCCTTCTTTTCCTCAAATTATGAGCAATAAGTGCAACTCCTTTCATCTCCCCTCCCCCTACTGGAACTATTTTCCATGCCTTTAATCTTTTCTCTTGGTTCTTTTGTACTCCTTTCCAATTTCCTGATCTTCCATGTTTTGCAAAGGCTTTAATAGGGAAAAGGTAAAAGAAAAAGCTTCTAATAGAGACATCAATAGCATTATATAAATGATGAGTGACTGTCTCCAGATAATCATTTAATATTCTGCCTGTATTTTATTAAAATTCCAAGGCCTGTGCTACCACCTTGCCAGGTATTTTAAAATACCGCATTGGATTTTTCAGCTTTCTACATAGTTGAAATATTTAACCGTAATTAAAAAAAAAAAAAACGAAGAGGAAAACAGCTATCAGTTACTTCTTTTTATCTTGTCTCATTTTATTCTAAACAAAAAAGTAATCCAAATGCCCCAATGATTTCTAATGCCCAACATGAGGCTACTTTTATTGAATTAAAGAAACCACTTAGGAATTAATACTAACTGCCTTAAAATGAGAAAGAGGGACCCATGTAATGAAGGAAAATTAGATGGAAACTTGGTAAAGAAGGACAAAAGGAGATGAAAAAGTAATTATAAGTGCTTTCACAAATATATCAAATCATATTCTTTTAAATAATTATTATACTGCCAAATAGCCAGGTCCCATGAGATGAAATACATTGATTCTAATGAAACTGCTGTTTTCCAGAGCTTTCTTGGGAATGACTTTCAATATTTTTTTCATTTGATGTGAAGTCATTTGAAGACCAAGCTGATGAAAACTTTTTTTTTTTTAATTTGTCTTCTGCAGCTTCAATTTATTTTGGCAATGCTGGAGTTTGGCTCAACATTTTATTTGAGAAAGAGGAAAGGGAATAGGTAGACAGTAACAAGTAGAATGACTGGTGAATCAGTCAATGCAAAACTTGGAGGGGAGGGGGAAGAAATTTGATTCACTCTTGTCTGCATCCTTACATTGCGTAATCATCACAATTATATTTAATTAATTTCAATAGGCACACAAGCACTTATTAGGGGTCTGGTATTTGTCATTATTTAGCTTAGGAAATGAAAATTTTAAAAAGAAAAAAAAGAACTAGTTTTCCTTGTCAACAAGTTTACATTCTATTTAGTAAACCAAAATACACTAAGAAATTTAAATACATGAGAAAAAAGTATTTTGGAGTTCTAGGGCGGGAGGCAAGCACTAGAAACTGGAGAAATCAAAATTGGCTTCCAGTAACACAGTGCCTAGTAGGCATTTTATAAATGTTCACTGACTGATAAAATTTCTAATATGGCTCTCTCTGCCCATAATGTCTGATCATTTCCTATCTTCCTATCTTCCATATCCTCCTTAAACTAATTTCATTACCTCTCTATTATATTCAATCCCTTTATCCCTCAGTACTTTCTCAGTCCCATAACTTTTGTGGCCATAGTCCAAGCTCTTCCTCTTTATTTTCATTCCAGTCTCAAAACAATAATTAGTTGATTGAATCATATATTGTTATCAATCTCAAATCTCTCACCACTTTGTCCTGCCATTGCTTAATGTGACCAAAGTCAGGAGTAGATTATGCCTACCACTAACTCCACCTTTGAACAAAGCCAGAGGAACTCATATAATTGTGCTTCATGTGCTTAATGGGTATTCTATAAATTCCTAGTAACTAACTACATCTAATCATTCACTCAATCAAAAAAGTATTTTTTTCCTCCTTAATTGATGTCTATCTCATTTTCCCAAGAAATTATTCAAAATTTAATATTCTTAAACTCACCACATCTCTCCTTCCCTAGACCCTCTCATTTTAAAACCTTTTAGCTTACTTCATAAAAAAATAAACAGAAATAAAAACAGAATTAAGATGTTTCTTCCTCCATCTTTTCTTTCAAAATCCACTCACATTGTCCTCTACTCTCATCTCCTTTCTTTCTAATCATGGAGTAGTTCTTCACCTTGGCAAGGCCAAGGCCAACCCCTCTACATATGAGCTTTATCACTTTCTCCCCAACTTTTAAGGCAGATTGTTCACTCACTCATTTCACCATTTCTTTTTAAAATTTAACCGTAGATTTGACTCAATCCCTTCTAACTTTAAGCATGTGTAATAGTAATGAAATTTGAAGTTCCTTTTGTATTGCTAAGCTGAGAGGTACTTAGCACTTAGTTTCAAATTAAGCCTTTGTTAAAGAAACAGAAGGTATGAACCCCTGTTGCTGATGTAACAGGAAGGGGATGAACAGGGAACCCCTCTTGCTGAAGTGACAGGAAAGGACTGAGCAGGGAGGAGCAATACTGTATATAAAAAAAAAACACTATCTGGGAAAGTCAGAACTTCTTGGGATAAGCTTCATGGAGGCAGAAGCAGCTGCAGCTGGGGAGGCTGAAGAGCAAATTCCCAGGCTGGAAAGAATGATTTTGATTTTGGGAAACTGGATGAAGTGACTTTGATTCTGAGAACCAGCTGGAGCTTGTGCAGGGGAGCTACCAGCTTCTCCTGGTTGTTGTAGCAGATTTCCAAGGACCAGCTCAAGATGCTGAAGACTGAGGAAGGATGACTGTGATGCCAGTACTTTTCATGAACCTGTTTGTGGCTTCCTTAAGCCTTGAACTCCTGGGAATAGAGACTGTGAAGTATTTAAGGTGGACTGGATGCTGTGAGCTTCAGTGTGGAACAGGAATTGCACAGAAAGCTGGACAAGGAACTGGGAGCTGTCTGCCATTGAATCCAGGTGACAGTTTGGTAAATCCATGTAGGAGCTGAGACCATGGGGGATCCAGGGAATCTGAGAGCCCACCTCAGGTCAAGATGAAAAACTCTCTCCATGAATACTTAATAGTGACTGACTCTGATGTCAGGTGTTGCTTTGGGGCTCATTTTGGGAAGAGTTGTGTGATTTGGCCAGATGAGACTCTGGGCAGCCATTGAGTCACCCAACTTTGAAAACCCAGATGTTGGTGTTTCTCTCTCTGATAACTAACTGTATGGACATAATGGTCAGACAGCTGAAAGCCCTGCCTGCTGAATTATTTGAATTTTTGTTGAGTAGTGACATGGAATTGTATATTCTTTGTGATTGTACTTTGTGATTGAATTAAGGACTCTGTGACTGATTAAATGAATGTACTACCCAGGGGTGGAATACTTTGACTTTTGTATTTTGTGTCCCTTGAGGAGCCAAGCCTCCTTAAGGATGATTGAATGATTGAGTTGCTAAATGATTGAATGGCTAAATGACTGTAATTTGCTCAAAACTATGTGACCTCTGTGGGAAAACCATGTGGCCACTTTAGTGATAAGTTGTTGTGAATGTTATATTTTGATTTTCTGTGATAAGTTGTAACATTGTGAATGCTGTACCTTGATTTCCTGTGAATGTTTAGCTCTGATTTGTTATTGAACAGAGTGTTCACTATAAAGTATAATCAGAACCTTGAAAATCTGTTCACCACAGCATTCTTCTGGAAAGCTTCCTGTGCTTGGCTTTACAGCATGCCCAATTACCCTCTGATCCAAAAAAAAAAATAAATAAATAAACAAATGAACAAAAAAGTCCGTTCCTCTATCTATCATCCTATATGCTTCTCCCATTTTCAACTAAACATACAGAAAAAAAAGCTTTCTCTATTAATTTTGTTCTCCATCCTTTTTGTTCTTTGAAATGTGGCTTCTAATCTTAGTACCTACTTGAATCTATTTTCTCCAACATCAATATCAGTCTCTTAATTGCAAAAGAAAGGTTCTTTTTTCAGTCCTTTTTTGTTGTTTTTTGCCACTTTTGTCAACCTTCTCTTCCTGTATATTTTTTCTCCCTAAGATTTAATGACATAATTCTCTTCTTGTTATCTTCCTTCCATCCAGCTACTTCTTCTCAGTCTTTTATGTTGGTTCTTCATTCAAATTATATCTTCCAACTATAGGTGTTCTGTAACACTATGCTCTGGTCTCATTTCTCTTCTTTTTGTATAGACTCTTCTTTGGATCTCATTAACTCTTATAGGATAAATTCTCATCCCTATGCACATAATAAACAAATCTACATAACAAGGTCTAACTTCTCTGAGTTTCAGTCTCTAATCATCAACTGTCTCTTGACTGTATTGAATTTAATACTCCTTAGTCATTTAATATTGTGAATGTTAAAATAGAATTCATTTTCCCCTTTCCTAAACCCTCATGTCTTATGAATTTGCTTAAGATTACTGAGGGCTACACTATCCTTGAAGTCACCAACTCTTTCAACCTCACTGTCATCTTGACTCCTCACTCATAGTTTCCTCATATATCTAATTTAACATTGGTTCTTGTTGTTTCCACCTCCATAAAGTCTCTGAGAATTTTTCCCTTCTTTCTCCTCACAAAAGTATTTCAAGTCTCTTCATCTCTCTCTCTCAGACAGTTGTAGTAGATTTCTCCATGGTCTTCATGCCTCAAAGCTCTACTTATTCCAGCTCATCCTTCACTTAGCTGTAATACTGATTTGCTGTAGTAGGTCTAACTATGACACCCACTGGAATCCATAACCTCTACAGTCTGCCAATTTCCTCCACAAAAAAATGTAAAGTCATATTTTTGACATCTAAGTTTTTTTTTATAACCATTATCATTCCGACCTTTCAAGTTTTCTTACACTTTTCTCACTTTGATGAACTTTAGCATCATAACCATAATGGGGAACCTGCTGTTCCTCAAAAATAATCCTCCATCTCCATATCCATGCATTTGCATTGACTGTGTTCCATATATGGAATATATAGCCTCACTTCTGCTTCACTGACTTCTTTTAAGGAGTATTCTTCAGGAGATTTCCCTGTCTTTTCATTTTTTTTGCACATATGTGGTTACTCACATATGGTCTCCATTATGGTCATGTCAGCTTAATTAGGAAGGAACAGGTTTGGCTTTACTTCATATTGGGAGCTTATTATATTACTTGACACACTATTTAATAAATGCTTGACTAATGTAACATTTAGTAAATGACTTTCCAAGAAACCATTCTAAGTCTTGATGATGCCAAGATGAAATACAGCTTTGCTACTATCTTTAAAGAGTTTATAATGAGCAGCTAGGTGGTAAATTAGATAGAATACTTAGCTTAAAACCAAGAAAACCTGAACTAATAATTTGCCTCAGAAACTTATAAGCCAGGTAAGGCAACAGACCTTAAAGGCTCAGTTTTCTCATCTATAAAATGTGTATTATGATAATATTATAATAATAAAACTCAAAGAGTTGCTGTGAGGATCAAATGGAATGACATTTGTAAAATTCTCTTAAAATATTAAAATTCTACGGAAACTTATTTTTATTACTGTTGTTGCTATGTACCAGATAGATATTTTGAGATTATTTTTTTCAACTTATACCCTCCTCTTATCTTTTTTCTTTAGCTTTCTTAGTGCTGGTGTAAACAGAGATGTGGTACGAAGTCTTTACAAGCATTTGATTTTCCTAACATTCAAGTGAATCCTAACCAGATGGTTCCAATTTAGCCATGTGTTAGTGCATGCATGCAGCTGAATACAAACCAAGTAGGAAGAGGAGAAACAAACAATAGTGAAACAAGAATGTCTCTGTTCAGTTAGGTTAGAGGGATTTCCCCATCAATCTTTCATTTGAAATCTCTTAAAAATAGACTCATGTTGCAAAACAATTTATACAGTTTTGTTTCAGTTTGACCTGGTTCTAGTTGCCAGATCTAGCCACCAATTTGTTTCAGTTTAGTTAAATTATTGTTAATAAATGCATATTACAAGCAAGTTACTGTTCCAGGTACTTGAGCTGGATGTCAGTCTATTTAGCTGCCTAGATAGCTAGATTTAGACATCTATTCATTTGTCTTTTATATGAACTGTTGTTTGAATCTATGTAGTTGTTTAATATAGAGCATTGCCCAAGGGGGAAAAAAAATGCACTGTCCTAGAAAACATTAATTATTCTTCTATTCTGTATTATTCTCCTATTCTGTACAGTGCCCAGCATTTGATACTGGTGAATATGCAAAAACAGTGAACAGAAGTTCCCTCTTCTGGCAGAGTATAAAGCCAAGCACTAGCAGTTTTTCAGAAGAATGCTACTGTGAACAGCTTTTAACGTTCTGATTACACAATATAGTGAACACTCTATTCCATAACAAATCAAAGAAAATCAAACATTCACAATATTACAACTTATCACAGATAATCAAAATACAGCATTCACAACTTATCACAGAAAATGGCCTCATAGTTTCCACTACAGTGGTCACAGAGTTTTGAACAAAGAATAACAATTTAGTAACTCTAGCACAAAGCACAATAGTCAAAGTTTTCCATTCATGGGGCATACTATGTTACAAATCAATTACTTATTCAGTCATCAGTCACTAAGTACAATCATTTAGTCAATCAATCATCCTTCATTATTCACTATTCAATCTCCAGAAACTACACAGACCCTCCAATCCTAAGTCACTAGTGAATTATAATCTTCTTAGTCACTACACTGTATCCAAGTAAAGTTTTCTTTCAACTTAACTCAGGTTGGTTTCTTGGATTCCCTGGATCCCTTTCCATGGTCCCAGATCCTAACTGGATTCTCCAAACTGTCACCTGGTTTCAAAGGCAGAGAGCTACTAGATCCTTGCCTAGTTCTCCAGGAAGTTCCCATTCCATATAGAAGTTAACAGTTTCCAGTCCATCTCAAATTCCTCACAGTTTCAGCTGCCAGGAAGACAAGGCCCAAAAAGCTCCAAACAGACGAAGACTCATAATCACAGTCTTGTGTCCTCAGTCTTTTGGCAGCTCTGGCTGGCCTTAGGACCCAGAGGAAGTTTCAGCTGGTTTCCAGAATCAAAATCACTCCATCCAGGTTTTAAAAATCAAAACCATTCTCTTCAGCCTGAGGCAGGGTGAGGGTGGAAGTGGGGGTTTGGGAGGTGGGGTAGGGGTGGGGGTGAGCTTCCTCTTCAACCTTCTCAGCTGCTCTTCAGCCTCCATAGAGCCTACTCCAAGGAGATCTCCCTAAGTTCTCAATTCTCAATACTCTCCAGCTGCTGCTCTGCCTCCAAATGCTGGTCCCAAGAAATTCTGACTGTCCCTTTCTGGAGCTTTTCCTTATACACAAACAGCATTACCTGCTTCTTCTTTCAGCCAGCCCCTTCCTGTTACATCAGCAACTTCCTCCCAAGTTGTTACCTACTTCTGTGTTAATTAAATAGCTTAAACAAGGTGTTAACTTATAACAAGGTGCTAAGAACCTCCTTACTTGCCAATACAAATGGTGTTCAAATTCAAATTACATTACTGTTATACAGAGTTAAGAATCCATCAAATTGTTTATCTTGTAGGTCAAAATTCAATATGTTACAACCAAACTTTATCATGCTCCAGGGACACATATTACAATATAATTTATTTATGATAACCACAAATTGGTTGAGAAAGAAATTCAATTTAACTGACCACTTAACTTCTGCTCATTTATATACCACTTGATCATTTTTATATCGAGTATATTTTGAGCATTTAATAATGATTCTAGTATTTACAGGACTACACAGAAATTCTGTACAGGTATTTTAATGTATTGTAGGAGATTGTGTAAGATTAGTATCAGAAAAATGATAGGCATGATCCCCTGGATATAGATTCTTCAAAATACCGTTAAGAAGGAAGGGATTGTTTTAAGATTGAATTTCTGAATGAAGCGAAAAAATTACAGTAAGGAAGAAAGCTGACAATTGAATAGTATAAAGTCAAGCATGAGCAGGTTTCCACAGGATTGCTGCTGTGAATAGTTTTAAGGTTCTGATTACATAGTATAGTGAACACTCTATTTATTAAGCAATAAATTAAAGCAAAACATTCACAGAAACCAAAGTACAGCATTCACAATGTGATAACATAACAAATTCTCACTAAAGTGGCCACATAGTTTTCACCAAAGTGACCACATAGTTTTAAACAAAAGATATCATTCAGTAAGTCCTTAACTCAATCATCCTTAAGCAGCAAGCCTCATTAAGGGACACAAGGTACAAAGGTCAAAGTTTTTCACCCCTAGGTCACACTCAATCATGATCTCAGTAAGCACTAAGTACCCAAGGAGAGGTCTTTTCATCTTGACTTGAGGCTGGCTCTCAGATCCCATGGTTCCCTTTCCATGGTTCCATCCTCTGCCTGAATCTACCCAATTGTTACCTGGATTCAAAGGTAAGCAGCTCTCACCTCCTTGACTAGCTCCTTATCCAGCTCCTTGTCCAATTGCTTATCCAGTTGCTCATGCAATTCCATACTGAAGCTCACAGTGTCCTGTTCATCTCAAGTTCTTAGCAGTTTCTGTTTCTTGGAAGACAAAGTTTAACAGAGCATAAACATTGTCAACATCATCATCAGCTCACTATCTGCCTGTGAAATCAACACAGACCCACAAACAAGGTCTGAGAGGTCAACACAAATCATCAGTAAAGTCCCATGACCTCCTACACTCTCCTCCAGGACTTCTGTAAACGCATTAAATCCTCTGTCAGGGCTTCCAGTAAGGTCCCAGGATTTCTGTACAAAGTATCACAAACAAAAATCAACACAGACAGAACATAGAGTGCTGGGATACCACAACTTTTCTGCTTCTCAATTCTGCCACCACAAGATTTCTCTTCTTAGGTCTGCTCTGTCTCAGTTTTGGCTTCTCCTTATATATCAATGATTCTCAACTTTCCTAATGCCACCACCCCTTAATACAGTTCCTTATGTTGTGGTGACCTCCAACCATAAAATTATTTTCATTGCTACTTCATAACTGTAATTTTGCTACTGTTATGAATCATAATGTAAATATCTGATATGCAGGATGTATTTTCATTGTTACAAACTGGACATAATTAAAACACAGTGATTAATCACAAAAACAATATGTAATTATATATTGTGAAATATTTATTTCTAATTACAAATAAATGAAATTTTTTCTTGAAGCATGGTGTAGCATGGGTAACAGTCTTAATATAAAAACAGTAAACTACATTGCTACATTTTGCAACAGTATGTGTAAAAAGCCAATGTCAGTGAAAAGGTTGAGATTGCTTCTTTCTCACAAGATCAGAAGTTCTTGGGGTGGTCTTTGCAAGAGCACAACAATGATCATCTTCCACAACAAGTCTACTTCTGTATTTAGACTTGAAAACCAACAAGTAGGAAAACCCCATTTCACAAGGATATGTTGTTGGAAATGGAAGAAGAAGGTGCAACACAGTCTCAGAGAGAACAGGATATGACTGCAAACACTTGATCCAGAATTTTGTAACTGGCATTGTAGAGAAATCAGTTCTTCCTGCATCACTGTTAATAAGTTCAATGAACTCCTCTTGTGCTGTCTCATGAACATCTTCAATTTTGATTGTGAATGGGCTTCTGGCAAATGCAAATGAGGTGTCAGGTAGACTTGGAAAGTATGATGAAATTTTTTCTGCAAGCATTAGCAAGTGTTCTTTCACAGAAATTTTCATTGTAATTCCTTTTGTCTGGTTCATTGTCATGTTCCTCAAGGAAAGCAGATAAGGTAGGCAACGTGAAATTTTATTTTCATCCAATTTTTTTTTGCCAGAGCTGAAGTTTCATTTGGAATGATTGGATCTTTTCAGACAAATCAAGGCATGGTGCATTCGGTCCTTGCAGTGATAAATTTAACTCATTCAAGATGGCAAAGATATCAACCAAGTAAGCCATTTTCTGCAGTTCACTTTTATTGCTGAAAAGTGCTTAAAAATGTGATCTTGTTTTCTGATTAAAAAATGTTTTGAGTTCATCATTTAACTCAAAAACACACTTTAAAACTTTTCCTCTTGACAACCATCTCACTTCAGTGTGAAATAGCAGATCATTGTTTGGTGCATCCAACGTGTTGCATGGTTGCAAAAACAATCAACTGTTTAAAGTGCTCCCCTTAACAAAATTGACAGAAATTATGATGCTTTTCATCGCTTCTTGTAACTCTTGTGTCAGTGTCTTTGTTGCTAATATTTGTCGTTGAATCATACAGTGAGTTTCTATGACTTTTGGTGATTCATTCAGTACCAAATGTTAAAATCCAGATCGACATCCTACCATGCTGGAGCACCATCTGTGCAAACACCACAAACCTTTTCCAAAGAGATCTCATGCTCTTTCAGAAATGAATCAACTGTCAAATACATTACATACAGTAGTTGTCATTTCAAGAAGTTTGCAGAAAAGAAACTCATCTTTAAATTTGCCATCATTAACATATCTCATGTAAACCAGTAACTGTGAACAGTTTTCAATGTCTGTAGATTCATCAAGCTGGATACAAAATATTGGAAGTAGAGCAGATTTAATTTCCTGGATTACCTGATCAAGAATATCAGCAGGCATGTCATCTATTCTTCTGCGGACAGTGTCATTAGATAAGAAAATTGCACTCAATTTTGTAACAAATTTGTCTCTGACCGTAACTTGAACAATGTCTTTGGTTTCATAGGTCTGGTGATTCTGAATGCCACCAAATATGAAGATTCAATGGCTGTTACGTTTTGTTTGGGGTACTTGCCACCAGTGTCAAGTCTGGCTTTCTTAAGTCCATCAGCTTTGCTTCTAAGATAGTTGGTATCCTTGCCAGCAAAGCTCTGATGCTTGCTATCAAAATGGCATTTCTGTTTGTTCAGCTTCATAGATTCAGCTGATAGAACTTCACAACAAATAAATATTGTGGTTTCTCAATTCCTGTTGTAATTATTGAGGTAAAACCATACTGTAAAAAATACTATATTTTCTTTTTTTAATGTTCTTCTCTACATGTTCCATTGTCATGGGATGGTTTGCTAATGAAAATAATACATAACAATAGCTTTAATAATACAAAAGATGATACATGGCATAGTTCAGTCAAAACAGTTCTTAAAAGTTTCCTATGATTTACCATTCTCTGTTGTTTTTTTTTACATACCTGTTACTATCACAAGGGGGCAGTATTCACATCAACCACAGCTGAATATAAAAAGACCCATTGGCATCCAGATTCTGTTCCCATGGTCCAGATATTTTTTTTGCAGTAGTTGAGGATTTTACAGTACATGATTTTGCATTTACCTAGGTATTATAATTCATGAAATGTCGTTTTACCTCCAATACTGCTGCTTTTAACACAGCAGTTGCTTTCTACACAGTAGCTGTTCTCTACACATGTGTGACTGGTCTGCATAAGTACATTATGGCACCAACCCTGTCACATATACCTGTATTTGTATGGGGTGTATGTGATAGAGTCAGTGCGATGATGTTATCACGCCAGGTACTTGTATGTGGACATATCTGCATGTGGGCAGACCCTCCTGGAGACAGATAGAGGAGCTGTGTCTCGGTTCCTAAGACCATTGGAAATATGCAAAGGGGTGGCAACTCACAGGTTGAGAACCACTGTTATATATAGTTATTAGCTCCTCCCCTTCATCAAGAGAGGTTCACAAGTTGTGGGGTCACAAGTTCTGTTTCTTAACAAAGCCTTGATATAATCATGGGCAAGGCTTAATAGAAACTTGAACTGAAACAAGGTTTTAAATAATTAAATAGCTGAAACAAGGAGCTAAGTACTTCTTTGCTTGCCATTGCAACTAGAGACAAAATTGATACATAAGAAACACAATAAACTACTTGGAGACACACACATATAACGTGTACACATACAAACATATATACATACATTTATATAAATAATAGCTAGCATTTTTGTAGTAGTTTAAATTTGGGAAAACAATTTACAAATACGGTCTACTTTACAGTAAAAACTATAAGTGGTATTTTCTTCATTCTAAAGGAGAGGCAACTGAGGCAGTTGACCAGGGTCACAAAGTTGCTAAAATTTCTGACACCAGATTTGAACTTGTGTCTTCAAGATTTCAATCCAAGTGATGTATTCACTGTACCACCTAGATGCTTCTATCAAATGAGATAACATAAAAATCTATATTACAAACTTTAAAGTGATATATTAATGTTAGCTACACATATGTATATACATATATACATATCTTGATCTAGGTATATATTTATATGTGTATATGTGTGTATGTATATTAGTATATATGCATACAACAATTTATGTATTCTTCTCCCAGGCCTTAGGTAGGGAACCAACCCTTATAACAAATATTTTAAATAAATAAATGGATAGATAGATTAGTAAATACATGAAATCAGTCCAACGAAGTCAACTGAAACATCTGCTAAGCACGATAATATATGTAACTCTCATCTGCATTTGATGCTTCGCTATAGAGGTGAGGGGGACACATTTTATATGTCTTCAGATCAAAATATGATTATAATTTCATTCTTTTTTATTATCCCTTTTTTATTGCCTTTGTGTATATTGCTTTTCCTGGTAAGGTTTACTTCATTTTGTGATGAAGTTGCCTGTAACACAACTTGTCATGTAAACATGACAACGTTCTATTATGCACTAAAATTTGTTTATTCACTTCTTGATTGAATTTTAGGCATTGAATCTGAATTCAAATTCCGTCTCAGCTGCTTATTACTTGACACTAGAAAAAAAGTCATTTAACCTCTCTGGGCTTCACTTCCTCCATCTTTAAAATGATAAGATGCAATTCAATCACCTCTGAGGTCTCTTACTACTCTAGATCAGTAATACAAAAAAGGGAAATTAATGAAGAATAAATATATAGTACAAGGAAATTAAAAATAATGTTAAATTTCAGAATGAACGAAGGTTGTCCCGTTTCTTATAATGTTAATCTTCTTTACCTCCTAGTTTTACAAATTGCAGCTTAAGGCTTTGTTCTTATACCAAAAGTTTTAGTAAGAGCCTCTGATCCTCTTAAAAGACTTCTTTTTTCTTCCCTCATAATATTATATACACACATATCTCTCACACTTTGTAACACCTCCCAGGGTTATGTAAACTCCTTGAGGTAACCTTATCTTCTCAACTTTGTATGCCCAATATGCAGCATAAGGTCATTAAACATGTTATACCTTAAAGGATTACTAGATTGAATTGGACCAGAATGGATTGGAGGGGACTTGACTAGAATGAATTATATTGTATTGAATATCTGGAGTTCTTTACATGCCCTCATGTTATGTAAAGGAAAAAAAAATAGTTTATATTTCATGCTTAACAAAACTGAGTAAAATTAGACAGGGACAAAATTGCAATCCCATTGGCATAGTTCATCAGATGTGTGTCTTCAGAGAATATTTTGGAACCTTTTCAAGGTCTTAAAAAAGCCATGGTTCTGGAAGGCCTAAAACCCCAAAACTCCACTGTGATTTCCAGAATCCTTTTGGATATATGGTTCCCAAGTTTCCAGCTTTTGAAAACAATAGTCAATGAAAGAACCATGTAATGATGATCCATGCTATCCTAAACACTGTAAGACAGCCTCCACATGGAGAATTCTCATGGCCCTCACTGGGCCATAGTACAGGGTATGAAATAGGCAGTTATTTTCTTTCAATTTTCCAGTCATCTTGATCTCAATGGTTTATTTTCCTCTTAAAGTGAGTAATTTCATTTCCAACTGGGAAAGACTACATAATAGAATTTTCAGTTTTGCTCTTATTTTTTTTAAACGATCCAGTGAATTTAAGCAATTGTGGAACAAAAGACAATATTCAAAAATATGTTTGCTCCAGTTATACATTGATTTTTAAAAGTCCATGCTGATATCTAAATGAATCAGATCATCTTTTAGAGAAACATTATAAAAAGGGTTTAAAGTGTATTGTCTCTTGGAGTTTGTTTGCCAAAGTTGGTACAAATTGTTCCTTTAATTAATGGATACTTAGGATGTGATAATCAAAAGGGATCAAATGCATAGCTTGTTTGATTCAGAAAGCATTTTAATAGGATAGTATTAAATTATAGAGTTACCATTATTCATTCTATTTATTCATGAGAGATAATTTGATATCTTACAAAATAAGCCAATACATGGAGTAACCTCTTGCAGTCTAATTTTCATGGATGAGCTCTTGCATATTTAATATCCTTGGAGGATATATTTTAACATAGTCTAATTACTGCTTTTTTCCTATTTCAATTCAGCTTGACACAGACATCTTGGCTAACATAATTTAATATTTTTGTGAATGAAAAAAATGGCAAATTTTGCTTATTACATTAATAGCTTTTGTTTATGGTACCAGATAGAAGGATTTTATACTGTTGAGTATAATAAAATAATGTGTAGCTTCCTGATAAAAGGGCCAACATATATTTCTAAATTGTTTCATATTTTCAGGGGAATTCCAAATACTTCTCTGCTGAATACCTTTTTCTGTGATGCATATCAGGACCCTCAGTTCTTTAATTAGTTTAGATAGTGAAGAAAATTCTTCTATAGCATCTTTAATCACCCAACATTTCTGTTTGCAAGCTGTTACAACTCAGAGAGGCAGTGTTGCAAATGAGTGAAATACTGGGGTGAAAATATCATGGTTAAAATACCTAATCTGTCATTTCCTAGTTGTATGACCATATGCAAGTTAACATATCCAGGCTTCAATTTTCTTACATCTCCAATTTATGTTTTCTTCGTCCAGAAATTACCAATAAAAATATTTGCCCTTTTCCCTTCCTGGGCTCTTCTAAGGAAAGTGCTTTGTAAACCTTAAATCGGGATGAAAAGTAAGTTACCATAATTTTTTGCTAGAGGTGAGACCATATAGATGGTTTAGTAGAGGGTATATCCACAAAATACTTCATATAGAATATCTTCTGAGATTACTTTGTCAACACAAATCTAAAGGAAATGAATGGAAAATGAAATGTGTTTAAATTGGTAATTAAAGAGTAGATTGCACATAATCAAAGACTCTCAGAGTTAAAAGGGCAGCTAAAGCTACATAGATCAATCTGTATATGCACAAGAGCACAATAATCATCTTTCATTGCATAACAAGCCATAGTTTATCTAATCTTTGCTTGAAGACTTTCATTGATGGGGAGCACACTATCTACTGAGGTAGACCTACTATTTGCCAGGCCTTATGACAGGTATGTGTATGTAGCAACTAAAATATATATCTTACCTATTTGTGGCTAGGGAAAAAAAAAATCAAGTCACTACCTACTTCTTTTGTTTTGTGTGTCTTCTTTGAATATGTAACCAAGTAGTGGTACTGGGATGAATTTCTAATAGAAACTTTGTGAGATTCAGTAAATCAGAATCCTGGATCCCTTGTAATGAGCTGTTTGGTGGGAGATTGAATTTTTTGCCTAGGAGAAAATGGACCCAAACATCCTGAAACCATGATCACCAAAAAGTAAGGAGCTGAAAGAAAATGTTTTGGAAGTACAAAGCTGAGATGAACTATAAAATGTCTCTTCAGTAGTCCTAAAAATGTTTTAAGTTTTGATAGCATTATATGAAATGAAAAACAGTAATTACAACTTATTTTGTCCTTTGTTCAGTCAATGTTTTATGTAAATGTGCATGTGTATCTTTGAATTAAGCATTTCTTAGATATAGAGTAAATAAATTTGCTTTCTGCTTTGGGGCAACCCTAAAAATGAGCTAAAAATAAAAAAAAATGTCCCTGGAACTCTGTTGTGGAGTGTAAATAATGACAGAAAATGAGACTTAAAAGATTCACTTTTCTCTCTGCATTTGTCTCTCACCCCACTCACCCTTTAAACACACTCACAACCACACACCTCCCCCTCTCCCCCTACATGACCTTTTGTCTTCTCACTCTTTGTCTCCCTTGTTTTTTTTCTCCTACCTACTGCATCATACTATCCCCCTTAGACACCACCATTATACTATATTATTTGGCCTCCATACCTATAAATTTATAGTCATTCTTTATATGTGTCTTTATCTATATTATAAAATAGCATATCATCATCAACCCCTAGATTAAGGTCTGAGACTATATAGTAATTTTATTAGCCAACTTAGTCCAGTTTTACCCTCTGAGAGTCCTTCCAGCCAGCGTCACCTTGGACTTAACCCAAATAATAACTGCTGGCTGGAAAAGTCAGAGAACATCAATAATCAATCCCTGAGGCAGGCCGGGAGACCCAGCATAGCAGTGTGACCCACTAGGAAGGCACCAGAGACCCAAAGCGTGCTGAGAGGCTGTCTTGGGACATGCCTTCCTGACCCACGAATCACAAAGGCCACTCCCAGGCCTATCACCACAGGATGAGGAATGAGCTGGGTAAGAGACAAAGGGAGGGCCCACAGGAGGGGTAGTAGCTACTCCCAGGACTACCGATCCACAGCCTGGAAATTTAAAAAGCCCCTAGCTGAACCTCCAGGGACAAAGCTGACAGACTGAACCCTGCCAGCTCCAATCCCCACCTCTAACCCCAAAACACAGTAATTATTGCCCCAGAGGAAAATTTTAAGCAATAAAGGCTTAGGAACCCTGGAGGAAGGGTGTGGCTAAGGTCCTGCCTTAAAATGGAAAGAAAGCAGGCTGCGAAGACAAAGACAAAGAATCTCGAATCCTACTGTGGTGAGAGGGAGGAATCAAACTCAGAAGGAGAAAGTATTGACTCCACAACAGCAGCTGAAACCTTAACACAGACTATGACCTGGTCTCAGGCTCAAAAAGCATTCCTAGATGAGCTCAAAAAGAACTTTGAATTCTGCTTAGATAGGTAAAAGATAAAATCAACACCTCCCAACAAAACAAAATTGTGAAATTAGAAAAACATTACAATAAAGAGAACAGCTCCTTAAAAAGAAAATGTGTGAACTAAAAATGAAATCTGAGCATATGGAAAAGAATCTTCAAAAACTGACTGAGAATAATTTGCTAAAAACTAGAATCAACCAGATTGAAGCCAATGACTCTATGAGGAACCAACAATCAGTCAAACAAATCATCAAGACTGAAAAATTAGAAAAAGAGATAAAATATCTCAATGGAGAAACAACTGACCTGGAAAATAGATCCAGGAGAGACAATCTGAGAATTATTGATCTACCAAAAAATCATCATGAAAAAATGAGCCTGGACAACATCTTCCAAGAGCTTATCAAGGAAAACTGCCCTGAGATCCTAGAACCAGAGAGTAAAATAGAAATTGGGAGAATCCACTGGATACCTCCTGAAAGAGATCGCAAATTGAAAAGTCCATGAAACATTGTGGCCAAACTCTAGAACTATTAGGTAAAGGAGAAAATACTACAAGCAGCCAGAAAGAAACAATTCAGATATTGCAGAACCACAGTGAGGAGTGTACAGCATCTGGCAGCCTCAATGTTGAAAGACTGGAGGAACCGGAATATGATTTTTCACAAGGCAAAAAACCTTGGGCTACAACCAAGGATCACCTGTACAGTGAGACAGCACAATTTACCAGGCAAGAAGATGATCATTCAATGACATAAGAGAATTCCAGACCTTCGTGATGAAAAAGCCAGAGCTCAATGGAAAATTTGCCCTCCAACTACAAGACCCATGAAAGACATAGAAAGGTAAATAAAGGAAAAAAAAAAATACCACACACACATAAGTGGCTATTTAACAAGAGCAAATTATTTACATCCCTATATGGGAAGCTGATATCTGTTAATATTGTGAATTCTGTACCTAAGGCAACATCTTAGAGGGATATAGACAAATAGATGGTGTGGGTATAAATTATGCAAAATGATGATAAAAATCCTTATTAAGGGACTACAATGGAAGAAGAGGAAAGAATGGAGCAGAAAAGGGTAAATTATGCTACACAAAGAGGCATAAAAACAATATAGTAGAGTGAAAGAAGGGAGGAAGATGAGAACTATATGAGGTTTTCCCTCACTGGTTCTGGTGCAAAGAGGGAATAACACAACCAGTTAAAGATAGGACTCTATTGTGAAGAGACATAAAACTTATCATAAGAGAAGGAAAGAGGGGAGGAAGAGGAGTACTGCATGAGATCTGTTCTCTTCAGTCTTGGTCCCAGGAAGAAATAACATACGACATTGAGTATAAAAATCAATCATATCCTACAGGCAGTAGGAGGGGGGAAGGGCCCCGAAAGGGGTGGGGGTTAGAAGGGAGGGAAGAAGTAGTAAGGGAGAAGGGTAGGAAAAGGGAGGAGGGCAGATAAGAAGGGAATACTGAAGGAGGCAGTGGTCAAAAGGAAAACTCTTAAGAAGGGGAAGGGAGAAGGAGAAAAACAAAAGCATAATGGATAGCGGATAGCAGAATGGATTAAAAACCATAATCCTACAATATGCTGTTTATAAGAAACACATCTGAAGCAGAAGGTTACACACAAGGTAAAGGTAAAAAGCCTGAGTAAAATACATCATGCCTCAGCTAAAGTAAAAAAAAAAGCAGGGGAAGCAAACCTTACCTCAGATAAAGCTAAAACAAAAATAGATCTAATTAAAAGAAATAAGGGAGGTAACTGTATCCTGCTAAAAGGCACCATTGAAAATTTCATTAATAAACATTTATGCACCTAGTGGTACAGCATCTACATTCCTAAAGGAGAAATTAAGGATGCTAGAGGAAGAACTAGATAGCAAAATTATACTAGTGGGGCACTTTAATCTCCCCCTCTCTGAGATTGATAAATCTAACTTCAAAATATACAAGAAAGGAATTAAGGAGGTAAATAGAATCTTAGGGAAGATAGATATGGTAGACCTCTGGAGAAAATTGAATGGGAATAAAAAGGAATATACCTTCTTCTCAGTGATATATGGCACATACACAAAAATTGACAATGTATTAGGGCATAAAAACCTCACAATTCAATGCAGGAAGGACAAAATATTAAATGCATCCTTCTCAGATCATGATGCAATAAAAGTTATATGTTATAAAGGCCATGGAAGGATAGACAAAAAATTAGATGGAAACAAAATAACTTAATCCTAAAGAATGAGTGGGTCAAAAAAGAAATTATAGAAACAATCAGCACCTTCATTCAAGAGAATGACAATAATGAGAAAACATACCAAAACTGCAACAAAGGCAGTTCTTAGGAGAACTTTTATATCTCTGAATGCATACATGAATGAATTAGAGAAAATGGAGATCAATGAATTGGGCATGCATTTGAAAAAGCTAGAAAAAGAACAAACTGAAAATCCCCAATTAAATACTAAATTAGAAATAATGAGAACCAAAGGAGAGATTAATAAAATTGAATTCAAGA
>CM053585.1:58363337-58401111 GCA_028646515.1 Pseudochirops corinnae
GGTCTTCTGTCACTGCTATTCCTTCTTGACTTGTCTGGATCCTTTAGCACTGATAATTTTTTTTTTTCCTAGATACACTGTCTTCTAAAGATTTGCCTGGCACTACTCATTTCTGCTGCTCTTCCTAGCTTTAGAAAAATTCATTCTCACTGTCGTTGACTGGTTCTTCAACTAGGAAATACATATTATCCTGGAATGCTCCCAATGGGACACTCTTTTCTACTCTGTCCATACCATCTTGCTTGTTGATTTCATCAGTATCCATGGTTTCAATTATCTCTTTGCAGATGATTACTAAATTGGTTTACTAGTCCTAACATCTTTACTGAGCTCCAGTTTCACATCACCAACTGCTTCTTGGACATCATGAAGTGAGTGTCCCTTACACATATCAAATTCAATATCTCCAAAATCTCTCATCATGTGCCCTTCATCCCCACTCTTATTTTATTCCTCAAATCTTCCCCTCTTATGAACTTCCCTATTTACTGTGGAGGGTATTACCATCCTCCCTACTACCAAATTTCTCAACCTAGGTGTCATTTATATAAAATCCTCATTCTCACCCCTCCATATCCAATCTGTTGATAAGTCTTGTCATTAATACTTATAGAATTTATGTCATAGATATTCCCCTGTCTCCATCCACAAAGGCACAACAAAATAAAAATCCTGATCAACTCAAACCAAAGTCATTCTAAACTCTCTTTGTCCCTATCCTCAGATCTGCACATTCCAATTGATCTTCTCCTCAGCTGCAAAAATGATTTTTTAAAAAATGAAACATATGTCTGATTAATTAAACACACAATAAACTTCTAATTCTCCCTAGGATCTCCAGCATCAAATTGAAAATCTACTGTTTGGCTTTTAAAGCCCTTAACAGCCCTATCCTAACTAATTCGGTCATCTTTCAGATTAAACTATTCTGTATAATCTAATATCCAGAGACACTGACCTTCTGTACTCCATCTACTGATACTATTCCTTTTTTGGTTTTCTCATTTCTGTAGTATCTGACTTTTCATGACCCTATTTGTGAATTTCTTGGTAAATATACTTGAGTGACTCGCCATTTCCTTCTCCACGTCATTTTACAGATGAGGAAACAGTGACAAACAGGATTAAGTGACATATGTGGTCTCAAACAGTCAGGAAGTATCTGAGTCCAGATCTGAACTCAGCTCTTCCTGACTCCAGGTCTTGAGCTCTCTCTTCTGCTCCATCTTAGTAGTAGTCACCTACACTTCAAATATTCTCCTACTTCATTCTTTGCATCTTGGATTGATTTCTTCAAGAATCAGTTGCAAGCCACATTATGGAGGAAATATTTCAGGGTCTCTCTACCTAACCTTAACTCCCATTTCCAGTAGTACTGCCTTTTCTGTGATTACCTTCCATTTATACTGTGGATATCTTGTGAACATACACATACACACATACACATATACACATACACATACACACATATTTGTGTGTGTATACATATATATATATATATATATATATATATATGTATGTATGTATGTATTTCCTTGCCTTCTCCATTAGAATGTGAGCTCATTGTCTTTTTCAAAAAAATTTTCTTTGTATTCCCATTGCAGAGCACAATGACTTGCACAAAAAATACTCAGTATTTGATAATAATAGTTACCTTCAATTATTTGAAGGGCAATCATGTGCATTGAAAGGGAAAAGAAACTCATTCTGCTTGTCTCTCGAGAATATCCTTATTAACAAATAATATAACATGCAAAGAGGAAAAAAATTGATATAGGAAAGATTTCAAAAACATAGCTGCCCAAAGTAGTATGGCCATCATTTAGATAGAATGTGTTCCCCTTAACTGAGTGTCTTCATGGAGGGATTCAATTACTTCTTAATCTTCATTCCCTCTTCCTGAAATGGGTTGAAAGAAAAGTCTGAGAAAAATCTTCTGGGTAATTAATAATCACTTTATTAATTTTTAATCAATAAATGGATTGTTAGTTGTTTCTCTCAGTAATCAAAAGCAAAACTATAATGATCACCGAATGCTTGAATAACTTTGGAAAAGTAAGTACCACTGACAAGCGGAAATCAACCCTGATTTGTGGACAGTTAAAGAGGAAGCGAACTTTCAAGTAAAGAGGTGGGCTGAAAGCCTTCAGCTCCTCCTACTGAGAACATGGTTTGATCATGAGACTTAGCTGTTTCCAGTAATCTGGACAAAGGAATCCATCTTTACTCAGAACACTCCGGTTGACTTTTCCCTTCAAATTCCAGTGGATGGGTACAATAACATGGCTTTAATACTTTGAGGTTAGAATACCCATGGATTAGATTATATTTATACTGTAAACAAAAGCAAGGTCTTTTAATTCAGTCAGGTCCTGCTCTGGATGTAGGAACATAAATATTTTGGTAATCCCATGTATCAGCAATATCCTACAGAGACTGACTGACTGGCCTATAGGGTCTGGTCCTTAAATGAGGAGAGAGTAAAAAAAAAAATCTTAATACTAATTTGGTTATTAATAGAATAGAAAAAAACATAATTACTTCTCTCATTTGACACTACCCAAAATTTATCCTTTATACATCTTGCTGAGCATAATTGTTTGCATATTGTCCACCCCTCTAGACTGCAAGCTCCTTGAGAATGGAGACTATTTATTTCCATTTTGTTGTATCTCCACTGCTTACCACAGTGCCAGGACATATTAGAGGCTTCATAAATGCTTTCTGATTCACTGACTTGTTCAGAATATAATAGAGATTCTTTTATAAGAATGTGTTTGGACTAGATTGACTCCAAAATATGTTATAACTCAGATATTCTGAGTTTCAAGGACTGTAAATTCCTTATTTCATTGATAGACAGGGATAACATATGGCTTCTACATCTCTGATTTTTTTTATAAGAAATTTGGTTTGACCCGAAAACTTTGTAAGTATCTGCACATTGCCCATAGTGAGTATTGATACTGAAAAATTAGAGAATGAAGACTGAGAGTATGACTGAGGATATCTTAAGTTATATTTCCCCTTGGAATATGCTTTAACTTTATTCAAATAGGCAGTAGTGTGACAGTTTTGTAAAGTACTGCCCTTTGGCACTGTGTGAAGGGTTGGTTTGGGAGATAGGCTTATATTTGCCATAACCTAATTGGTTTAACTTGGATAACCCACTTACCTTGATGATGTAAAAAATGCCAGTGATATAGTGGAAAATTAAAAGGTTGGGACTCAGGGGACCCAGTTTTGATTGAAGACCTAGTTGAAGACCTTGGGAAATTCATTTTGCATCTCAAGGATTCAGTTTTTTAACTGTAAAATGAAATATTTTGACAAAATATGGTATAAGGTCACTAAATCTCACAATTTTATTATCTCCTAGGACTCATTCTATATTAATATTTTATGGTTTTCTATCCTGAGCATAATCAGAGATGCTGAGGGATTCAATGAGATAATGAATGTAAAATACATTGTAAAACTGAAAGTGGTATATAAATGTCAGTTGTTTCTGTAATTGTCACCCTATAGTCATCAGGCGTCTTGTCTGGTGATGACTTCATGACCTGAGTGCTCTATTGTATCCTTTCTGATCTCAAGCAATACCTATAGAGTGATAAAAAAAAAATGTGTTGGTAATTATTTAACAGGCACCTTAAAAAAGTAAAAGTATGCACACATATTTTGAAGATTAATTTATAGTATTAAAATTTTCTTATCTAGACAGTGAACAAATCAGGCCCTTATTTTTAGGTTTTATTTCTGAGATGTAAATGCTCTCAAGGAAAATTTAACAATGGGCTGTCATAAACCAACAAGAACTGACTCCAGCAGACCTCTGAGTGTAGCCACTTATTTGTACAAAATGCTTTCCCTAGAATTGTAGCTTGGTTCCTGTCAATGATTTCCTTTTTAATTGAACCTCCTTCTGCTATAGAGGAAAAGGCTGTTAGGGTACCTTCTGTCAGGAGATTGGTGCAAGGCTGTCATGAATGGGTGCTTACATATTACTATTTACAGTGAGGAGGGAAAATTCACTTTAGTGGAAGCATCTATAAATTGCAATGATCAATGCACCTGCACTTCTATTAAGGCATTTAGAGGCCCTAGGGAAAAGAAACACTTCTTGTGTCCTAGTCATCAGGTGGATGATGAGATCAGTCTAGTGGGGAGACTATTGGTGAGCAATAGAGGATGTGGTGATTAAAGAAATGCTCTTTAGGGAGAGGTTGTTAGAGACTGGGAGGCACATTTGTGTTCATGGGAGGGTAGAGAAATGTACCGTTTTGTTATTGAGGTGTGCATGTGTATGTGTTCTCCTGTGTTCTCCTGTGTCTGTGTTGATCTAGATTTACAACTTAACATCCCCAATAACCCTTAAAATGTGTACCACATATTACGAAAGGAAGTGATGATGAAATTATGAAATCAATTATCATTTATCATTAGCACTTCTAAGTTATAACCTCTAAACTTGTTTCAGATCAAAGAAAAAGTCACTCCCAAAGAGTTATTATACTACCTATACCCTTTGACTTAGCAATATCACTACTTGGTCTGTTTCTGAGAATTATTAGAGAAAAAAGAAAAGAATCTCTATGTTCTAAATTGTTTACAGAAGCTCTCTTTGTGGTGGTAAAGAACTGGAAATTACAGGGATTGCATGAATGGTTGGCAAAGCTGTGATATGTGATAGCGACAAAATATTACTGTACTATAAGTTCAATGATATTAGGAAAAACATGAATACCTTTGAATGAAAGAATGAAGGGTGAAATGAGCAGAACCAAGAGAATATTGTATATAGCAATAGCAATATTGTTTTAAGAAACACTTTGATTTCTAGTTCTTTGTCACTACAAGAAGAGCTGCTAAAAATATTTTTGAACATACAGGTCATCCTCCCAGTTCTATGATCTCTTTGGGATACAATCCCAGAAATGTTATTGCTGGATCAAAGAATATGCAATAATTTATAGCCCATTGGTCATATTTCCAGATTGCTCTCCAGAATGATTAAGTTCACAACTCCACCAACAATACATTAGTGTTGCGATTTTCCCGTATCCTCTCCAGCATTTGTCATTTTCCTGTTTTGTAATCTTAGCCAATATGACTGGTAAGATGTGATATCTCAGTGTTGTTTTGATTTGTATTTCTCTAATCAATAGTGAGTAAGAGCATTTTTTTCATATGCTGATACCTATCTTTAATTTTTTTTTCCCCTGAAAACTGCCTGTTCAAATCCTATGATCATTTATCATTTGGGGTATGACTTGTATTCTTATAGATTTGACTCAAACTTCTCTGTATATTTTAGAAATGAGGTCTTTATCAGAGATACTGGTTGTAAAAATTCTTTTCCAATTTCCCACCTCCCTCTTAATCTTGATTACATTGACTTTGTTAGTAGAGAAATTTTTCAATTTAATGTAATCAAAATTATGTGTTTTGCATTTTATAATGCTGTCTACCTCTTGTTTGGTCATAAACTCCTCCCTTCTCCATAAGTCTTACAAGTACACTATTTCTTGCTTTCCCAGATTGCTTACAGTATCAGCCTTTATACCTAGATTGTATACCCATTTATACTTGATTTTGGTATATGGTGTTAGATAATGGTCTATGCCCAGTTTCTGCCATACTATATTCCAGTTTTCCCAGCAGTTTTTGTCAAATAGTGAGTTCTTATATCCAAAATTGGCGCCTTTGGGTTTGTCAAACAGTGGGTTACTATACATTGTCATTGACTGCTGAGTCTCATGTACTTAATCTGTTCCATTGATCCACTCTACTCTCTTCCTCAGGCAGTACCAAGTAGTACTGATTACTGCTTCTTTGTAGTACAGATTAAAATCTGGTATGGCTAGGCCACCTTCCCTAGAATTTCTTTTCATTAATTCTCTTGATATTCTGAACCTTTTATTCTTCCAAATGAATTTTTTTACTGTTTTTTCCAGCTCTATAAAATAATTTTTGGTAGATTGATTGGAATGGCACTAAATATGTAATTTAATTTAGATAGAATTGTCATTTTTATTATATTAGCTTGACCCAGCCATGAGCAATTGATGTTTTTCCAATTAGTAAGATCTGAATTAATTTGTGTGAAAAGTGTTTTTTAGTTGTGTTCATATAGGTCCTGGGTTGCCTATCAATTGTGGAATGGCTAACTAAGTTGTGGCATATAAATGTAATGGAATATTATTGCACTGTAAGAAATGAGGAGCATACAGACTTCATATTTACCTGGAGAGACTTATACAAACTTATGATGAGTGATAAGAGAAGAACCTTGAGAAATCTGTACACAATTATAGACACAACATATGTGTAATGACCAACTTTTACAGGCTGGACTCTTCTCAGCAAGACAAGGCTATAAGACAATTCCAAAAGACTCACGATGGAAAAAGATGTCTATATTAAGAGAAAGAATTAGAAATAACTAGAGATAACAGATTTTGAATGCAGATTGAAGCAAACTACCTGCTCTCTTCCTTTTTCTTGGTTGGTTTTGCTTTCTCTTTCTCATTATTCATTCCATCTGTTACAGTCCTTCACAACCTGACTAATGTCTAACAAAGTATTTGCAGATCTTATACTTGATTGCATGCCACCGTGGGGGGGGGGTGTGGGGAGAAAATTTGAAACTCAGGGCAATGTGGAAATGAATCTTAATAAACTAAAAGTAAACAAAAAATTAATAAAGATTTTTATCCAAAAAAAACTTTGAATGAATAAGTTATTTTGACTATAATAAATATATCATAAATATCCAATTTAACTGTAAAAGACATAAGGAAAAAAGATGCTATTAGCATCTAGAGAAAGAACTGATAAATAGAAGTGAATATATATATATATGTGTGTGTTTGTGTATACATATGTATATATTCCCATACATGCACATACACATGTATACACACAATATGTACACTCACATATATGTCAAATGTTAACTATCTCTAGAATTGAGGGTGTAATGAAATTTTAAAAAAATTCACAATAACTATTTTATATTTGAAAATAATAGTAAGTTTTATATAGTGTATTTCCAGTTTCATGTGTAATCATCTTCTTTATTGTACAATGTTATTAAAATTCTTATACTTTTCCATAAACTAAATATGAAACAATAATAAAAAAATCCCCTTTAAGGAAAAAAAAATAGGAATATGAAAAATTGTACCTTTAGGAGACTTGGTATTGTATATTTTTCTGGGCTATCATCATTCCCACTTTAGAGATAACTTGTTTTTTTTTTTTGAGGGGTAAAAAGCAGAGCAATTGAGGTAAAGTGACTTGTCCAAGGTAACGTGGCTAGTAAATATCAAATATCCATAGCTGGATTTGAATTCAGGTCCTACCTACTCCAGGGCTAGTGCTCTATTCACTTTACCACCTAGCTGCTCCTTGATGACTGAGGTTTAAAGAATATTAATATGAAAAAAAAAATACAGTCACTGATCCTATAGTTTTGGGGAACAAATGGGATCAAAGTCTAACTCTGACAGTTTATTATTCTCACGTCACTTAATCTCTTTGAGCCTCAGTTTCCTAATATACAAAATAGAAGTAATAATAATTGTGGTATCTACCTTACAGAGTTGTTTTGAAATAATAAAGTACTGCATCTAAAACTTCATAAAGCTCTATAAATATCAGTTAGTAAGAATTAAACTACATTTAAGATTGGTATATCAGAAGACATTGAAACATAAGCCATATCTCCATTCAGAGTCTGTAGGCACCTTAAACCACTTGAGCAATATGTAATATGTATCATTCAAATCTTTTATTTTTTTAATCTGTGGTAACTAGAGTGATAGGAAATCAATACCTAGGTAACAAATGAAATCTGTCACTACTAACAGGCAGTCAACTAACTCCAGCCAAGAAGCCATGCAATGAAACAAAAGATGCAGAGAAAAAAAAAAAAAAACTTGTTGTCTTGAAACAATCAGAGCTATAATACAGAATGCTAAATGTCTTTCTCATTGTTGTAAACCCAATTTATTTCCATGAAAGTTTACAACTTAATAGAGATGATAGGAAATGGAAGTAAAATCAATCACAACACAATTACAGCAGCAACAAAAACACTTTTGAATTCTGAACTATACAATTTGGCCCACAGATGAGCATCATAAAAGCTCGTGTCCATTCTAGCTATATATTCTCTCTGTCTCTCTGTCTCTCTGTCTCTGTCTCTGTCTCTCTGTCTCTCTCTCTCTGTCTCTCTGTCTCTCTCTCTCTCGTCTGTTTCCCTGTCTCTGTCTCTCTGTCTCTCTGTCTCTGTCTCAGTCTGTCTCTCTTTCCCTCTCTCTCCCCCCATATTAGATTCTTATAAGACATCACCATGTGATCATGAACTCTTGAAGGTCTAACAAAGCTAGTAAGTCTTTGAGAATATATCCCTGTTGGACTACATAACTGTGAGGGGCATATGTGTGTTCAATGTGTTGTAGCATCTCTTTTGTGAGGCCCTGTAACAGCACTTTTCAAGACTGTTAATTCATCTTTGGTATCCACCTAGCACTCAAATCTCACTTGTGGTTACATGATGTAATATCACATGCAAAGGCTTGTGAGTTAGAGTAACCTCACTTGTGGTTACATGATGTAATTTTCCAGAGTAACCTCATTTTCCAGAGTAACCTCACTTGTGGTTACATGATGTAATATCACATGCAAAGGCCACACTTTGGTAAACTGTCTCAGTAGATGAACTAAATCAGATTGAGGGTAACATCAGTCTCAAACCTTTTAGTGAGTGACAGGGTGATTTACTCCAAGCATGTGAAGACTTACCCCAATAGAATAGGGGGAAGATAATAATTTATTCTTATGTCCATGAAAATGCCTGAGGCAGGAGCTATGGAATGCTTAGAGCTTGATCAGGCATTGGTTATCCACAGCATCCCCAGTCTGACTATTGCCTTGTAACTGAACTTCAATGACTCTGGAAGAGAGAGAGGCTGATTATTTTGTGCAACTCTGCATCAATTAAATTCAATTCACACTTGGGTCATGACTTCACGCTGTAATATAAATAGTCCTCTTTAAAAGTGAAGGACAAACAACAGTAATATACCTCTCATTAGAGTATCAACAAAGATGATTTTGGGGAATTTGTAAACAAAGGCAGCCAAAATATGTGAATTCTCCTCCTCTTTCTCCTCCTCCTCCTCCTCCTTTTTTTCCCCTTCTTTTCTTTCTCCCACTTCCCCTCCTTTGTCTCTCCTGAATAGAAGAACTTATAAAATAGACAAAAAAAGAATACCGTCATCCGTGAAAAATAATGATAAAAAAATCTAGGAATTTTACAATCATAATCACATGCTTACACATGAGGCAAGTGTTTTTTGGTTTTTGGTTTTTGGTGGTGGCCAGGGGAGGGAATATTAAAGACTGTTCATACTCTCTTTTTATAAAACCACTGATATCCTTAACATTAAACTGAATTTTAATTTCCATATAAATACAGTTAATTCTTATTATCTGCTGAATTAGAAAAGATGGAAAAATTGCTCCGTGGGGAAATACAGGGTCAAGTTCCTGTTAGCCTCTGATCATAATATTTACTTTAGCATTTTCCAGACTAACCTCATGTACAAACTTTTGAATTTCTTCTTCCTTTTCCTAGATGTTCTGTATTTTTGATTCAATAACTTTGAACTCATGACCAACATCAATATAATTCATGGTAGAACAAAGCATATCTAGCACATGTATTTTCTCTGCAAGTCATTCTGCAGAGTTTTTGTGATTTGGAACACTAGAGAAGACTTCAACACAACATTTGGGGATGATAAAAAACAGAAATTATTAACAAAGATAGATTTTTAAAAATTCATTAAATATACTATGAAAAGGAAATTTACATATAGTATGAGAGCTGAAACAGAAGACAGAGCACTGCATTATTTAATATAAGATAGGAATTTGAAGGAGAGTTGGGCAACTAAAATTTTTTACCACTTTTGTAAAACCAAGCACAAGCAGCTTTCCAGAGGGCTGCTGCTGTGAATAATTTTAAGGTTCTGATCACGTAGCATAGTGAATTCTCTATATATTGAACAGCAAACTAAAGCAAAACACTCATAGAAAACCAAAGTATAACATTCAGAATTATATAACATAGCAACTAATTACTAAATTGGTCACACATTCTTAAACAAAAGATATCAATCAGTAAGTCACAAACTGAGTCAATATAAAGTACCCCTTCTAACGTCTTCTTTCATCTTTTTTTCTTTTTACTTTTCGAGTGGTGAAGTCAGGTAGTTGGGGTTAAGTGATTTGCCCAAGGTCACACGGCTAGTATGTAGTAAGTGTCTGAGGCCGGATTTGAACTCAAGTCCTCCTGACTCCAGGGCCAATGCTCTATTCCCTGTGCCTCCTAGCTGTCTCAAGTCTTCTTTCATCTTGATTTGAGGCTGACTTCCAAACTCCATGGTTCCTCTTTCATGTTCCCAGCTTTTTCCTGAATTCACCCAACTGTCACTTGGATTCACAGTTAGGCAGCTTCCAGCTCCTGGTTCAGCTCCCCATTCAGCTCCCACTTTAGCTCCTGGTCCAGCTCCACATATCAAGCTTAGGAGAGTTACAACAATATCCACACACATTGCTGGCAATATCATCAATTCACTTTCTGCCTGTGAAATCAACTCAGACAAGCAGACAGGGTCTCTGTCTGAGAAATTTACACAAATCATCAGTAATATCCCAGAAACTCTGAAAACATTAGTAAAATCCACCTTTAGGAATTCTGTAAAAAGACAGCAGAAAAGTCATCTTTCAGGGAATCTGAACCAGCAGTAAGGTCCCAGGACTTCTGTAACAACATCAAAATCCTCTGTTAGCAAAAAGGTCTGACAAAGTAATATCAACACAGACAGAACAGACAGACAGAGTGCCAGCACCGCAGCTATCCTTCCTCTCAGTTCTGCTCAATTCCAGGTGTGCTTTGCTTGAGCTTTTATATCATCAGCTCCTTCCAGTTCTGTCCTCCTCTGATCTCCTTTCTGTCCCAGTCTTTGGCTAGTTCCTCCCACTCTGGGCTTCGCAGATTCTATTTCTAACAAAGACTTGATATAATCACAGGTGAGGCTGAAAGGCACATGAAGAGCTGAAACAAGGAACTAAATACACTTTTGCTTGCCATTACAACTTTACACATACCCGTGAATGAAAACAAAAGTGCCAATAAGTACTGATTTTGGTGTTACAAATAAATTTTAATGAGTAAATTTGCAAATATGAAATTCATAAAAAATGAGGAACTACTATATTTGAATTTCATATTATGTATTTCCCCCCCAACTTAATAGTATCTTTTTCCAATTACATGTAAAGATAATTTTAAACATTCACTTTTATAAGATTTTGTGTTCAAAATTTTTTCTTTCCCTCCTCACTCCCCTAAGACAGTGAGCAGTCTGATATAGTTTATACATGTACCATCATATTAAATGTGTTTCCAGATTAGTCATGTTGTGAAAGAAGAATCAGAAAAAAAGGAAAGAGAAAAACATGAGAAAGAAAATTAGAGATAATAGTATGCTTCAATCTGCATTTACACTCCATAGTTCTGTCTCTTGACGTGGATAGCATTTTCATGAAATTGTCTTCTGTCTAAGCCAGGACTTAGTGGCCTTGGTTGTTGATCTGTTCTGGTTAATAGCCTCCCCACTGGCTTTCCCACACACCATTTGTGCTCCCTTTTACCCAATTGAGACAGACTTTTCCTGAAGTGTTTCTAAATTATCTTAAGCTGGAAAATTGTTTGACTCTATCTTTTTACAGGTTCTGTCACTCCTAATCTGCTAAGAGGTTTGATGTAATGTTGTTTATGAGGAAAAATGAAGAAAGCTCAGGTAATTTCATTCAATGTCACACTCTGGAATATCATACTCCAAACTCCCTGATTCTTTCATGTAGAATTTGAAAAATCTTGGGTTATTCTGAGTATGGCCTTACAATATTTGTTGATTTTTTTTTCTTTTTGGCTGATTACAGACATTTCTTCTAGTCCTGGGATCTCTAGAATTTGGCTATAATAATCCTGGGAACTTTCATTCTTTGATCTCTTTCAGGAGGTGATCAAAGGATTTTTTTTTCAATTTCTAGTTTACCCTCTGGTTCTAGAATATCAGTGCAAATTTCCTTTTTAATTTCTTGAAAAATGATGTCTGTTTTTTTTTTTCATTCATGTCTTTCAGGAAGTTCAATCATCCTTAAAATGTTTCTCCTTGATCAATTTTCCAAGTAAGTTATTTTATTTTCCAATGTGATAGTTTACATTTTCTTCTCTTTTTCTTTATTTTGATTTTGTTTTAATGTCTTGATGTCTCATAGAATAATTTGCTTCTACTTGTCCAATTGTAATTTTTAATGAATTATTTTCTTCAGTGAGCTTTTGTATTTCCTTTTCCATTTTGCCAATTCTACTTATTAAAGACATCTTCTCTTTTTTTCTTCACTTAATGATATTTTATTTTATTTGCCAGTTACAAGTAAAGGTAGTTTTGAAAAATTGAGTTTCATAAGATTTTTGTGTTCCAAGTTTTCTCCCTGTCTCCTTATCTAACTGCCAAAGACCAGTGAGTGATGTGGTATAGGTTCCATATGTACAATCATTAAATATTTTTCTACATCAGTCATGTTGTCTAAAAAGAAACAATACAAAGAAAACAAAACATGAGAAAGAAAACACTAGCAAAAAAGTTGAAAATAGTATGCATTGATCTGAACCCAAACTTCACAGTTTTTTCTCTGGATGTAGATAGGCTTTTTCATCATGAGTTTTTTTTTTTTTTTTTTTTTGGAATTGTCTTAGATCACTGTATTTCTGAGAAGAACTTAATCTGTCAAAGTTAATCATCACATAATATTGTTCTTACTAAATAAAATGCTTTCCTCATTCTGTTTACTTCATTCACCTCAGTTCATGTAAGTCTTTCCAGGTTCTTCCAAAACTCACCTGCTTGTCATTTCTTATAGTACAGTAGTGTTCGATTACATTCATATTCCACAACTTGTTCTGTCATTCCCCAGTTGATAACATTTCCTCAATTTCCAATTCTTTGCCACCACAAAAAATTCTGCTAGAAATCTTTTTTGTACATATAGGTCCTTTCCCCTTTCCTATCATCTCTTTGTGATATAGACCGAGCAGTGATATTGCTGGATCAAAGGGTATATACCATTTTATAGCGCTTTGGACATAGTTCCAAATTGTTCTTCAGAATTGTTGGATCAGATCACAGCCCCACCAACTATGCTGTAATTTTACCACGTCTACTCCAACATTTATCATTTTTTTATTCTGTCATATTAGCCAATCTGAAAGGTATGAAGTAGTACTTCAGATTTGTTTTAGTATGTATTTCTTTAATCAATAATGATTTAGAGCATTTTTCCTATGATTATAGATACCTTTAATTTCTTCATCTGAAAACTGCTTGTTCACATCCTTTGGCAATTTATCAACTTAGGACATGACTTGCAATGTTATAAATTATACTCAATTCTCTATACATTTGAGAAATGAAGAATTTATGTGAAACACTGGCAATAAAAATCATTTCCCAGCTTTCTGCTTCCTTTCTAATCTTGGTTGCATTAGGTTTGTTTGTGCAAAATCTTTTTTTTTTAGTTTAGTGTAAACAAAATTATCCATTTTACATCTCATAATGTTCTTGATTTCTTGTTCAGTCATAAATTCATTTCTTCTCCATAGATCTTACAGGTAAACTACTCCTTGTTCTCCTGGTTTGCTTATGGTAGCACACTCTATTTCTAACTCATGTACCATTTTGATCTTATCTTGGTGTCGAGTGTGAAGTGTTAATCTTTGCCTAATCCCTACCATATTACTTTACAGCTTTCCCAACAGTTTTTGTAAAACAATGAGTTCTTATCCCAGAAACTGCAGTCTTTGGGTTTATCAAGCAGTAGGCTACCATAGTCATTTATTACTGTGTCTTATGTAACCAGCCTTTTCCACTTATCCACCACTCTATTTCCTAGTCAGTGGTAAATAGCTTTGATGATTGACACTTAATAACAGTTTTAAATTTGGTACAGTTAGAACCTTCATTTAATTTTTATTCATTATTTCCCTTGATATTCTAGAATATTTGTCCTTCCAGTTGAATTGTCTTATTATTTTTATAGTGATATAAAATATTTTTTTGGTAGTTTAACTGGTATGACATGGAATAAGTAAACTTTTAAGGTAGAATTTCAGTTTTTATTACATTAGCTTGACCTTCCCCATGAGCAATTGATATTTTTCCAATTGTTTAGATATTGCTTTATTTGTGTGAAAAATATTTTGTAATTTTGTTCATATAGTTCCAGGGTTTGTTTTGCCATGTAGACCTGCATAGTCTCTATAGTCACTTTAAATAGAATTTCTCTTTTGATCTTTTGCAGTTGGGCTATGTTAGTCATATATAGAAATGCTTATGGTTTATGCGGTTTTATTCTTTATCTTGCAACTTTGCTAAATGTATGAATTATTTTAAGCATATTTTTAGCTGATTCTCTCAGATGCTCTAAGTATACCATCATAGTATCTGCAAAGAGGAATATTTTTTTTCTCCCTCATTGCCTATTCCAATTCCTTAATTTTCTTTTTCTTCTTTTATTACTAAAGTTAATATTTCTCATACAATATTGATTATTGGGGGTAATGATGGACATTTTTGTTTCAACCCTGCTCTTACTGTTAAAGTTTCTAGCTTATGCACATTACATATAATGCTTGATGATGGTTTGAGATAGATACTGTTTATTATTTTAAGGAAAACTCCATTTATTCCTATGCTCACCAGTGATTTTAAAAAGAATTAGTGCTTCATTTTATCAAAAACTTTTTCTACATCTATTGAGGTAATCATATCGTTTCTATTAGATTTATGCCTGATAGTTTCTCCAGTATTGAACTAGTCCTGCATATCTGGTATAAATCCCACCTGGTCATAGTGTATGATCCCTGAGAGAAATTGCTGTAATCTTTTTGCTAGTATTTTACTTAAAATTTTTGAATCAATTTTCATTAGGGACATTAGTCTATAAATTTCTCTGTTTTAGCTCTTGCTGGTTTAGGTATCAGAATTATATTTTTGGCATAAAAAGAAATTGGTAGGACTCTTGGCCTATTTTTCCAAATTTTATATACACACATACACGCAGGTATATTTTTATATATTCGTATATGTGTATATACATATATACATATGTGTGCATATACATAAAACATATACATAAAATACACACAAACTTGGAATTAATTGTTCTTTAAATATTTGGCATAAATCATTTTTAAATCCATCTGGTGCTGGACATTTTATTTCCTCTTCTGTTAATCTGGGCAATTCATATCTACTTTTTGTAAATATTCATCCATTTCACTTATAATATCAGATTTTTTGGCATACGGTTGTGGAAAATGGCTGCTAATTATTGCTTTAATTTACTCTTCATTGGTGGTGAATTCACTCTTTACATCTTTTATACTGGTAATTTGATTTTTTTTCTTTTAAAAAAATAAAATTTATGTATTTAAAAAATAACTCAGGCTTATTTAGTAATTTACTAGTTTTCTTACTTTCAATTTTAATAATTTCTCATTTCATTTTCAGAATTTCTTATTTAGTATTTAATTGTTCTTTTCCTAGCCTGATTCATTAATCTCCTTCTCTATTTTATTCATGTAAGAAATTAGAGATATAAAATTTCCCTAAGTACTGCTTTGACAGTATATCATAATTTTTTTTTGTAGCTATCTAGTTATTATCATTCTCTTTTATGAAATTATTGATTGCTCCTGTGATTTGTTGTTTGATCCACTTGTTCTTTAGGATTAGATTATGTAGTTTCCAATTTATTTTTAGTCTATCTTTCCATGGCAATTTATTTCACGTAATTTTTATTGCATCATAATCTGAAAAGAATGCATTTCATATTTTGACTGTTTAGCATTTGTCTCTGATAATTTTATGTCCTTATAAGTGGTGAGTTTTGTGTTGCTGTCATGTACCATTGAGGAAATATATTCCCTAATATGCCAATTCACTTTTCTCTATAGCAGTGGTTCTTAACCTGTGGGTCGTTACCCCTTTGGATGTTGAACAAACCTTTCACAGGGGTCACCTAAGACCATCAGAAATATGTGTTTTGTAACCAGCTTATGTAACCAGCCTTTTCCACTTATCCACCACTCTATTTCCTAGTCAGTGGTAAATAGCTTTGATGATTGACACTTAATAACAGTTTTAAATTTGGTACAGTTAGAACCTTCATTTAATTTTTATTCATTATTTCCCTTGATATTCTAGAACATTTGTCCTTCCAGTTGAATTGTCTTATTATTTTTATAGTGATATAAAATATTTTTTTGGTAGTTTGACTGGTATGACATGGAATAAGTAAACTTTTAAGGTAGAATTTCACTTCATAACTGAGAAACCACTCCTCTATCTTTCTCCAGGTGGGTCCTCCCACATGCAGATAAGCCTACATAGGAGTATTAAAGGGTGGCAGCATTAGAAAGGTTGAGAACCGCTGCTCTACAGGCCTATCATATCTAAATTTTAAAAATTCTATTCACTTCCTTAATTTCTTTCTTGTTTATTTAGCATTTAGATTTAACTAGTTTTTAAAGAAGGAGGTAGAACATACCCACTAGTATAGTTTTGCTGTCTATTTCTACTTGTACCTCACTTTACTTCTCTTCTCAGAATTTGGATGCCATACCAATTGGTGTATATATGTTTAGTACTGGTATTATTTCATTATCTATGGCATCTTTTAATTCCCTTCATCTTTTAATTACACCTAATTTTGCTTTTCTTTTGCCTGAGATTAGGCTTGCTGTCTCTGTTTCCTGTTTTTTTTTTTTAATATACCTCTGCTGATGCCTAATGTTTTTGCTTCAAACTTTCACCTTTATTCTGTGTGTATCTCTCCACTTCAAATATGTTTCTTGTAAACAACTTAGTTCAGTATTATGGTTTTTTAATCCACTCCACTATCCGTTTCCATTTTATGGGAGAATTTATCCTATTCACATTTATAGTTATTATTAATTGCTTTGTATTTTCCTCCATCCTATTTTCCCCTTTGTTTATACTTTTTTTTCCTCTCCTTTCACGCTTTCCATTCGCAAGAGTGATTTACTTCAGACCACCACTTCCTGCAACTTGCTCTCCCTTCTATCAGCATTCGTCCCTTTTCTTTTCTCTTTCTCCTCCTACTTTTTCCCTCCCTTCTATCACTCTGCCATTCCCTTTTATTTCACCTTTCCCCTCCTATTTCCTTATAGGGCAAGATGTCCTTTTTGGATCTTTTCTTTTTGTATTCTTAATTTAATTTTTAATTTTAAAATTAATTTACTTTTTGGGTTTCAACATTAATTTCCACAAGATTTTGAGTTCCAAATTTTCTTCCCATCTGTCCCCTCCCCCAACTAAAGACAGTGTGCATTCTGATTACCGCTTCCCCCAATCTGACCTTGATTCTATCCCACCTCTTCTCTTATCTCCCTCCCTTCTATGTTCTTATAGTAGGCAAGATAGATTTCTATACCCCATTGCCAGTATATCTTAATTCACAGTTGCAGGCAAAAACAATTTCTAACATTTAGTTTTAAAACTTTAATTCCACACTCTCTCCCTTCCTCCCTCCCTGACCACTCTTATTAGGAAGGCAAGTAATTTGATGTAGTTTATAAATGTGTAGTCATGCAAAACACTTCCATAATATTTATGTTATGAAAGACTGTCTATATTTCCCTCAATCCAATCCTGCATCCCATTTATTCTGTTCTCTCCTTTAACCCTGTCCCACCTCAAAAGTCTTTGATTCTGATTACCCTTACCCCCAATTGCCTTCTTCTCTATCATTGAGTGTATATATTATTCCCTCCTTCAACCAGATCTGATGGGAGTAAGGTTCACTCATTCTCTCTCCCCTCTTCTCCATTGTAAAAGCTTTTTTCTTTCCTCTTTTATGTAAGATAATTGACTGCTTTCTGCCTCTCCCTTTTTCATTCTCCCAGTACATTTCTCTCTTACTCTTAATTTTATGTTTTTGATTACAAGCCTTCATATTCAACTCACCCTGTGCACTCTGTGTTCACACACACAAATATATAAATACATGTATTTGCATGTATACATGTATGTATTTGTGTGTAGTTATGTATGCATGCATGAATGCATGTGTGTATACACTGTCCAAAATTTCAGGGGGTTTGTGCCACTGTTTTCAGAGATATTTCTAGAGATCTGTATATTTTTAGTTCTTCCAAGGCTGTATGATCAAAGGAAAGGTGTTTACTCCTTTCCTGGTTTGTGCTCTGGATTGTAAATGAATAAAAGCACTATTTTCTGCCTTGGAATTGTGAGGAGGATTCCCTCTCCAGTGTGTCTACAAGCTCTGCACTGCCAGTGCTGTTCCTCACCCCAGGACCACTACCCAGGTCTGCAACCCAGATCCAAGTATGGCTAAGCAAGAGAATTGTGCCTTAGCACAAGCAAAGACATCCCTGCAATCTCCTTGAGATCAGTCACTCGATCCCACCATCATCTGTGGACTGATAGCTCTGAAAGCAACTACTGCCTCACTGCCACCACAACTACCACTCTGGGGCTTGAGCCTGGGTTGGGGGAAACCTTGTTCCTCTCTTACCCAGGTCCAATAGACCTTTTCTTACTTACTATCTAATGTATTTTTGTTGTTTTGGGGTTGAGCAGTGTGGAAATCACCACACGTACCAGTGATTAAGTCCTTTGTGGCCTATTCCAGTCCCATCTGTGCCAGCCTGACCCATGCTAGACCATGCTCCTCTCTCAACTGATGAAACACACCTTTCCTGTTGACCACCCAGGTTGCCTTGTTCTGGAAATGTGTTTTTATCTGTCATTTTGTGGGTTCTGCTACTTTAGAATTTGTTTGGAGTAATTTTTACAGGTATTTAGAGGGGTTTGGGGGAGATATCAATAAAATTCCTGCTTTCATTCTTCCATCTCCTTTTTAAGATAATCTGAGAAGGAATTTTGGTATTGAAACCAATGCATATTCTTCTTTGAGGTTTCACATGCACATGTTTTTACATTGTTTTCCACTTTTGAATTTGTTTTGATAGTTCCTTTCATCATAGTACCTTTTGTGGTAAGGGCTATTTTCTGCTTCTTGCTCATTTTTATTCTTGTTTATGGCTTTTAAAGTTGAGTTCTGTTTGTGAGTAACTGGAAGCACTGTCCCAAGTTTCTTTCTCTGGGACCTAGGGGCCTCATCACTGATTTTATGTGCTGGGACCTTGGGTCATGGCAACTTGCCTTCTCCACAGGGTTGGTCTGACTTAGTGGTGCCTGTTGGGTCCTGCATTCTTGGGCTCTCAATTTGCCTTCTATGTGAGGTAAATCTTTCCTGAAGTCTCTTCAAATGATCTTAAACTGAAAAAATTGTTTCATTCTAATTTTTTTTTTGGTTCTATTCTTCTAGAACAGTAGTTCTCAACCTTCCTAATGTTGTGACCCTTTCATACTTGTATGTGGGTGTATTTGCATGCGGGCAGTTCCACCTGGAGATGGATAGAGGAGTGGTCTCTCAGTTCCTAAGGCCATTGGAAATACGTTTTTTCCAATGGTCTTAGGAGACCCCTGTGAAAGGGTCATTTGATCCCAAAGGAGTAGTGATCCACAGGTTGAGAACCACTGCTCTAGAATCAGTATAGAGGCTTGATTTAGCATTGGTTTTGAGGGAATCTGGGGAGAGCTCTGCCAACTTCCTTTCTCTACCATTTTGATTTTTTGTAGTACTTCCCTTAAGTGCAATGTTCTTTCTCTTTTTCCATTTAGATATTTTTAAGGTTTTATTTTTCAGCATTTTTGTGCCTCTTTTACCAAGTTTGTTGACACTTTCTTTCATTATTTTCCTTTATCACTTTCCCAATTTTCCTCTACATCTATTATATTATTTTTAAAATTATTTTTGAGCTCTGACAATTCTTATTGGGCTTAAGGACTGATTAGCATTTATCTTGAGAATGGATGCAACACCTTTGACTTTGTTGCCTTCTTAAGTTGTTTTGCTCTTTCCTGTTATTGTAAAAACTTTCTGTGGTTAGGTTCTTTTTGTTTGTTTGCTATCTACTCCCTGCCCCTCCAAGGATGTTTCTTGACCTGTAACCTTATGTTAAAGTTTGATTGTGCCCCACGGGTGGAGAGATCACTGTCCTAAGCTTTCAGAATTTTTCATGTGTGTGCAAATGTTATAGGAGATACTTTTGGGGTTCTATAAGTTGTCAGTTCGTCCAAGATGGTATGATTGAAGGAATGTTGTGTTTACTACTCTCCTGGCCTCTGGTCTTTTTTGTAAATTGTGATAAGCACTCTTTTCCAACCTGATGCTCTGACCATGGTCGTTGCTCCTCTGTGTCTGCAAGCTCTGCTATGTTAGTGCTTCTCTGCTCCCTGGGACTGCTACCCAAGACTGTGACCCAAATGGGCAGTGAATTTTTCTTCTGAAAATGTGTGCATATTACCACAAACTTGTAGACACTGTTATTATAGGATCCCTTTAATCTCCTTTTGGCTAGCTCTCTGATCCATTTACTATTTGTGTTCTGAGAAATTTTGAAGTCACTTCTGTTATGACTGAGTGATTCAGTTCCCCTTAATGCCAATTGTTGGTTTGACAGGACGTGATCTGTGCTTGGACAGTCTGAGGTGGACTTTACTGTTCTCTCGTGCTGGTGCTTCAGACTTTTCCTGCTAACCTTATAAGTAGTCTTGAGCTAGAAAATTGTTTCACACCATTCTTTTGTGTGTTCTGCCACTCAAGAATTCATTTTGAGCTGTTATTTAAATTTGTTTGGAGGGGAATATGTGGAAGTTCAGACACGTGCCTGGCTTTTCTCTTACACATTGGATCCACCCTGTTCTTTGCAGTATACTTAGCAATTTTGTCAAATATCAGGTTCATGTGCCAAAATTTTGGATGTTTGTATTTATCAAATGCTAGATTGCTATGATCATTTTCTATCATGTATTCTCTAACTATTCTCCTGGTCCTCCACTCTCTTTCTTAGCCAGTACAAGATGGTTTTGATGATTACCTCTCCAGAATGCAGTTTCGTATTATTTTTAAGTCACCTTTCATTACATATTTTCATTGACTTATTTGATATTCTTGAATTTTTCTTCTTCCAAATGAATTTTGTTATTATGTTTTGTTATTCTAGAAAATAATTTTTGGTAGTTTGAGTGGTATGGAACTGAACTGGTAAATTAATATAGGTAGAATTGTCATTTCCATTATATTGGCTTGGCCTACCCATCAGCAATTTGTTTCTCCAATAGTTTAGATATGATTTTATTTGTGTGAAATGTTTTATAATTGTGTTTATATAGTTCTTTCATTTGTCTTGGCAAGTAAACTCCCAATTATTTTATTTTGTCCACAATTATTTTAAATGGAATTCCTCTTTCCATCTTTTACTGCTGGGTTTTGTAGCAAATATATAAAAATAGTGATGATTCTTGTGAGTTTGTTTTATCTCAAGTACATAATTATTACAACAAGTTTTTAAGTAGATTATATGGGATTCTATATATTATCTTTATAATGTCTGCAAGAAGATATAGTTTTATCTCCTCATTGACTATTCTAATTTCTTAATTTCTTCTCCTTGTCTTATTCTTATAGCACAAATTTCTAGAAAAAAAAAAATAATGGTCACGATGATCATCCTTCATTCACCCTTAAATTGGTAGGACTCCTTTTTCAGTTTTTCCAAATAGTTTATATAGTGTCAGAATTAATTGTTCTTTAAATTTTTCGTAGACTTCACTTGTGAATCCATCTGGTCAGGTATTTTTTTTTTTCCTTAGGGAGTTCATTATTGGCTTGTTAAATTTATTTTTCCCAGATAGGGTTATTGAAATAATTAATTTATTTTTGATTGCCTCAAGTAATTTATATTTTGCTTAATATTATTTTTCCATTTTACTTTGTCAAATATATTGACATATATTTCTGAAAAAAAAATTTTTTTAAACTAAATTGTTAATTTTATTTAAGTTTATATCATTCATTTCCACGAAATTTTGAGTTACAAATTTTCTCCCCTTCTTTCCCCTACTCACCAACCCAAAACAGCCATCCCAGTGTATCCCCCCTCCCCCAATCTATGCTCTGCTATGTCTTCCCCCTTCACGCCTCTGACTTTTTGGTAGGACAGTATGATTCTCCCACCACAGTGCCTGTGTATCTCAAGTTCCAGCTGGATGCAGTTAATAATAATGATAATAATAATAATAATAATAGTATATATGTACATATATATTTTTAACATTTGATTATAGAACTTTAGATTCTAGATTCTTTTTCTTCCTCCCTCGTCACCCATCCCACTGGAAGGACAAGCAATCAAATACAGGCTGAACATGGGAAATTATGCAGAACCTATCCACAGTGAGCACACTGTGATAGTCTGATTACATGTCCCTTCTTCCTATCCTGCCCCCCCAAAACTCTCCACCCTGTCCCCGTCCCTGTTCCTCTACAGAAGTGTGAACTTTAATCAACCCTTCCCCCCACGCTGTCCTCCCCTCCATCACCCCACCTCTCATCCCCCTTCCTTCTATGTTGCAAGATACCCAGGTTAGAGTTTATGTCATTCCTTCCCTAAGCCAAATTCCGTGAGAGTAAGGTTGACTCTTTCCCTTTTGCCTTCCTGTTCTCCCCCTCTATTGTAACAATTATCTCTTGCCTCTTCCATGAGATGCTCGACCACATTCTGACTCTCCTTGTCTCCTCTCAATCTAATCCTCTCTCACCTCAGAATTTCACCATTTAGAATATTATCCCTTCCAATTCAATTAATCTTATGCCCTCTATGGAATCATTTATACAGATACTCAGATATGTGCCTGTATGCATATGTAAACCCTCTTATATAAATTTATGGATATGTATATAAACATTTGTATTCCCTTTCCCTATCCTCATAATGAGAAAAATTTCATCAACTGCAATTGTCACTTTTCCGTGTTGTCATGTAAATAGTTCATCTTTGATAAGTACCTTATGGTTTTTTTTCTGTGTTTATCTTCTCATGCTTCTTTTGTTGGAGTCTCAAACTTTCTTTTGAGTTCTGCTTTTTTCAGCAAGAGTGTTTGAAAGTCCTCCACCTCACTGAATGACCATATTTTCCCTTGGAACACTATGCTCAATTTTGCTGCGTAGGTGATTCTTGGTTTAATCCAAGCTCAGTTGATCTCTGGAATATCATATTCCAGGCCCTTCAATCCCTTAATGTAGAAACTGCTAGATCCTGGGTTATCCTAATTGTGTTTCCACAATATTCAAAGTGTTTCTTCCTGGCAGCTTACAGTACCTTCTCCTTGGTCTGGGGATTCTGGAAACTGGCTATAACATTTCTAGGAGTTTTCTTTTGGGGATCTTTTTCAGGAGGTGATTGATGAATTCTTTCATGTTCTATTTTGGTCTCTGGTTCTAGAATATCTGAGCAATTTTCCTTGAGAGTTTCTTGAAAGATGCTTTCTAAGTTCTGTTTTTCATCATGGTTTTCTGGTAGTCCAATAATTTTTAAGTTGTCTCTCCTGGATCTGTTTTCCAGGTCAGTGGCTTTTTCAAGGAGATGTTTCACATTGCCCTCTATTTTTTCATTTGTTTGCATCTGTTTGATAATATCTTGATTTCTCATGAGGTCATTTACTTCCCTTTGCTCTACTCTCATTTTGACGGAATTATTCTCTTCAGAGTGCTTTTGAGATTCATTCTCCATCTGGCAAAGTCCACTTTTTAAGACATTCTTCTCCTCATTGGCTTTTTGGCCCTCATTTGTCATTTGAGTTAATCTATTTTTTAGGGTGTTAATTTCTTCAGTCAGATTTCTGACTCTCTTTTCATGATTTTCTTGCAACATTCTTATTTCTCTTCCCAATTTTTCTTCCCCTTCTCTCATTTGGTTTTCAAAATCCTTCTTCAGCTGATCTCTAGCTCTAAGGCAATCTTCATGTTTATTGGAAGCCCCTGGTAGGGGAGCTCTGGCTGTGCTGTCCTCCTCCCTCTCTCTGCCTTGGTCCTTCTTTTCCTCAAGGAAGGAATCTAGGGTTTGGTTCCTGTTCTTACTTTGCTTATTATCCTTATTCATGGTTGGTCAGTCCGTGATTTTTTTTTTTAAATCTCTGTGGAGTTCTGCATCCAAAGGGGAAAGCTCTGTCCCAAATCACTGGGGTCCTCCCAGCTGCTGGAGCTCTCAGGAAGTTGCTGGATCCCTCCCCCACTTCTGACTCACTGAAGGAAAATGGACCACAGGACCAAAGCCCAAGACCGCAGTCTGGATCCAGGATGCTCAACACGAGATTACTTGGCCTCTGAATGATCGCTTGGTCCCCCTGCACTCTGTAGGCTGAGAGCTCTGAAGCCGCAATATGGAGACAGGTGCAGGACCTCCACTTTCCACTTCTCAGCCCTGAAGGCAGTTTGGCTGGACTGTTTCTCTCCCAAGACCTCACCAGTCCCACTGACCTAGTTCTGGACACTGCCGCAGCTGCCGCCAATCCGCTCACCCGAAGCTCCAGCCGGGGCTCAGCTTCTCTTGTCCAGCCACCCCCGGGACACAGCAGGCCAGGCTGGTTTTGGTTCGCAGTGCTGATGTGGTTCCTCATAGCCAAGCTGACTTTAGTGGAAAGTATATTTGTGCGTGTTTTGGAGTTCTAGGATTAGTTTAGAGTCATATTTTATTGGCATTTTGGGATATGTGAGAGCTGTGATATGTTGCTGCTTCTATGCTGCCATCTTCGCAAAAAAAAATTTTTTTTACAATTGCTTTAGTTTTAACATCATTGGTGATGAATACACTCTTTTCCTTTTTTATATTGGGAATTTGAATTTATTCTAAAAAAAACAAAACCGGTTTGTCTATTTAATTTAATTTTCATTTATTTATTGATTTAATTTAATCATTTATTGTTTTTCATAAACTCAACTACTTTTATTCATTATTTTAATAGTTTACTTCCATTTTTATTAATCTTTCCTTTGAATGTTAGGTTTTCAGTTTGGTGTTTAATTGGGATTTTTCATTTGTTCTTTTTCTTATTGTTTTCCATTGCATGCCTAGTTAATTCATCTGCTATTTCTTTTTTGTTGATGAAAGAGTTTTGAGAAAGCTATTTTGTACTAAATACAATTTTGACTGCATCCTACAAATTCTGGAATGTTGTCTCAGTATTTTCATTATATTTATTGAAATTATTGATTGCTTCTATTATTTGTTTTTTCAATCATTCTTTAGGATTATATAATTTACTTTCCAATTAATTTTGATCTACATTTGAATGGTACTTAATTGCATTTAATTTTAAAATGTGAAAATAATTTATTTTAAATTTCTTCTTTTCTTCATTTGGTTATGTACTTTTTATGCTCTGACACATAGCTTTTTTTTTTTTTTAAGCAGCTGAGAGAAAGATACACTCCCTTCTATCACCATTCAATTTTCTCCAGAGGGCTCTCACATTTCTGAAATGCTTTTCATCTCCATAACTTCTTTCATCTTTATTTCATGGTTAGATTTACCTAGTTCTAAGAGGGAAAGGTGAACTTTCCCATTAGTATAATTTTCCTCTCTCTTTTCTTTTATTAAATCATTTAAGTTTCTCATTAAGAATATTTATTTGCAAATTCCATTTGCCACATATGTTTAGTGTTAATATTACTTCAGTGTTTATGGTACCTTTTATCATGATGTTTTTTTCCTTCTTATCTTTGTATTAGCAAGCACCCTAGCACACATAGGATGGCCTGCTAGCACAGGTTTTTTTATTTGCTTTTCTAAAGGAAAGACAGCTTCAATGGGGCAACAATCTTACTTTAATTACAGAAAAGTAGAAAGAAGTGAGTATCCAAGAAAGAATCCAACAGAAAGGGCTACAACTATTTAAACAGAATAATACAACTACCTACATACACTACCAGACTAGGAAAGAACCAACATCTGAGTAGACAGGATGCTCTTAACAAATAGGCTACTCAAGAGTCCTATCCAGGGAATCAAAAGGTCCTTCTCATGAGCAAGCCCTCAAAGTAAAATATCAGCCTCCCAAGATATATAGTTTTCAACTAATAGGCTCAGAGACAGAAGGCACCACAACCCTCATGACACAGTGGTTATTTAGATTAGTACCAAAAGGTATAAAAGCTTTCCTATAATCAAGCCTCCTTGTAAGCAAGCTTTCCCCTAACCAAGTTCCTCCTTAGGCAAGTTCCTCCCCCCAATGTGCTCTATGTTACTCAGAATGTATCACAGCTGTGAAAGAAGAAAGATATCCATGACTTAAATACCTGTGTTCCTTTAGGCCTGGGAATATGGCTCCTGTTTCAAGGGAAAAAGGGTCACATAGGCCTATTAATAGACAGAGAAGATCTTCATATTCCATTTACTTTATAATCTCTTGTATGTAATTAGATATGTTTTTGTTTTTATTTTGTCTGAGATCATAGTTGCGACGCTTGCTTTTTTTTTACCCTCATCTGAAGCATAATGTATTCTACTCTAGCCCTTTACTTTCAATCTCTGAGTGTTTCATTATATATCTCAAGTATGTTCCTTAAAAGCAACATATTTTTGTGTTTTTGTTTTTAATTCATTCTGCAATCCATTTCTGTTTTATGAGTGATTTCATCTTGCTCACATTAATAGGTATGATTACTAATTCTGAATTTTCCTCCATCTTATTTTCCCCCTTTATGCATCTCCTGCTTTCTCTCTTCCTACCCCATCCTTTGACAAGAGTCATCTTGCTTCTGACTATTACATCCCTTAATCTGCCCTACTTTCTGTCAGTTCCTCTCCCTTTCTTTTATTTGTTTCCCTCCTATTTCCCTGTAAGGTAAGGCAGATTTGTTTTTTAACTAACTGAATATGTATCTTATTCTCTGACACAATTATGATAACAGTAAGATTCAAGCATTGCTGGCTCCCATTTTCCCCTCCAAAGTAGAAAATTCTTCCTTCACATCTATTTTAGATGAGGATTTTTTCCAGTTCTTTCTTTCTCTTCCCCTTTGCCCAGGGTATCTCACTTTCTCACTCTTTGATTTTCTTTGGAAATGTATCAATTAAATTAAATATATTTGCCAGGAAGTCACTCCTCCATGATAGTCAAGTCACACCCATGATTTCTGTCTATGTATTATCTTTTCTAATTGTCTTAATAATTTTAAAGTTCTTAGGAGTTACAACTATTATCTTTATTTATATGAATGTGAACATTTTAACATTATTGAATCTTTATGATTTCTCTGTCTTGTTTATCTTTTTATGCTTCTCTTCTTTCTTATATTTGAAAATCAGATATTCTATTAAGTTCTGGTATTTTCTTCAGAAATGTTTGAAAGTTCTCTGTTTCATTAAATGACAATTTTTTTCCCTCTGGAGGCTTATACTTAATTTTGCTGGATAACTTATTCTTGGAAGTAATCCTATTTCCTTTACCTTCTGAAACATCATATTAAAAACCCTTTTACTCATATTATGTAGACCCATAAATCTTGTGTGAGTCTGATTGTGGCTTTATAATATTTGAATTTATTTCTTTCTGGCTGATTGAAATTTTATCTTCTTGACCTGGGAACTCTGAGATTTGGATATTCTGTTCCATCAAATTTTCCTTTGGATATCTTTTTAAAAAGCTTATCAGCTGATTCCTTCAATTTTTATTTTATTCTCTAGTTCTAGAATATCACAGTAGTTGTTCTTCATAAATAAAAAAATATATATTTTGTCTAGGCTCTTTTGTATCATAGCTATTATGACTTTTTTGTTTAATAATTCTTGACTTATCCCCCTGACTCTCTTTTCCCGTTCAGTTGTTTTCCTATTGAAATATTTCTTGTTCTTATATCTTTCCAATCTTTTCATTCTATTTTCTTGTTCCTTGGTGTCTACTGGAGTCACTAGCTTCCAGTTACCGGATTCTAATTTTTAAGGAATTATTTTCTCCAGTGAGCTTTTGTACCTCTTTTTTTTTTTTTTTTTTTTTTTTTTTTTTACATTTGGCTAATACTAGCACTGAAGGAGTTCTTTTCTCTAGTGAATTTTTCTACCTCTTTTTTCATTTGACCAATTCTGATTTTCAAGGTATTTTTCTCTACAGTGGGCTTTTGTGCTACTTTTATGATTTGGTCAATTCTGTTTTTAAGGTGTTATTTTCTTTAGTATTTTTGGACCTCTTTAACCTAAACATTGACTCTCCTTTCTTATTTCTTTTGCATTACTCACAATCTCACCCCAACTCAATTTTTATACCTCTCATACTTGACATTTAAAAATTATTTTTTAGCTCTTTCTGGAGTGCTTCTTGTGTTTTTGAACAATTCATAATTTTATTTTATCCTTTGCATATAACGCTTTTGTTTTTGTTGCACTCTGAGTTTGTGTGTTCATGTTTATCACCATAATAACTTTCTATGATTAGCTTCCCTTTATTGTGATTGGTGTTGTTTGCTTATTTTACCAGACTTATTTCTTGACTTTTATTTTTATGTTTAAGTTGGACTCTGCTCCCTTGGTGGAAAAAATACTCTTCGAAACATCAGACTTTTATTGCTACTGTTTTCTGAGTTTGCCCTTGGTATCTGTAGCTCTTCCCTGCTTCCAAGATGTTAATATATGAGAAGTGGTGTGATCACTGTTCTTTTGGCCTATCTTTTGATCTTTGCCCTCAGAATATTCCTTATTTCACTGTAGTCACCAGGCTACTGATAAATTAAATATAATTAAATGAATGCATGATAGTAGGAACAAAGACTGGGCCTTTTATTTTAGTAGTTTAGGGAATCCCTAATGATAATGCCCTTGCCAAATAAAATCTGCACATTTTCAGCTACTTATTGCTTTAAAATAGTTTGTTAGAGCATTGATTTGCAGTGGTCACACAATTGATGTCAGAGGCAGGATATCAATCCATTTCTTCCTTGAGGGGACTGTTTTTGGCTTAGGTTTGATAATGTCCCCAAAGTGTGTGTGTGGTGGGTGTATGTGTGTGTGCGTGTAAAATGTTGTTTTTGATATATCTTTGAAGTAAATATCCCTTTGTAATAGCAAATCTGATCATTAAATTGAACTGGAGTGTTAGTTATTGGGTCCCTAAAATGGGCAGAATATGACAATTGGATCCTCAAACAAGTGGGAATAAAATGAGACAGAGTATCTGACAATGCTGAGAATTCAAAGGAGCAGTGTTATAGGCATGATCCTCATGGGGTAGTAGAATTAATAACCATGTTTAACTATCAAAACCTGTTAACAAATGTTCAAAAATAGCTAACAGAAAAAGGAAGAAAGATTTTATCCTGTTGCCAAATCCTTTGTTGGGTGCTGAACTGGTATGACTTGGCAAAATGCAAAAAAACCCAGAAAAACAAACAGACCCCCAGAAAACCAAGATACCAAAAAACCTTTTTATTAAGCACTTAAAATATTCACAATGCAAAAGAATGCCATTTTAATTGAAAGATAAAAACAAACACAAACCAAAAATCTCTTCCTCCTAGAGGGCAGTCCCCTGCAAAAAGCTTGATTTCAGTTTTATTTTTAATCTATTTCATTTTTTTTTAAAAAAATTAATTAACTAATTAATTATTTTTTAGTTTTCAACATTCATTTCCACAAGCTTTTGAGTTACAATTTTTTCTCTCCCCATCTTTCCCCTACCCCCACCTCAAAATAGCAAGTCTATTGAATAGCCCTTTCCCAATCTGTTCTCTCTTATAACCTTCCCCTTAACTCACCTAACTTTCTTTTTTTTAAACATTTTTTTTATTGATTTGTTTGTTTACTTTTAGTTTACAAGATTCAGTTCCACAAACCCTTGAGTTTCTAATTTTCGCCCTTCCCTCCCCCGGCAATGGCAGCATGCACTCAAGTATAGGATCTGCAGATACTTCCATATTGGACATTAGTCTGGTTGTAAAGAAGGGTTGTAACCAATGGAATGAACAATGGGAAAAAGGAAACAAAACCAAACTTGAAAAAAGAAAAAGAGCTGGTAGTTTGCTTCAGTCTGCACTTAAACTCTGTTCTTTTTATCTTTTCTGGAATATAGACATCTCCTTCCATCATTAGTCTTTTGGAGTTGTCTTATAACTTTGTGTTGCTGAGAAGAGTCCAGTCTATCAAAGCTGGTGATCACACATACATTATGTTTATAATTGGGTACAAATTTCTCCTGCTTCTGTTCTTCTCATTAGCATCAGTTTGTATAAGCCTCTCCAGGTAAATATGAAGTCCATCTGCTGCTCATTTCTTATAGCACAATAGTATTCCATTACATTCATATACCACAACTTGTTTAGTCATTCCCCAATTGATGGCCATCCCCTTAATTTCCAATATTTTGCCACCACAAAAAGAGCTACAATAAATATTTTTGTACATATGGGTCTTCCTCCCACTTCTATGATCTCTTTAGGATACAACCCTAGAACTGGTATTACTGGATCAAAGGGTATGCAATTATTTATAGTCCATTGGGCAAAGTTCCAGATTGCAATCCAGAATGGTTGAATCAGTTCACAACTCCACCAATAATGCATGTGTTCCAAATTTCTCACATCCATCATTTTTCATTTTCCTGTTTTGTCATCTTAGCCAATCTGACTGGTGAGAAGTAGTACCTCAGAATTGTTTTGATTTGCATTCCTCTGATCAGTAGTGATTTAGAGCATTTTTTCATGTGCTTACAAATATCTTTAATTTCTGCCTCTGAAAAATGCCTGTTCATATCCTTTGACCATTCATCATTTGGATAGTGACTTTTATTCTTATAAATTTGACTCAATTCCCTGGATGCTTTTCCCACTAATTCAAGATTTTACTCTGGATGGGACATTTATCTTTGGGTTTTCTGGGTCAGGGAGGGGGAATATGAGCAACTAGGTTTTATTCTGCCATCTTGACTCATGGAAGTTCATGTCTGTGATTTTTAAACATCCAGGCTGCAGGCTTGTTGCCCCAAGAGAAGATGCTGTTCCTGCTGCGGGCCCTGCATTTTCTCTTACCCAGCTCCAAGGATTCTGTGTTCTGTGTTGAGATGCCTGCAAATTGCCCTTGGGGTGGGTGAGTCTGCTGGCTGGGGCTCCATCTCACTCTGCTGTAGTCTGCTCTCAGGTCCACATTGGTACAGCCCCTGTGTGTTCCATATTCCTCCTGCCCAGACCTACCTGGGCACTTTCCTGGGCTGGGAATCTGCCACCCTCTGAATCCCAGTGGGTTCTGTCACTCTAAAATCCATTCAAATACACCTTTTTTAAGTTTAGCAAGATAATCATTGGAGGAGCTTAGAAAACTTACTGCTTCCTTTCTATCATATTGGCCCCGCCACTTTCATCTATTTTTTGCAGGATTCCTACAGTTTGGATTTTCCTAAATTACTGTGTGATACTTTCAAAATGATTTGTTTTCTAATCCATAAAGCAAACATTAGGTATTCATATGCTTGGTGTTTTTGGAAGTTCCCAAATTATATGAAAACCACTGACACAAAAGCCAAGCCAATGTCGTTTGTTGTAGTTCTTAATATTTTTCTCTATATAAGATATTATGACCTATTTCAAAATCATATATATGTATATACACCCAAATATATGTACATATATGTATATATATGTGGAGAGAGAAATATATATATATATATATATATGTGTGCATATATATATATATATATATATATATATACAGAGAGAGAGAAAGAGAGAGAGAGAGAGAGAGAGAGAGAGAATCAGATGAAAATTGCCCAATATGATTCCCTTCTGCCCAAAGTAAATAGTATTTTTCTATACCTGAGGGACTGAAATGCTTACTAGATGATGCATCAGCTTTTTGCCAGGCGCCTTGTATAGTGCATCTATACTTGCCTTGAGGTGCAAAGAAAGAATGCCATCATTCCCCAGATATTTTCCAATTTCCATTCATTTAACTGCTACCTCAGTTAAGTTACATGCTCACCAGGTTTGAGAATACTTGTCATTGTATTGGTGACATGAGTGAAGTTATGTATAATCCCTCAAGACATATTTTCCACTTGACTTCACTATGTCTATGTGATTATAAAAGTCACATCTCAAAAGTAAAAGAAATTGCATCAACTGAATTTGAATGAAAAGTTATATTGCAGCTGTAAAAGAATCATTCATATTAGAAATCCTTCAGCAAAATATTTATATTCAAGAATGTTTCCTCATGTTGGCAATTGATAGGATGTTTTCCCCCTTATTAATCTTAAATTTTAAATAAAACCATAGAGATGATTTGGATTTGGAGGGTACTCCAAGAAGCATATTTCTACTTTTATTGTGAATATGTAAATAATAAAATGTTATCTCACATTTATATAACACTTTATTACAAGGTTAGCAAAGGGTTTATGAAGAATTTCTCACATTCTTTTCCATTCAGAATTTATTTATTTATTTTTAACTTTCAACCTCCATTTCCACAAGATTGAATACCAAATTCTCTCCTCATCTCTCCCCTACTCCCATCCCAAAATGGTGAGCATACTGATTACCCCCTCCCCCATCTTCCCTCCCTTCTCTCTCCCTTCTTATCTCGCCTCTTCTTGCAGTACAAGATACATTTTCTTATCCCATTGCCTGTATATTTTATTTACTAGTTGCATGTAAAAACAAATTTTAATATTAGCTTTTAAAACTTTGAGTTTCAGATTCTCTCCCTTCTTCCCTACTCACCCACCCCCATTGAGAAGACAAGTAATTCAATATAGGTTATCCATGTATAGTTACGCAAAGCATTTCTCAGTAGTCATTTTGGGAAAGACTAGCTATATTTCTCTCCATCCTATCCCACTCCCCATTTATTGTTTTCTCTCCTTTGACCCTGTTCCTTTTCAAAAACATTTGCTTCTGACAATCCACTCCCCCAATCTGCCCTCCCTTCTGTCATCCCCACTCTTATCCTACTTAACCTCTCCCCTCCACTTTCCTGTAGGGTAAGATATCCAATTGAGTGTGTATGTTATTCCCTTCTTAAGCCAAATCCAGTGAGAGTTGACTCATTCCCATATACCTCCCCACTCTTTCCCTCCATTGCAACAGATTTCTCTTTCCTCTTTTATGGGAAATAATTTACCCTATTCTATCTCTCTCTTTCTCCTTTTCCCAATATATTCCTTTCTCACCCCTTTATCTTATTTTTAGTTATCATCCTTTCATATTCAACTAACCCTGTGCCCTTTGTTTATATATACATACATACATACATGCATACACACATACATATATATATGTATGTGCATCTATATACGTATATATAAAAATATAAATATAAAAACAAATTATATATATGTATACATATATCTATATAATCACTTCCACTATCCTAGTATTGAGAAAAGTCTCATGAGTTACAAATATCATCCTTGTACAAAGGAATGTAAGCAGTTCAACTTTAATAAGTCCCTAATGATTTCTCTTTCCTTCTTACCTTTTCATGCTAATCTTTATTGTTGTATTAGAAAGTCAAATTTTCTGTGTGGATATAGACTTTTCATTATTAATACTTGAAAGTCTTCTATTCCATTGAACACCCCCCCTCCTTGAGTTTTATACTCAGTTTTACTGATAGATAGCCCATTGCTCATACAAAAACTGAGTAAAATTTTTGTGGTTACATGTAAAAAGGAAATTATCCCTCAGGAATTCAAGAATGCTTCCACTGTCTATCTTTATAAAGGTAAAAGAAATAGATTGTCCTGTGATAACCATTGGATGGTCTCTCTGTTCGTCATTGCTGGACAGAGTCGTGCCAGAGTCCTTCTTAGTAGGCTGATCCTTCACCTGGAAGATGATCATCTCCTGAGAACCAGTGTGGCTTCACAAAAGGCTGATGAATGGGCAATATATTATTCACCACACAGGAGCAATGCCAGGAGCAGAAGAGAGGTCAATACACAACATCTGTAGATCTGCCCAAAGCCTTTGATGCAGTAATGAGAGCTTATGAAAAATTATGTCAAAATTTGGTTGCCCAGAGAAGTTCATCAGCATCATACATCAATTTCATGATGACATGCTTTCTCAGTTTCTTGATTATTGATGATATTCTCATAACTTCTAAGCCACCAATAATCTGAAACTAGGCTCTGTGTTTGCTCCCATGCTTTTGACTATGATGTTTTCAGTCACATTGTCAAATGCCTTCAATGAGGACAAACATGGGAACAAGGTCAGCTACTCTACTGAAGGTAATTTCATCAACTTGAAAAGGCTACTAGCCAAGACTAAAACAGAGTGAGTGTTGGTGATTTTTTTCTGGCAAATCATTGTGTACTCACTGCAATCTCTGAAGCTTAGAAGCAATAAAGTATGAATTGGTTCTCTGCTATTTATGTTAAATTTGGCCTAACAATTAACACCAAGAAAACACAGATGCTTAAACAGCTAGAACCTAGAACCATCAGTTACAGCAGATGGAGAAGTTTTGAATACTGTGGATAAGTTCTCCTTGGTAGTATACTTTCTAGGAATGTACACATTGACCATAAGGCTGATGCACACATTGCCAGAGCTAACTCAGTATTTTTGATGCTCCAAAGAATGTGTGGGAGAGAAGATGCATTGGACTGACCACCAAGCTGAAGGTCTACAGAATTATTGTGCTGACCTCATTGTTGTATGCCTGTGAAATCTGAACAGTATGCCACTTCTATGCCAGGAAGCTGAATCACTTCTATTTGAATTGTCTTAGGAAGATTCTGAAGATCACTTGGCAGGAATAAATTACCAGATACTGAGGTCCTTTCTCAAATTAAGCTACTAAGCATTCAAACTCTACTACAAAGAGAGCACCTCCAATGGACTGGCCACATTGTTCAAATGTACACTTGCCAAAAGACTATTTATGGAGAACTCACACAGTACAAGAACTCACATGGTGGTCATAAAAAATAATAGAAGGACACTCTCAAAGTCTCTCTTAAAACTTTGGAATTGATTGTATAACATGTCAAATATTGGTACAGGAACACTTAGTACAGCATGCCCTTATCAGTGATGCTGCTGTGCACTTCAAGTCAATCAGAATTTAAATAGATGAAAAGAAATGCCAAATGTGCAGATTTAGAGAATCCACCCCAAATGTTCACATGGATTCTTTGTGCTCTACCTGTGGTAGAACATTCCAAGCTAATATTGATCTGATTAACCACATTTGGACACATTGTAACTTGACTCTAACATAATGATGTTACTTTGGGCCAACAATGTACCAACTAGCATTTTTATATATTTTCCCTTTTCCTTTCCCTTACTTATTTCTTCTTTCCTCAGCTATTTTCATAGCCTCCTCAACCAGCCATTTTTCTTTTTCTTCCTTCCTTCCTTTTTCTTTCTTTCCTTCTTTCTTTTCTTCTTTCTTTCATTCATTCATTCTTTCTTTCTTTCTTTCTTTCTCTCTCTCTCTCTCTCTCTGCTGCCTTTTGTATAATTTTAAGAAACTGTCTATAGTTCTTCAGCACTATATCTAATCCTTAAAATCTATTAATCAATTCCACTTCATATTCATGATGGATGTTTTATTTAGGCCATACCTATGTGGTCAGATGTTTTCACCTACTTTCTTCAATTTAAGTCTGAATTTTACAATAAGAACTCATGAAGTGAGCCACAGTCAGCTCTGTGATTTTAAATGACTGTAATAGAGCTCCTCCACCTTTGGCTGTAAATATAAAATGAGTCTGATTTCTTAATTGGAGGGCTATTTATGTCCATGTATAGAGTAACCTTCTGGGTGTTGAACAAGAGTATTTATTATGACTGTGTATTATTTTGATTAAACTTTACTAATTTCTGCCTTGTTTCATTATCTACTCCAGGGCCATATTTGGCTGTTATTCCAATTATCTTTTCATTTCCTACTTTATCATTCTAATCCCCTCTGATAAATGTGACATTTTTTGGTGTTATTTCTAGAAGTATTGTGGTCTTCATAGAACTAATCAGGTTTAACCTCTTCAACAACAGTGGTTGGAGCATAGATTTTTATTACTATGATATTGAATGATATGTCTGGGATTTGAATAGAAGGCAATCTGTAATTTTAAAAAATTATACCAAATACTGCTTTTCTCACTCTCCTAATGACTCTAAAGGCTATTCCATATCTTCTAAGGTATTCTTGTCCCCAGTACTATATGAAATGGTCACTTGAAATAAATTCACCATTCCCATCCACTTAAGTTAACTGACAACCAGTATGTTGATGTTCAATTTTTCCATCTCCTATTTGATCCTATCCAACTTGCACTCCAGGTTCCTTTGCAATCTTGATCTCAATAACACCAGTACTTCCTTTTATCACCAGATGAATCTACAGTTGAGCATCCTTTTGGCTTTGGTCCAGTTGATTCATTAGTAGTGGAGATACTTGTAATTTCCTTCCACTCTTTATACATACACACTCATACACATGTATTTATGTATGTATGTATGTACACACATGTGTGTTTATATGTATGTGTGTTATGCATATATATGTGTATATATATATTAAATTAATTCGATTTATTTACTTTTAGTTTACAAGATTCAATTCTGCAATCCCTTGAGTTTCAGATTTTCTCTCCTTCCTTCCCCTTCCCCCCATGGTGGCATGCAATCATGTATAGGATCAGCAAATACTTTCACATTCTACAATAGTTTGGTTATATAGAAGGATTGAAACCAGTGAGAGATCACTGGGAAAAAAAGCAAAACCAAACATGAAAAAGAGAGATTGCATGTTTTGCTTCAGTCTCCATTTAAACTATAGTCTTTCTAGATCTTTCTCTGAGTTTAGATATCTATTTCCATTCTGAGGCTTGTAGAGTTGTCTTTTAGCTGTGCCTTGTTGAGGATATTCCAGTTTATCAAAGTTGGTCATCACATGTAGGATGTGTCTGTGATTGTGTACGAGTTTTTCCTCGTTCTGCTCTTCTCACTTAGCATCAATTTGTATAAGCCTCTCCAAGTAATTATGAAGTCCATCTCGTTCCCATTTCTTATAGCACAATAGTATTCCATTACATTCATATACCATAACTTGTTGAGCCCTTCCCCAATTGATGGGCATCCCCTATATTTCCGGTTTTTTGCAACCACAAAGAGAGCTGCAATAAAGATTTTTGTACATATGGGTTGCTTTCCCACTTCTGTGATATCTTTGGGATATAATCCTGACAGTGGTATTTCTGCGTCAAAGGGTATGCAATTATTTATAGCCCTTTGGGCATAGTTCCAGATTGCTCTCAAGAATAGTTGTATCAATTCACAACTCCACCAACAATGCATTAGTGTTCCAATTTTTCCACATCCTCTCCAGCATTTGTCATTTTCCTGTTTTGTCATCTTACCCAATCTGAGTGGTGAAATATGGTACCCCAAAGCTGTTTTGATTTGTATTTCTTGAATCAATAGTGATTTAGAGCATTTTTCCATATGCTTAAAGATATGTTTAATTTCCATCTCTGAAAATTGCCTGTTCATATCCTTTGACCATTTATCAATTGGGGAATGACTTATATTCTTATAAATTTTACTTAATTCCCTGTACATTTTAGAAATGAGGCCTTTATCAGAGATACTGGTTGTAAATAGTCTTTCCAAATTCCCCACTTCCCTCTTAATCTTGGTTACATTGGCTTTGTTTGTACAGAAACTTTTCAATTTA
>CM053585.1:58401611-58417264 GCA_028646515.1 Pseudochirops corinnae
GGAGCATATTGATGGCCAGTTTGTAAGAGCACTGAGCAAAGTTGAGACTTTTCTGGGGCATGGGCTGTCTAAACAAGAGATAATTTTTGCTATAGAGAAAAATTCTCATTCCCACACATGATCAAATTTGAACATAGCCTAAACTGTGCTGAGGATACAAAGGAATCTCTCAAGTCTTTAGCATTCTATTGCTCCCAAATAAGGCTGGTGTCATAGGATTAAAATCATTGATTCCCCACCAATAAAATACAATTTTAAATATTACCTGTCCAAACCTTTCAGTTTCAGATATTTTTTTTAATTTATCTATTTACTCATTCATTATATGTATATTTATTTGTTTTGTGAGGCCTGACCATGATTTAGAAGCGCATCATAAAATAACTACCTTAATTTTGTTTTCAGGCAAGGATAGAAAACTGAAAAAAGCAACATCCTGTTGTAACTGAATATCGTATTTGTCCAACCTCTCCTGTTCACCTCTGAAAGTTACAAATCTCATGTGAATAATTGCAATTGTTTTAGAAATCTTTTCACATATCTTAAAACTCTACAAATCCATAGAGTTTCTTTTAGACATATTAGGCACTCTGTTGATTGATAATAGTAAAATAATAATTACCACTATTATTCCTCATAATAATGATGCTTTAAAATGTTTAAAATGTAGGAATGAAAATGACCATACTAATTGATATTTACAAAGTCCTTATTTTGCCATACACTGTCTTAGGCACTATAAAATTATTTCCTAATTTGATCCTCACAAAATCCCTATCAGGTAGCTACTCTTACTATCCCCATTTTACAGACAAGGAAATTGAGGTAGAGAGGTTGTGTGACTTGCCCATGATCACAGAGTTAGTAAATGTCTAAGGTTGAATTTGAACTCAGGTCTTCTTGACTTCAGGCCTTGTGCTCTATCCACTGTACCTAGCTGTTCATATAGAATATATAAAGTGTGCTCTGGTGGAGTAGTATTATTCTTCCCATTTTACAGATGTAGAAACCGAGGCCCAGATGGGTAAGCAACTATTTGCTCATAGTTATATCCCTATTAAGTTTTAAATCTGAAATTTCATTATATTGAAATGGCATTGGCAATGCTCATGGTTACCTTGCAGGCAGAATATTCCTCTGACTTTTATTAAGACAAAAGGATAGGGACCTAATTACTATGATTTTCCATTCACATATCAGATCAGTGAAGCCAGCAATATACCTGTCACCATATAACAGATCTGTAATTCAATTTCCAATAAGATATCAATGGAATGATGTAAATTTTCTGATTTCTCACCATTAGATTCAAATTGCTTGTAATTTCCACCTACATGTTAATTCACATAATATTTTAGTTGGTCAAAAGATTATTGTTATATTTGCAAACTGAAAATTTCATAAATAGGAAAGGAATTAATTCATTCCCCAGAAGGATTTCCCCCTACTTTGCAGAGCTTATTTCAGCTTTCAGTGCACATTGAAGTTGTAAATCAAAGTCTTCAGTGTATGTTCAGACACAGGTAAAAAGCGCTAAAGTGTAAGGATGTAATCAGGAATGAAAAGAAGCCTTAATCCTTAAAGATTGTTTCCTTGGATAAAAAGGAATAGAAAAAAAAAATAATTTCATACAAAATTGTCAGAGGGAAATACTGAAGGTAGCATAATTTTCTCCCAAAATTGAGATGTTTCCTTGCATTCAGGGCCAGGTGACTGTCTTCATTAAGGACTTTGGCAAATAACCATCCTACATCTCAATCTACCATACTTATGACTTCCCATGCCAAAATAGCCCTCTCTGTCTCCCCTATAATTGTTGTCTTTCCAAAATAGAATTTGATTTCTTTGATGTTAAAGGGTGCTTGGCTATTGGAATTTTTGCAAAAGTGTTTAGCTTTGTGCTTGCAACATAGTAAGCCCTTAGTAAATTATTTTTAAATGAATTATTCTTTCACTCATTCACACATCCAGACACAAATCCAGTTCCTGTCTTGCCCATAGAATTGTTCTGTTCTCTCTCTGTCTCTCTTCCTGTCTCTCTCTGTCTGTCTCTGTCTGTCTCTCTGTCTCTGTCTCCCTTTCTTTCTGTCATCTAGACAAACTAATCTCCCCATTATTCCTTGAACAGAACATTCCATCTCCTATCTCCATTCTTTCCCACAGATTGATTTCCAAGCCCTGAATAAGCTCTACCTGTTAGACTCACCAATTTCTTTCAAAGATCAATTCAGGTGCTACTGCCACCTTTTACATAAACTCTTTGTTGATTCCACCAGCTGCCAATATGCACTTCCCAAAATTATTTTATATTTATTTTGCACACATTTTTATATATGTAAAAGATCTCTCCCCTGGCAGAATGCAATCTCATAGTGGATAGATACTGTTTCATTGACTTTGTGTCCCTAGCATCTAGCACAGTGCTAAACAATTAATGGTGTTTATTAAATGATTGAGTGTTGATTAAGTTACACTAACAAGGCATACTTTGTTAGACCCTCTAATGAGAGTCAAACTGTCTCTGTCTCTGTCTGTATCTTTCTCTCTCTCTCTCTCTCTCTCTCTCTCACACACACACACACACACACAGACACACACAGAAAATACAAATAAAGTAGAATTCTAAAACTCTCTTCATTATCTAATTAATTATACAGAAGTGCTAGGGCCATCTGAGGTATCTAGCCTTATCTAGTGTTCCATGGGGAAGCAGCAAAGTATAATGAAAAATATTGGAGTATGTACGTAATGTCCTGTATTTGATTCCCAGTCCTATTAGTTAACAGGTATATAATCTTGCAGAAGTAATTAACTGATTCAGAGAAGCACACTAATTTGTAGTTTATCTAGTCAAATTCTTCATTTTTTTTTTTTGAGGAAAAAATTCAACCAAAATCTGAGACACTGAGATATTAAATGCCCTATCCAAGTTGTTGATAGAGCAAGCAGTAGAACAGCAACTTAAATTCAATTCCTCTGACTATAAATTCAATTCTTTCTCTGCCGCACCATATCTTGCAATTCTTACTCTCAATCTGTAGACCTATAATAATGTCGTGCTTTGGGGAGGCACAAGGCACACAGACTTAGGGAAGTTCAGAAAACCAAAGGGCATTATCAGAAAAGATGGCAGTCTTCCTTATCTACTACTTTAATTGCCAAAAGGAAAAGTGCAAGTTACACATTGGTTAGGAGAAGGGATTATACTTATGGCATTAGTCTTGGGAGAGAGGGGTCCTACCAAGCAGATATAGTTACCTATTCAGACATTTCTTTGTACATTACTGCAAATTAATGAAATGAGTCAGACAAAAACAAACAAAATAATTAAAATTTAGAAATAGATGCCAAATTAGAGTTATCCTTAGCCCTGGGCAACATCTCATGTGTCTAAAGAAAGTAGTGGCCCTGGTTGAGAAGTTTAGCACAACCAGACAAAAAGCAACAAGAGACGGCCAAACAGAGAAAAATGTTGCAAAGAATGCAGCAATTTTAAAAAATTTTTGGCAAATGGAGACATATAATTCTGGGGTGAAAGGGAAGGTGGACATACAACATGTAGTCTTCTGCAAATCTGATTATATTGAGTCACCCAAGATTAATTAAATATTTTAGTTTTGATGGAATTCTTATTGGGATCAAGCAGGACCAAGCATGGGAGATGAGGGTCAGTGCAGCTCTCACTTGGATTGTTGGTCAAACTGGTACTAATTCATGACAGGGAGAACATAGGGTCCTGGCCAATATTCATAATCCTGGGTAGAAAGAAAAGAGGTCTTACTCTTACATGTTGACTCAGGGTTGTTAATTTTGTTTTTGTTTGTCTTTAGGTCCCAGGACTTCATCCTTTAGCTAGACGGGGAGATCATTCTATTTTTTTTTTTTTTTTTACAGTTAGCAAGGGAAAACAAAACAAAACTAGAATTTTTCTAAAGTATGCCAGATACATCACAGTAGCCAAATGGAACATATATTTCAAACAAGACTCTGACAATATAATGGCAATGGGAATTTGAAGATCTTCCCTGCCCCTTCATAGGCTTAAATGAATTTGAGGACCTTTCCTGATTAGAAAATATACTCTGACCCTAATAGGCTGATTGTGGTCATGTGGACCTAATTGTGATAAGAAGCTTGTTTTTCAGGAATGCCCTTACCTTGTTACTTTGTGATTGGGAAGTACATCACAAGGATTGTGATGTTCTCTGATCCTGGAGAATACTACATATACCTCTGAGATGAAAGATTTTGCTTTGGGGCTCACTTTAGGAGGAGTTGTATGATTCGGCCACATGATACTCTGAGCAGTCATTGAGGCTCCCAGCTTTGTAAACCCAGATGTTGGTGCTTTTCTCTTTGGAACTAACTCTATGTATGTGATGTTTAGCTAGAAGCCCTGTCTGTTGAATTGTTTTATTTTCTCTGTCTGTATTTTTGATGCTTGTAACTTCTATTTGTATTCTATGAAGTCCAGGGTGCTGACTTTTTCACCAGGATGAGGTAAATGACATATATTTTATTAAAGTAAGATTGTTAGTCCCTTTTTGAGATGCTTTCCTTTGGAAAAGCAGATCTAAGAACCTGTGCTAGCAGCCATCCTACTAGCATGCTCACTGTTACAGAGAAGTATAATTTTAAATATAATTCACAAACATAATTTACTTTCACCAAAAGACTCAAGATCTAAGATGATTCCCCACTTTGTGAACTCCTTGCAACCTTAGTGAGGTCAGAAGATGCTTATGTGATATTCTCCCCCTGGCCTAGTAAAATTATTCACATTAATACAAAGGAAAGTGGATGAGAGTGAAAGCTCTTGTACATATAGATGTTACCCAGTACCTAGCATTGACTCATGGTTCAATAGAAAGACTTTTTTCATGTCAAATATTTGATAATTGTTTAATTTCTCTTTTTATAAATTTCAGTGCTATTCTCACTTTCTCTGTGTACACACACACACACACACATACACACACACATATACACACATATTCTACATTTTTAAAATTAATCTGTACCAATCATTAAATTCAAGCTCCTAAAATTTAATTTCTGTTATTTCTTTTGACAATGAACAATAATGATCATTAATAATTAATCTTCATGTATGTCTTTAAATTTAAAATTTTTGCATAATGAATAGATAGTAGGTCTTATTTCTAGGCAGTCTTGGGTCCAGATTTCACTTCTATATTTGTGACGATAAGCCAGTCATTTACAAGCTTAAGGCTTTATGAAATGAAGATGTTACAGAAAAAGTGCCTGATTTCGCTGTTAGAAGGAGTTTCCTCACTTGAAATTTCCCTATAAAAAAGTAGTTACCAATCTAGTCCCTGACTTTATACCTTAAAAGAATTTGTGTATATTATTTCATCTGATCATCCCATACTATCAACCCTGTGAAGTCCCTGTTTTATTATACCCATTTTATAGATGAAGAAACATGAGTTGAAAGATGTTGAGTGACTTCCTTAGGGAAAAATATATAGCAGGTATCAAACTATTTAGACACAAAGACCTGAATATATCATGTCAAAAACACTTACTGAATGTATGAAAATGAGGAAGTCACTTACCTCTCTTTGCCTCAGTTTATACATGGGGTAAAAAAGGAATAACAGTATGATCTTGCTTACTACTTGCTATGTGACTCAAGTGGGATAATACAAGTAAACAATTCTTTTACAATCCTTAAAAAGGGATGTAAATATACTCTATTAGCAATGCTTTTGAGTTGATCCTCAAAAATATAAAATATTATGATTGTCCTTCTGGTTATCATGTTTTTGGATAGACAAATGATAGAAAACATAGTAATATAGACAAAAGATAGAAAATAAATAAGAAAGATAGAAAGACATTTGTTAAGCATTTACTATGTCAGATATTACTATGCTATGTTCTGGGGTTATACATGTCAGTCCACAAGAGAGTGTATACTATAAAGAAACTTACATTTTGATAGGGAAAGACAAAATATAAAGTAGATCTGGAAGTGACAGTGAGAAAGGGTACCAGGGAGTGTAGACTTCTGCTTTAAAGGTAGAAAAATTGGGAATGTAATTTTGTGAATGTAGCTGGTATTGAAATGAACATGTCAAGAAAAATTTGGGACCATGCTATTTCTTAGAGATTAGGATGGATTGTATCAAATTACTATCTTTCTCAAGATTTGAAGAAACTCTATGGTAAACCTTAGATATGCATAGATATCAAAGATAGGACTAGAATCCTAGATCAATTTGATAACAATTTTGTTACTGTTGTTGTTGTTGTTGCTGCTGCTGCTGCTGTTGTTGTTGTAAACTTCCAGATTTTTCTAACCTGTTCCAGGGTGAGAGGGAATTGTCTAACGATTCTTCTTAAACCACCTAGAAAAATATAGCAAGATAACTGCCAAAAAATGATGGAGAAAGGAATAAAATTGGATTCTTCCTATGGGGAAAAGTAAGAAATAAATATCTTTGTCATTGTCTCTTCTTTTGGTCATACAATGAATGCAGCCCGGAGACCTAATTATTTGAATACTTGAATATTTCAGGGATCCAAGCTATTATTAGTGTGGAAACTCACACTACAATGGATGATGATTGAAATCACTCTCATTAGGGGCCTGATCACTCTTGGTCCTTTTGGTGACCAAGCAGAGCAGGTTTAATCTATTTTCTACTAGATATTCCTATAGGCCCTTTGTGACATATCATATTCCCCTAAATCTTCTCTTCCAAAAGGTATATATATCCCTAACTGACATTTATGGGACATGAATTCTATGACCTCCAGCATTTTAATTTACATTAGCATTTCATTAATTTCATTTTCCTTTCATTAATTTTCACTGACATCTCTCCCTCAAGAATTAGAAATGCCTAATTTTTGGGAAATGATTATAAATATTGTGAAATTTAATTAAATCAGGCAAAACATTTCTTTTAAAAATAGTATTTCATATAAAAAACCTCTAATAATATTTTTTCAATTTTTGTTCATTTCACTTGATCAATTGCAAATTGACATTCACAATTACAGACTGAATTTTCTTTTAATCTTTTATTTTGGCAGGAGTGATCTGTTTGTTTGCAAATGAGTAGTTTCACTCACTTGAGTTAGAACCATAACTAAATCAGTATAATTATGGCTTTAGAGCAGTGCCCCAATATCTTATAGTCAGCATTCCTTACACTGCAATGCCATAAAATGTCACTTTTAAAGTTCTCTTAATCTCATGGCATCTGTCTTACTCCACCACTATACTCCTCTGCCTCCTTCCTTTACCACTTTCTCCAACTTCATTCATCATACAGTGGACAGACTGTGCTGCAGTTTTAGTGAGGATTGGGCTATATTATTTATGGAGATTTCTTTCTTATTCAATACATTTAATCAGGAAATCTTATCTTCTTCCATACTACCATCCTCTCATAACTGCTAAAAAATAAAATTACTTGTCATGACTCAGATTTGAAGTATAATATTTATATCACTTAATGGATATAAGCTAGAAAGTATCAACTTATCTATTTTCCAGTCAGGCTGGTTCATTGTTTTTGGTCTAATGTAATTTCAGCACATAGATATTTTTTTTAAAGTCACATGCTCAATCAGTAGGCATCAATTAAGCAGGAATAATAATAATCCAGGCACTGTCATAAGCCTGGGGAACACAAAAACAAAAGAGAAATATATTCCTCCAAGTGACACACACACATTTCCAAAATAAAGTGTAACCAGAAACCAAAAATAAAAGCAAATTAATTCAATCATTGTGGCTAACATAACTTTTCTTTTTTTTTCAAGTAACTAATAATAATTTGGAAGAAGCTGTAAGTTCTGAACATATCTATATCAAACAACCTATAGCAAAAATTAACTTTTCTGTAATTATTCTTTAACAAAATAAATAATGGATAAAACAATCTCAAGAAACTTTTCAGTGTAAAACCAGATCAAGAAAGCAAAAGAAGATATTGAATAAGGCCTTATAACTGAAGGCACTACTACACCCTTGTTCTCTCAGGTGGGCCTGTTATATACTGATAAATGCCCTATATTTAGAATTTAAAACCCTGGATTTGAATTACACCCCTGCCCTGTAAGATACCTTTGTGACCTTGGAGGCAGTATTTTCAACTCAGTCTTGTGGTTTGTAGAGAAGGTTGGGCCAGATGACCATTGCGAAGTTTTCCTACTATCCATTTATAATGGCAAGCAAAGTAGTACTCTGCTGCTTATTTCAGCTATTCAAGTGTCTTTGAACCTCACCTTTGATTGTATCAATAGTTTCTTTTGGGAAAAGTATACATTGTATCACTTAATTGGCCTAATGGAGTTTGAAGACCTTTCCTACCCTTAATCACATGGAGCCCATGGTGGGAGGTACTTGCCAAAGAGTTGAACAGAGAGAGTGGAACAGAAAGGATGGAAAAGGGAGGAGCAGATCAGAGAAAAGCTCTAGCCGAGCTGGGAGTGAATAGAACTAAGAGAGCAAAGAGAGGGAATGTTTGTGACGTTGGCACTCTGTTCTGTCTGTGTTAATGTTACTTTGTCAGAATGAAGCCTTATGTCTGTTGAAAGAGTTTACTATTGTCACAGAAGTCCTTAAAGAGGACTTTACTGTTGTCACAGAAGTCCTGGGATTTTATTGTTGATTTGTATTTGATTTCTCAGACAGGAGCCTTGTCTGTTGATTTATGTTACTTTGTCAGACAGAAAGTGAATTGAGATGATAGTGCTTACAATGTGTGTAAATATTGTTGTAGCTCTGTTAAGCTTAATGTGTATAAATATTGTTGTAGCCCTGTTAAGTTTTGTTTTCCTAGAAAGAAGAACTGCAAAGAGGTTGGAATGTAGCTGTCCCTGTGAGCTGAAATATAGAAGCAGAATGGACAGCTGCTTACTTGTGAATCCAGGCATAAGCTGGGAGTGGTGGAACCTTAAAAAAAAGGTGAGGGGTTTGGAAGCCAGCCTCAAGTCAAGATGAAAGAAGACTTTACTTGGGTACTCTGTGTTGACTGGTGAGATTGTGACTTACTGTGACCTAGAGGTGGATGGTGTTTGTATTTTCTGCTACCCTTTAAGGATGATTGGTTTAAGGTTGTTTGGAAGCCAGCCTCCAGTCAAGACAAAAGGGACTTTACTTGCATATTGTGTACTGACTGAGGAAATTGTGACTTACTGAATGATATGCTTTGTTTAAGACTATGTGGCGACCATAGTAATAAGTTCTTATATTGTTGTGAATATTGTGCTTTAGTTTCTTGAACATTTTGCTTTAATTTATTGCTGAATAAATAGAGTTCACTATACTATGAGATTAGATCATTAAAGTTATTCACAGCAGCAGTCCTCAGAATAACTACTCGTGATGGGGATTACACCATTCCATAAAGATGTGTTCTGTGAACAAGTGAAGTTCCAATTGATTTTCCTTTATTGATAGTTGTGCAGATGGTCTAGAAACAGATTGTTATAAACACTTACTTAAGCTTCAGAATAACAAGATTAGTCAGGGAAATTTTTCAGAAGTTTATTTTTAAAAATTCTTCTGGAGAATTATTTGCTTAATGTTTTCAGCTAAAAAAGAATTTAATCAAAAGCTCAGGTTCAGAAAAACAAAAGTGTCATAGAAATAGACTCAGAGATTTAGAGTAGACTTATATTTAAGAGTCAATGAAATTTTGAGCTTGAGAAAAAATATTTGAGGTTACAGAAATACAACAGATTTGAAACAATCTGTGTTAGAAGGTAAGAGGGATTTATTTAGCACCTCCTATATATTAGGCACTGGACTAGGTTCTGGCAATACAAAAAGTGAAGGAGATAGCCCCTGCCCTCAAGAAAACTATTCTTTCCTCCACCCTCCAGGAATATAGAGTGTGTGTATACAGACATACACACAGGAGTAAGTATATATTATATACATAAATATACACAAAATAAATACTTACAATATTTTTCTGGAGAGGGGAATAACAACTGGAGCAATCAGAAAGTTTTTTCTATAGGAGGTGTCACTTATCCTGAGGCCTGAATGGCAATAGTCCTGATATAGAACAATTTGCAAAGCTCATGCTCAGGGTTTAATTATTTTGCTCAATTTGGTTTTTTTACTACATCACCATAGCTAATAGCTATGGGGAGATGGTCCTTCTAGTTAGTGTGTCACTCTGGATACATTAAATAATGAATGTGTAGATTGCAATCTATTGGCCATCAAAGACAGCCATTTTGGCAACATAGACATAAAGTTGTGGGCATACTACCAAGGCACTGGACAACTATACCTTAAGAGATTCCTCTGAATTAGAAACAAACGTGTATTTCTCATGATATTTTGGGCTGTAGAAATCTCTTCTTTTGGCTGTGTACATCAAAATGATGACAGCTCTGATATCCATGAAAAGAGAAAGAAAATTTATCAACCTTCTTATTAATTACAATTTGATGGCCTATTTGAAAGTTGCAAGTGATCTCTTAAAGCCATGCTAATGAGGTGGCCTTTAAGATGACAGAGATTTGTGGCTGAATCAACTCTTTGTTACTTTGAGTTTTAATGAGTGTTTTTCCCCCTTTTCAGGCAAAGTTAGAGAGAGGATTACAAATGGCATTTCTATTGGATAGCTGCCCTATATTCTACATTTTCCCAATGAGATGGGAGTAAGCAATGGATACATCAGGAAGATATCTGTCCTTCCACCTTCTCTTCAGCTTTTATAGTGATGTGTGGGCATATCAGCCTCAGGCAACCAACAGATAGTGAAGCATGTCCTTTGGAAGCTGATCATTACAGAGCAAAGGAGAATGGACAGAGCATAGTTATGGTCCAACATTACAAATTAATTTACTCAACTGACATTTCAAAGTAAGATTCTACCTTTGTGACCTTTAGAACAATAGATTATATATGTAGGCATTTCGTGTGATGTACAATATATTAAGATTACTAAAGCATTTTGTGGAAGGGGCAAAAAAACCCTCATCTAACGAAAATCTCTTTTCTCATTTAGTAACTTTTGAAATAGCTTAAATCATCTCCAGTATAAAGGTTACACTAATAAATGTCTCATTTCTTTCAAATGCTTTGAAATGTTAAAACTGCTAGGGAACCCATGAAATATTGTACATTAAAGAACTTGCATTGAGCAACATTGAATACATCAACTCCACTTTCTTAGCCAATGCAGGAGAGAGAGGTTTAAGTCTAATGTCCTGAGTTCATGTCTCAGAGAAATTGCAAGATATAAGGTACTCATTCAGAGCACTGAGTTTCAAAACAATACAAAAATTCAAGTGCCATTATGATCCTGAGTGATACAGTTCAATAAGACTTCCTGTTTTAAATGGAGGCTTCATCTGGATCTGTTAATGTGAAGATATATGTATATCAGATTACATGCCATCTGGGACAGAGGAGGGGGGAGGAGAGAGAAGTGGAGAAAATTTGGAACCCAAAAACTTGTGGAACTGAAAGTTGTAAAGTAAAAATGAACAAATTTAAAAGGAAAAGAAAGAAATGGATTTCTACACTGGATCAACCCATAGTTCTGAATTTTTTAATGTCATTCTATTGTCTACTGAATTAGATATTATTTTATTTTAGTGTTGAAGGTTGTTAATTACTGTGCCCCCATCTTTGTTTTCAGGACTCTCTCTCATTAAGCACACTTTCTACTTCCTACCTCTCCTCACCCAGGATGGATCCCTTGAAAGTAGAGATAGGTGGAGTCTCCAATGTGCACTCTTAGTTTACAAGAAGTAATTAGGGCCAGTTTGCCTCAGTGACTGGCAACATTAGTACAATGATAAAGCTTGCCATATTCCTAATACTTTGTTGCACCCAAAGATGAGTAAACTACCAGAAGCCTTCTCTAGGGTCTTTGCTCTCCTAACAAACCATGATAATTTGTCTGACTCCAGAATGAGCTGGCATAGGGTCATATTTTCAGAATACATTGATCAAGAAAACAATTCCTAAGATGATGATTGATGATTGATGATGATGGTGATGATTAATATTGTGAAGAAAAGCAGTGAGGCAAAATGATCAGACATTTAACTTTAGACCTAGGTTTGTGTCCCATGTCTGATACATACTATCAATTTAAGCTTGAATGAATTGCTTAGCCTGTCAGTTCTTTTAACAGCTAAGAACTTTTATAGAGAAGTGTAATAGTAAGTTACTCACACTAGGGAAATCAAAGGTCATGAAAAAAATGATGGTGGTAACATGAATATATAATTCAAGATTGATATGTACTGTCCCTTCTTTCCTTTTCTCAATGCCACTCCAGATTAATGTCAAAGCAAGTTTAAACAAAGATTAGTGGAACCCACTTCAACCAGGAGCTCCTGAGTTGTAGAGGTCCATCAGTTTTAGCCTCATCAGTAGCAAAGAGTATGGCCATTAGGCAACTTTCAGTTTCTTTATTTATTCCTAACATTTTTAAAAAGTATTGTTTTTCTTTTTAACTATTCTGGCACCTCATTCTCTGTTCCATAGTGTCTAGGGTATCCACAGGAATCTTTATTTAGATAATAATTCATTTACCTTCATACTATAACAATTTTTGAAACTATTTTGATACTTTTTTTCATATTCAATTGAGTCTTCCTTTTATCTTTTACTTTTGTGCTCTTGTCTGTTAGTTTATGTGCTAGTGGTATAGGTTTTCATTCAGGCTCTTTTTCTTAATCTTTTGGTGTTCGTGATTTTTTTTCCTTAAAATTTCCATTTCATGTTTCAGAATTCTCCTTACTCCTTAGTCACTTTCCCTTTGACTTAACAAAATCATAAAAAGGATGAGATATATGTGATATAAAAATTTGGGGGGGAATGGGGAGAAAAAGAACAGGCCAAGACCAGACCTGTGTCTTAAGTAAGCTCCGTGGAGGGGGAGGTCTTTTCACAGCTTTATTTCCAGGTCCCTTTTTATCAGAACTACTACTGTGTTCCCCTCTATTCCTTCACATTAAAGACCCTGTGTACCCTGCCTTAATGTCATTACCCAAGACACCTTTTAAATTCAATTTTCTCTCTTTTTTTCTCCAGGCTAGGCAGATCTAATACCTGCTACTTTGTGGGATGATCAAATTGTGTGGGCAAAATCACTGATGTGGTAGAACCTTTCAACCTTAATAAGTTTCTTCCGATTTCTATTTCCTGCTTACCTTTTCATGCTTCTCTTGATTCTTGTATTTGAAAGTCAAATTTTCTGTTCAACTCTGGTCTTTTAATCAACATTTCTGGAAAGTCCTCTATTTCATTGAATGACTATATTTTACCTGAAGACTGCCACCCAAGACTGCAACCCAGATCCAATAAGGGCAAAGCAAGAGAATTCTGCCTCAGCACCAGCAAAGAGATTCCTGCAATTGCCCTCTAATCAGCAGCTTGGTTCCTCCACCATCTGTGAGCCTGGAGCTCCAAAAGCAGCCATTGCTGCTGCTTCTGCTATAGGTGCCACCACAGCTGCTGCCACCTTCGCCATCCCAGGGGCAGGGGCCAGACCAGACTCTTCTCTAAACCAGGTCCAACAGAGTTTCTCTACTGCGATTTTACTTTCTCTTTGGTGTTTGTGGGTTGGGAAGTCTGGAAACTGGTGCAAAAGACCTTTCCTTTCTACTTGCCAGGCTGACTTCAGCTGGAGATGTATTTCACTCTGTCATTTTGTGGGTTCTGTACTTCTAAAATTTGTTTAGAGTGATTTTTTACAGATATTGTAGGTGATTGCATTAGGCTTAGCAAGGTTAGGTTAGGTTAAGGTTAGAGTTCAAGCAAGTTCCTGCTTTTACTCTACCAGCCTCAAACTTACTTTTTTTTGAAAAATGAATGTTAAAATAAATAAATAAATGAATGAATTATTGCCATGAACATTTTTTAAAATGAAGTATTATCCAAATGTCGAGACATGAGTGGATACTTGCAATCCAAGTTCTGCTGAGTGTGGAAAGTCCACGGTGGTTGCACATTTCATATATTTTCAGACTTTTTCAATTTATTGATTGTCTATACTTATTTTTCTTCTTTTTCTGTGTTAAAAGTAATATTTGCTATTATGAGACATTTCTCCGGGAATGTGTGGGAAATGGGAAAACTATGATGTTGTAAAAGACAAAAGAATTCAACCAAAAACTCTTTTAAGAATGTATTAAGCACTTATCTTGTGAAAGGCATTGTGCTAACTCCACAGAAATACATGTAAAGCAAAATATAATCCCTTCCCTCGAGGAGTTTACATTGTGCTGTTACCTGAGTGAACATACTCAAATATAGATTAGCTTTCAGGTTAGCAAAGGAGAAACTTGGGGAAAGTACTCTATGGAATTCTGAGTAGGAAAATAACATTTTCAGCTGATGCAATCAGGGAAAATTTTCTTAAATTGTCACCTGAACTGAGTTTCAAGGGAATCATAAGATTCTGCCTGGGAAGAAAACAGTTTGAAAATACTGTGACTTATTACTCACACTCTTTGACCAATAAAAAGAGTACATGGTTATGCACAGCTTTTCTCTTTGTTTTTGGTTCATTTAGGTTTTGAGTGAGAATTGATAGGGAAAAAGTGTACAAAACCTGGTGGAATTGGTTGTTTTCATCCAATCCTTCTCTCATCTTATTTTTCAATCCTTTATTTTGTAATATATAAATTAAATTGCTATAAAAAATGACAATTTGCTCCCCCCATCCACAATGAGGGAAAGGAAGAAAGAAAAATCCTTCCAGCAAATATATATAATCAACAAAAATTTTTTGATGCCTAAATATCTTTGGAAAGTTCATGGGAGATAGGAAGGAGTAGAGATTTTCTTACGATGAGACATAAATGCAGGACGTTTCTTAACAATACGTATTTTTTAATTTTTGTTTTTATTTAGTTTACATCATTCATTTCCATGAGATTTCAAGTTACAAATTTTCTCCCTCTCTTTCCCCTACCCGCCACCCCAAAACAGCGATCCCTCTTTAGACACCCTCCCCCAATCATCTCTCTCCTATATCTTCCCCCATCACCCCTCTGACTTTCTGGTAGGGCAAGATGGATCTCCCTACTCCAGTACCTGTATATCTTATTTCCCAGTTTCATGTAAATAATAATAATGATAATAATATCTATTTAACATTTGATTTTAGAATTTTAAATTCTAGATTATTTCCCTTCCTTCCTTGTCACCCAACCTCACTGGAAAGACAAGCAATTCTATACAGGCCATATATGAGTAGTTATGCACACTATCTCCACAATGGAAATATTGTGAAAGACTAACTGTATTTCTCTCTTTCCTATATCACCCTCCACTTATTCTATTCTCTACGTTGTCCCTGTCCCTTTACAGAAGTGTGTGTTTCTAACAACCCTTCGCCCCAAACCTGCCCTCTCCTACATCACCCTCCCTCTCATCCCCTTCCCCCCTACTCTCCTGTAGGCCAAAATACTCACTTTAGAGTGTATGTCTTTCCTTCCCTAAGCCAACTTCAATAAGAGTAAGGTTGACCCATTCCCTTTTGCCTTTCTGTTCTTCCCCTCCATTGTAACAATTATCCCTTCCCTCTTCTACATGAGATTAACCCTGTTCTGTCTCTCTCTATCTCCTCGCATACTATTCCTCTCCCAACTCTCAATTTCACTTTTTAAAATATTATCCCATCCTACTC
>CM053585.1:58423145-58433647 GCA_028646515.1 Pseudochirops corinnae
AAGGAAGGAAGGAAGGAAGGAAGGAAGGAAAGAAGGAATAAAGAAGGAAGAAATTTTGCCAGTAAACCCCAATTTAAATGGGCAGCTTCTGGTCATCAAAATTTACCATCCTTTGGGGAGAAGGAGAGGGAGAGAGGACAAGCTGAGTTATCCAACTAATTGGGTCCACATTCAGGCAGCTCAGTCTACTCATAGGTTGTGTTGGTCCTTCATTTTTGAAGAGGACTGCGCCATCAGGGAAATGGTGGCATGACTCACAGTTGACTTTGCTTTGAGTGAGGGAGGGCTGTACAAGGTCATAAGCCTCAGTTTCTCCTCCAGAGCCATCTGGCTCCAGTGACCAGACATTCATCAGAATGATTAGAGATGATCCAGGATGCAATGGGAGACACTGGCCCTTTTAGGTTAAGGCCCTTTCATGTACTCACTTAGAATGAGGTAAAGTGCATTGAGTCAATAGTCCTCTTAAAGAAATGAGTCAAGCAATGGCCCCATTAATTAGAAAAAAAAAAGAAAAAATCAAGCTTGGAGGGGACGACCCTCAAGGTTGCTGTTCAAAAGAGAAACAGTTACCATTGATACTGACTCTAAGCCAAGAGGGCCCAAAATACAGGCATCAAGCAGAGTTTGGTTAGGGACCCATTGTGATCCAATCTATGAGCTTCAGGGTGAACTGGGTTTAAGGTTTTGTGAAAGACAGGAAGAGATAAAGAAAGAGAAAAAGGAAGCCCTGGGGGCACAGTCAAGATGATGGTATACAAGCAGCAAAACTCCGCAGCTCTCCCCTCAACCACCCCAAATACCTATAAGATATGACTCCAAACAAATTTTAAAGCTCCAGAACTCACAAAGTGACAGTGTATCAAAGCTCCCACTGAAGACAGCCTGGCAGGCAGACAAGAAGGGGTCCATCACAGTATGCTGGAAGCCCATACCAGCACTTTATGACCCCACAGCTGGAGCCCTGGGGCCTCCAGAACAAGCCATTGCTGGAGTGCAAATCACTGGCAGCTGTAGCATTTTCCAGAACTATCAACCTATAAGAAACAGGGACTATGTGAAAGGTCAGTGGAACTAGGATAAATTAGGGGGAGAGTGTCTGGTGAAATGCCCGAGAGCTAGGAGGGGCAGAAGCTGCAGCACTGCAGCTGCCTCCATGTGGCTTCAGAAACTCCCAGCCTGCAGATTGTGGGGGGAGCAGGGAAGAGGGGCAGGAAACGATCATTCAGAGGGTAAGTGCTCTTGCCTTGAGCTGCCTGGATTGGATCATGGTCTTGGGTGGTTGTCCTGAGGTGCATTTTCAATGAGCCAAAGCTGCTGGGGGCTATAGAAATGGTGGCCTCCTAATAGTCCTGACAGCCGTAAAAACCCCAGCAATTTTGGACAGGGCTCTCTCCTCTGAAAGCAGAGTTCTACTGAACCTAAAAGTTAAGTAATTGACTGGCAACATGAGTAGGCAAAGGACACAAAGCAAACCCAGCAATGCAATTTTAGATTCCTTTTTTGGGGACAAAAATATCAAAGCATGAAATGGAAGGCAGACAACACAGTCAGAATTCCTGCACCAAAAGCTCCCAAGAAAAATGCAGACTTGTTACAAGCCATAGAGGAGCTTAAGGAGGATTTTGAAAAACAAATAAGAGAAGAGGAGGAAAAATTGAGAAGAGAAATAAGAATAATGCAAGAAAATCAGGAAAACAGAGTCAACCTGACCGAAGAAAATAACACCTTAAAAAATAGATTAACTCAAATGACAAAAGAAGCCCAAAAAGCCAATGAGGAGAAGAATGCCTTAAAAAGTCCAATTTGCCAGATGGAAAAAGAATCTCAAAAGCTCACTGAAGAGAATAATTTCATCAAAATTAGAGTGGAGCAAATGGAAGCAAATGACTTTACGAGAAATCAAGATACTATTAAACAGATTCAAACAAATGAAAAAATAGAAGTCAATGTATAATATCTCCCTGAAAAAAAACAAAACAAAACACTGGCCTGGAAATAGATCCAGGAGTGACAATTTAAAAATTATTGGACTACCTAAAAGATATTTTAAAACCAGAGGGCAAAATATAACTTGAAAGAATTCACCTATCACCTCTTGAAAAAGATCCCAAAGAGAAAACACCTAGGAATGTTATAGCCAGGTTCCAGAGTTCCCAGATCAAGGAGAAAATAGTACAAGCTGCCAAGAAGAAACAATTTGAATACTATGGAAACACAATTAGGCCAACCCAGGTTCTAGCAGCTTCTACATTAAGAGACTGAAGGGCCTGGAATATGATATTCTGGAGATCAAGGGAGCAAGGATTAAAACCAAGAATCACCTACCCAGCAAAAGTGAGTATAATGTTCCAGGGGAAAATATGGTCATTCAATGAGGTGGAGGACTTCCAAGCATTCTTGATGAAAAAAACAGAACTGAATAGAAAATTTGACATTCAGATACAAGAAGCACAAGAAGGTAAATATTGAAAAGTATTCATGATGAATTTGCCAAAGTTAAATTATTTAAATGCCAACGTGGAAAAACGATAATTATAACTTATGAAACTTTTCTCAGTATGAGGATAGTTGAAGGGATTATAAATGTGTGTGTGTGTTTGTGTGTGTGTATATATATATATATATATATATACACACACATATATACATGTATGTATGTATGTATACATACACATATGTCTATATAGGAAGATATATACATATAAATACATACATGAGTGTGTATGTACGTGTACATAGACAGAGGGTGCAAGATCAAATGAATAGGATGGGATAATATTTTAAAAGGTGAAATTGAGAGGTAGATGAGAATAGTATGAGAGGAGATAGGGAGAAACAGAACAGGGTTAATCCTCTCATATAGAAGAGGTAAGGGATAATTGTTACAATGGAGAGGAAGAACAGGAAAGCAAAAGGGAATGGGCTAAAATTACTCTCATTGGAATTGGGTTAGGAAAGGAATGACATACATTCTAAATTGGATATCTTGGCCTATAGGACAGTAGGGGGGAAGGAGGTGAGGGGGGAGGATGGAGGGGAGGGCAGGTTGGGTTGGTGGGTTGTTAGAAGCACACACTTTTGTAAAGGGAGAGGGACAAAGTAGAGAGTAGAACAAGTGAGGGGGGTGGAATAGGAAGGAGGGAAATATACAGGTACTGGGGTAGGGAGATCCATCTTGCCCTACCAGAAAGTCAGATGGGTGATGGGGGAGAATATAGGAGAGAGCTGGTTTGGGCAGGGGTGAGGAGGTATACAGTGGGATCGCTGTTTTGGGGTGGTGGGTAGGGGCAAGAAGGTGAGAAAATATGTAAATCAAAATCTCATGGAAATGAATTATGTAAACTAAAATAAACAAAAGTTAAAAGAATTGAAAAAATAAAACATTTAACTTAACAAGGATAGACAATTAAAAAAAGAAAGAGAGAAAGAAAAAGAAAGAAAGGAAGGAAGGGACAGAGAGAGAGAGAGAGAGATCTTGAGAGAGAGAATGTCAGTGATTGCTAGTAACTGTTTCTCTTTTGAAGAGCAAACTTGAAGGTCTTTCCCTTTCAGCTTGATTTTTTAAAATTTGTTCTTAATTAAAGGGGCCATCCCTTTACTCCCTTCTTTAAGAGGCCTATTCACTGAATGGATTTTACCTCACTCTAAGTGAGTTATTGAAAAGGTCTTAGCCTAAAAGGACCAGGGTCTCCAGTTGCATTCTGGGTCACCTCTAGTCATCCTGATGAATATCTGGTCACTGGATCCAGATCGCCCTGGAGGAGTAAATGAGGCTGGTGACCTTCCACAGCTCTCCTCTTCTCAAATGTAAGTTAATTGCATGTCATGGCATCATTTTCCTGATGTCATGGTCCTCTTTGAAAATGAAGGACAAACAACAATAATCTTAACAAAAAAAAAAAAAGAGAGAGAGAGAAATGAGGTTAGTCTGCTATGTCCTGTTTGTATTAAATCCACATTTAATCACCTTTAAATATTTGATTGTTATTCATTGATTGTTTGGTTTTAATTCTTATATAGCCTACATGTCATGCTGGATGTCCATTGCCACATCTCCAAATATCTGGGGAGTATATCTATATGTCGCACTATGTATCACAGGATCAAATGTAACTCATCAGCCCTCACTAAAATCAATCCTCTGTTTTGTCTCTCTTGTTTTTGGTAATGACACCACTATTCTTCTAGTAGCCAAGTTTGTACATCCAGAATAAGGCTTTTCTTTTTTTATGGTTGCTTACCTCTCACATACCATCAGTTGCCACTTTCTGACAATTTGTAAAGATATATATCTATGTTTGTATAGATAGATGTAGATATAGATATATACATATACACATATATATATAAAATAATAAACTAAAAATTTCAATAGAGTAGAAATAGAGAATTATATGTGAAAATACAAACATTATGTACAACTTAAGTTTTAAAAATAATATAACAATTCTTTTCAGCCTCCTCAAATCTCCCCTGGCTCTCATTCTTCCCACTCTGTCAGCTGAGAACCTTGCCTCAAACAATTGAGACCATTTTCTGTGATTTCTCTCTACTCTATAATGGCTAACCCTTCTACTTATTCGACCAATTCCATTCCATCCTGTCTCTTCCCACAGACTGCCTTCTCTGTCATCCCCACTCTTTCATTAATCTTCTACTCTCCCTCTCTACTGGCTACTTGCCTACTGCCTACAAACATGCCCATGTCTTCCCTGTTCTGAAAAAAATTTCACTTGATCCTTCTACTCCTGCTAGCTATCTTCCAATTATCTCTTCTGCTACTTAATTTTCCCCATGACCACTTAATTTCATGGCCTTGCCCCTGTTAATTGTTATTCTTATTTATCCTGCATATAGCTTACTTTGTATCTGTTTACATGTTGTCTCCATCATTATTTTTTTTAAACCCCTGTAAGGTAGTGATTATCTTTTTCCTCTTTTTGAATCTCTAACACCTAGCACAGTGCCTGGAACATATGTGATTAATATATGTTTATTGATTGATTTATATATTACTTTCAAAGTTGTCCTCATTGTCTTTATATCCTTTTGAATTGCCCTCTGTGATTTATATTTTTGAATAGTTTAATAATCCTCTTTTTTTCTTCATTTGGTGCAAACATTGCTCTTTCTTTCCTCATACTCTCCCCCCAAAAATTAAAAGTAACATAAAAGAAAAAGAATATAGTTTCCATGAAAAATAAACATAATTAAAACTAATCCTTATATTTATAACAGCCATTTTTCTCATTCTCTACCATGAATCTAATATCCTTGTGTCTGGAAGTATGTAGCATGCCTACATGTCTTAGACCTCAGTAGCCTCAAAAATGTTGATGTTATGTGCTGCTTAGCTCTTGTCATTGTATTGGTAATGCTAAGAATAGTACCTTACATGGAGCAGGCACATAAAGTATTTAATTTTTGCTGTCCCATTCTCTTTATTTGCCTTGCTAAAAAAAGGAAATAAAAAAGACTCAATACTGACTTTGTTTTCATTGAACCATAAGATTTAGAGGTAGAGGAAACATCAGAGATTATAAAGCATATATCCTGATTTGGTAGATGGGGGAAAAAAGGCATAGAGAGGGAAAATGACTTTCCTATAGTCACTTTCCAGAGACTGGAATTGGACCCAAATGTTCTTATCCTTCCTGCATCATTCCTCTTTACTCTAATAATTGAAAGATCCACAACTAATTAGGATGGTTCATGGTGCAACGATAAAGTGTAATGGACTAAAAGTTAGGAAATGAAATTTCAGGTTCTCATCCTGTTTGATTTTGAACATGTCATAAATTGATCGATAATATCTAGATATAAATCAAATTATATTATTTTTACTAAGCAATAAAGGAAATCATTTTGAATATCAGATAATATGAGCAATGGACTTTGTAAAATTTAAAATGAACAATACTAAGTATTTGTGTATATATAACTCTTTAAGATTTACAAATATTGTTAGTTTTTGTAATTATATACTTCAAAGCATTACAAAAATGCCAGCTATTATTTTCACCAGAGTTAAATTTGTAGTTTCCTATTGCTCTTGCTATATCATTGATTTCATTCTGTTAAAGATGTTATGCACATTGCTAGAGTTTGGAAGAACATGAGTAAGACTGTCAGGGAGGAAAGGCAGACTGTCTCCTGCTGTCTTGTTATTGCTTTGTGTTATAGATCTTGGCTTTCGGAATGAAAGTTATGCTTCTCAACTCACATCCTATTTTCTCTTGTCTCACATAGTTGTGCATGAGTGTGTGGCATCCAGAGTTCAACTATATATGGGATGGGACCCACTGCATGGACTTTATCACTACCTTTCCATCATGAGCTATGCTGTGTATTATTAAATATGGATTCAAGCACCACTACCTTATAACTGCATTTGATATCTTAATAAAATTTATTAACTGTCTATCTTTGTGTCAGAGACTGAGGCACTGTGCTCCATACTGGTGGTATAAAGGTAAAATGTTACAGACATATTGTCCTCAAAAAATACAGTCTATTAAGAGTGAGAGAAGATAACAAATTAGCTAAGTCCAATAAAAGGAAAGTTGCCATATGGACTAAGGAGTAGTAATCCCAACAAAATGCCAAGTGCATTTTTAAGTGAGAAAAGTTTTAGCTGAGACAATAAGGAAAGAATTTAAAGACTAGTTAGTTGCATATCCAAGTCTTAAAAGAAGGACAGAGTCATTAAAGATAAAGATGAAGTGATAATGCTTACAAAGCATGAGGTTTGAAATTTGAGAGGAAGATGTTCAAGGAACACCTTTTAGTTCAATTTATCAGGAAGAGCATAAAGAATTTGTCAGGAAGAAGAGTAATGTGAAATAAAGTTAGAGAGGTGGTTTAGATCCAGACTATGGAGAACTTTACATATCAGTCTAAGGAGGCTATGTTTTTTCCTGTACATAATGGGAGAAACCTTAGATGGTTCTGAGCAGTGGAGGTACATCAATAGCCCCATGTATTAAGAAGATTCCTTTGCAAGTTGTGTCGAGGGGATTGGAAAGAGAAGAACCTGGTACTGGAAATACCAAATCTTACAATGCTCTTAGTGAGAGGTAATATTTACCTGAATTATGAAGGTGGTGTATGGAAAATCAAATTAACTTATGAATATTTTAGTATGTTCAATAAAACAACTGAGCAGCAGCTCCTCATTCTACCACTGTTTACAAAAACTCCATTATGAGATAGTTTCTATCTTAATATGTTTTCTAACATCCATCCAACACTAAACTGGCAAATTTTTAGGCAAGGTTCATTCTCACAATAAAGTCCTCCTAAGAAAAGTATGAGAAAACTATGATTCCCATAAGTGAAATTTAGAGTCTTCTTTACTGGATTATGACCCTGGTTACAAAAAAAGAGACCATGTGAGATTGTGTTAAGATTATCTTTTGTCTTATATTTATTTTCCTTCCAAATCATACACCAGTAGCATTGGTTGTAGAAACCCATATCACTGATCTTGTGATTTGAGACTGCCAATACTGAGCTATTAGGGCAAAGAACAACCTTATGAATTTTGCTAAATGCAGGTCATTCTGGGTTATGTGGCCGTATTGCAAACAGGCTTCATTCCAGGTTTCTTCACTTACTTACCGGTATCATCCTTGATATTTCTTTAAAAAATGTATTTGCTCCTGTATGTCAGGATTTAATCAAATAAGGAAATTTTATTTCCAAAGAAATAATTATGATGATTAAAGCATAATATCAAATGTGCCCCTGAGGAAAGTTTTAAAACATGAATATATAGATAAATACACCAATGAAATTTTAAATATTTTCTTGTGGATGCTTGTTTTTTAACCCCTACTTTCACTTTTGACTCATGTCTTCAGTTACATTGGTAGTGAAATAATGATATAATCATCAGTAGGCAAGCAGATGAATATTTATATAAAATTATTCATATCATGACTTTTTCATATGGATTCAGATTTTCAAACTCTTTGATTTTCTGGTTCTTTTATTACTTCAAAGAAGATCACAGTTTACATTGCTTATTTTGCCATCGGGGAAATGGGTCTGTGGAAGTAATAAGGAATGCTTTACTTAGCATGGCTACATGAATCACAAAAGTCCAAAACTGTTTACTACTTCCCACTCCCAAGGTAGAGAAACTGTGTTCCTCTTTCAACAGTAAAATTACTACTTTTATTGTCCACCCATACCTGAAATTATATCACCTTAAGTCTTGGAACCAAAATTGTAACAATGAATTCTTTCCTCTGCAGCAAATTCAGTTACAGGAGATGATGCTAATCCTAGAGACAATTTTCTACCCCATCATTTCTACCAGGGCTGCTCAAGAGCTGTATTGAAATTGGATCACACCTTATGAGGAGGAATAAGTAGTTCTCTAGGGAATTATTTTGCTATTTCTTTCTTACTTCAGAGTCAAGCTGCCATGGACCTTCCATGTCCTTTCTACTCCCACTCACTTGGAATAAGTACTGATCATGAAAAGGAAGAATGACTACTTTTTGTGTGCTTGGAGCAAAGCTTTGCTATTCTGATCCTAGTCACCATGTTCTTTTCAATGAAATGGGAAGATGTTCTTCATATAACATACTCTTTGTAAGGAAAATAAAGACATTTAATGGATCTTAAGAGGAGATCCATAATTAAAACCCAAGTCTTCGGGCTAAAAATTGCAATTCCCTTTTTAAGATGTAATGTTGATATTCAAGGATTCATAATTTGTGATTGATTTCTCTTTTACTTGCACATTGTCTGGCTCATTTTATCAGGTCACATTCACAAATCTGTGGATAAGTTAGCCCTTTATGAGATGTGACATATTGGGTACTAAGAATTTCTATTGCCTACTCTCTATTCCATCTTGGCATATTTGTTGAAAGCATTGGTGGAATAAGGATGATAAACATGATGGTGAAGATGGTAAAGATAGATGAAGATCTCATAAGATTATCATGTAAGTTTAATGGATATCTTTCAATTCATCAAACATTAAAAATAAAATAGAATACTTTAAAATAGGATCTAAAATATAGCTTATTATGTAAATGTAAATATAAAAATTTGAAATTCATTTTCAGCAAGATAACATTGCCTTCTGAAAGAATGATTTAGATCGATAATAAAAAAAGTTATTGTAAATTTATATACTCACATAGGGAGGAAGAGAATAAGGGGAAAAGAGAGGGAGACAGACAGAGAGAGACAGAGTGAGAGAGATCATTTTCACCTTTAACTGGGTGGATAACTAACATATATAGATAAATAATAATGGATTCCATGTTCTACTAAGAACACAATCATAAAAGATAAGCTTTCTATATCTTAGTACCTTCATTCATTATGGATCATCAAGATACTTTAGTATTGTACTCGGTGACTGAGCTCAGGCTATAGTGGCCTGGGATCACAGCCGTGGCCTGAGCAGCAGCATCCTCCCACCCTTCTCGCCTTCTGCGACCCTCGGAGCACCCTCACCTCCTGACATCATGCCATTCTCCAATAGCCACAAGATAATGAAGTCCTGCTTCCCCGCCGAGGAGGGATATCCTGACCTCTCCTCTCACAACAACCACATGGCTAAGGTGCTGACTCCTGAGCTCTATGAAAAACTCCGGGATAAGGCTACATCAAGCAGCTTCACCCGTGATGATGTCATCCAGACCTGCGTGGACAATCCAGGGCACCCATTCATCATGACTGTGGGCTGTGTGGCTGGAGATGAAGAGTGCTACGACGTGTTCAAGGAATTGTTTGATACTATCATTGACGACCGCCATGGAGGCTACAAGCCTTCAGATGAGCACAAGACTGATCTTAACCCTGACAATCTGAAGGGTGGTGATGACCTGAATCCTAACTATGTGCTGAGTTCTCGTGTTCGAACTGGCCGCAGCATCCGAGGATTCTGCCTGCCTCCACATTGTAGCCGAGGCGAGTGCTGGAGGTGACCTGAATGGGAAGTACTATGCTTCGAAGAACATGACTGAGCAGGAACAACAGCAGCTGGTCGATGACCACTTCCTCTTCGACAAGCCAGGCTCCCCACTCCTTTTGGCATCTGGCATGGCCCAAGACTGGCCCGATGGCAGGGGCATTTGGCACAATGACAACAAGACCTTTCTGGTGTGGGTCAATGAGGAAGATCACCTGAGGGTCATCTCCATGCAGAAGGGAGGTAACATGAAGGAGGTGTTCACATGTTTCTGCACAGGGCTCACCCAGATTGAAACCCTTTTTAAGACCAAGAACTACGAGTTGATGTGGAATCCTCACCTGGGCTACATCCTGACATGCTCATCCAACTTGGTTACAGGCCTCCATGCAGGTGTCCACATCAAGCTTCCCCATCTGGGCAAGCACGAGAAGTTTGGTGAGATGCTGAAGAAGCTGAGGCTACAGAAGAGGGGGACAAAAGGGGGGCGGGACACAGCAGCTGTGGGTGGTGTCTTTGACATCTCCAGGGCTGACTGACTGGGCTTCTCCAAGGTGGAGCC
>CM053585.1:58434147-58451276 GCA_028646515.1 Pseudochirops corinnae
GCGCTCTCCTCCTCCCTCTCTCTCTCATGATCTTTCTTTTCCTTAAAGAAGGAATCTAGGGTTTGGGTGCTGTTCTTACTTTGCTTCTTATGCTTATTCTTACTCATGGTTGGTCAGTCCATGAATTTTTTTTTCAATCTCTATGGGACTCTGCTTCCAGAAGGAAAAGCTCTGTCCCAAATCGCTGGGGTCTTCCCGCCTGCCGTAGCTCCCAGGAATATGCTGGGACCCTTCCTACTTACTTCTGGTTCGCTCGGTAATGAAGACTCCAGGACCGTAGCCCAAGATGGTGATCCAGATCTAGGCCGCTCAACGCGAGAGCACTAGCCTCTGAACAATTGCTTAGTCCCCCTGCTGTCTGCAGGCCATGGGCAGGAAGTTGCAACATGGAGGCGGGTGCAAAACCTCTGCCTTTCACTTTTCTTCTCTGGAGGCCTTTAGGCCGTACTGGTTTTCTCTCCCAACTTCACAGGTCCATCTGACCTAGTTCTCAACACTGCTCACAGCTGCTGCTAATCCGCTCACCACTCCTCTCATCCAGCTGCCCCTGGAGCTCAGCAGTGGCTTCAGGCCAGGCTGGTTTCGCAGTGCTGATATGGTTCCTCGTAGCCGAGCTGACTTTAGTGGGAAGTATCTTTGTGTGCATTTTGGAGTTCTAGGATTGGTTTAGAGTCCTATTCCATGGGTATTTTGGGGTGGCTATGTGAGAGCTACGATATATTGCTGCTGCTATGCTGCCATCTTGGCTCTGCCCCTAGTGTTAGCACTTTTGAGTGCAAAGGAGCAGGGGCCCTACCTGAATAAAGACCAGAGGGCAGGGCAGGAGAGCAGCAACCACACGTCTCCTCAGACCATTCTGTCTTGGAAACACTGAAATTTGGAAACCTCTGGAAATAACTCTGAAATTAGTGGCACAAAAATACCTGAATATTTGAAAAGTGTGTTCTAATCCCCAGGAAGCATATCCAAAAAAGTTCAAAGTCAAAAAAAAAGGCTGGGAAAGTAAGGAAGCAAGAACAAAAATAATTTTAGCATAAAAAGCTGCTATGGTGGCAGGCAAAACCAAGTCAAATTTGAGAAGTTAACAACATGAAAAAAAGATTAAAGCAAATGCTTAAAAATGTAATCTGGACAGAAGTTAAACAGGACTTCTTATAAAAGCTAAAGGAAAAAAAGAAGTAAAAGAAAAATTGGGACTAGACTGAGATTGATGTAATAAAATTACAAAAGGGAGAATTAGTAGGTTGAAAAGAGAGGTACAAAATAATACTGGAGTTAATTATACTTTAAAAATAATTGGACTAATTGTTAAAGTAAAACAAAAAAAAAATCTCAGAAGAAGAGAACTCCTTAAAAAGAATAGATTTCCAAATGCAGAAAAGGTACAGTACTTCATTGAAGAAAATACTTCCTTAAAATTTAGAATTCGGCAAGTGAGAGATAGTGACTACATGAGACATCAAGAAACAATGAAACGATTTCAAAATAATGAAAAAGTAGAAGATAATGTGAAATATTTTTAAAATAATTGAAGTAAAAATAGATCAAAAGATCTAATTAAAGAATTATTCAAATACCTGAAAGTCTTGATAAAAAATAACTTAGATATCACATTTCAAGAAAATACAAAAATGAACTGCCGTGATACGTTACAACCATAGACTGAAATAGACATTGAAAGAATTCACTAATTGTCTTCTAAAAGATTCCAAAATGGAAACTCCTATGAATATTACAGTCAAATCCCAGAGTTCCCAGATCAAGGAGAAATTATTGTAAGCAGTAAGAAAAAGAAAAATCCAATACAATGGAATGAAAACCAGGATCACACAATATATGGCAGTTTTTATTTTAGATTAGATGGCTAAGAAAATGATATTTAAAAAGGAAAAGGAATTATGATAACTACCAAGAATAATGTTTCCAGAAAATAAAATATATTTTCATTTTTGGACAGTACATTTAAGAATTTCTGAGACAAAAAAGAAATGCTGAATTAAAAAAAAAAAAAACGACATCCAAACATAAGACTCAAAAGAAACACAAAATTGTAAAGATGAAATACAAAGGTCTCAATAAGGTTAAACTTTTTACATTCCTAAATGAGAATATAATACTTGTAACTCAATTACTTCATAATCATTAGTGCAGATAAAAGGAGTCTACATAGACAAAGGATATGGATATGATTATCTTGGGATGATATATAGAAATAAAAAAAAAATTGAAAAAAATGTGATGAACTAGGAAAAGGGGAAAGGGAGAGGTTGAATGGGAGGGGAGGAATTATCCCATATAAGAAGGTGAACAAAGAAGAGCTTTCACAATGGAGGGGAAAATGGGAGTGGTGGTAACAATGGCTGTACCCCACTCTCATCAGAATTGATTCAAAGAGGAAAAAAAATATATATGTACCTAAACACACATTAAAACATATATGTGAATAACACAGGTATTTATATGTGTGTATAATATAAAATTATACAGACACACACTCAGGTCCTTATAGAAATCTACCATACACAACAAGGAAATAGGAGTGCCAGGTACAACAGAAAGTGTGGAGGTAGTGAAAAAGAGGGCAGATTAAGGTGAAGTAGTAGTTATAAGCAAAGCAGAATTTTGAGGAGGTAGAGGATAGCAATATGGAGAGAAAGATAAACAGAATAAAGTAGAATGAAGGCAAATCCATAGTAACTTAACTGTAAATGTGAATGGGACAAATTCTCCTATAAAATGCAAGTAAATACTTGCAGAATGGATTAGAAACTAGAATCAAACAATATATTGTTTACAAGAGACAGACTTGAAACAGAAAGATAAGCAAAGTTAAATATGGTGTAGGAACAAAATCTATGCTGCTTTAGCTGAAGTAAAAAAGGTGGGAATGGCAACCATAATATCAAAGAAGAAGCAAAAAATGGCCTATTATTAGGCATAATCAGAGAAATAATATTTTGCTAAAAGATAACAGACAAGGGAATAATATAAAAAATACATCAAGTATCTCTTAGAAAGTACTCATTTCTAACATATATGAAGAACTGAGTTAAATTTACAAAAATAACAGCTGTTACTCACATGATAAATGGTCAAAGCATATAGGCATATAGTTTAAAGAAGAAATCAAAACTATAGTCACTTGAAAAATGCTCTAAATCACTATTGTTTAATGTTAATTAAAATAGTTCTGTGGTACTATCTCACATCTATCAGAAATGACAAATGTTGGAGATGATGAGGGAAAACAGATGGACTAATAAATTATTGGTGGAGTTAGGCAGTCCAACCATTCTGGAAAACAATTTGGAGCTGTGCCCAAAAGACAGTAAACTGTACATACACTTTGACCTAATAATAGCACTACTAATGCTTTATACTAAAGAAGTCAAAGAAAAAGGGAAAGGATCTGTATGTAAAAAATATTTATAGCTGTTCTTTTTGTGGTGACAAAGATTTGGAAATTTGAGGGATACATATAAATCTGGCAATGGCTGAAGAAACTGTACTATATGGTTGTGATAGAGTCCTATAAGAAATAATGAGTGGTATGGTTTCAGAAAAACATGGCAAGACTTATATGAACTGATGCAGAAGGAAATGAACAGAAGCAGAGTATAAATATCGAGAAAAAAAACAAAATTGTAATGTTGACTATTTGTGAAAAATCCAGTTATTTTGATCAATTCAAAGATCTAAGTTAATTCCAAAGGACTCCTCATAAATGCATATACACACGTATAACACACATGTGTATACATGAGTATGCATATATATGTATAGATGAATGTATATATTTGCTTGTATGTATGTACATGTATGTACACATACGTGTGCACACACACACATATATTCAGCTCCAGAAAAAATTGATGAACTTTGAGTGCTAATTTAATAAAATTTTCTCTCTTTATTTTTCTTGTTTGGAGGAAATATGTCTAATATGGAAATATGTCTTGCTTAATTTCACATATATAATTTGTATAATTTGGCTTCCCTTTTAAATTGGCAGAGGAGGGGAAGTAGGTAGAGAATTTGGAATTCAAACTTTAAAAAAAATAATGTAAAAAGTAGAAACTAAAAACATGTTACAAGTAAAATTAATTTATTCTCAACTATGTCATTTTTCACTGGGAGAATCTCTTTACAACATTGGTGTCAGTGAATAAATTGCTATCCTAGTTCTGTTTACTTAACTTTGCTTCAGTTTCTATAAGTTTTCCCGTGTTCACTGAAACTTTTCTCTTAATTACTTCTTTCATTAAAATAATATTCTATCTCATTTAAGTACTATTGCTTACCTGACTATTCCTCAGTTGATAAGAGCCCCTGTCACATTCCATCTGTTTTTTCATTTCAAAAAGAGTTCTAAATATTTTATGTGTCCTTAGTGTTAATTTTGCTTAGAATGAATTCTTCTCTTACTTTGCTTTCCCTCTAATTATTCAGTCTTCTTTCATTCATTCGCTTCTTTTTCTCTGTTCAGTGGAAATTATTTCTGTACTCAGCTGTATACACACACACATATGTATCTATGTATGTATGTATATATGGCTGTATGTATGTATGTGTGTAGGTATGTATGTATGTATTAATTTCCTCTTTTTGAATATTATTGATGACAGTGACATTCAAGAAGTAGCCACTCATTCCTAATCCTCCTTGTTTTTACAGATTTCTATATTTGCACTCACAAAATGAGACAATTTCCCCCAATTTTCCTTTCCATTTTCCCTTCCACCCAGTGCTTTCCTCTTACTTTCTTTTTCTACTTCTCTTTTAAGATCATCAAGACATAACAGAACCACTCCTAGTCCTTCAGTGAATTTAATTTCCTCTGTAAAACCTGATGATGATAGCTTTCAGAAGAGAGAAATATATTTTCTCCTCATATCAAAAAACCCCCCAACAATTTATCATTCTTTAATTCATTTTGATGGTTCCTTAAATTTTACCTTTTTGCATTTGTTTTAATCCCTATATTTCTATGGTGCTCCATGATCTTGATCAGGAATCTCAGGAAGTTGTCTGTTTCAATAGTTGTGCATTTTTACACTGCAGAATTCTGTTCATGTTTGCTGGGGAAATTATTCTTGTCTGTAATCCTTACATTTGAATTCTTGAACATCATAAACCAAGCTGTTCCTTCAAATTTCTAGCTGCAAAAATAGGTATGATACATGAATCTTTAGTACTTGAATTCTTTCCTTCTGGTTACTAAATATATATATATATATATATATATTTTTTTTTTTTTTTACCAGGATTTTCTGGATTGTGGTTATATTTTTTCCTGGTAATTTCCATTTTGCATTGTGTTTTTGGAAGTGATGCGTGGATTATTTCTATTTCCACTTTGCCTTCAGTTTTAAGAGATCCAGACAGCTTTTATTCTACATTTCTTAAAATACATCTTGGTTCATTTATGATCATCATGTTCAGGTAGACCAACAATGTTTAATTTTTTTCTCCTTAATATATCTTCTCAGTCAATTGTTTTTTTTTTTCTTTTTGATGGAATATACATTACATTTTCATTTTTTTTTAGTCTTTTCACTTTATTTGGTATGACTTTTGGCGTCTCATGATGTCCTTGACTTCAGTTTGTTTCAAATTAATTTTTAGAAAGTTTGTTTCTCTGGTAAGGTGTGGTATTTCTTGTTTCCAGTTGCTAATTTCGTCCCCATTTCTTTCTTTTATAAGTATCTTCTCTTTTTCAATTTTTTCTTTAAAAATCTTATTCAATCTATTTAAAAAACAACTCAAAAGTTTCTTGCTTCATATCTTCCAGTAATCCTCATTTATTTTGTGTCCTACCTGTTTTTGCAGATGCTTTCCTCATAGATATTTTGAAATTGTTCTCTTTCTCTGGGGTTGTTTCAAGATTCTGGACACAATAGCTCTCTAGACACAGATTCTTCATCATTTGCTCATCCTTCTAGGCTACTTTTTTATTTCAAACTTTATGTTAGAGCTAAACTTTTTACAATTTTTTTAGCTGGTCTTGTGGCTGCTTTCATGAGGTATTATATGCTTTTTTACTCCTGGATCTCTGGGCTGCTCAATCTGGGGACCTAAACATATTAGTACTCCCAAAGTAGTTGGATATAGAGCAGAATCTGATCATTGCTTCTCTGCATCGAGCTATGTAAGTTCCTTACATGGTTTGGGTTCTGAACAAGAATAAACTGCTACTTGACTCAGTCACTATTAGCCATCTAGAATTCAGAGTGGCAACACTGCAGGTTCCTTATTGGTCTGAGTTTCCTGTCATCGTTACTTTGAAGGCTTCAGACTAGTGTCTAGGTAAACTCACCACTCAGCACACACACACACACACACACACATACACACACACACACACACACACACACACGCACTGCTCCTGGGAACTCAGAGTTCCATTGCTATTATTTGTTTTTGATGTTGTTAACTTTTTCCTTTGTTCTTGTTCAGTTATTTTTAGTCCTGTATGACTTTGTGACTCCATTTGGAGTTTCTTGGCAAAGATACTGATGTATTTTGCCATTCCTTCTCTAGCTCATTTTATTGATGAGAAAACTGAGGCAAAAGATGCCAAAGTGACTTTTCCAGGGTCATACGGCTAGTAAAAGTATCTGAAGGAAGATTTTAACTTGGATTTTCCTGACTTCAGACTCAGCATTCTAGACACTTTGTTACCTAACTGCTCCCATCTCTCATTACACTACTAACCTGTGACTCATCCTTTCTTCAGGAACAACCCTTGCCCCAAAGACTTCATCTAAGTCTGCCCTGGATCTGTCACCTGGCCCTAGTTATTGAATGACAAAACTCTTAGTTGACACCTGTTTGTGTACCCTACACAGATATAAGTGCCTCTGTGTTGGAAAAGAGTCCCCTTTGTGAATTAAAAACACACACATATACACACACACACACACACAACAAACTCCCTATGTTTAAATACATATTTCTTGTGAGGAGCTCCTGGTCAGATCCCTATTGTCCAGAGGCATTTCTTCCTCTGCATAGTGAGTTGAGGAGAAAAAATGTCTCATTTTGACTTGTTCTTTAATTTCTCCATCAAGATTGTCTGGTGCATTTCTATCTCTTTGGAGGAGTTTCAGGTTGGAGCAAGCTTAATGAGTTCCTACTCTGTCATTGTCTTTCCCTCTATAACTTGAGAGACTTCAGAAGGCTTGGTTATCAGTGAATACATTTTTTTTTTCCTCAACCAAGCAGGAATATTAACAATAGTTTGCTGGGAGTACACTGAGTACTCAAGAGTCAAAGTTAAGGAATACTGACAGACACAGGATGCTTATGCATATGAACCTAACAGTTTATAGCAAGGAGGAAAAGGAGAGTCATTGCAATGTTCTGCAGTACAATACCCATACTGATGAAATCCCAGGCAATTTGATGTAATGAAGTATAATAGTCTTATAGCATCCTAGGACTTTTGGACATTGAAAATGCTTGTAATTTGAAATCTTGCTTTTGAGTTTCTGTGAACTACAAGCATAGACTTCAGCAAGTCACTTAGAAATTTTGGAAAACTGAGTAATTTTCATGTTCAATATAATGAAGTATACCAGAAAAAGAATGAAAAATATCAAAAATATTCAAAAGTATTTGGAGGAGTAGAATCTTTTTCAGGAAAAAAATAGAAATCGCTCAGGAGATATATTTTAGCACCAATTCACAAAGACTTTAACTGTTTAACTCATTGTTTCAATGCTGATGTTTTCTATAGTTATAAACAAAATGTCATTAATCAGAACTCATTATCTTGTCAGTAAATGAAAAAGCTTTTTGTTAAGAAATTGAACAATGCAAGAGAAACATTTAAAATGATAAGAAGAGGGGTGGCTGGGTGGCACAGTGAGTGGAGCACCAGCCCTAAAGTCAGGAAGATCTGAGTTCAAGTGTGGCCTCAGACAGTTAACACTTACTAGCCATGTAACCTTTGGCAAGTTGCTTAACCCCAACTTCCCTAATAAAAAAAAAAAATGAAAAAAAGAAATAATTTTTCAATGAATACATTAAATAGGCACCAACAGACAAGTTATTATTAAATTATTTTTAAGATTACCTATGAATAATTATTAATGTAATAATTTTATTAATTATGTCAATGATAGCTAACATTTATATAATGCTGCCAATTAAAAAAATCCGTCATGAAATTTCTCTTATTGGATCCTCACAAAATCACTGACTTTTAGATTCTATGGTTATCTGCATTTTGGATGTATAAACTGAGGCAGAAAGAGGTTAAATATTTTGCCCTGGTTTATACAGCTAAGTATCTGAAGTGCAACTTGAGCTTAGAACTTCCTGACTCCAGTTTTAGCATCCTATGAACTGTGCTCCTCATTTCAGCAACTCATTGGGTATGGCATTCACTGGGAATCAGGAGGCAGTCAAATATTTGGGCGGATACCAGTTTTCAGTTACATCCAGTAGTACTTACTGATTCTGCTTTGATGTGTTAGATGCTGGCTATAACAGCTAAAAGAAATCCTTGTTTCAATTTTATTTACACAGACAGATGTTATGTAGTGAAAAGGTCCCTTCAAGGCTGGAATGCATACTTAATAACGTGTTAAATAGCATCTCAGCTCAATCTTGTCTCAGAAACTTGACTAAAGTGATTTAAAGCTTTTATTCTTTGAATTCAAAATCTAATTTTAATACACTTTCTGTCAGTTGTGTTCTCTGGTCTTAAATGAATTTCTGTCTTCTTGACAGACTTCCAGATAAGTTGAAACTTAAAGAATAAAATGAATATAAAACTTCCTAATTTTTAACAGAATAAACTTGATATATATGTTTTGTTTTTGCAAAAAATGTCTCTGTATTGGTGAGTACATGCTGATCAACTCTTCTGTTACGCAATGACTAACAAGAGAGCACTTTAAAAGTGACTTTTTATCTTTAACTCAACTCATTAAATACTATTACATTTCAATCATTCATACATTAAATACTATTACATTTAAAATAATTTCTACATAAACACCCTCAAATCAGTAAATTGTAAGTTCTTATTCCAGCTATTTCCCTCCAAATGTTCATTTTAAATTAATAAGCTATTCACTTTGCTAGAAGAAAGCAATAATGATTCCTTAGTGGAATAAATTGTCTTTTCATACCAGAAGAAGGAAATTATAACATCATATAGCTAAAAACAACAACAACAAAAAAGGTGAAATATAAGGTCATAGAAAGTCAAAATTGGAAGACATTGGCTTTTTCTAGAGCGTGATTAAATTAACTATTGCTTCATTCTTTTTCTTATCTTCAATATTTCTTTATCTATTGACTCCAAAATTTCCTATACTCATTAATGTATATCTCAACCTTAAAAACAAACAAATTAACAAAAAATTAACTTGAAATTGAATTCTCATCATAGTATAATACCATATACCTATCTTCTCTACTTCCTTAGCAAATTCTCCCCCCAAAAAAACTATTTGCATACTCCTTCATTTATCATTCATTTTGCAGTAAGTTGGTTTCTAACTTCACAACTCAACTAAAATTATTTTATCCCAGTGTTCTAAATACCTTTAAGTGCAGAGGAAAAGAGTTAGGGATCCTGATTCTTTTCTCTCTTCATATGAGTAACTTTATTTAAATTAGGTTCTATTTCATTAGAAATTGAACAGTCACACTCACTAACCTCCATTTGAGTTTATTTTTGCCCTGCTCTTTTGTGAAGATTTTCATAGTATAGCTTAATCTTGCTACTCAGGATAGACCGAGGTTCCACATTACTAAAATGCTGAAAATTTTTATTTGAGAATTATTTATTATCTCTATATATTTTCTTTTGGTGTAATATTAACTAAAACTTTTTATTATGCAATCATCTAGAGTAATTAACCTGACTTTTCTGCCCCTTCTTAACTGTATATTATAAATAGTATCTAGAAATGACTTGCTGTCTCACTTTCTTTTACTTATCCATTAGTTTCTTCTAGGTCTTCTTTTCTGGTTGTTTTAAAGATCTCATCAGTTTACGTTGGTTCTTGTATTATTTCAATGCTAGCAAGCTCTAATTCTATATTTCTGTCCTGAAGTTCTATACCTAACTCAATTTTTACATCATCACTTGCCTATTAACAGTCTCTTCCTAGTTGTTCTATAAGCATTTCAAGAGCAACATATTGAAAGTTGAACCCCACTACAGTAATTGTACCATTCCTAAAAATTTCCTATTTATATTTTTCAACATAAACCAGGGTTATAAGCTCTAATTCATTCTTGATTTTTCACTTTCCCTTACTACTCATATGCTCTTGATTACCAAATATTTTTGATTCTGCTAATGCAAGCTCTCTCCTTTCATTAGCTCTGCTTACATAGTCGCCATCTTAGTTTGGAGCCTCATTATTTTTTTTCTTGTAAGATTCTAACAGCTTTCTAAATGAGCTCCTGGCTTTCTCTCTGCTATCTCTAATTCAGTCCCCAAACAGCGGCAAAGATAATTTTCCTAAAGCATAACTGTGACCAGGTCACTGTTCTCCTCTAAAACTGTTTAGTGAATCTCCACTGCAAAGGGGATAAAATATAAATTCTTTAAATTCCTTAATATGACATTTATGGACCTCTATAACCTGATTTTCACCTACCATTTCAGTCTTATTATACAAATATATTTATATGCATGCATGTATGCATGTATATTTATATGTATAAATACATATACGTGTATATATATTATATATGAGATTAATTTTGGATTGACCTATAGAAATCCATCCATAAGAAAGGACAAGTATGGCATACTTTTTGTAGACTTGTCAAATCACTTCCATCTTCTGTTAGAGATTTTAAATCTTGTATTAATGGATATTTGTAATAGGATTTAGTGTAGATTTTATTATTCTTGGGTTTTATGGGATATTCAAGGAGGACTAGCATCTCTGGTGTAATGGCTTGGAAGGTCCTTTGTAGGGATGTTCATACAACTTTGGTGTCTTCCTGGTAGTCAACTCTCACTTGTGGCTCCAAGAAACTTTGCAATATGACATAGTAAATGCCTAATGAAGGCTTCTTAAATGATTGATGAAAAGATAAAAGTTGATGAAAATGCTGTTAATGCTGTCAGCATCCAATCACAGGTTTACAAATCTGTCAGAAGAGACTAAAGAATACATATTGGGAAAAGACACTAGAAAGAAAATGGGACACCAAACATGTTTTATTTTTTTTCCCCCCATGACAACTCCCAACATGACAATTCCCTTCATCAAGCTTATTGAAATTCATCTATATCCCAAGAAGTAACTTGAGGTACACAAAGATGAAGTCACTTGCACAAGCCTCATAGCTAACAAATACCAGAGACAAGATCAGAACCCTTGTTTTTATAGTTTTGACCCAATGACAAGTATTCTGTTCAATATTCCATGTAGCCTCTGTGTGTATACATGCAGACATTTTACAGTATAAAGTTTTTAAGTATTATATAATTATTATATTTTGTATAATGGCTAGACAATGTAAGTTCAGTGATGATGTCATCTAATTCTATTAAAAGGTAATCACCTTCCTGTAGTGTATTAAGCAGCACTACTCTTAATGCTCTATGATAGTTTCTAACCCTGAATAATTAAAAAAGCTTCTTTGTACCACTTGAAACTCTTCTCACAAAATCAGATCACCTCTCTTTGGTTACATCTATTGTTTTCTACTCTCAAATGATGTAATCAGTTCTGTTTGATAAAAAAGGGGGGGAAAAACTAACATAAATAATCATAACCTGTTAAATTAATTGCAATCATATTCTCCTGTGCTTCTCCGGATTTCATTTCCCTACCCACATCAATGTATTTAACTTGAATTAATATTCAGGAAAACCTACAGTTGAGATTTCCAATGGGAATGTGCTATGAAAAAAATCTAAATTTCCAAACAAAAACTTGAATTCCCTAACTTATTGGCTGCTGCAGAGATGATATTTTTAATGTAATGTCCATAATCATACCTATGATAATTTCATTAAAACATCAGGTCTGAAAGACTCAGGTTTTATGGCTGTTTAACAATTATTAAATGATTATCTTACAACAATCCTGTGCTAGACTGGTCCTTGGAAAACAGACATAGCTAACAACCAACCATTACAAAAGATTTACTGTCTTTAAAGGAAAGATATATCAGACTTCGTCCTTAACTAGCAAAGACTTCAAGAACTCTGATTCATCTCCACCTAAAGTAAATGATCAAAGCTATATTGCATTAGAATTATGGTCTTCCTCCAAAGTGGAAAGGATTGTACTGATGGGAGAACATCTCTTGGCTTTTTAGCAACCTAATTCTTTTCTAACTCCTCCACTTTCATATGGTTTGAGTGAAGAAAGGAGGTTTATATTGTTCTAAGTGACTGTTTAATTAGAAATATTTTGTACCATTGAAAATTCACCATTCAATAAGAAGGAACAAAATAAACTTTGGATAAAGGACTATGGGTTGGGGGGGGCAGCTAGGTAGCTTAGTGAATAGAGCACAGGCCCTAGAATCAGGAGGACCTGAGTTGAAATCCAGTCTCAAATACTTAAGACTTACTAGCTGTGTGACCTTGCACAAGTGATTTAAACCCAATTGTCCTTCCTTCCCACCTCCAAAAAGACAAAAAAAAAGAAAAGGAATAGAGGTGGGAGGTATGGCTATAGACAGCAGATCATTCAAAAAAACTGCATATTCAGGTGTTATAAGATTGCAAACATTACATGAATCAAGAGTAAGACATGCAGCCAAAGAAGCTAATTTTCAGAAAAGTGTCTAGATGAAAAGAGGTGATTACCCCAATGTCCTTTCTTTCTAATATGTCTATAGTACTATGTTCAGTTCAGATACCATATTTTTCTAAGTACCTTGAAAATCTGGAGCACATCAAGAGAAAGGCTACTAATAAAGACAGAGGAAAGAAGATTATGCATTAGAGAACTAAATAAAAGGAATCAGGACGACTGCTTTGGAGATGTTAGGTATGCAGGCATTTGAAAAATTGTAAAGTTGACTGTAGACATCTGCTTAAACTCTGAGAAAATGACTGTATATTCAAAGGAAAAAAATTGATAATATCAGTTCTAATTCACATTAAATATATTGGGAAAACAATGTATACAGACTTGAGAAAAATTCAAAGATAACCATTGTGGTGGAACAGGAAAGGCTTTGTGGAGAAAGTGGCACATAAGCTATGCCTTAAGTGATATTTGAGATATCAAGAAGTCAGAGTAACAAATATGAGCATGCCAGACACCCAAGAGACAGTTGTAGGATGACCAATCCTGTGGTCAGACAATCACAAATAATCGAGTTTGCCCTAAAAGGATAGTGCATGATAGCAAGCATATAAAATTGGCTTAGAAAGATAGATGATGGCAGAGCCAAGATGGCAGAGTAAAAGCAGGAACTTGCTTGAGGTCCTGCTCCAACCACCTCCAATACCTATAAAAAGAAATGACTCTAAACAAATTTTAGAGCTACAGAACCCATAATGTGACAGGGAGAAACAAATCTTCAGCTGAAGGCAGCCTGACAAAGCAACAGGAAGTGTCTATCACCCTGAGGTGAAAGCTGAACACAGTCCCATGTGAACCACACTGGCCAAGACTTGTGGCCCAGACCAGCCAGAGCAGACTTCAGGACAGTGAATCACCAGCAACTGTGGCAGTTTCCAGAGTTCTCAACTCATATATAAGAAAAAGAAAGTATTACCTGCATTCACAGCACCAACAGAAATGTGAGGGCATGAATAATGAGTCTGTGGCCAGGTGGAGATTGGAAGCATATGTTTATTGCATGCTAAGCAAGTCTCAACTAAGCATCTGAGGGTTAGAGTATATGTACTGTAGCTAAAGCACTTCCATCATACTTTCTCATGGGAAACTTCATTTAGTTTGCAACATGAGGCACCTAACTTGCAACTTTGCTGGAGGCTACTCCTCTGGTTTGATTCCCTGCTTTCTTATCACATGCTTCACTACTTTGTCTATATCACTCAAGTGGCCAGGGTTTCAGGGACTGCCAGAATATTTCAAGCCTCCCTTGAATGGGGGATGAGTAACAGATTGGATTTGTACCCTATGGGATGCAGATCCCTTAAAGCCCTCAACAGTGCCCCCAACAGGAAAATAAAAAGGCAGTAGGGAACTCTGTTTGACCAGGATGAGAGAAGAGCATGGTCTGGCCCCTGCCCCCAGGGAAGCAGAGGTGGCAGAGTCACAGTGGCTACAGATGCTTTTGCATGGCTGACTCAGAGCTTCTAGCTTGCAGATTGCAGGGGGGCCAAGAGACCATTAAGAGGATAATTGTTCTTGTTCCAACCTGCATGGATCTCAGATGCAGTCTTGGGTGATGGTTCTGGGGTGAAGAACATTAGCATGCCACAGCTTGTGGTGACTACAGAGAGTGTGCCTTTGCCATAGATCTGACAACAGCTCTGACAATAGCTCCAAAACAATCAGAAATTTGGGACAGAATTCTCTTCACTGTGGAAGAAGAGTTCTAGAGTGGCGAAGAGCTCAAAAGTCAAGTAATTAGCTGGCAAGATGAGCAAATATAGGATATAGGATTTTTTTGTGGGGGGAGGGGGAGGGCAAAGAGGAACCAGAAGACAGCAAAGTGAAAACTTCTGCATGAAAAGCCTCCAAGAAAAATATGAATTGGTCACAGGCCATGGAGGAGCTCAAGAAGTATTTTGAAAATCAAGTTTTAGAAGTGAAGGAAAAATTGGGAAGAGAAATGAGCATAATGAAAAAAAAATCATGAAAAGCAAGTCAACAGATTGCTAAAGGCGACCCAACAAATACTGAAGAAAAAAACATGTAAAAAAATAGACGAACTCAAAAGACAAAAGAGACGCAAAAAGCCAATGAGGAGATGAATGCCTTAAAAAGCTGAATTGCCCAGATAGAAAAAAAAAATACAAAAACTCATTGAAGAGAATAATTCCTTCAAAATTGGATTGGAGCACATAGAAGCTAATATCTTTATGAGAAATCGAAATGCTATAAAATAGATCCAAACAAGTGAAAAAAAAATAGAAGGCAATGTGAAACATTTCCTTGGAAAAACCACTGACCTGGAAAACAGATAGAAAAGAGATAATTTAAAAAGTCTTGGGCTACCTGAAAGCCATGATCAAAAAAAGTACCTAGAATTTATCATTCAAGAAATTCTCCAGGAAAGTTGCCCTGATATTCTAGAAGCAGAAGGCAAAATAGAAATTGAAAGCATTTACCAATCACCTCTTGAAAAACATCCCAAAAAGAAAATTTGTAGGAATATTATAATCAGATTCCAGGAGTTCCCAGGTCAAGCAGAAAATGTTACAAGCAGTCATGAAGAAACAATTTGAGTATTGTGGAAACACAATCAGGATAACACAAGATCTAGCAGCTTCTACATTAAGGGATCAAAAGGGTTGGAATATGACATTACGGATGTCAAAGGAGTTACCATTTAAAACCAAGAATCACCTACCTAGCAAAACTGAATGTAATATTTCAAGGGAAAATATGGTCATTCAATGAAATATGGTGTGTGTGTGTGTGTGTGTGTGTGTGTGGGTATGTGTGTATGTGTTTGTGTGTGTGTGTGAGCATGTGTATATGTGTGTACATGTATGCATAGACAGAGGGCACAGGATCATTTGAATAGGAAGAGATGATACCTAAAAAATAAAATTAAGAGGTGAGAGAAATATTTTGAGAGGAGAAAGGGAGAGATAGAATAGGGTATATTATCTCATATAAATGAGGCAAAAGAAAACGGTTACAATGGAGGGGAAGAGCAGGAAGGGAAAATGAAATGGGTCAACCTTACTCCCATTGAAGTTGGATTAAGGGAGGAATAATGTACACACTCAACTGGGTATTTTACCCTACAGGAAAGTAGAGGGGAAGGGGATGAAGGAGATGATAGAAGGGTGGGCAGTTTAGTGGAGAGGGTAATTAGAAGCACACACATTTGAAAAGGAACAGGGTTAAAGGAGAAAATAGAACAAGTGGAGTCGGGATAGGAAGGAGGGAAATATAGTTAGTCTTTCACAATATCACTACTATGGAAATGTTTTGCATAACTACACATGTACAACCTGTATTGAATTGCTTTTATTTCTAGTGGGGTGGGTGAGGAGGGAAAAATAAAAAGAACCTGGAAATAAAAGTTTTAAAAATAAATGTTAAAAAAATTGTTTTTTACATGCAACTGGGAAATAAGATATACTGGTGCTGGGCTGTAGAAATTTATTTTGCCCTACTAAAAAGTTGGGGGGGGGGATTTGGGGAAAGGTAAGAAAGAAGAGATTGGGAGAATTGGCATTCAGTAGGCTCAATATCGTGGGGTGGGTGGTAGGGGCAAGATGGGGAGAAAATTTGTACCTCAAAATCTTGTGGGAATGAATGTTAAAAACTAAAAATAAATTAATTAATAATTTATAAAAGTAGATTAGATTCAACTAATTGATGGTTTTGAACATTAAAGGTAGGAATTTATATTTATTACCAATAACAACAGGGAGCCGCTGATGCTTATTAAGCAATGGAGTAACATGGATAGCAGTCAGCTTGAGGAACACAAACTTGGTAGCTATATGAATGTTATGTTGAAAAGGAGAAAAACTATAACTGGTAAAACTATTAGTAACTGATTGCAATCAGCTAATTGAGTGAAAAGGTGTAGTGTAATGGCTGTCTATTGGGAATTAACAAGACTTGTCTGTTAGCGATGAGTGAAGGAGAGTGAAGAGTTGAGAAGATGGAACAGAGATTTGAAGGGTCAGAAGAATGGTTGATCCAGAAGAGAAATAAAGATGCTTAAAAGAAAAGTAGGCTCAAAAATAAATATAATGAGCAGTTTTGCCGCATGGAATATTATATAACTATGAAATTTCCTGTGAATGTATGCAACAGCTGGTTCATAATGTAAGGCTTGAAATCAGAAGGGAGATGAAGTTTGGATAAAAATATTTGAAAGTTGTCTTTGCACAAAAAGATGATGATTTTACCCATGGGACCTGGGGAAATTAGAAAGATAGAGACTGAGAGACATAGATGGGGAGGGGGGGAGAGAAAGAGAAAGAAAGAAAGAGAGAGACAGAGAGACAGAGACAGAGAGAGACA
>CM053585.1:58451776-58470617 GCA_028646515.1 Pseudochirops corinnae
GGAGGCAGGTGCAAAACCTCTGCCTTTCACTTTTACGCCCTGGAGGCCTTTCGGCCAGACTGCTTATCCCCCGCTTTCGCAGTCCCCACTCGCAGCTGGTCCTAATCCGCTCACCTGAGAGGCTCCTCCCACCCAGCCACCCCTGGGGCACAGCCAGAGCTTGCGGCTTCAGGCCAGGCTGGTTTCCGTTTGCAGTGCTGATATGGTTCCTCGTAGCCGAGCTGACTTTAGTGGGAAGTATCTTTGTGTGCATTTTGGAGTTCTAGGATTGGTTTAGAGTCCTATTTTATGGGTATTTTGGGGTGGCTATGTGAGAGCTACGATATGTTGCTGCTGCTACGCTGCCATCTTGGATCCACCCCAGGCATGATATTTTAAAAGGTGAAATTGATAGGTGGGAGAGCAATAGAATGAGAGGAGACAGGGCGAGACAGGATGGGGTAAATTATCTCCTACAGAAGAGGCAAGGAAAAATTGTTACAGTGCAGGGGAAGAACAGGCAGCCAAAAGGGAATGGGTCAGCCTTACTCTCATTGAATTTGGCTTGGGGAGGTAAAGACATACACACTACATAGGGTATCTTAGCCTACAGGAGAATAGGGGGAAAGGAGATGAGAGGGGAAATGGATGGAGGGGAGGGCAGCTTGGGAGGGAGGGTAGTTAAAAGCATACCCTTTTGAAAAGGGACAGGGTCAAAGTAGAAAATATAACAAGTGGGGGGCAGAATAGGATGGAGGGAAATATAATCAGTCTTTCACACTATATCCACTATGAAAATGTTTTGTGTAGCTACACATGTACAATCTATATTGAATTGCTTATCTTCCCGGTAAGGGTGGGTGATGAGTAAGGAAGGGAATTCAAAGATTTTAAATCAAATGGTTAATATATGTGTGTGTGTGTGTGTGTGTGTGTGTGTGTGTGTTTACATACAACTGGGAAATAAGATGTACAGGCATTGGGGAAAGGAGATCCATCTTACCCCATCAAAAGTCATAGGAGGAATGGGGGAAGATATAAGAGAGAACGGTTTTGGGGAGGGGGATATACAGTGGGATCACTCTTTTGGGGTGGTGGGTAAGGGAAAGATGGGGAGAAAATTTGTAACTCAAAATCTTGTGCAAATGAATGATGTAAACTAAAAATAAATATGAAATTTAATTAAAAAAACGAAATGAGGAGTTGAGTTCATAATAACCTGGAGAGACTTATATAAACTGATGCTGAGTAAAGAGAGCAAAACCAAGAGATTTTTCCACACCATTACAGATACATTGTATGTGTGATAGCTAACTTTGATAGACTGGGCTTCTCTCACCAATACAAAGTTAGAAAACAACTACAGAAGACTTATGATGGAAAGGAATACTCATACCCAGAGAAAGAACTACAGAGTTTGAAGGCAGATTGAAGCAAACTACTTGCTCTCCCTCTTTTGTGTTTTGTTTTGTCCCTTCTTTCTCATTGTTCACTCCATTGGTTATAATCCTTCCTTACAACCTGACTAAAGTTTAATGTGAAGGCATCTGTAGAACCTATATTTGATTACATGCAGCCATGGGGAGGAAAGGGGAAGAAAGAGAGAGAGAAAAATCTGAAACTCAAGGGATTGTGGAACTGAATGCTGCAAACTAAAAGTAAATAAGTATTTTTTTTCAAAAGAAGACGTGTTTAAATTTACTTCAAACATTTACTAGATGTGCATACCTGGTCAAGCAAATTCTATCTCCTCCTCTTTTCCATCTTTACTCTCTTTCTCCCATAATTTTCATTGTCATGAAGTCATGAGGGTAAGATGGTACAATGTTCATAAAAGACATTGCAAACTATATGTATACACATATATACACATATGTATATATGTACACACACTTCCATATTTTCTAATAAATAAAAATATTTATAAATTCCTAGGAGGAGCTAACAATAAAGGACAAATTTTAAGTTCTTTCAAGCTGTAAAGGTTTTGAGTTTGTCTCTTTTGATCCAGAAACAGTCTGTTGTTTGAAGACCAGTCTAAGTAAAAGATGCTCATCACAAAATTGGTTGTGGGCTGATGAACTAAATAACCAAATAATTTTTAGTATGGCCCACTAAGAAACAGTTGAGTTCCAACTGTATCAGTGGAGGGAGTATTAATAAAGGTCCTTAAAATCCTCCTAGTTACCTAGAATGACTATTTAAATATGATGTTTGGCTCCTCACTTAGCATCTCAACCAATCTGTTGCCAAGGCCTACTGATTTTATCTTTATGATATTCCCCCAAAACTCTCTTTTCCTTGACACTTCCACCACCCAACAAGCTCACATAACGAAATACCTGGACTATTGTAATAGACAATTCATTGGTTTTCCTGTTATAAGTCTCTCTGCACTTTAGTCTATCCTCCAGTCAGATGTCAAATTGGTATTTCTAATGTGCAGGTCTGACCATATCACACCTTTCTTGAATAATCTCGTGTCTACCTATTGCTTCCATGATGAAATTTAAAATCTTCCGGTATTCAAGATTTTTCACTGACCTTTCCAGACTTTTTGCTCTTTAATCCTTTCTTCATTACTTACCACTCCCTACATCCTCAATTGTATTTTTTAATCTAGTGACATTGGCCTCCTTGCTTTTCCTTGAACAAGATATTCCATCTCCTGGATCTGTATGTATTCATTGGTTTCTTCCATGTATTGAATGCTCTCCTTCCTCATCTCAACTTTCTGGCTTCCCTGGCTTCTGCCAAGTAACTGTTGAACTACTAAATTTTAATAAGAAACCTTTCAAACCCCTCTTGATTCTAAGGTCTTCACTATGTTATTTCCTAGTTACCCTCTTTTTAGGTTATTTGTACATAATTATTTACATGCTTCCTTCCTCATTAATTTGTGACCTCTCAAGAGCAAATATCTTAAAACTTTCTTTATGTTCTTAGTTTAAGCACAATCTCTGACATACAGTAGGCACATACTAATGTTTATTGACTGAATATACTCATGCAAATAAATACAGATATGGAAGGATATCCCTCCATCACCAGGTCATTCTCTCTCCTTTCTTAATGAATTTAGTCACTGTCTCATTGTCTTTATTTTCATTCCAACTCCTGCCCTCAAACTTTAAGACTTCAACATACATATTGAAATTATCTCACATGCTCTAATATTCCATTCCCTAAATCTAATAAATTCCCATGACTTACTTTTCCACAGATCCTCAACATTTTTTCACTATGAAGTCCAAAGTGGTGGCTCTATACTAGGTAACTCACTTTGTGATAAACTCAGTTTTTAAATATTAATCAAAATTTGTCTTCTTTCATTTAACAAAGTGACAATGATTACATCTATGTTTTATTGATTTCTTTCCAAAAATTCCATACCAAACTTTACTGACCTTTCAATGTATTAACTTGTTTGGAGAAAACTCACTTCATCAATCACTTCTAAACTGTTTTATCTACTTAATTTACTGTAAACACCATGACAGCAAGAATCTTATCCAAATTTTATACCTCTATAAAATCTAACTCAGTTCTTTTCAAATAGCAGGTGCTTAATAACCATTTCTTCAAATGCATTTTATGGAATTAAACAATGAACCTCATGGAATTAATTTTTCAGCATGGAGTTGAACTACCAACTAATGTTTGCCCATGCTACCCCATCAAAAATAGAGCACTCAGATGCAATGTGCATAGATGTTTCCCTTTTCTCAGATAAGAGAATAAATATACTTTTGCTACAATTTGTATATGTCATTATTCTGTGCTCAATATAACCAGTAGAAGACAGCACTGGCATTGCCATACCATGCATATATAGCAGCATAGAAAATATTATAACAATTAGGAAAATAGAAGTAAGTATTGGAAGAAATGATTTTTTTTTGTCTCTGTCCTTTCAACAGCTACCTTTTGGGTTTTAAATTTTGTCAAGCTTCAAAATTTTTTCTTTGTTGGCTGACAAACATGCTTTTAACATGGATCCTTCATCTAATTCTAAGAACATTTTTTTTTTATTATTATATGCTTTCAGATTTGGTAGCTAACAAAACTTTACCCTTAAGGGTTAGTAACTTCAAAAGTAGAATGAATCTAAGAAAAGAAATACATCAATGATGCTTTTGATACCAGTGATCAAAGGGTAAATCTGGACACTTTTGAAACATGAAATGTTATTACTTGCCCTCCTTTCGTTGATGTCCTTCTTTGTAAAATGCCTGCTGTTCGTTGGACATGACAACAAACATTTTCACACCGTGGTTTTAATACCTTGTGTAGAAGTGACCTGTTGTGTCTTAGAACCATTTTGTGGTTCATTTTTCCCACCTTCCCTCCAATTTACTATTTCAGCTTTGGCTTACCTTGTTTCTCTGCACATATTTTACTAACGTCTTAATAGTGAATAACACCAAGGTTATTTGACCTTAAAAGATATTAATATTGAACTTCTTTTCTTCTGTAAACTCAGATGATCTTTATCACAAAATCTTATATTTTAATGCAAATATTCTAGCATCAATTGTACATGAAGTGATACAGCATAATAGACTCAGATTCAGAAGGACATGAATTTAAATATTGGTGTAGGTGTTTCTTATCATTCTAATCCTGATTAAGTCACTTAAAGGGTCTGTTTCTTAGTTTTGTCACATATAAAAACAGATAATAATAGCAATATATTATAGTGAATTATTCCAAAATGTAAAAAGCTTTTTAAACCTTAATGCACTGTTAGTGCACAATGTTGGTGTAGTTGGTAGTCATGAAACAACCCATCTTAGAAGAATAAAAACACTCTTTCCTTTCTCTCAACATGGTGAACAAAAAAGATCCCAAAAGAACAAAAGTAAAAGAAGGTCAAAAAAGGGAAAAAAAGGAGAACAAAAAGGAAGATGTGGCTGAAAAGGTGGTGAAAAGCCTCAAAAGCATTGTAGTTGGAACTCAGTCTTTGTCTGAGGGATTGGTAGATACTCCATGTCTTCAATGTGTTCCCAGAGAGCCAAGTACAAGCTGAAATAGGCTGCCAACTAAAAAGAAAAAGAAAGAAAAGGTATCTGCTAATATATCAAAGCCAGTTGATTGCAGCCAAAGATTGGAGGAACTCATGTGGTAAAGATTTGTAAAATGCCTAAGTATTACACTACTGAGGATATGGCTAGACAGCTTCTCAGTCATGGCAGAAAATCCTTCAGTCACCATGTGAGGAGACTTTGAGCTAGCACCACCACAGGCACTATTCTGATCATGCTCACTGACTACCACAGGGGCAAGTGAGTGGTTTTCCTGAAGCAGCTGACTAGTGGTTTATTACTGGTGACTGGATTTCTGGTCATCAACAGTGTTCCTCTAAGTAGGATCCATTAGAAATTTGTCATTGCAACCTGTAACAGAGTTATCCTTTTGGATATAAAAATCCAAATCATCTTAGTGATGCTCATTTCAAAAAGAAGAGGTTCAGTAAACCTAGACCACAAGAAGGAGAGATCTTTGAGAATAAAAGAGAAGTAGGAGATGACAGAGCAGTGCAAGGCTGATCAGAAAACAAGAAACTCTCAAGATCCTGCCCCAAATTAAGATAATTCCTCAGCTCAGTGGATATGTGCATTGTGTATTCTCTTTCTACAACATTGTTTATTCCCACAACTATTGTTTTAAAAGCCTTGAAGAGAACTCTTATTAAAATATTTGGAAAACTCTACCACAATGCATTAGTGTTCCAATTTTTCCACATCATCTCCAGCATTTACCATTTCCCTGTTTCGTCATATTAGCCAAACTGACTGGTGAGATGTGGTACCTCAGAATTGTTTTTATTTGTATTTCTCTAATCAATAGTGATTGAAAGCATTTTTGATATGCTTATAGATATTTTTAATTTCTTCCACTGAAAACTGCCTGTTCATATCCCTTGACCATTTATCAATTGAGGAATGACTTGTACTCTTATAGATTTGACTCAATAATCTGTATATTTTAGAAATGAAGCCTTTACCAGAGACACTGGTTATAAAAATTCCTTCCCAATTTTCCACATCTTTCTTAATCTTGGATACATTGGCTTTGTTTGCACAGAAACTTCAATTTAATGTAATCAAAATTATCAATTTTGCATTTTATAATGCTCTCTAACTCTTGTTTTATCAAAAATCTTCCCTTCTCCATAAATCTGACAGGTAAACTATTCCTTGCTTTCCCAGATTGCTTACAGTATCAGCCTTTATACTTAGATTGTTCACCCATTGAAATTTGATTTTGGTATACAATGTCAGATATTGGTCTATATCCAGTTTCTGCCATCCTATATTCCGGTTTTCCCAGCAGATTTTGTCAAATAGTAAGTTATTATCCCCCAAACTGGGATCTTTGGGTTTATCAAACAGTAGATTACTATAGTCATTGACTGCTGAGTCTTTTGGGCACAATCTGTTCTATTCATCCACTACTCTATTCCTCTGCCAGTACCAAGTACTTTCTGATGACTGCTGCTTTATAATAACATTAAAATCTGGTATGGCTAGGCCACCTTCCCTAGCATTTCTTTTCATTAATTGCCTTGATATTCTGGACCTTTTGTTCTTCCAAATGAATTTTGTTACTACTTTTTCTAGTTCTATAAAGTAATTTTTTTGGTAGATTGATTGATATGGCACTAAATATGTAAATTAATTTAGGTAAAATCGTCATTTTTGGTATATTAGGTCAATCCAGATGTGAGCAACTGATGTTTTTTTCCAATTAGATCTGATTTTATTTGTGTGAAAAAATGTTTTATAGTAGTGTTCATAAAAGTCCTGGATTTATTTTGTTAGTAGATTCCCAAATATTTTATAATGTCTATAGTAACTTTAAATGAGATTTCCCTATCTTTTGCTATTGGATTTAATTAGAAATATATAGGAATGCAAAGGATTTATGTGAAGAAGAAGAAGAAGAAAAAGAACAACAAGAAGAACAACAAGAAGAAAAGTAGTAGAAGAAGAAGAAAAAGAGTAGGTAATGCCAAAGGTTTGTGGAGAAATATATAATAGGTATAATTAGGATGCAACATATCACTAATAATGGGTGAAGTATTTAATATATTATAAAATAAACATAAATTATATTAGAAGAGGGGAGAAGAAGGTAGTTACCTAGAAAAAATAGTTGAAAAATTTTAGATAGTCCAAGTATAGACCTGATAGCCACAAAATGTGAAAATTAGATTATAAGCTCCTTGAAGACAAGGGCTATTTTTGTCTTTTTTTTTATCCCCAGCATAGAACCATGCTTGGTACATAGTAGGAACACAAAAAATATTAGGATAAATTAAATTAATGAAAGGAAGAATAAATGAAAATAACCATTAGAAGCTGTCATATAGGAAACTCTATGGAGAATTTAAAGAGTATAGATCTGAATAGAAGAAGATAAGAGGGCATAGAAGGGTTATGTCTGTACCTGCAGAATCAATACCTACCTCCATAAAATAATCGATGTCTAGAATAATAAAATCATATAGAAATAATTTTAATATTTTATCAGTAAGTTTTATCAAAATGCAGAAAATTATTCAATATTAAGTTAATTGCTTATTTATAATATAAGTATAAATGAAGAAAAGTTTGAGATTTTATTAGTTATAACAAAATTAGGATGCACATCCTTTTAAACTCATATTTGCCAGGAGACTTTGAATGATCAAAACCTGGATTCAAATCCTGTCTCATACACCAACTACCTGTGTGACTGGGCAAATCATATAAATTTTCTCATCATCAGTTTCCTTATCTCTAGAAAAGGTATAATTTTATTAACTATCTGTCAGAATTGTTATGATAATTAAACGAAATAATATGCAAAAACATTTGAGAACTCTAAGGCACGGTATAAATTCTAACTATTACTGTATATCTTTTACTAAGTGCATTTGTGACAAGTAGATACTGATTGACTATGGTATAGAATGGCTCAAAATTTTCTGTCTTGAGGAGTTAACAAATCTATTCAGTAATTTTCCTGTTGATTTAATATAATGGCAATAGTTGTTCTTATCTTTAGTAGTCATTCTGAAACTTTACTTCCTGGATTGGATTTAATATCGTTCAGATTACTCTTATAGGCAGCAAAGTGGTATAGAGAATAGAGTGCTAGGCCTGCCCTCAGGAAGTCTGACTTTAGACAGTCGTTATGTGAACTTCGGCAAGTAATTCAAACCTGTTTACCTCAATTTACTCCTTAGTAAAATAAGTTAAAGAAGAAAACAACAACAACAAAAACAACAAAAAAAAGCACTCCAATATCTTTGCCAAAAAACCCTTCAAGGGATCATGAAGAGTTAGTCACAATTGAAATAACTGAACAACAGATGACTCTTTACAGTACTACTTAGTTATTTTTCATTTATTTCTTGGTTATATGCTGCTGCTTCATTCATTTATCAAAGAAACTCAAAATCTTAAGAGGGAATAATCATGTCAAAGATAATCTAATATAACACATACGTGACCAATGATTCCCTCCAAAGTATATGCAACATGAGGACATCAAACACTCATCATAACCAAAAATCCTCAACTGAAATGCATGATTCCATAATTGGCTATCTCTGTTAGGCAATATTAAATTACATAAAATAAAAGTAAGAGTAAACAATTTCACATTGTTATGCCTAATTTTGTCTTTTCAGACAAAAGGAAACAATTTGCTATAGGATATTCTTTTATGTACTTGAAGATATTTGTGAAAATCATATCTGTCTTGGGCCAGTACGTGGTACAGTGGGTAGAACTGTAGCCTTAGTATCAGAAAGACTCATCTTGGTGAGATCAACTCTGGCTTCAGACACTTACTACCTAGGCAACCTTGGACTAGTTATTTAACACTATTTGCCTCAGTTCCTTATCTGTAAAATGAGCTGGAGAAGGAAATGACAAAACATTCCAGGATCTTTAAAAAGAAAACCTCAAAAGAGGTCATAAAGCATTGAACAGGACTGAAATGAAATAACTTGTCTTCTACAAAGTCTTTTAATTTCTAAGCTAAATTTAACTTGAGAAAAAATATATGGGCATTAGCTTTTCTTTGATGAAATTTATATTTTTGATTATTTTGTGTGTAATTTTTTAAAATTAACTTTTGTTTATTTTTAGTTTACATCATTCATTTCCACAAGCTTTTGAGTTACAAATTTTCTCCCCATCTTTCCCCTATCCACCACCCCAAAACAGAGATCCCACTGTATATCCCTTCCTACAATATGTTCTCTTCTATGTCCTCCTCCATCACCCTTCTGACTTTCCACATAAGGCAAGATGGATCTCCCTACCCCAGTACCTGTATATCTTAATTCCCAGATGAATGTAATTAATAATAATAGCAATAATAATAATAATAATAATAATAATAATAATAATAATAATGATATATGCGTATACACACACACACATATATATTTAACATTTGATTATAGAACTTTAAATTCTAGATTCTTTCCCTTTCTCTCTTGTCACCCACCCCCACTGGAAAGACAAGCAATTCAATACATACTGTACCTGTGTAGTTACACAGAACATTTCCACAATGGACATATTGTGAAAGACTCACTATATTTCCCTCCTTGCTATCCCCACCTTGTGCCATTCTCTACTTTGTCCCTATCCCTCTACAGAACTGTGTACTTCTAACAACTCTCCTCATGACATTTCCCTCTCCTCCATCATCCCCCGTCTCATCCCCTTCCCCTCTACTCTCTGGTAGGGCGAGATCCCCAATTTAGAGTTCATGTCATTCCTTACCTAAGCCAAATTCAATGACAATAAGGTTGACCCATTCCCTTTTGCCTTGCTGTTTTTCCCCTCCATTGTAACAGTTATCTCTTGCCTCTTCTATATGAGATGATTAACTCCATTCTGTCTCTCCCTGTCTCCTCTCATTCTATTCCTCTCCCACCTCTCATTTTCACCTTTTAAAATATCATCCCTTCCTATTCAATTGATCCTGTGCCCTCTGTCTATGTATACATATATACACACACTCAGATATGTTTTGTGTGTAATTTTTTATGAGTTTAAATGTAATGAATGTTTCCTATTCATCTCTTTTGACATATTTTTTTTTGCATGTGTGTTATTCATATATATGCAATGACAAAGAGAAAGAAAAGAGTTCATCAGACTTTGGATCTAAAGGAAGTACAGAAAAGAGAAAATACAGCCAGGTCAGAGAAATGGTATTAAATGCAAACAACAGTCCTTCTAGTACAACTGCAGCCAAAAGTTGGAGAACGTAGAAAGGCCATTATCAATAACTTGGAGAAGAATAAGGACACACAAAAATGATGGTTTACTTAAGTGGAAGGGCTTTTTGACAAGTTTGGTATTAAGTGACCCAAATTCTTCAGGTGGTACACATTGTCATCTTTTTTCTACTCATTGAGATGGGGCATGAAAAGATTAGCGTAATGGAGGGAGTTGAGAAGTTTATCCTAGAGCAATTTGGAAGTACGCCTAATTGGCTATAAAACTATACATATCCTTTGATACAACAATGCTACTACTATACCTGTATTCCTAGATATCATAAAAAGGGGGGAAAGACATACATGTACAAAAATATTTGTGGTGACTCTTTTTTTGTGGTGGCAAAAAATTGAAAATGGAGGGATGTCTGTCAGTTGGGGAATGTCTGAACATATTGTGCTATATGAAAATAATGAAAAATTATTGTGTTATAAGAAATGACAAGTAGTATAATTTTAGGAAAATCTGGGGGAAAAAACTTACATGAACTAATGCAAAGTGAAGTGAGAGGACCAAGGGCGACATTTTACAATGTATCCAAAATATTGTACAATAATCAACTGAGAATGTCTTAGCTAATTCTCAGAAATGCAATGATCCAAGACAGTTCAGAAGGACTTATAATGAAAAATGCTATCTAGTTCTAGACAAAGAACTGATACAATATGAATGCTTTTCACCTTTTTTGCATTTTTCTTGTGTTCTTCCACCTCATGAGCAATATGGAAATATATATTTTTGCTTACCCTCTCAGGGAAGGGGTAAACAGGGAGGGAAATAATTTTGAACTCAAATTTCTTTTTTTAAAAAAGGAATGTTGAAATTGTTTTTACATGTAATTGGATGAACATGTTATTTTTAGGATAAAAGAAGTTATCCTATTCTTGCTAGGAATATGGTCTAAATACAGAAGTGTTTAGCTTATCTTGGTGATAGTTGGGTTTTTATGAGCATTCTATCTGAGTTTTCTGATTCCAACAGGCAAAACGGTAGCTTTGCAAGAGAGTGCTTAATAAGGTTTGTGGAGATATTCATATAGAAAGATTATTTATGGGTTCTTTGTGGTTTATAAGTTAAATCTAATTTCTTATAGAAGTTCTGATCCTTCAGGTTCTTTTCAGTTTCCCTTGATTTGCTACCTGAAGTCAGTTGTAGGATCAAAAAATTTTTACCATAGTAAGGCAAATGCCAGAATAAACTGGATGACATTTCAAAGGTGACCACTTTCAAATAGAAAAATCACCATTTACTGAGCAAAAAATTACTTTCATATATGTACCTCTGAGGTAAGAGCTAACCCTAAATGACAACATTGCCTAATGAGTCAGAAAAAAAAAAAGTTTTAATTTTCTAGCTACTGAAGTAAAAATAAGATCTCTCCTTGGAGATAACAGTGAAAGCTGTCCACTAAAGGTCAAATATGGCACTTATTTATTACAGTGAGTGCTTCATGAGTTAAGGGTCTTGGCTGAATTGCTTTCTAGTGTCACAGAATGAGATAGAACTTCTATTCTTGTCACCATAGAAAATAAAAACGGGACATTTTGCCTCATTCATGTGTAGTATATGAAATTGGTGTGGTATTTTATCATTCAATTTTAAGAAAATTGTTTTATTCGTGTTTTATATGGAAATACTATTGCAGACTCTTGTGTTGTATTTTTCTGAGAATTGTTTAAGGTCATGACTATTTCAAGAAACTTGTTCATTTTATATACTGGACTCTTGAACATTTGGAGCAGTTCTTATTTATTATTCAGACATTTGCAGACCAAGAAAATTAATGACAGTTTCATGGGAGGGAATCTTATTTTATTTAATTGGCATTGGGTATAGCACAAAATACTTATTTGAAATATACCCTCATTTGGCTGCTGAATAGAAAGTACAAAAAATTCTTTAAAAATACTCTGAAGAACAGGCATGACTAATGGAACAATGTAATGGAATATTACTTAAGAGACCCTTAGCTTTATATCACTTCCTTTTCCTCATGGAGAAAGGAGAATGGAATATATGTGGAGATATGTAGTCCTGAAGAATTGGAAGGGAATATTTGAAGTTATTTCTAGATGACCTCCATCTTCTCAATAGGTAGAAATGATCAAATCTTTCTGAGTAGTGGTTAATTTTGTAGCCATGACACTGAGGATTGTTTACATGTTGTTTCCTTCATTAGACAGCAAGCTCCCTGAGAGCAGGGGTTATCTCCTCTCTCTCCTTTTTTTTGTATCCTTAATGCATAGCATAGTGACTGAGTCTTAGTAACCATTTAATAAACATTGATTGATGGGTTGAATTTAATATTCCTTTATAAGTGTTATACCTTTAGATAGTATTCTGCTAGGTGTTTTTAGTAGAGTGGAAAAAATGATTAGATGTGTTCTTTCTCATGAAGTATAATGTCTAGTAAAACAATGAGATACATATGAGAAAATATCAGGCTCAAGAGATTTTTTTTAAATGTCTATGGGAAATCTAAGTATGTTTATAGGATGTGAAGAAGTGAGAAGAGGAAGCGATTAAAGCAATTGAAAGTATATTAGAGAATAAGGATGGTTAAGGGAAAAAGGTAATGGAGTATGAAATCAATGGAGATACAATGAAGAAAGTCTCTGACCTCAAGGAGGTTACCTTTTAATAGGAGAAAACAATATATGAAGGAGATTTAGAAAATGTGTGTGCAGTGTGATGAAAAGCATAGATTGAAGATAGTAATGAAGAGTTGTGTTGGCCTGATTACAATTAAAATGAAGTAAAAGCTTACCCACTAGAGTTGAGTGTGCCATGGAAAGAGTCTAAGGTTCCTGAAGGAGAGGTCTTGACAATGGTATGCTAGAATGTAGGCAGGATGGTGGACCAGAGTATTGTGAAAAAGGATAGGTTTGGAAGAGGTAAGAGAGTGGCAAAATGGCCATACAAGAACTTGTGATCAGTTAGAAAATTTCAAAATTTAGAAGCTTGAGCATGGAGCAATAATAAGTGATGGTGAAGTACCCAATGCTATCAACCCAAAAGTTACAAGAATTGAGTGAAAAGTTCATAGCAGTTGAGTTCAATGAACTGTATTGAAAGGTTGGTACAAATACCATCAATATAAAACATTGTAGCTTCCAAGAATGATAGAATGAGAAGTAGTGGGAAGGAACTCTGAATTAACCTCCAAAATTTTTGAGTCAGGTGAGAGAAAATCCAGCAAATGGATAAATGAAAGTGACAAGGACTGGGGAGGTGAGGTATCAGAGAAAAGAAACTTTCATAAAAGGGCGTATATCAAGTGATAATGAGAGAGAAAAGAAATGGATATTGCAAAGCCCTGTGAGTCAGGATTACTTGAAAAATAAAACAAAACTATTTTTAAAGAGGATCCAAGGAGACGTAAAGTCCTTGATAAAACATCACATTTCTCACTCTCCTCACACCAATTGTGTTACTAGCTTTTGTCACCAGTTTGACTTTCCAGATTTGTCTTTCCTTCATGTCCAAATGCAAGAACCAAATGGTCCTCTTTGTAATGCTTATCCAAAAGGAAGGATGCAATTCTTCAAAATCAAATGCAATAATGTTACAACAATAGAAAGCTTTGTCCTTCATATAATTGACCTTTTATTTCTATATTGCAAAACAAATACCAATATCAAACTTTTTATTTATAAATTAAGTCAATTGCTTTGTTTCCTTGTTTTAAGAAATTCCCAGTGAAACATCTAATAATTCACATATACAACTTCTCACATTCAAAGGCAAAATTAAAATTAATTCTTCCTCCATTTGTATGCTATTTTATATTTGAATCACAGTTTTTGGTTTCTTTATTTTCCCAGCTACATAATTAAATATTTGGGAAAACATGCTCTGATTTTGAAGATTTCCACTAAAGTTTTCTCCCTCCTCCCCCAATACCTATAATATACAGTTCTGATTTTCTTTTTCAAAAATAACATCTTAATTTCCCTTCATTTGGGGAAATAGCTCATCTCCTCCATTAGCCATAAGCTCCCTCAGTTGCTTTGACCTCTTTCTCTAACTGGTGTGACATTACAAAGCAGCCTTTAAGTGGAGCTGTCATTTCAAGATTCTCTTGGGGTTAATCCTGTTATACTCCAGAAGCATCTCATTTTATGTATGTTGAGCATTTCCTTGCAAAGGGAGACACTTTTACAATCTACTTTCTTTTCTTAATCTACATTTATAAAGTGAACCTCACTGTTCTGTTTCATTAGTGAGCCGGTTTTCTATGCAGATTAATGTCTATAATTTTATATTCTTCACTTCATCTGTAAGACAGTTTCCCTATACTCAGCATGATTTTTCTATTCTAAGTATACACAGTATAATGGCAGATATTTACAAAGTTATATAGAAAGGAAAAAAAAAATAAAAGCTTCTAAATGCCTTCTTTCCCTTTGGGTACGTTGAATTATAAGCCTGAAATATATTTTCAAAGACCTATACTTTGGTAAACCTATTTTATTAAGTTAAAAGTATTTATACTTAAGTTTAGAAATATAGAAAGCTTATGAAACTCTCCTAAGTTTTATCCATGTTTTCTTCCCTTTTTACTCCTAAAGATTTCACTTCCAATTGTAGATCATAGACTATTAGAATATTAGAGAGAAAAGTAATTTGAGAGAGGTCATGTATTTTGCACTCTCTTCAGTACAGAAGTTCTTTATAAAACCTCAGATAGATCCAGGCATCATAGAATACCTGCAACCCTTGCTACAAAGGAAGGCTGATGGTGAGTTTTAATAGGTCTAAAGCTGATCAGCTTTCCAGAGTAAGTACAACACCAATATGGTGAGCCTCAGAGATAAAGGGGCTACGAGGCTTCCTAAGGAAGAGGGAATCAGCTTGAACTGGAAATGAAGCAGATTAAATTTCTTGGGCTGATGTGAAGGCAGACTGGGTTATGAGTGGCCTCTGCACTTCCATGCTGAGAGACCTAAGGAGTCTTATTAAAAAAGAAAAAAAAGAAAGATCACAGAACCATGCTTACCTAAGTTTTAAGAAATTTCTAAGAATGAGGAACTACTTACATTATGATTTAGCTCTTTCTCTTTTTGAACAACTTTAATTATTAAGAAAGTTCTTCCTTTTAGTAAGTCAAAATCTGCCTTCTTGTAACATTCATCCACTCATATTAGTTCTATTCTTTGCGGTTTCACAGGAGGTAAATCTAATCCCTTTTATCATATCACATTAAACATGTGAAAACAATGATTGTGCCCTCTAGCCAGTGCCTCCTAAAGTCTTCTTTTTTCCCAGCATAAACCTTTCCAGTTCTTTGGCTATTCTTCATATAAACAACTGCCCAATCAATATCTTTCCTATAGTACCATACGTAAAACTGAGTGTCACACTACAGATGGGGTGTGACCCAGGCAAAATGCAGTGGGACTAACTATCTGTTGCCTTGATTGATCTGGTTTCTGTACTTCTAATAATGTATCCTTAGCTCCCATTAGCTTTAGAGCTGAGAGTACAGCTTTTTTAGCAAATGATATATTATTTCGACATGTCTTTCTACCACTCCTCTGGGATACCAATTAAAATCCTCCTGGAGAAGAAACACCTCAGGCTTGACAATAGGGCAGAATGTGACTTGGCCGTTCAGATAGCACAGAGATCAATTAAGCAGTGTGAGCTGTTGGATGCTCTCTCCTTCACTGCTCATTGAAATGTCAATAAAGATGAGTCAGAAATACAGACAGATTGTCAAATGCATTACAACTCAGGCATCTCCTGGCTAGGAGAACAAAAAGGCAAACTTTTAGTAATTGTCTGAATTCATGAATCTCTAGTTTTTCTGTGATATGTAGAGACTATGATGGGATATTTCACTGTGTTAAAGAACAAGGTGGTTTGTTCAAACATCAGTAAAGATGTCATTTTGTTAAAGTAAACTTATCAATTCCATATTCGTAGCCTTTTCTATTTTTCTTGCTATATATTATTGTATTTTTAATATAGCTACACCCTCCTAATAAATACTTTATCATATCACTATCTTTGATAGTAGTGATCATATCACTAATGCTACCTGGCAGATATGATGAAGGTATCAAAGGTTCTTATGTGACTGTAGCTGCCATGCTATTGATGCTGCACAGAATACCTGGTCAGTCTATGGTAGTATGAGCTTCCAGATGAAGCTGGAGTATGTGAAGAAGTTGGAAAAATTCTTGGAGCAGCCTGAGGACTTTAGTACCCAACTGGGAGCCCAGCGGAACTCAACAATCTGTGCAACAGCCCTGTACTGTCCTCTGATCTCCAGCCTGTCTGAGAATCACCAAGCTGTCAGTATCTTCAGAGACTTTAGAACCATTGCCTAAGATGACTATGAAAATTTGTGTAAATGTGGCCTGTATAAGCTGCTATTGAGACAGCATCAAGGTCCATGTCCCTAAGGAATCCATTCTGGTCCAGCTTTACCCACATCCTGACCTCACTTTCCTACCCCACAAGGGTGGCCATGTTTAGAGTCATGTACAATGTCATACCACCACTGGGCATTGAATTCCTGTCATCTCTAAGCTATGTCTGATGAGGGAAAGGCTTCTGCTCAGAAGTGTTGCTTCAGCAAAGAGCTATCTGGACAAAGAGTTATACAAGTTGGACCAAGCTATTCTGAAATGATAACTGAGATCCCACCCCACCCTACAGCAATGACTAGCCCTACATCTCATTCCATTGCAAGGTCACGTCATAAAGAAAAACTCTGCTGAGGTTTAAAGCACAGTTTCTATGTGAACCAGCATAATCACTCTGTCCCATTATGCTTACTTTACTAATGCTCGGAGGAAGCAGTATCTTTTTTGGTTGTACAAGGGCTTTTATCTCCATCATCATCACCATAACCAGCAGTAGCTTCCTGTGTGAGGACCCATGATGTCATGTTGGACTGGACCTTGAGAAAAGAGATTTAAGCAGTTACAATATCTCCCAATGATGAGTTCTACCCACTTAATCTGATACAGACTTCCTACTGTGCACCCAGCCTCAGGAGCCATGCCAGCAAATTAATAAAGAATTTGTAAATACACCAAGAAAATAAAAAGAAACTTGTCCTAAGTCACTCAGCTAGTAAGTATCTAAGGCCAATTTTGTACTCAAGTCTTCCTGACTTTAGGCCCAATATTCTATTCACCATACCACCTAGTTGCCCTATAAATCCATCTCCACTTTGGGACTTCAAAATACCCTCAACTGACTTTGAAATTATTTATATTTTAACAATTAGTTGTGTTAATTTTTAATAACTATTGTCATTTTACATAAATTGAATAAGAAGAATGCCATTCAGGCTTAGCACATGATCCTTCTAAAATGTGCATTCATACTTATTTCTAATGAAATTTAGGCATTCCATTTTAATCTAAAGTAGATCACCATTTCAAACTTGGAGTTAAAGGTTTAAAACTGAGAAGGTATATTTCATTTAGAAGTGCTCTAAAGTGTCCTCTAAAATTTGAATATGATTAACATTTTTTCTTTTTCATAGTGTTCAATTACATTGGACTGATATTTTATATTCATGGGCATTCTCAAATAACTTTTTTCTTGCTTTTTTTTTCTCTTGCTCTTCTACCACTGAAAAAAAGTAAATCAAGAAATGTATATCTATCAAGAGAGAAGAAGAGAAAAAACTAAGTGTATGTGACATTGGGGATAGGTATATAGCAGGGCATGAAGGGGTGATTAGGATTTAGTTTAACCTGTGGTTTCGTGGGTGGAGGAAACTCCTGATAAGAAATAACTCCCTCTATTAATTTAGGTTAATAGCTATTCTTCAACTAGTAGTCCTAGAGATTTCTTTGAGTCACTCTGAAATTAAATGTTTTGCCTCAGATCACACAGTCATTATCTCTCAGGGGTGGAAATTCCACTAATATTATTATGCTCTGATATGCTCCCATATCCATTATACCATGTTGCTTCTCCTAGAAATCTTAAGTTAACACTACTTAACACTGGAAGGGAATTTGAAAAAAATTTTGTCTGCTACCCATACAATATTACATATCAAAAAACTGAAGGGCAAATATCAAGATTATAATAGTAGAAAATAACCAGGATTTGAATTTCGGTCTTCTGCTTCTAAAGCCAGGACTCTTTCCAGGCTGCTTAAGTAATTTCAAGATATTCTCCTGGAATAAGAAATTGTGCTTGTCCTTCATTTTTTATTAATAGATTTGTTTATTTACTTTTTGTTTAAAAACTCCCCCTAAGCCCCCAGTCATGGTGGCATGCACTGAAATATAGGATTTACAGATATCTTCACATTAATCATTAGCCAGAAACAAACCAGAAACAGAGCAAATAGTTTGTTTTAATCTGCATTGAGAATCCAAATCTCTTTCTTTTACATACAGGTGTTATGGGAATCTGAAGATCTTCCCTGCCCCTAGGCCCTTTGCTAAAGTGGCTACGTGACTCTGAGGACCCTTGGATATTTGAAAGTATACTCTGTTCCCTAATAGGCTGAATGTGGTCACGTGGAGCCTGTGGCGCCAGGCTTGTTTTCCAGGAATGCCCGTGCCTTGTAGCTTTGTGATTGGGCAGTGGGT
>CM053585.1:58471117-58486593 GCA_028646515.1 Pseudochirops corinnae
ATCCTTCTTGAGTGCTTTCAAAAAGGCTTTTTGGACTTCAACCCAATTGATAGTCCCATTTGAGATGTTAAATGTAGGTATATTGACAATGTTGTCCTCTTCTGAGTTTGTGTTTTGATCTTCCTTGTCCCCATAGAAACAGTATATGGTCAATTTTTATTTTTGCTTCTTGCTCATTTTGTCTTCTTATTTCCTGGCTTTTAAAATTGAGCTCTGCTCCTGGGGCTGAGGGATCACTGTTCTGAGCTTCCTGTGTTAGGTGCCAGGAATCTAGTATTTTTTTGTACTAGAATACTAGAATTCTAGAATACTAGAATCTGATTTTTGTGTTGGTCCTCAGTTTCTGACATCTAGAGGCTGTAGGGATCTGGCACTTTACCTGGTGCTGAGCTGGAGATCTATTTTGTGTCCGGTTTGTGCTGAAGCCTGGTGGAGTTATTCTTCATTTCCTTGGGGCTACACAAATATAAGTGAGGATTTGGTCACAGGAGGATGTCTGCCTGCTATGGGCTGTGCCAGACCATGTAGTGTTCAGGCCACTGATGGATGCATGGGGAGGGAGAAGTCTGCTGCTATAGGACACTTTCCCCCTTAGGGCTCTGCTGAAGCACAGGGAAGTATAGCTGTTGGATGTTGCCTGCTTACCCAGGTCTGTGCAAGTATACTTGTTGGTTCAATGAGCTGGATTATGCCAATTTCCCTGACTAAGCTAAGGCTTGTGGGGGTCCTGCTTTTGGTGTTTGCCTGCTCCACCACTCAAGGGTTCAAGATCTCCTAATGGTTTGCTGCAGGGACCTGGTTCCTGGCTTACTGGCTTACTTCCTGTCTTGGAAAAAACTCCCCTTTTATTCAAGTGAGATTGACCTTTCCTACTGATACTCCAAGGTTCTTTGGTTAAAACACTACTCCATGCCATCTTTCCACTGGCTCTGCTATTTAAGGATTTTTTCTGGGGCATTCTTTTCTGTTTTTTGTTTTTTTTTTTTTTTTAAAAGGCCAACCTACTGCTTACCCACCATCTTGGCTCCAGGAAGTCCTCAAGCATTTCTAATGAAAAGACCAGAACTGAATGGGAAATTTGAATTTCAATTATAAGCTTCCATAGAAGCATTAAATACTAAACAGGATAGAGAAATCATAAGTGATTCAATAAGTTTAAACTGTTTACTTTCCTACATAGGAAGATAATTCTCATAACTCCTAAGAACTTAATCATTATTAGGGAATTTAGAAACAGTGTACATAGACAAAGGGACAGGTGTATGTTGAATATGATGGGAAGATGTTAAAATAAATATTTAAAGAGTGAGAAAGATGAATTCACTGGGAGAAGAGGGAAGGAAGATGTAGACTTAGACATAAAAGTTGATACCATAAGCAAATTAGGTAAGCATAGTTTATGTCAGATTTGTGGATAAGGAAAGAATTTGTGACCAACCACAAGAGAGAGAGCATTATTTGATATGAAATGGATAATGCTGAGACAGGGCCCAGGGACCCCATGTGATGACGCGACCCACCAGACAAACCCTGGAGACTCACAGCTGCTGAGCGCCCAGAGGCCGCTGGACTAGGCCTGCTGATGCACCATCCACAAGGACCACTCCCAGGCCTATCACCACAGGGCAGGGATCAGACCAAGCTGGATAAGACAAAAAGGGAGAGGCCCACAGCAGGAACAGCAGGTACTCCCAGGACTACACATTCACAGCATGGAAATTTTAAAGCCCCATATCTGAATTTCCAGGGACTAATATGATAGTCTGAACCCTGGCTGCTCCAATTCCTCCCCCCCCCCAAGCCCCCAAAACAGTAATTATTGTCCCAGAGGAAAATTTTAAGCAGTAAAGGCTTAGGAACCCTGGAGGAAGGGTGTGGCTTAGGTTCTGCCTCCAAATGGAAAGAAAGCAGGCTGCAAAGACAAAGACAAAGACTCTGGAATCCTATTGTGGTGAGAGGGAGGAATCAAACTCAGAAGGAGAAAGTATTGACTCCACGAGAGCAGCTGAAACCTTAAAACAGACTATGACCTGGTCTCAGGCTCAAAAAGCATTCCTAGATGAGCTCAAAAAGAACTTTGAATTCTGCTTAGAGAGGTAAAAGATAAAATCAACACCTCCAAACAAAACAAAATTGTGAAATTAGAAAAACATTACAATTAAAATAACAGCTCTTTAAAAAGTAAAATGTGTGAACTAAAAATGAAATTTGAGCATACGGAAAAGGAACTTCAAAAACTAACCAAGGAGAATAATTCACTAAAATCTAGAATCAACCAAATTGAAGCCAATGACTGCATGTGGAACCAAGAATAAATCAAACAAAACATCAAGACTGAAAAATTAGAAAAAGAGGTAAAATACCTCAATGGAAAAATAACTGACCTGGAAAATAGATCCAGGAGAGACAATCTGCGAATCATTGGTCTACCAGATAATCATTATGAGAAAATGAATATGGACAATATCTTCTAAAATCTCATCAAGGAAAACCTGAGATCCTAGGACCAGAAGGTAAAATAGAAATTGGGAGAAACCACCAGACACATCCTGAAAGAGATCCCAAATTGAAAAGTCTGAGAAATGTTTTGGCCAAGCTTCAGAACTATCAGGTAAAGGAGAAAATAATACAAGCAGCCAGAAAGAAACAATTCAGATATTGCAGAACCAGAGAGTGGATCACACAGGATATGACAGGCTCAACCCTGGAAGACTGGAGAAACTGGAATATGATTTTTCACAAGGCAAAAGAGCTGAGGCTACAACCAAGGATCACCTATCCAATGAGACTGAGCACAATCTACCAGGCAAGGAGATGGACATGCAGTGACATAACAGAATTCCAGACCTTACTTATGAAAAATCCAGAACTCAATGGAAAACTCAACCTCCAATTACAAGACTCAGGAAAGACATAGAGAGGTAAATAAGGGAAACACACGCACACACACACACACACACACACACACACACAAATAACTTATTGTTTAAGAACAGCAAACTGTTTACATCCCAATATGGGAAACTCATACATGAACTCTATACCTATGGCAACATCTAAAAGGTATATAGATAAATAGAGGTTGTGGGTACAAATTATGCAAAATGATGAAAAAATGCTTATTAAGGGACTTTAAATGAAGAAGAGAAAAGAATGAAACAGAAAAGGGTAAATTATGTTACCCAAAGAGGCATAAAAACAATTTAGTAGAGGGAAAGAAGGGAGGGAGGTGACCATTATATGAGCTTCTCCCTCATTGGTTCTAGTGCAAGGAGGGAATAATAAAATCAGTTAAAGATCAGATTCTATTCAGAAAAGATATGAAACTTATCATAATAGAGGGAAAGAGCGGAGGGAGAGGAGTACTACATGAGATCTATTCTCATCAATCTTGGTTCAAGGAAGAAATAACATACAACAATGAGTATAAAAATCTTTCATATCCTACAGGCAGTAGAAAGGGAGAAGGGCCAAGAAAGGGGAGGGGGAGTTTAGAAGGAGGGAAGAAGTAGTAAGGGAGAAGGGTAGGAAAAGGGAGGGTGCCGACAAGAAAGGAATACTGAGGGAGGTGGCAGTCAAAAGGAAATCTCTTAAGAAGGGGAAGGGAGAAGGAGAAAAAAAAAAGCATTAAAAAGGGAGGGATTAGGACGGAGGGAAAAACACAGACAATAATCATAACTGTGAATGTGAATGGGATGAACTCTCCCATAAAATGGAGGCAGATAGCAAAATGGATTAAAAATCACAATCCTACAATATGCTGTTTACAAGACACATCTGAAACAGAAGGATACACACAGGGTAAAGGTAAAAGACTGAAGTAAAATTTATCATGCCTCAGTTATATTAAAAAAGCAGGGGAAGCAATCCTTATCTCAGATAAAGCAAAAGTAAAAATAGATCTAATTAAAAGAGATAAGGGAGGAAACTATATCCTGCTAAAAGGCATCGTATGACCTATATATAAAGGCTGATAGTAAATTATCTGGGGAAGCAAGGAATAGTTTACCTGCCAGATTTATGGAGTAGGGAAGACTTTATGACCAAAGAAGAGTTAGAGAACATTATAAAATGTTAAATGGATAATCTTGATTATATTAAATTGAAAAGTTTCTGTACAAACAAAACTAATGTGACCAAGATTAAGAGGGAAATGGGAAACTGGGAAAGAATGCTTACAACCAGTGTCTCTGAAAAAGGCCTCATTTCTAAAACATGCAGGGAATTAAGTAAAATCTATAAGAATACAAATCATTCCCCAATTGATAAATGATCAAAGGATATAAACAGGCAATTCTCAGAGGTAGAAATTAAAGATATCTATAAGCATATGAAAAAAAAATTACTCTAAATTACTCTTGATTCAGGAAAAGCAAATCAAAAGAACTTTAAGATACTACATTTCACCAGCCAGATTGGTTAAGATGGCAAAACAGGAAAATAACAAATGCTGGAGAGGATGTGGAAAAATTGAAACACTGATGCATTTTTGGTGGAGCTGTGAAATGACACAACCATTCTGGAGATCAATCTGGAACTATGTCTAAAAGGCTATAAATAATTGCATACCCTTTGACCCAGTAATACCACTTCTGAGGTTGTATCCCAAAGAAATCATTGAAGCAGGAGGTAGAACCATATGTACAAAAATATTTATTGCAGCTCTTTGTGGTGGCAAAAAACTGGAAATTAAGGGGATGCTCATCATTTGATGAATGGTTAAACAAATTGTGGTGTATGAATTTAATGGAATACTATTTTGCTATAAGAACTGGGAAGGAGATGGACTTCATATTTACCTGGAGAGGCTTATACAAATTAATCCTAAGTGAGAAGAGCAGAACCAGGAAAAACTTGTACACAATCACAGACAGATCATATGTGTGATGACCAACCTAGATAAACTGGACTCTTCTCAGCAATGCACAGCTATAATACAATGCTATAAATCTCAGGATGGAAGAAGATACTTACATTCAGAGAAGGATCTAGAAAGAACAGAGTTTAAATGAAGACTGAAGCAATCTACATGCTATCGCTCTTTTCCATGTTTGGTTTTGTTTCCTTTTCCCATTGTCCACTCTATTGTTTACAACCCTTCTCTACAACCAGACCAATGTCTAATGTGAAAGTATTTGCAGATTCTATACTTGACTACATGCCACCATAGGCTGGGGGAGGGAGGGAAGCAAACTTGAAACTTAAGGGACTCTGGATCTTGTAAACTAAAAGTAAATATACAAATTGATTTAAATAAAAAAAATAAAATGGATGATTTTGATTGCATAGCTAAAAAAATAAAGTTTAGCTCAAACAAAAACAATATAAAAAATTATAAAGCAGAAAACAGAAAAAATGAAATGTCTCTGATATAGACCTTATTCCTCAAATATATAAGGAATTGTGTAAATTAAAAAAAAAAATACAAGTTATTCCCCAATTGAGAAATCTGAAAAGGATATGAACAGGAAGTTTTCAGATAAAGGAATGAAAGTTATCTACAGTCATATAAAAATGTTGCAAATCACACATCAAATTGGCTAATATTACAGAAAAGGAAAATAATTTAATTTTCAAGGGGATGTGGGAAAATTGCAACACTAATGCATTATTACTAAATTTGTGAGACAGAGGCATAAGGATGCAAACTGACAGAGACACAGAAATAGAACTGTATACAACACATGCACACACATATATGCAGGCCAAGGCACATATACACACATACACACACCAACATCACATTTATCCTCTAGTAGGATATAAGTTATTTTAGGTCAAGGGTTGTTTTCATCTTTTTTTTAATTCTCAGCATTTGGTGCATTGTATGGCACTGTCACAGAAAAAGCAACTACATAATCAATGCTTCTTGATTGATTGCTTAAAGTGCTGGAGACAAGGTAAAAATCAGATCTCCCTGACTCCAAATCCAAAGCTCAATGGCACATTTCTTCTATTTTTGGCTAATTCATATGAATGTCTCCATTGCAGAGCCTATTGAAATCGCTCTTGAATCTTAGAAATTTCAGTTTTTATATGGAAATACACAATTTTTAGTCAAATTTTACAATCATGGTACTGTGTAAAGCCCTTGTTATCTTTTCGTATTGCTCAATAATGTCTGTAAGTTTTTAAAAAATATTTCTGTAGTTTTATGTATACCATATACTCAGAGAATTTCTATTAATTCCAGTTATCCCTTTTGACTAGCTAGTGTTCATCTTTGCTTTAGGGTGATAGGTCCTATGTTTAACTCATATAGTGTAGTATGTTGTTAACATATTTTCCAAACCTGTTAGAATTTATTTTGTAGTTCCCAAAGAATGCACTAACACTGGTATTGAATGTGTGCTTATTGCTTTAAATATATTGTTCTCATTGAGTTTTGATTTCAGGATGCCAGTAAATCTCTTGATATACACAGCCACACATTTCTTTTTGATAATTTCTCATTCTGTTTTGTCTGAAGTACACTATGGTATTTGTATCACCTTAGCTAATTAGTTTTATTATACTTGTGTATTCATTTCTGAGGCCTTCAATATCCATTTTCCCTTAGTGGGCATTTTAAATATTGTATTTGTTAAGTCTGAACGTCATTTTGAAATAACTGGGGATGAGAACATAAAAATGATAATTTTTGGTATTATGGTTTGTTAATTATAGAATTCAAAGTCAGCCATAATAATTAAATAATGAAATTGATTTTCCTATTCTTTCCCCTCCTACATGGTAGCCATACTGTATTATATTTTAAGAAATGAAAATGAACTTATATTTAAACAAATACATGAGGCTCACATGGTTTCCATGAAAAATGACATAGTTTACATCAATTGTTGTTGATATTATTCTACTGTAGCTTGGCAAATAGATGACAATTTTCCACATGAACATCCAATACTATAGTGTTTTCACTACATTTTCCTGATAATCCTTAATGTTTATTCCTTTTCTCTGACATTATCTTCAATTTATCCTCTCTCTATATTTTTTGTACACGATCGATTTCTTCAATCATTGGAATGTAAGTTATTTAAGGACAAGCAATCTTTTTTCCATTTCTTGGATAACACATATTTAGCAGGGTATCTGGTGCATAACTGGCCATCAATAAATAATAAAATTTATATTTTTCTTCTACATGAATGTCATAAGAACACAAATGACCTAAAGCAATTAAGTTAATAATCAACAAAAATACAATAAATATTATTATACTAAGTAGCAGATTGATAAATGAACATAAAATCTTGCAATAAGTTAATCTTTATACCTCTCAGACTTTGGGAGCAATTTTGGCCTCTAGGTCAATATATTGCCTTCTTAAAAGTATTGATACTTTTTAGCTACATAGATTGAGAATTCTTTGTTTAAAATCCAAAAACATTTAGGTGCTCTCTATTTGAAGAGGTCACTGGTCCTCTCATCTTTAGGAATATGTGCGAGATACCCTCTGTATCTCTATACCCTCTGGGATTAGACTTGTGAATGGGATTTGTTAGTAAGAACCAATAATTATGGAACTTATCCAGTCCTGTTGTTTTTTCAGGTTTCAAGAAAAACTAGTATTTTCCATTTCTTTTGACGCAAATAATATCTTAAATTTTATTAATGGTAGTAAAGTTTCCTGATTCTCATTTCATCCAACTTGGGTTTGGAGGTATGGATTTCTGTTAATCATATAAACAAAGATAAATTGTCCATATCCATATCTATTTCTTCAGGAAATCTCTCTTTCCCTTGATTATCTTATGTCTGAAGTTCTTGTAATTATTTTAATTTTTGTTCATTAAAAATATCCTTTCCACATATTTGAAATAATATTATTAAATTTTTTATTTCAATTGATGATGATGGGAATGTCAAATTTCTGACATGCTCTTTTCCAAATTTATTTTATATATCTTGAATTAGGCTATACAACATTCAATTTTTCTATATAATATTTGATTTTTTTAATAACTCAAATTCTTTCTGCCATGGTTGTTATTGTTTCTTGCACATAGAGATATTTCTTTCAAATTCTAACTTTCTTCTTCTTCTTAGCATGTCAACAACTGCCATTTATTCTGCTGTATGATTCTGAAATGTCTTTAGCATTACTGTAAAATACTGTGTAAAATTTGCGTCCATCATGATTATACCATAGGTCATTTGAAATAAGCTGTTTTTGGTAATTGTTCTGCCAGTTGGATTCAAATCATTAGACTAAAAAAGTTTCTTTTTAATTCTCATATGTTTGCCCACCTTTTTTTGAAATCATTTGCAATATCATTGCAATTTTTCCCTTCTACTATATTATTTAGTATAATTTCTCAAATTTACATTAAGTAAAGATTTTCAGTGTCCATAAGAGAGCAATATTTCAACTTTTTCCGGCTCAGATATGAATAGCTCTTCAATGATGACTCATTTGTTTTACCGAGATTTGAGATGAAGCTATTACTATTGTTTTCATTTAATAGTTGCTCTCAACTTTTTAACAATATATCATTGTATCAATTCAAACTGAAAATATATAAAGCCAATCAGAAGCAGCTCTCCTGAAGACTGCTGCTGAGAAAAACTTTAAAAATCTAATCACATAGTTTTGGGAACTCTATTTATTCAGCAATAAACTAAAGCAAAAATTCAAGAAACTAAAGCACAACATTCACAACAATATAACATAACAACTTATTACTAAGATGGGAACATAGTCTTAAACAAATCATTCAATAAGTCACGATCTCATCAGTCAATATAGAGTACCCAAGTAAACTCTTCATTCATCATAACTTGAGGATGATGTCCAATCATCCTTAAGCCGGTCATAGTTAAGGGAGTAATCATCCTTAAGGGGTAGCAGAATGAAAAAACATCATCCACCCCTAGGTCACAGTAAGTCACAATCTCATCAGTCAATACAGAGTACACAGATAGTCTTTTTTCATCTTAACTCAAGACTGACTTCCAAACCCCATGGCTCCTCTTCCATGGACTGAATGCTCCCAACTCTTGCCTGGATTCACCTGACTCTTGCCTGAACTCACATGTAGGCAACTCTCTATTCCTGTTTCATACCTCAGCTTATTGTTCCACTCCAAGTTCTTCGAAGTTTCTGTTTCTAGGAAGACAAAGCTTGACAGAATTATAACAATATTTACACATAGTAAGCTTCACAGAGCTACAACAATATTAACGTTGTCAGCACTATCATTTCAATTCACTTTCTGTCTGACAAAGTAACACAAATCAACAGACAAAGCTTCTGTCTGAGAAATCAAACACACATCAACAATGAAGTCTGAGGACTTCTGTAACAGCAGTAAAGTCCTCTTTCAGGGATTCTGTAACAACAGTAAACTCTTAAAACAGACAGAATGCTTCATTCTGACAAAGAAACATCAATACAGACAGAACAGATAGACAGTGTCAAATTCACAAGCATTCTCTATCTCAATTCTGCTTGGCCCTAGCTTTCTTTAAACTTTCCTCTGTTTCTTCCTGTTATACCCTTCGTTTTCCACCCTTCAATTTCCACCCTTCCTGTTCCACTCTTTTGGTAAGCTGCTCCCATTATGGGCTCTATGTGATGATGTTAGATCTATTAAGGGCAACACAATGCATACTGTTTCCAACAAAAACTTTTGATACAATCAAAGGCAAGACTCAAAGGCACTTGAATAGTTAAAACAAGTAAGAAAGTAATGCTTTTCTTGCCATTAAATAATACAATGCACCAAAAGCAATGTAGTCCTCTCTTCAAATGGTTAGATTTCTTTTTTTTTGCATTTGTATTTTTGATAAAAACAGAGTCACATAGAAAATTAATTCATATATTTATCCTTTACATAATATAATCATAATGGGTTTACTTGAGTGACCAAAGCCATCCACACTCAATCTTTTGCCACATGGCAACATTGGTTTTTGTTATTTTATTTGAGTGAATCTTTGTTTATTGTGGTACCTCAATATTTACCAGTTCCATTTGTTTGTTGGTCAATGCAAATCTGATCATAACGGTGATATTAAGTGGGGTTAGCATTCTGCCCTATGCTACCCCATCTGTTTCTGAGATTCATAGGACTGGTTTCATGATACAGCCTTAGGTGTTTATTCAGTCAATGGTAATCACCAGACTCCAGTGGGCTAGAATTTCAAAATTCCTAACTGATTTTCCTAACTATGATAGTAATCTCAGAGAACACAGAGTGCATGATGCTCATTACCCTGGTTGACATCATCTTCATTTGAATTTTCCAGTACCTTTGCACTTCCATTCCCCACAAATAATATATACATTTTGAGATTAAAATCTTTTCAAATCAGAAAACATTAGAACTGTCACAAATATTACAAATTTAGTAATATAACTTTCTTACTTTAGAGCTGAGAAAATTAAGACTCAAGGAAGTTATAACATTGCTCATTAATTATTAATAATTTATAATTTCAACAAATGCTGTCATAAATAATTCATGATAAAATAATAAATTCATATAATGCTTTATGGCTTGTAAAGGACTTCACAACAATCTTAAGATAATGGCAGTGCAAGTATTATTATGCCCCTTTTATGGATAAATAAACTGAGCCTCTCAAAATTAAAGTACTTGCAAAATTTTACATAGCTAGGTAATGATAAAATCAGTACTAAGATATATTTTATGAAGCCAGTCTAGTGCTTTCTCCATTAGAGCACATCGCCATCAAGCTGTCTTTGAGGAGTTGTCCATAGTGTTTATTTTCAGCAGGATACATTTCAAAATATTGCTAATATGAAACAACTATACACATTCCTCATTATCCTAATTATATAATTATATTTGCAGTGGACAAGTTGGAAGCTATTTTTTGATTAATTATTCCCAAAGAGCCTTACATTTGTTTTCTCTAAAAAAGAGAGACCTCTTTTTGCCTTATTTGTTCTGTTTCACATTTCCAAAATATGTATTTTATATATTCTGTTTCAAGCTCTTGAAAATACATATATTTGTGATGCCAGGATTAAGTAGCTATATTTGAGATGCTGGAGTTAATTAGAACACTATATATGGAACATTTAAGAGAAATTGCATATGCAAAAGATAAAATGGAAGTGCACAAATTTCAATCAAAAAAGGCAAATTTCTTCACTATGTTGGGTTATAATAAAAATAACTGCAACTTCTCACTCACTAAGAATTTTGTCCAAAATTTTATCATAGCTATTGTATCATGAGTAATCTTAATGAGAAAGAAAAGAGGGCAGTATCTAAAAACAACAACATGATTACACAAGGAATCTCTGATGATCAAATATATTAAAGGGAGAAATATGGAAAGAGGGGGTATGCACACTAATCAAGGAAAAAGGTAGGAAAAGTAGATATACAAGAAGAGGGTAGGGAAAGCTTAACTCAACAGAAAGTATTGATTATGTCATCTAAATAAATAGAAATAAATGTTTAGCAGAGCATTGACAAACTCAAATACACATACACATAGATCTTGGGGGGGGGGAGACAGAGAGAGAGAGAGAGAGAGAGAGAGAGAGAGAGAGAGAGAGAGAGAGAGAGAGAAAGAGAGAGTTATGGAGGTGATTGGTATCATGAGAAGATTAAGCAGCATGCCATATGAGGATCAGTTGAGGGAAGAGAGGATATAATTCACAGAAAATAGAATTAGTAATGTGGTAAAATTGTTGTTTCCAACTATCTGAAAAAATGTCATGTAGAAGAGGAATTGAGCTTTCATTGATGGGGCACAAGAGAAAAAAATAGAAGCCATGTATATAAGTTTCAGAGAGAGAGAGATTTAGGATGACGTCACCTGTTCTTAGGATTAGAATGGATCAGTCTCAAGACAGAGAAATCACGGACCCAATATGAAAAAGGAAACACACTGGGCCAAATGAAAGGATTTGTTTTGCTTTACTATGCATATCTGTTTTTCTCTATGTATCTTTTCCATTCCCCATTCCCTCTTTTCATCTCTCTCTCTCTCTCTCTCTCTCTCTCTCTCTCTCCCTTTCTCTCTTTCTTCCCCCCTCCCTCCCTTTCCATCTATTTCTCTGTTTTCCTTTTTCTCTTTTTGTTTCTCTTTCCATTTGCAATGGAGAATATGAAGAAGATAACATAAATGCTTGTTATGAACAAAAATAATTTAAAATAAATTGTGTTGCCTATTCTTGCATTATCGACAGCTAGGTGTGGCAGTGGATAAAGAACTGGGTTTGAAGATATGAAGGCTTGAAACCAGATTTGCCTTCAGATGATTTCTGTGGGACACTAGGTAAGTCATTTAACCTTTTAAACTCAGTTTTCTCATCTGTAAAATGGGAGTAATAATAGCACTCACATGCCTGAGTTGTTGTGAGGATCAAATGAGAGAATTATAAAGTCTATAGCATAGACTCTAGTGCATAGTAAACACTGTACAAATTTATTATTGTTGTTGTTGTTGTTATTTCCATATTGTAAATTCTACCTCAATGGAAGGTTTCAAGAAGAGACTGAAGGGATACTTGTAAAAATGTATAACTAATTCCTGTTTGAGAAAGGATCTCTTACCATCTCTGAGATGGCAATCCTGTGACTTTTATACCTATGTGTGGAGGAAAAAAAGAACCAAAGAAAAGCTTATCTGTCTCTCTTGGGACAGATGTCATGACTGATGACAGAGAAAACAGTCAACTTTTATTTTACTTTGATCTTTTATGGTAAAAATAATCTTCAAATTGGAGAGTATAGAACAAAAACATGATATTTGAAGTGCAAGAGAGAAAGGGAGAAATGAATCTAAATAAATTGTTTTTAAACTCAGATGAATTAAAATTTCTTTTGCTGAAAACAGTCATAATGTATTCTCTGACAATAGATCAAATTCATAAACTCAGAAGAACTTATTTATTTAATAAATTTTTGTGTGTATATGTATATACATAATTTTAAGACTGCATTATTTAAACTATGATTTATGAATATTTATAAAAATATTTGGAAAAGACTAAATGTTTACCTAGATATTCTAAAATTTTTCATGCCAATGATGTCTCATTTCTCTTATTAGAGGTTAACTAGGATGGCAGGTACAAAAATGCCACTATTAAATGTTGTGATTACAAAAGGGTGTTTGAACGTCTTATTTCTCAAGAAAATAGCCAGAAGAGGGTTAACATTTCATACATATGCAGCAGTCAAAATATGGTCACTGATGATTTATCTGCCAAATCAAACAATCTCTCTCAATCCTCAGCTTTCTGTTATCTTTCTACAATATTTCTTAGTATTCATCAGCTTCGCCACATGGAAACTCTCTCCCTGTTTTTCCATGACACAGATCTCTCTTAGTTCTCCTACCTATTGAAACATTCTTCCATATCCTTTTATATCCCTTCATTTTTGCCATTACCCCGAACTTTGAGTGTTCACTAAGGCTTTTCTGGGGGACCTTTTTTCTTTCTTCCTTATGTTTTTTTGCATTTGCTTTTCTCACCATCATATATTTTAATTATGACCTCTATGAAAATGATTTATAGATTTATATGTATATATATATACATACATACATATAGATAGATAGATATAGATAGATAGATAGATAGATAGATAGATTGATAGATACCTATTTCTCTGCTAACCTCCAGACCCATATCATTAAGTGCTTATTGGATATTCCAGACCTTGTGTTCTGTAACCATGTTATACTTGGCATCAACTTCCAAACAAAACTCATCACCTAACCCCAAATAATTTCCCTCTTCTAGAGCTTTCCTATTAGTGTTGATGGCAACATTGCCTCATCATCCATATTAATCATGTTGGTGCAATTCTTTATTCTTCCCGCTCATTGAATCCACATACCCTATCAGTTGTTAAATTCTGTCATTTCCATTATTATACCATTTCTAGTATACACTGCATTCTTTCACTCAAATAATAATCAAATTCAGCGCATCAACACCCCTGCCTCAACTATGGCAACAGCCTTATAATTCATCTCCATTTTTCAAAATTTATTCTTGCTTCAATTTATCCTCCACATAGCTGTCAAAGTAATTATTCTATAGTGTATTTCCTCTACTTCAACTCAATAAACTCCAAGAGATCATTATCACTGAGCTTAACTATCCACCAATTATACTTCACTGCCTCTCCTGATTCTTTATCTATAAGAGAAATGTTTATCTTCTATCATTTTCCTTTCTATGTAGCTCTAAAGAGGAATCTCACATGACATTTAAAAATTTGTAAAATTCTTAAAATCTATTGTCTCAATTAATTATCACAAAAAATCTTGTCAGTTTGTGGCATTATTGTCTGCATTTTATAGATAAATAAGCTGAAGTTAAGAGAAAGTAAATGAATTTTTGCTTCTGGCTGAAGAGGAGAAGGAAGAGGAGGACAAGAGAGAGGAGGAGACAAAGAAGAAGAAGAGAAGAATGGAGAAGAGAAAAATAAAGAAGTGAAAAAAGGAGAACAAGGAAGAGGAAAAGGAAGAAGAGGTGAGGGGAATGAGAAGAAAAAGGATAATGAGAAGGGAAATGTGGAGAAGTAAAAGAATAGTGAATGAAGAAAGAAGAACACAGAAAGAAGGAGAAGGAAAATTTTCACAGAGGAATGTTATATCAGTAATGGAAGACTTGAAGGATTCATACATATTTTTTATATATGCCAAAAATCAGATGTAGGGAAAGTAGTTTTTTAATAATTATTTGAACTTAAATTTCTTTTTTGAGTTATTCTTTTTTAAAAAAAAAAAGTCTTTTATTTATTTAGTTTTAGTTTTCAACAGTCATTTCCAAAAGACTTTGAGTTACAAATTTTCTCCCCATCTTTCCCCTAAGATAGCAAGCCTACTGAATACCCTTTCCCCCAGTCTACTCTCTCTTATATCTTCCCCCTTACCCCTACTAACTTTTTAGTAGTGCAAAATGGATTTCTATACCCCAGTGCCTGTATATCTTATTTCCCAGTTGATTGTAAAAAACAATTTTTTAACATGTATTTTTAAAACTTTCATTTCCAGATCCTTTTCATTCATTCCTCCTCACTCACCCCCACTGGGAAGACAAGAAATTCAATACAGGGTACATAGGTGAAGTTACACAAAATTTTTCCATAGTAGTTATAGTGTGAAAGACTAACTTCATTTCCCTACATCCTTTCCCACCCCCCATTTATTCTATTTTCTACTTTGACCCTGTCCCTTTTCAAATGTGTGTGCTTCTAACTACCCTCTCCCCCAGTCTGCCCTCCCATCTATCACCCTGCCTCTTATCCCCTTCCCCAATACTTTCCTGTAGGGTAAGATACCCAGTTGAGTGATTTTGTTATTCCTTCCTTAAGCCAAATTCAATGAGAGTAAGCTTGACCCATTCCCTTTCACCTTCCTGCTCTTCCTCTCCATTCTTGCCTCTTTTATATGAGATAATTGGCCCTATTCTAGCTCTCCCTTTCTCCTTCTCTCATTATATTCCTCTCTCACTTCTTAATTTCATTTTTTAG
>CM053585.1:58486693-58497379 GCA_028646515.1 Pseudochirops corinnae
TTTTACATGTAACTGGGAAATAAGATATACATGCACTGGGGTATAGAAATCCATTTTGCACTACTAGAAAGTTAGTACGGGTAAGGGGGAAGTCTCTAGGTTTTTCATCAAGAATACTTTAAAAATCCACTATTTCATTGAATGACCATATTTTCCTCTGAAGTATTTTGCTGGGTAGGTGATTGTTGGCTTTAATGCTAGTTCCTTTGACCTCCATAATATCATATTCCAAGCCCTACAATTCCTTAATATAAAAGCTGCTAGATCCTGTGTTATCCTGATTGAATTTCCACATTATGAAAATTGTTTCTTCCTGACAGCTTATAATATTTTCTCCTTGATCTTGGAACTCTGTAATTTGGCTCTGAAGTTCCTAGGAGTTATCTTTTTGGGATCCTTTTCAAGAGGTGATCGTTGAATTCTTTCTATTTCTATTTTCCCCTCTGGTTCTAGAATATCAGGGTGATTTTCTTTGAGAATTTCTTGAAGGGTGATTTCTAAGCTCTTTTTTTGATCATGGCTTTCAGGCAGTCTAATAATTTTAAAATTATATCCCCTGCATCTATTTTCCAGGTCAGTGGTTTTTCCAATGAGATATTTCACATTGCCTTATATTTTTTCATTTGTTTGGATCTGTTTTATTATATCTTGATTTCTCATAAAGTCATTAGCTTCCATTTATTCCAATCTAATTTTGAAGGAGTTATTCTCTTCAGTGAGTTTTTGTATTTTTTTTTTATCTGGGCAATTTAGCTTTTTAATTCATTCTTCTCTTTGGATTTTTTGGGCTTCTTTGGCTATTTGAGTTAGTCAATTTTAAGGTGTTATTTTATTCAGTATATTTGGGATCTCCTTTAGCAGGCTGTTGATTCACTTTTCATCATCTTCTTGTATCATTCTCATTTTTCTTCCAAGTTTTTCCTCCACTTCTCTTACTTGATTTTCAAAATCCTTCTTGAGCTCCTCAATGGCCTATAATCAGTTCATTTTTTTTGTTGGAAGCTTTTGATGCAGGAGTTTCAACTTCATTGATTTCTTCTACTTCCATGTTTTGATGCTTTTTTTTCCCCAAAAAAAGGATTCTATGGTATGATTATGCTTCCTCTTCTTGTACTTCTTGCCAGACAATTACTTCACTTTTGAACTCTTTGCCATGGTAAAACTCTGCTTCCAGAGTGGAGAGAGCTATGTAATGAATTGCTGCTGTTTTCACAAATGTTGTCAGAGGTCTGAGAAGGTCACCCTTTCTTCAGCCACCACAAGCTCTGGTTTTTCACACCCCAGAATCACCACCCAACACCATGACCTAGATCCAAGCAGGTCAAAGCAAGAGTGGTTGCCCTCTGAATGGTAACTTTGTTCCATAAAATTTGCAGGCCAGGAACCCTGGAGCAGCCATGCAGAGACATCTGTAGCCACTGTACCTTTTGCTACCTCTCACCCTGGGGGCAGGGGCCAGTCCAAGCTCATCTCTACCTGATTACAACAGAGTTCCCCACTTACCTTTTACTTTCAACTTGGATTTATTGGTTGAGATTTCTGGAAACTGCCACAGCGGCCAGTGATTCACTCTCCTGAAATCTGCTCTATCCTGTTGGTGCCACTGGTGTGACATGCCCTGGGTCTGGGACCCCCATCTTAGGCAGGACTGTGCTCTCCTCCCAGCTTGGTGCGATAGACGCTTCCTATCAGCCTGCCAGGCTGTCTTCAGCAGGAAATTTGTTTCTCTCTGTCAATTTGTGGGTTCTGCGGTGCTAAAATTTGTTCAGAGTCATATTTTGCAGTTATTGGAGGTGGTTGATGTGGGAGCTCACACCAAGTTCCTGCTTTTACTCTGCCATCTTGGCTATGTCCCCCTTGAGATATTCTTTCATCCAGAATGTGAGGTGTGGGTCATACTGACCCCAGAGACACTCGAAAAAATCCATATATTGTTGTAAAAAATGTTTCAACCCCACCAAGATATTGTTTGTGGTCTGCCCAGGCCTTATTTTGGGCACCCACACAAAGCTTGTGCTTTAGTTTTGTCCAATTTTTGTTGAATATGTATAATTAATTGTTGAGATACATCTTAAGCCACATCTAGAAACTATACTCATTCTAAATTGCCTATGTGTGGGCCCCTGAGTTGATACTCTTGTTTGAATTCTACATAATGTAAAATGCACAAAGGCTCTAGAGAAGATCCACACCTTTGTCTAGTTCTTCTTTCTGAGACACTGCTTTAATAAAATTCTTTCTAAAGACATTTTCAGGTTTCCAGTGTTGGTCTTTATCAAACAATATGCTGTCAAAAGTGATATCAATGATGGTTGACTTGAAAAGTGTAAAAACTCTCCAAAACTCAAAGACTAAGTTCATTGATCAAAGGACCAAGGTGTGCAGGAATAATCAATATAGGACAAAACTGGGTACACTGAAAACTTGGTGAGTACCCAGGCTGGTACTTGGGTGTGCTGAGAACATGTCTGACTGCCTTTATCCTGAATTAACAATCCTTTCTAATTGCATATGTTTAGTTTAAGCATAGTAAAGTAAATCTAGGGGCTTATGTTTAAGCTTAACTCAGTGGGTTGAGGTTAAAATTAGCTAAGCCACCCTCATCTGCCAATTAGTAATCCACTTGGACAAATCAACCAAAAACTTTAAAGACAGTGCCACAATTGGTTAAAATTTGACCAGTCTTTAGGCAGAGCTTTCTCTCTCTTTCCTTCTTTTTCTTCCTATATTTCTTCCTTCAACCTTCCCATGATACCAGGTCTGAGACTGACTGGTGCTATCTCATTATATTAGTCAACAGAGTAATATGATCTGGACTTGAAAACAAGGGCAGCATGTTGGAACTTGTGACTTTCTGGGAAGGAATCCCTTTACCAGATATTTGTATTTTGTCTTGATTCTGGTTTGAATTGATCGAGCAGCCTTTATGAACTTGTTGAACTGTTCTCCTAATATTATTCTTACACTTATTCACTTAGGACATCAAGTTATCAAGGAAAACAAAAATTTGGCAGGAAGAAAGGTAGACTTTGGATGGGATTTCCATTTCACATGCTCTTCTGCATACACTAGGTCACATTTACCTTGGAGAGTTTGAAGGGGAAGCAGGCATTAATGGTTTGATTTTTCTCAATTATAAGTTATTCCTCAAAATGTAGGAAAAACATACTAGTAAGAGGAAATGCAATTTTGGATCTAAATATCACAAATAAAGAAGAAGCTATTTTGATGTGGACCTTAAAGACAATTTTGGGGAAACAACTTCTCTATCCTAAGTGTTCAAAATGCAATTATATCATTAGAAAAACTAGTGAGGAACCAGTCCTCAGAACAGAGGTTGCTGATGATACATGAAGAGCGGTGGTGGTATTCTATGAGCCTGTTTGCATATTTTTTTTTTTAATGAGAGAATCAACCATAGGGAGTGAGTCCTTAGATTCTATGCAGCTGTTGCTGCTGCTAACCTACATGGAAAGTTTGATGAACCTGTTTGTATAAGTTTGTGGTTATGTATAATGGAGAAAACCAGTTGTTCAATCAGATCATGCATACAATATCTTTTCTATACTTACTTCATTCAAAAAAAAGAAAAGCTTTTTTAATTGGCTAGTGGGCTGGATCCAATTGTGCACACAAAAATTAGAAAAAAGCCACATTTCTCTGTCCATCACCTATTGAGGAGAATAAAGCTACTATAAAATCGAGGGGGGAAGAAATGTAGTAAAATAATCTCCTCCATCTTCCCACCCAGGTTGACTTGAAGCCTTGAATTTGTGGCACTGCTGTTTCCTTTTTCTTCTGTTTTGTTTCTTCTTTCCTGTACTTAATGAATGAGTATGGGAAATGGAAGGCATTATACTGTTACTCCATGAATTTTGAAATGTTGGAAGAGCAACCAGATATTCACTGACCAAATTTGAAAGGAATCTAGCCCTGAAAAGAGACTTGCCTGATCTAACTTATCATTAGAATAACGTAGGATACTTTGCTTTGCTAGTAAGTGATATGTCCACCAGACATGCTGCACTTGAAGTGATCTGCCTAAGGGGAACATTTTAATATTCATGTTAAATTTGAATCTATACTCCCCAGGGACTGACTTAATAGATCAGAGAGCATGCACCTAGTTCAGGGGAGATGTTTTTACCCTTCTGTTTTTGCTACATCTTCTCAGGGATATGCCTTTGTCAAAGCTAATTGCTGTTAAGTGCTTATTGATGATCTTGAGAACATGTTAACTGAATAATGGTAATATAATACAAACTGGAGCTGGCATATGATATTGGAGATTAAATAATTAGAAACTGATATTAGGAACAATAGATTTGATGGTGACTTAAAGTGATGTCTTTGCAAAAAAAAATGATTTTCAGGAGTACCCTTAGAAGTTGGAATGTAGATATACCCATAAAATCTAAAGATCTATAGCAACCTGACCAATTTATGCATTGTAAGTGTTGAGAAGGAAGCCCAGAGTGTCAGTACACATACACAAAAACAAAGCTAATCACTATATTTAAACAGTTTATATTCTAAAGCAAATGGTAGATTGACACTCAGGAAGGAGACTTTGGTCCTGAGAGTTAAGTTTATAGCTAATTAGCATTTAGAGGATTCCTTTGACACACCTCATACATAAATTATGGAGGTTGTTGAAGAGGTTATGGAGGAGATCAGAGAGGAAAGAGTGTAATGAAGCATGACTAGTGCTTTCTGAAATAATCGTTTTCCAGAAGTGGTTACCTAGAAGAGCAAGATTCCAAGGTAAAAATTCCTCCAGGGCATGGTGTCTATTACAGGCAGTGTAGATTTGTTCAGGAATTTGTGGAACTGGTGGTCAGAAAAAACAGACTAGTCAGGCAGTCAATGAATATTTATTGATTCTCTACTATGTGCTGTGTGCTGGGGATACAAATATAAGAAAGAAGTCATTCCCTGACCTCAAAGAGGTTGTAACTTAATGGTACAAGTTGATACAGACACAAAAAAGTTGAAAAACAGGTTGTTATGGATGTCCAGTTAACTTTCTGGACACTTTTACTTATGAAGTTAGAGAACTACAAAAGTACTAAAGCAAAGAGATGAGGAGAAAACTATGCTGGATCTTACACATCTCCTTAAAAGCAGTTTTGGAGCTGAATGTTCTGCTCTCCAATCAAAGGAGCAAGGCTGATTCCATCTTACAGATGATGTTTCCCAATACTACTCCTATAATTCCATATAATAGAAACATTAACAGTAACAAATTCCTAATCATAATTCCTTGGTGAAGTCAGAGAAATCCAAAAGTAATGCAGCCATACAGGAAATGAGTAAAATGAAACAAGTCTACAGATTCCCTAAATTCCCTTCTATCTCTAAAAATGAGTCAAAGAGCTGAACTGGGCTTCATATGACAGGCATATAATCTTTCATCAGACTCACACTAAAATCCCTCACCTTTATGTAGACCATGATAAGTCATCTTACAGGTATGATCTTCTAGATCCTTAGGTTACCTCCTTGCCTTGATGCAGCATATCTTCACTGTAGAGTGAATAGTTATAAAATAGGGGTAATGATATTGGCAAAAACACTGAAATGCAAAGGAAAGATTATAACATATGAAGATGAGGACGTTCCCTTCATTTACAGATTGGGAGTCAGCATAAAAAATCAGTTTCATAATCAAGACTGGGAACTATAAAGCCAAGCACAAACAGATCTCCAGAGGACTGCTGTTCTGAAAACTTTAAGGTTCTGATCACATAATATAGTGAACTCTCTATTCAGGAATAAACAAAAGCAAAACATTCACAGAATCCAAAGTACAACATTCACAGTGATATAACATAACAGCTTATTACTAAAGTAGTCACATATTCTGAAACAAATGATATCATTCAATAAGTCACAATAAATCAATCAATATAAAGTACTGAATCTAAAGTTTTCTTTCATCTTTATTGGAGACTAGTTTCCAATCATCTTTAACTTGATAGTCCTTAAGAAGTAATCATCCTTAAGAGGTACAAAGTACAAACATATCCCACCCATAAGTCACATTGTCTTAATCTCTCAGCCAGCACTAAGTATCCACCTGAAGTTCCTTTCATCTTGACTTGAGGCTGACTCCCAAACTCCATGGTTCCTCTTCCATGCTCCCAGATCTTCCCTGAATTCACTTAACTGTCACCTAGATTCATGGGTAGACAGCTCCCAGTTCCTGGTCCAGTTCCCAGGTCAGCTACTGGCCCAGTTCCTGCTCTATCTCTACACATCAAGCTTAGCAGAGTCACAACATTCATATACATTGCCAGCACCAGGGCCTCGGTATTAGAAATCAACACACATCATCTGTAAAGTCCAAGGACCTCTGAAAATGTCAGTAAAACCCTCCTTCAGGACTTCTGTAAGCAGACAGCAGGAAAATCCTCTTTCAGGGCTTCTGCACCAGCAGTAAGGTCCTAGAGCTTCTTTAACAACAGTAATGTCCTCTATCAGCAGACAGATATAACAAAATAACATAAGACAGACAAAGTGCCAGCATCACAGCCAAGTTCTCCTTAGTCCTACCTGTGTTCAAGCTTGTACATCATCAGCTTCTTCCTGTTATACCCTCCTCTTACATCCGTCCTATTCATTCTTTGCTAAGTTCTCCCCACTGTGGGCTCCACAGATTCTGTTTCTAACAAAGACTTGACATAATCACAGGTGAGGCTCAAAGGCACTTGAAGAGCTGAAACAAGGATCTAAGTGCTTAAACAAGGAGCTAAGTACAATTTTGCTTGCCATTATAGGAATTAATACATATTACTTCCATTTGAAACATATACAAGAGATAGAATCTGTCATTAAGCTAAGGATAGATAGATAGAGAAAGAGAGAGAGGGAGAGAGAAAGAGAGAGGGAGAGATTATAGATTGATATTATGGTTATATTACTAAATGGGATCAGTTTTGTTCTTGAGAATAAGTATAAACCAATTTCCATACCTCTAACATATGAAAGTGATCTCTGAATAAAATAGCTTGCTCTGTATTATTTCTGCCTTTTCTGTGAAGCAAATATGGAAAATGAGCTGGCCTGTGAATATTAATAATTTAAATTTAAATAATACTGTTTTCAAAGGATTTTCCTCCCAGAAGGCATAAGCACCATAGTACAGATAATTTTATCTCAGCTTACCAGATAAGGAAACTGAGGTTTCACAGAAGTAAAGTGATTTCTCTAAGGTCACACAGGAAACAATTGGCTAAGTCCAGAATTGAACTCAGGTACCCAGATGAGTACTAATAGAGTGCATGCTCTATTATACTGTGCTGCCTTAATGAGGAAATGATAAGGGACTTCATTGTTACAATACTTTTAAAGGAAAGTTGATTTTAAATTGTGGAAAATCAACTTCAAATGGTCACGGAACATTCCTTTAAGATAGGGGACAATTAAATAGAAGATAATGGAAGGAAAAGTCTAATCCAAGCACAAATCACTAGAGAAATTACTGAAGAAATGTAGCGTACCAAAACAGGTGAGAATGAGCAAATAAATATTATAACTTCAATTAAAAAATAGAGCATTTAATGGACTGTAAAGGGATGTGGGAATTACCTAGGTTGATGGATTTCAAACTGCTGAGTTAAATCTATAATATCTATTTACCCAGCTATATTTTAAAGTCTGTAGCTGCTGGAAATCCCCTTCTAGGAGGCAGAAAGATCTATACATTTCAATATAACTTAAATAGTTCTATTTACCTTTGTTGGATAAAGTCTTCAGATGAAAAAAAAATAAACTATTTCTGGGGGAAAGAAATTGCCCCCACATCTAGCCTATTCTTGCTCAGTTTTTTGATAGAGATATTTGTTAGGCAGTTCAAGCAAATTATACATATTCAGGGAGTTCATGAATTTTGTATTCTGTGAGTTATCATTCAGCCACATAAAGTTATTTTTTTTTGCTAAAGAACTATGGGGACTTCCATGGGTAAATGAACTGAGTTCGTTTAATTATTGGTTACTAGGGTAGGGACAAAGGTGGGTGAAAGTAACAGTATTGTGAGAGAAGTATCATTTAAGTCACAAATCCAGATTAAATTTCATATTAGCTTGAGTATTTGGATTAGTTTGTGATGGAAGTCTGGAAAACCACAAGATCATAATAATCCATTTGGCGATTAGAATAGTCATTCAGTGGAAAGAATGAATGGACGTTGAGTCAAAAGACCAGTTTGAATCTGAGCTTTGACAGTTGCTAATAGAATCCCAGGGCAATCAATCAATCAATCAATCAATCAATCAATCACAAGATATTCAATAATGAAATTTCATGGCAGAAACAACCACTGCGCAGTTGAAAGACCATAGGACATGGAATCAGGAAAACTGAGTTCAAGTTGACCTCATACTCTTTCTAGCATCAAACTCCCAGGATTGTTATGAGAATTGAATGAGATAATATTTGTAAAGACATTCAACCCAGGATGTAACACAAAATACATATTGGATAAATGACTATTTCTACCCCTACCTGATATGCCAGATACTGTGCCAAGCTCTTATCCCTTTATCATATTGAGCCTCATTTCTTCTTATGTGTAAAATGAGAGTATTGGATTATAATATTCCTAAATTCCCTTTACCTTGTAAATCTACATTCTCTAAATAGTGAATTGAATGAGGAGCATAAAGTGAGAGATGTGGTGGTTTCAATCCATCCCTTTTTTCTTTTTCATCTTGCCTTGAATATTTTATTATTATAATTTTTATTTGGATGAGAGATATAATATTACAATTACTCATTCATTTTAAAACTATCTTTGGCACCTACACTACTATGTATAAAATGTAAAAAAACAAACATGCATAGTCCTCAAGTAGCTTATATTCTCTTGAGGCACACACCATGTAAATCAATTTCAAATATGCACACAATAACCATAAAGCAAATTTCCACAGGGAGTTAGAGGAATGTGATCAAATGAGAAAATCAGGAAAGACCACTTAAGATGCAGCATTTGAGGGAAAGCTGACAGAGAGCTCAGAATTTCGGTAGGTAGTGGTTAAAAAGAGAAGACTTCAAGCACAGGGAACAGACTTTGAAAATATAAAAGAATTATATGGAATGAATGGGGAACAGTAACTAGGTCATTTTTTACTTGAACATAGAGTGAGTAATTGAATGAGATTGCTCTAGAAATATTGCATGTAGTCATGTTGTGAGTGACTTTAAAAAATCAAACAGGAATTTGCAATTTAACCTAGCAATATCATGGTTCCACTAAAGGTTCTTCAATAGAATTACAAAATAGAATGTTTCAGCAATCACTTTCACTCCAATCCAAAAGGTATCTAGCAGTCATTTTAGAACCTTTGTTTAAAATATGTATATGTATATGCATGTGTGTATATGTATATACATATATGCATATATAAATAAATGTATATAGGTATGTATAAATATCATTGCCTGTTATACCAATATATACTATGCCAATACCTTCTTTTCTCTGGAGTAAATTATAAGACCAAAGAAACTTTCTTTAAAAAATGCAGCTTTTTCATTATGCAAAATCTATCATAGCTATACTGGTCAGATAGAGGGTTGAAATGGGACATTTCACTAGTTTAGGACTGAAACAGGGATAAGGGTTCTACTTTTTTTCTACTTTTTTTATAGACTCATAAAATGGTCTAAAGGACCAATACTGTATTTATCTTGGACTTCAATGGGCTAAGAAAGGTTTTGAAAAAAATATACAATTTTAAAAAAGGAGAAAAAACTGGAGGCTGGGTTGAATATGTAGTATATAGGAAATGAAATCATTTACTTTATTCCTTTCTGTTTTATCCCCTTTCAAATGAATAGAGGCATTTAAAGTCAAATTTCAGCTTTGTTACTTCCTATATTTGTGTCCTTCACTTCTCTGGGCCTCAGTTCTTCATTCATAACATCAGGGAATGGAGCTATATGGCTTCTAAGACTATTTTTTTCTCTGAGCTTCCATGATCCTAATATCCAGTGGTAATACATATCACTTAGAGAAATCACCATGTTTTGCACTCTTTATCCTGCTGATTCCTACTGCCTTTTCAAGAAGACCAATTGCTAAATGAGTAATGTACATAGAATTAGGTGAAGCTATCTAAGCAAAAGCTAATTAAGAGAAACTTGAAGAGTTGGCTAACCCCATATAGTTCTTAAGGGCAAGGCCAAAATTAAATACAGTCGAATATCAGAGCAATTTCCTGATTCCTCCCTCCTCCATATATTAACAGATCTACAAATTATTTTGTATTTTTATCCCTTTTTTTAAATATAGACTTTTGTAGATATCATTTCCATCCAATAGAACACAAGGTCTCTGAAGCTACTGTTTTTTGATTGTTTGTTTGTTTGTTTGTTTTTTATTATTTCCAGAATCTACACCTAAATTTAGTAAACTTTCATTGAATTGTGAAACACAGTGATCAGGTCAATACTTAATTTGTCCTTGTATAAGGACAATGAATAGAACACCCAATTTTCCCTATCTCTTGCTTTTCTATATTCTACTATATTGCCATTTTAGGAATCAATTAGATTCATCCCTTCTTTTACTGGAGCACTGTAATGCCATGCACCAGCAGATTCCCAAAGGAATGCTACTGTGAACAGCTTTTAGAGTTCAGATTACAAAATATAGTGAACACTCTGTTTATTCCATTA
>CM053585.1:58513792-58539513 GCA_028646515.1 Pseudochirops corinnae
CCCACAAATATACTTTTTACTCCTTGACCATTTCTTTCCTTATCTTCCTGTTTTCAAATCTTCCCCTTTCTTCCAGAAGTATGGTAAATGCCACTTTCTTCTTGTAGTTTCCTTGGATTATAGTATAGGAAAATATTCTTTCTTTTGAATTTCTACCGCATGTTGGGCCTTGATTCTAGCACTTAGCCTATTCAGTCTTACTTTGTAATTACTGGTGGATGCTATGTTGTCTACTAGTTTTAAACAAGAGACAAAGAGTAGTGGCTCTTCAGACAGAGGTTCTGGGATCAAATCTCAGTTTTTATACTTACTACTTCCAAAACATCTTCCATTCAGTCACCAATGAGATTTACTAAAGAACAGAGTGGACATAATAAACACCATTGGCTTCCTATCACCCCAAAAGAAATAGAAAATCTTCTGTTGGCTATCTTTCATAACCTAGACTTCTCCTACCTTTTCAGCTATCTTGCATCTAATTCCCTACCACATACTGTTGGATCCAGTGACAGGAACTTCCTTGTTTTTTCTAAAACAAGATATTAAACCTATTGAAGATTGGTTAAATCTTCAAGATTTTCTCTGGCTCTCCCTTATTTCTATAATGGTCTCCTTTCTCATCTAAGACTACTCGTTCCTTTAAGTCACATGTAAAAACCTGTGTTCTGTGGGAAGCCTTTCCCAACATCTATTAATTCTAGTACTTCCTCTCTCTTAATTGTTTCCTTTTATGCCATCTATAGGTTGTTTGTATATATTTATCGACTTATTTTCTCCCCTATTAGATTATGGGCTCCTTGTGGTCAGGGACTGTCTTTTTCCTCATCTATATAATGAATGTGAATGATGGTCTCACAGTCATTGTGGGAAAGAACTTTGTAAGTCTTCAGGCACTCTAAGAATACCAGATATTATGATATAGAAATTTAAATTCACTAAAAATTTCAACAATGATTTCTCCTCCCTCCCTCTTCACTTTTCAACCAATACTTCAGTTAAAAAGAGGGCATTATTTTGGCTTTCTTTCATTGAAATAGAAAGAGATGACCTCAAGGCTCTAGGTAAACCAACACAAATGAAGCATTCCTTTATTATTATTCAGAGCTAGATAGTCTCCTTAGTTCTCTACAGATAGAAGTTTTCTTTGTCTTTTTCATACTCAATTCACTGATTTTGTATAACTATTTCTAAATTTTCAATCCCATTAGAAAAACAAAATGACAACCCAAGGATTAAATAATTGCAGCCACAATAATATTGTAAGGGAGAGGTTCTTAACTTTGGTCATTTCGGGAAAATAATCATATTTTTTATAAAAGCATCTCAATAGAATGCCACGAATGTAAGGGGAAAGATCATTAGCATCAGAGAGAGCAAGAGAAAGTGACACAAATTTCTGTACTTGCTGGGAATAATTATACATCTGATTAACAAAAAGGCTAAAAACATATTCATTTGCCTAAAATATATTTTCAATAGATCAAGAAGGACTTATTATATAATCTAACATATCCCAGGCTTTATACTACATGCTAGGGATAATAAGCAAAAATTGAAAAAATCTTCAGGAGTTTTCATTTTTTCATTGTAACAAGATGAACTATCATAAATGTATAAAAAATAAATACATGTAGCAAGAGAAGTGTCAGAAAAGAATTAAAGCATCTCTTTAAATCTATATCAGTCCTAGTTAAGCAGCTAAATCTAATAGCATATGGTAACAAAAGCTCTAAAAGTAACAATAATAACCAAGACAAGGAGGATGGAAGCACAGCTGCCTGCTTGGACCTTGAGCCTTGGTAGCTAGAAGTGATATTCCAGATGGGATACAACCCTAGGATTATAAATTCAGAGAGAGAGATGGAGGTATTTATCCCACTAGGACAACAGAACTCTATGGGGGCCTGTTCCCTATTTGTAATTGGAGGAAACAAATATTCTTTGATATAAATCTTGCTATTTTATGTATTTAATATGTTTGCCTTCAATTTCAAGAATCCCCTAGCTTGGTGGTGTATAAAATGCAAGCTAGAGGGGGCTGTCAATGGGGGTATTCTTAGAACTGTCCTTGAAGGCTAGGAGTCATGAATTCAGAGATTACTGCCACAACTGTCCTTTGAACCTCAAAATGTGTTGGGGGGTGGAGTCACAAGTGGTATTTTTGGTGGAGAACAGCTAGGTCTGGGAATAGAAGAGTAATACTCATTTCTCACCTGGCTGCATTACTTTGGGACTTCTCAGTTTCTCTACCTTACCCTAGGAATCTCATTATTGTGAAATTTCTTCATGCTATAAGATCTGCTTAGCCTAGATAACCTACCTTATCACTATGCTCTTCCTAGCTAGAAGGTAGGGCCATGGATTCTAAATTCTAAATCGCTATTTCATCAGTGAGTTAAAGCTACATGTCTCATTTCTAACATGGCTATGTACTTTGCAATGTCTCTGACTGATTTTCCACCATAAAGTACCTTGCCCCCAACCCCTTTGAAATTTCCTGTCCTGTGTAGTTTTTTCCCATTAGATTGCAAGTTCCTTGAGAACATTAGCTATCTTTCTTTTGTCATATTTGTTTCCCAGTACTTAACATAGTTCCTAGCTTGATAAATGCTCAATTTTAACAAGTTGTATTAGTAGTAATAATTTATTGAAGAATACTAGTAGCTTAGTAAATGCTTATAGATGGTCTATGATCACATGATTTTTATAATTTTCTGCCATTTTTAAAGACATTCTGTGACTGTCAATACAAAAAACAGAATGAGGTCTCAGGACTGAAGTTTCCTTTGTCTTTTTAATCTGTTTCCTAAGAATCTACAAACACTGAAACAGTGAAATATCTTTAGTCTAATTACAGTTTTGATAGTGTCCTAGGTACAATGAAGAATAAAAACACTATCTGTGCCTTGAAGAACTCACATTCAAATGTGGGGGAAAATGCAAATATTTATATACTTATAAGACATATATAACATAAATGGATTGTAATCTAAGAGGGAGGGCTCTGAGAGTGGGAAAAGAGACTAGAAAAGGTCACCTGCAGAAAGAGGGATTTGAACTAAGTCTTAAACCAGGAGGCAGGAAATAAGGAGGGAGGGGACATAAGGAGCAATATTTGGCACAGTCAGTAAAAATGCAAGGAATCTGGAAATTGAGTACAATGTGGGAGGAACAGCAAACAGTCTAAAGTAGCTGGATCAGAGAGTACTTGACGGGGGTGGGGGAAGTCAAGTCTGTGAAGATTTGAAAAAGGAGGAAGGGGCTAGGTTGTAAGGGCTTTAAATGACCAAAAACGGATTCCATATTTGATTCCAGAGGTAATAGGAAGCCACTGGAGTTTATTAAGTGGGAAAGAGCTAACATCATGAGAACTGAGCTTTAGAAAAATTATCTTGACATCTTAGTATGTTATGAATTGGAATAGAGAGTGACATGATGCAGTGGAAGAGAAACACACAACTCTAGGCACCAACATCCAGCGGTGAAAGTCAGTAGCATCAGGGAGCAGTCCAACACCAGATATGTTAAGGGGCACTGAATACTTGGTCAGAAAAAGATATCAGGGGACCCCTGTGCTAATATAAGGAACAGGAATGGTTGTCATCTGGCAGCTCTGTCATCCATTATACAGTTTTGAGTTATAGTTTTAGGACACAGGGAAGAGCAGTTGTAGTCATTAAAGAAAAGGGGGCCTACTTAGGTAAGGATCAGGAGAACAGAGGCTTCACAACACTTTTGAAACATAGAAAACTTATAAATGCCACAGAGCTGTGAAAGCAGAAGAATATATATTTTTTTCTTTTTAAAGAAGAGAAGCTTAGGCCAGATATCCTCTTCCAACCTCAGAGGTTTGCATAGTCTAACTCTAATATAAACTCTAAGGTCAAGAAATGTCTGGAAAAATGATAAAAAAAAAAAACAACAACAACACAGAACCTGACATAAAAATAGTGTATGCTGACAAGGTAGTTCAGGACAGAAACTCAGAAGATGATCGACTAAAAACATACACAAGCAAAGCCTCCAAAAATATAGATTGGACACAAGCTCGAGTAAAATTCCTAGAAAAACTTATAAAAGAGATTTGAAAAGAAGCAAAAAGTGATTTAAAAATCAAAACATAGCAATCAAGGAAAAATGGAAAAATATAAGAGCAATGTAAAAATTTATGAAAAGAGACAAAATAAGTCAGTTAAATGAGCAGAAAAATATGGAAGAAAATTAACCTATTTAAAAATGATGAAACTATATTCACACATATGAAGTTATCTGTTTTGGTTTTGAAGATACCCTTGACTGAGCAATCTTTTTCCAGTAATGTAAGATGGATCTTGATAGTGTAAGATGAGGAATGTGCTTCTGAGACTGACTCTGAATGCCATATCATGGAAATTCAGATGCACCTTTGGTTGCATTCTGTTTCCTATATCTCAAGCCATTCAATTCCTGGCCATGGACTATACAAGACTTGCAGGGAATATTGATATGCCACCTGGGCTCCTGATAAGCTTACTATCCTCCAAGATGCACATACAAAAACAGCAAAGAAGACCATTGGTGGAAAACTCTCATCCACCACAGATGAAGGAAAACATGCATTTTGGAGCTTTATAGGCCAGTCATCTTCCCACACCATCATCTGTTATACTGTAAATCATATGAAGTTGGTCTAGTCTGACCAACACTGTGACTGAATAATATTAATGGGAATAAAAACAGATCCCAATTATGCAATAATTTTGCAAATAGCTTTCTGTGTATTTTATTTGATGTTTCCAACATCTCTGTAATGGTCATATTATTAATATCAATCCCATCATGTAGACCCTGAAAATGATACCCAAAATGTTAAATGATTTGCAGAAAATTAAGCAAGAAAACGAATTTCTGAGACAGAATTTGAAAGTGTGTTTTAATAACTCCATGCCCAGTGATCTGTCCACTATAACACACTGCCTCACTTAAGACAATTGAATGCTTACTCCTGCTATAAGTCTCTAATGCTCATGTCTCATTCATAGTTAGATATTAACTCCTTTACCTCATGTTTTGCTAACAGGTTTCCCTTTCCCAGTATCACAGTTCTAAGTAGTGGAGGCACTAGAAGTAAAATTAGCCCTTTTATATACTAGTCAAGTACTCTTCCTTTTCATTGCATTGACCTCTTTGACATCTAGAATACCCAGACCATTCTACTGTACTCTTTTGCCTCCATAAATGCTCAACTGTTACTGAATAAAGAGATTGTGAGCTTTTTCACTGATGTCTCAAGATGCTGTGGATTTATCGTAACAGATGGTCCAGACACATGACCCTTCTTAAAATTATATGAGTTGGTGTATGTCTGGGAGTAGTGAAGTGGCTGAAGTGCTGAATCATGACCAATTATGGCCCACAAATATACTGCTCATGCACTTTTCTTTAGCAGTAATGTGCGAGTACAGCATTCACTTTTGCTGCTGACAGAATCACTGAAGAGAAAGATACACTCATTGCCATTGACTAATTTCAGGCCCAGTATTCCTAATGTGTTTCTGCTGTTTACTATAGCCCCATACAGAGTATTAACTGTTTTTTATAGTTATTGACTAAGTCATGTAAACCTTGTACTTCAAGGGGAATTTAATTCTTCCAAAGGGCTATGGGATATTGCATTTTTGCTTTTAGAGGATTATCTGCTTATTTTTTTTTTTTAAGAACCAGAGGATTTAAATAGAGGAAACAAAATGAAACAGGAGGTATTTTTCAGATAATCTCTATTACAGAGCTAATTAGAGGGCATCCTTGAGCACAGATATTTTACTATTTGAAATATCTTACTGCTACCACAGATTTTGGCTGGTTTTTATGTGTGTGTATTTGTATATATGTGAGTATACACATATACACATATACACATATATGTATACATATGCATATATATGATTGTGTCTTGTCCCTGCCTTTACACATTCTATGATATCTCCCTCTCCTCCTTATAATACATCATACCACAAGATCAGAGATAGAGAACTGGACTTGGTGCTAGAAATATCTCAGTTTTCATCTTCACTCCGACAGCTCCTAGCTGTGTGATTCTGGGTAAAATCCCATATTATTTGTAAAGATCATTTCCTTATTCAGTATAATAATAATAATAAAAAAAAGACATTAGAAACCACTTAAATTTCAGGGATATTGTGTGATATTACGTAATGAGTGGTGATACCAATATAGCTAGCCTTACAGACTCATAGGAAATATAACTATCTATGTTTATGTATCTGAGAGAGAGATAGACAGAGACAGAGACAGAGACAGAGAGAGACTTTGTTTTTGTCAGATAACAGGGGGTACTGAAGAATGCAGGGCAACATGAGATGGGGAAAACCCTAGAATTCTGAAGCCCTTTTGATGATAGAAAGGGAAAAAAAATGTAGATGTATGCCAGCACAGGCTGGTAGAATACTCCCAGGGTAGGCCATAGATACTCTGTAATTGTGGTTGTTCAGTTGTTTTTCAGTTGGGTCTGATTCTTCATGACACCATTTGGGATTTTCTTGGCAAAGATATTGGACTGGATTGTCATTTCCTTTCCTAGCTTATTTGACAGATGAGGAAACCAAAGCAAATGGGTTAAGTGCCTTTCCCAGGATCACAAAGCTAGTGAGTGTCTGAGGACAGATTTGAACTCAGGAAGATGTGTCTTTCTGATTCTAGACCTAGCACTCTATCAGCTGTCCCTTAGCTACCCTGAACTGCATATAAATGAGCAGTTGAGGCTTTCTCTGAATTGCTAAACTATTCCAAGAGAGAAAGTACTGATCAAAATTTGCTGTTCCTCTTACTAGAACCTGGTGAATTTGCCTTCTGACTCTTTCCTTTCTTCTGCCTCATTGCTGTTTCTTGACCTGGCATCATGTTTCCTTGGGAGTTTCTTGCTCTCTTTAAATCTTTCTCACTTGGTGTTCGTGCTTTCATGATAGGTTTTACCTCCATATAAAGACAAACTATTTTGGGTTGTTGCTATGGTTGTTTGTTTCTTTTGCTTTTACTGCTTTCAGAATGAATGATTTAAATGACTGAACAATGGGATGGCAGGGGTATGTTAGAGAAGAAAAGGGAGCCTGTGGACTAATCACTCCAGACTTAACCACAAGCTTGTGATGAAGCTCTTTTATTATTCACATAAAAACATAGAAAAGGTTTCACTCAGAAGGAAATAAATCTTTTATTATTCAGAGTTAAATAACAAATAATTGTTTGATGTAGTGTAGAGGATATCAGATTCAGTGAGTATGTCTACATGCAAGGCCCAACTCTAACATTTATTATTTGTATAATGTTTGCAAATCATTTCCCATCTCAGCCTCAGTCTTTTCATATTTTATCTGAGCTCAATATATCTTCTCTTTCCTCTGAACATTTAACCAACCTAACCACCAAACATCCCTTACTCTTGCTACCCTTGCTGAATTTTCTTTCTTCAACCTTCAGTTTGCAAGATATCACATTTGGGAAGAAGGCTTTCTCATATTTTTTTAATTGAATATCTTCTACCCATGCCTTGCCAATTTTTAGGGTACTTTTAACCTATCTCACACTCACTTACACAACTACACTACAACTATTTGTCTATGTACAAAGTGTATTATATTGGGAAGCACATGAACTCCTCAAGAATATTGTTTGTATTTCTTTCCCTTGTGTCTCTATTGCCTTGTATTAAACATGTGGTGAGTATTTAGTAAATCATTCAATGAATTAGCATATCGCTTAGAAAACAAGAAAGTTTATATTATGCTCATATTTATAATAAAATAAAGAAATGTGAAAATGTCTGCCTCATAGTTTCATTTGCTTGTCAAGTAAAGAAAATGTTGGGAGTTAGGGATACTGTTATCATCTCAACTCCTATATAGTCCCAATGGGGTTTTGAGGAAAGAGTTCTTAAATGGGATTTATAGAAAGCAGACTCACAACTAAAGATTTAATATTTATTAAAAATGAATTTTCTATCCTGCAATTCAGAGTTCTTTGGCAATAAAGACATAAAATATATACTGTAAGACAAGGAGGCAAAAGAATAAACAATCATCCTGGGAAATTCTGCTAGATCTTGCTGGCTCCATGATAGGATGTAGTAGCTAGGCACTAAAGAGCTCTAAATCTCCCTTCCAGAAAGAAGTTTTCTAGTCACAGAAACTCAGTAGTAAAAAGGAAAAATAGAGAATAGATGACCCTGAAGAGAATAGCTGATTCTTGGTATATGGTAAAAGACAGTTATTGTTCACCAGGAGACCAATGGGGATGCTCAGCTTGGATTATGATGGTGAATGGAGGTATGCTATTCAGTAGGAAAAATCGATGTCTTGTGATAATGTCACCTGAAAATGTCCAAAGTCCTTCAGTGTTGGACATATAAGAGTCTACAGTCATAGGTGTGGCCAAACACATCTTCGATGTGAATAGTCTCTGTGTGCTCCCTAGTCACAGGAGTATTCTCTGAGTTCATGCCATCTACAATGGTGAGGTTGTATACTGTGGAAAAGTGAAAGTCTTACATGCTCGAAGCTTTGTTTTTTGGCCACTTTCATTTAAGTATTTTTGCTTTGTTTTGTTTTGTTTTTTTAATTTGCTTTGATTTAAATGTCTGTATCCTGTTTGGCTGCTGAATAAACAAACATATTATGTGAGGGTAAGGGCAACATGGTTCTACTTTGCTTTTGATCAACACAGTGCTTAGATCCTGGGCTAACTTTTCAGAGGGCCATAAGTTGGAGTGACAGGAACTATTGGGATAAAATACTTTCACCATATGCCTCACAGAGCTGTTGGGAACAAAGCTTTTGTAACTTCTGCAATGTTATAGATGTTCATTATTATTATCTTTGATTATAGGGACCCAATTTCAGCTATGTTTATGGCATCTCATCAGTGTTGCAGTACATTTAAGTAAATAAAAACATAAAATACATCCACAATACAGTTTGCTTTCAAGGAGATTATTTTATTTGACTAAATAGGTCATATTAAAAGCCTGTAAGGGAATTGTGTTTTTCCTTTGAGTATCTGTTGGGACCTAGGAAATGAATACTTTCAGCATCAAAACTCCTAAATGGGAAGCCACAGTATAGATATGTACTATGAACACCATCCTGCATTTCCTTAGAGAGCCATGTTTATAATTGGGATGACTTTTTGTCCTCTTGTCCTTTTTGTTCTCTTTGAACAATTCAGATACGATCTCCCCCTGTCCTTGTGATCTCTTCCAAGAATTCATCTCTACTGAGTTGTTAAGGGGACTGCCCATTTTCTCCACTAGAGATTGTTAAAGAAGTAGAAACACAAGAGATCTGTTAAAGGCCAAGGCTTTATGTACTCAGGGATATTTTCAGCAATGCGCAATGGTATGCATGGTGACCTGAACCTGACTCAATACAGAGATAGTTTTGCTTGAGAGAAATAAAAAAGAAAGGTATTTAATGGTGACTTACAATTACAAAGAGTTATTAGATAAATATCTAGCTCATTTTAAACATACAAACCCATTGTCATAACTTCTATTCATATGAATATCTATCTTAACAGCAACTTTGAGATCTGTTTCATTTTTAGCTCCTTATTCTTATTATCCTATGATATTACATATACAAGGTACTGATTCATTTCTGGATAGAGGATGAAAATGGATTCTAAACAACTTGCCCTGTTGCATGGGGGCCCTTCCTATATCTACTAGAAAGGGATTTAAGATGGATGTTCTGAGTATCAGGTGAGCAGAAGATGAATAGAAGCAGAGATATTCTGTTCTGTTGACTAGTAGAAGATTGAGAGAGAGAGAGAAAGAGACAGAGAGAGAGAGAGAGAGAGAGAGAGAGAGAGAGAGAGAGAGAGAGAGAGAGAAAGAGAGAGAGTTTGCTAGTATATATATATATATTCATAGCTGTTGTACTTTTGACCTGTGGGCTGTATCTTTTGCATTTTAAACCCATTCAATTACAAACATCACAGGAATCTCCCCACTTTTTGACAAGAGTTCTGTCAATTTTGATACAATATTTCCAGACACTATGAAGAACAGAAAGGCAACTTTTCATTCCCATCTGAAGGCTTTAATGTACTGTACAACTGTAAAATAAATCTTTAAAATTGAATATCAAAATGCTTTGGATTGAAATTTTCATTATATACTTAGACGTTGCATGACAGAGATGACAAGAGAAGGCGGGGTAATAGAAGGGATGGCAGATCAGGTGAGGGGCTAGTCAGAATCAAAACCGTTTGGAGGAGGGACACAATGAAAGGATAAATAGAATCATATAAAGAGGGGGTGTAGAATAGAGGGAAATACAATTAGAAATAATAACTGTGAAAAAAAATTTGGAAGCAAGTTTCTCTGATAAAGGTCTGTTATGGGAATCTGAAGATCTTCCCTGCCCCTTGGCCCTTTGTTTAAGTGGCTCAATTTGCTCTGAGAACTTTCCCTGATTTGAAAGTAAACTCTGCCCCCAATAGGCTGAATGTAGACACATGGAGCCTGTGGTGGGAGGCTTGTTTTTCCGGGAATGCCTGCTCCTTGTTGCTTTGTGATTGAGCAATGGGTCAAGAGGGCTGTGATATTCTCTGATCCAGGAGAAGGCTATATATACACCCTGATGGGAGGTTTTGCTTTGGTGCTCACTTTGAGAAGAATTGTGTGATATGGCCAGATGAGACTCTGGGAAGCCATTGAGCTCCCAGTTTTGAAAAACCCAGATGTTGGTGCTTCCTTCTCTGGTAACTGAATAGGTATGGATGTAATTGTCAGATGATTGGAAGCCCATCTGCTTATCTATGTCTTTGTCTACTTGTAACTTCTGCTTCTTAACTTGTGTTTGCATTCTGTTTGCATTCTCTGAAGTTCAGGATGCTGACATTTCCCCTGAACCAGGTAAATGATATATGTTTGATTGATTAAAGTAAGATTGTTAACCCTTTTTGAGTTGCTTTCCTTTAGAAAGGCAGATCTAAGAACCTGTGCTAGAAGCCACTCTGTGTATGCTATGGTGCTTGCTGATACAAGGTCTCATTTCTCAAACATAGAGAATTTATTAAAATTCATAAAAATAAAAGCTATTCTCCAATGGATAAATGATCAAAAGGTATGATCACATTTCAGATGAAGTAATTAAAGCTTCCTATAATCATATAAAAAAATATTAAAACTGACTATTGATTGGAGAAATGGAAATTAAAACAATTCTGAGGCACCACTTCATATGTATTAGATTGACTAATAGGACAGAAAAGAGAAATGAAAAATGTTGTAGGGGATGTAGGAAAAATTAGACATTTTTGCACCATTGGCGGAGTTATGAAGTGATTCAAACATTCTATAGAGCAGCGGTTCTCAACCTGTGAGTTGTAACCCCTTTGGGGGTCAAATGACCCTTTCACAGAGGTCACAGAGGTCACCTAAGACCATCAGAAAACACACATTTCTGATGGTCTTAGGAACCGAGACACTGGTCTTCTATCAATCTCTAGGCAGGTCCACCCACATACAAGTATTAAAGGGTCACGGCATTAGGAAGATTGAGAACCACTGCTATATAGTAATGTGTAACTATCCTTAAAGGTCTATAAAACTAGTCATAGTCTTTCATCTAGCAATACCACTACTAGATCTGTATCACAAAAGAGATAAAAAACAAAAAAAAAAAAAGAAAAAGAGCTATATTTTCAAAAAATATTTATAGCAGCTCTTTTCTGGGGCCAAGGAATTAGAAATTGAGGGTATGCTCATCAATTGGGGAATTTCTGAACAATTTATGGCATGTGATTATAATGGAATACTATTGTACTATAAGAAATTATGAATAGGATCTCTCTGAAAAATCTGGACAGACTTGTATAGACTGATGCAAAGCGAAATGTACTAAAAGGAACAGGAATATTATAAGATTATCGCCTATGAATGACTTAGCTTTTCCCGAGAAATACAATGATCCAAGACAACTCTGAAGGACTTAAAATGAATTTTTTTTCCCCATACCCAAAGAAAGAAGTAATGGTGTCTGAATATAGATTCAAACATGCTTTTTCAACTTTCTTTATTTTTCTCTAGTATTTTTGTCTGTGTTTTCTTTCACACAACAGTTATTGATATGTTTTACACAACTACACATAAATAACCTATATTTAATTCTTCTATATCATATGTAATTTTCTATATCTAATAGCCTTGTCGATAAGGGGCAGAAGTGGTGAGAGAGAAAGAGAGATAATTTGGAACACAAAGTTATACAAATTAATGTTAAAAATTCTTTTTTATGTATGACTGTGAAATATAAAATACTAAATAAATTTTTTAACGTCAAAAATAAATTTAAAAAGACAAAGAGATGACAATAGTGTATCTAACAGGGAGTTCTATTTTAAAATTTTTTGTAAACATCACCATGAGATTTGTAAACAGAAAAATAATAATTGTTTTGTAATTATGTTCTAATGACGTTATGGTAATATAAATTCACAAACATATGTGGCATTAAAATAATGATCCTATTGTTAATTATCATTATATAATTGTTTTTGTATTTCTTCTCATTCAAATTTTCAGTCAAATTGTGAAATAAAAATGTAAGGCTGTTACTGAGTGTTATAAATGTTGGAAGTGATTCATATTTCATGATTCTTACTCTATTTCTTCTGTACCTTCTCTTTTATTATTCCTGTTCTCCATATTATTACTCTAAGTTGAGACACAATTCATATCTTTAAGATACCTTTGCAAATGCAATACCTCTTCTAGTGTAACTGTTGAAGAGAGAATGATGTTAATATGGCATGACTGGTTCTTAGTGAACCTAGACTGGTACTTTTAATGAGTACTTCTATTACCAGAAGGTCTTATAACATTAATCTACTGTTTTCTTAGATTTATCTTAGGATTAATATTGGAGAACAGAAGGCATACTAAGGATATGGTAACTCTTTCCAAGCATTTATATAATTGTCATTCGGGACAGAAATTGAACTTGTTTTTCTTGACCTCACAGAGTACCAAAGGGTAAGAAAACTTTATCTTGCAAAATAAGGAGGAAGAAAGTTTCCTTAAAAAGATTATAATCATCCTAAAGTAAAATAGTTTTTCTCAAGAGATGGTGACATTCCATTCCGAACTTAATGTGAGGAAGATGACTTTTTAGGGATATTTTAGGTTGAATTCAGGTTTAGTTGTGGACTGCTCCAAATGTTCTTCAAAGCCCTTTTAAATTCTAAGATTTTCTGATTCTCTTTGTTATTTGAAACTAAGCTTAGTAAACATTCAGAGTTAAGTAACAAGGGTAAAATTTGGAGGTCTACTAATTTTACTTGGTTTTTGTTTACAACTGCAAAAAATGCTTGTTTTTAAGTAAAATAGTAAGGTTAGTAACTAAGTGAATTCAACTCAGAAAAGCATTTATTTGTGACAAAACAGGCCTTCTCAAATAGAATTTAATGGTATACTACATCACCATTTTAAAATTGACAGAAAGATTATAACAATTCAAGATCCCATTGTGTTTTTATTTGGTTTATTTACATTTAAGTATATAATTTTTAGTTTCCCATCCCCACCTTAAAATCATTAAAAATTATTTGAAAGAGGTGGCTCGGTGGCATAGTGAATAGAGCACCATCCCTGAAGTCAGGAGGACCTGAGTTCAAATTCAACCTCAGACACTTAACACTGAGTAGCCGGTGTGACCTTGGGCAAGTCAACTCCAATTGCCCTACCCTTCCCCCTCCAAAAAGCAAAAAAAAAAAAAGGGAGAAAATTATTTGAAAGATACAATAGAGAAAATGTTGTGCCATATTTTATTATAAATATCAGAGGAAGCATAAAACAGGGATTTTTTTCCCCAGAGTTCCTTGCTACTGTAATAAAGCTGATAAAAAATGAAGTTCAAATTGAAAAGATTTCCTGTGAAAGATGAAGTCTTTCAAAAATTCTAATTTGTACATGACATTCTGCTACCTGCTTTAAGACCTAGAAAGCTACAGACTCCTGGTAAAATAACATAACAGTAGAAAAGGGTTTATTTAATCAGCTTACATAAGGAAAAAAAAAACATGCAGATAAATAATGTCTCTTATTCGCATTATGATTTACAGTTGGATCAACAATCTTTAGATCTTATCCACCAGCATTTTTACCTATATCTGTTAAAAATAGATACATAGTCTTAGATATATTTGTTGTTGCTGAGTCATTTCATTCATGTCCAAGTATCCATGCCACATTAAGATTTTCCTGGCAAACACACTGTTGTAGTTTGCTATTTCCTCCTCCAACTCATTTTACAGAAGAGGAAATGAGGTACACAAGGTACAGCGATTTGTCCAAGGCCATGCAGCTAGTTAATATCTGAGGCTGTACTTTAAATGAGGTCTTCCTGAGTCCGGGTCCAGTGCCTGTGCCACCACTGTGCCACCTAGCTGCTAATAGTTACATACATAAATACATACTTAACTACATAGAAGAATAGACAGGGATATCACAGAGAATGCACAAAACATGGTGTTATTTGAAACAAGGGAAATAATTACATATTTTATTTACATGTCATGGGTTGCACAAATGATAAATGCCTAGTAAATATTTCATGCATTCACATTTTCATAATTGTATATTTAAAAACAAAAAAAAAATCTACATTTATTTTTGTAAATTCCTAACATACAAGTTATACATGGCCTTATCCTCTCTCCTGACCTCCAGTCACCCATCTCCAAATGAGTATTAGACATTATCTAGATGTCTTATAGACATCTTAAGCTCAACAAGTTAAAAACTCAATTCAGTATATTTTCTACTAATTATTAATGAGAGCAACTTCCCCCTCACCAAGTCTTGTAAACTCCATATCATCTTCAGCTTTTCATTTTCACTCCTGTCACCTTTTGCTAATCCTAACTACCTTGTGCTTTCACAGCATTTCTCATATATGACCCCTTCTCTCCTCTGAAAAATACAACTACTGTGGTATAGGTGATCATTGCCTCATGCCTTGGGTATTACAACAGTCTTCTGGTTGGCCTCCCTATATTATCCCTCCTTTTTTTTTTAGTAAATCTTAACTCCAGCTCTCAAAATGATCTTCTAGAAGCATAGATCTGAAGATGCCAATACCCCACTCTCAAAATTTCCTATTACCTAAAGTACCAAATAACTAATTTTTATATTTGATCTAGCCCAATCTGTGACCCCAGCCATTCTTGTATATTGGCAATTGCTGTGAAAATCATTGGAGATATATACAAATGTTTTAAGAGAAGATAATAGGTCTATATAAGTTAGAAAAATTAAGAAAGGGGTGGCTAGGTGGTGCAGAGAATAGGGCACCAGCCTTGGAGTTAGGAGTACCTGAGTTCAAATCCAACTTCAGACACTTAACACTTAGTAGCTGTGTGTCCTTGGGCAAGTCACTTAACCCCCATTGCCCTGCCTTCCCCCTGTCCCAAAAAAAGGGAAAAAGAAAAGAAAAATTGGGAAGGTATCATAGCAATCATTACATGACTTCATTTGTAGATGAGGAAACTAACGCTCAGAGAAAAGTAGTGCTTTGTCCAAGAATGGGGATTCAAACCCATGTCTTCTCACGCCAAATCCAATTTTCTTTCCTATATCTCAATCTCATTGATATATTTCTTAAAATACTTATTGATCTCATCATTATTAGACAGATTAATATATACAGATTCCAGATTTTTTTTGTATCCTCAATATTTTTAGAAATATGAAAATATAGAGCAACAATTATCAACTATCAATTGAACTGATACAGGACACCAACTTTATTGCATAATTGTAAACTTTAGTTGATGAAAAATCAAGGAAAAACAGTTCATCATGCAACACCTGTCAAAAGGGAACTTGAATCACAAGTAGATTAATATTTGAAGGAACAAATTAGCAAAATTAAGATTTTTATTATCATAACATTGCAAAAGTTGGTTAATTTGTTGCTATAATTTGTCTTTTAATGAAAGTGAATTATTTGCTGCTATTAAAAGCTGCTTCTTTAATATCAATATTTCCTTAAAGATGCTGTGATATCTTCATTGCATGAAATATTGTGTTCTGAAAAGAATTAAAATTAGTCATAAGCCAAAGAACATTGTAAAGTTTCACTGTGGATGTAAAGATGTTACCAGTAATGGCTTATACCTGTAAACAAACATTTATTAAGTGTCTACAATATGCTAGGCACTATATTATGTGTTGTGGATGCAAATAAAATTAAAAGACATTTCCTTCTTTCAAAGACCTCAATCTGACAAAGAAGACTAGAAGGAAAAGTAAGGCAGTAACATCAAAAAGATGTTGATTGTTTGGTTGTTGTCCATTATTTTTGAAGAGGACCAAAATGACATCATATATTGGGGTCAAGGTACAGTGGGTCTGACTGTGGCTAATCATAAGCTTGGAACACTCTAGCATAGGTTAGGCACAAATAATCACTAACTACAACTTGGAGTGGAGAAGGCTCTAAATTTGCATGTCACATTTCTTTTCAACTACTGCAATTCTGATTTGCTCATAGAGCACAGAACCTTCTTTGATGTGGGCATGCCAATCAGGGTGATCCAGTGCCAGTGTCGCCCATGTGTCACAATCAATTCCAAAATTCCTCAGAGGCATCTTGAGAATTACCTTGTATAACTTCTTCTGACCTCCATGTGAGTGCTTGCCTTGTGTGAGTTTTTCATAAAATAGTCTTTTAGACAAAAATGCTTTAGGATTTTACACAAGATGGCCAGTCCATTGCACTCTCTGCAGTAGAATTTGAATGTTTAGCAGTTTGGCTCAAGAAAGGACTCAGTGTTGGATACCTTATCTGACTGGGACATCTTCAGAATATTTCTAAAACAATTCAAATTAAAGTGATTCAGTTTCGTGTCATGGCACTGGCATACTGTGCATGTTTCATAGTCATACAACAATAAGGTCACCATGATGGCTCTGCAGAGCTTCAATCTGGCAGGCAATTTAGTAACTCTTCTCTCTCACACTAAGTAAAATGAGGAACAATCAAATACACACTTATATCGTGGACATGGTTAGAAAAAATAGAGATTTGTGGAAGATTCATGATAAAATAACTACAAAATCAAAAAGAATGATAAGAAATGAGAAAGGTTGCAATTTGTGCTAGTGAGAATTCATATCAAGATAACCACAGATCACCGAAGTGATTAAAGCAAAGTAATCAAGATTTCTACACAGCTCAATTTTATCAATGTCCTCCTAAACTACTCTGTAACATTGACAAATGGGTAAATGGAGGAACGAATCATACATTCTTTCATTAAATAAGGGGAAAATGAACTTATGTCCTGCCCTGAAATTTTCTTTTTTTTCTTATATGGAAAGCATTAACTTATTCCTGGACTCGAACTACATGGAAAGCTAAGAGAATTCCACTCTCAAATTTCCTGTGTATTTCTATCTACAATTCTTTTTTTCTCACTGACTTCTAGATGACCAGGTGAACAATCAGCTTATCTCTTTTTCTCTGCCAAAAGGAACAAATAAACTATGGTTTAAAAAAAAATCTAGGTAAGTGGATATTGGAGAACAAGTGACTATGTCTTTCTTTTTGCAGCTCAGACATTTAAGGAGTTTGGTCAATTCCCATTGATACCTGATTAGTGATCTGGTTATTTGTATGGCTTCTCTGGTTCAGTAGCTTGAGCTCATTTACTTACCCTCTGACTACATCCAGTGATGTGGAAAACTGTTGGAGTCCATAGCAACCCACTGAACAAAGTTACTTTCTTATCAGATCATGAATTTGACTTTCCTATGTTTAGCTTGTGAAGGAATTTCTATAGCTGTAATCTTCTCTATGTAATATGTGTCAGAAGAGATTATGTCTTATTTCACATGCCAAGATTCCGTTAGCAATATTTATTATGCATGTTAAACTTTAAACTGGTGCTGGTCCATGCAGATTTTAAACGTGTTTGTCATATACCATTAGTCACTGTGTGAAATCTCTCAGTAATAGTTAGCCCTTGAATTTTATGCAGGTAAGGAGAATTTAACACTGATTGATGGTAGATCACTTAGCTGGTTGGCAGACTTTCCAATTTACAGCAGGGAAATTGCTCCTTTCTTTTTGCTCATTCCCTCTTCTGTTGTTGAGCAGGAAGACATATGTGGCAAGGTGCATGTGGGAGTCAGATTCAGATTGGCAATCCTGCACGTCTTCTTTACAATTATGATTTTATCAGTTTCCCAAACTGTACACAGAATGTCAAGTGTCTGCAAAAAAAATCCTTCTATTACTTCAGGTTGCTGATGGATGTGCATCCTATTTTGTTTCCCCTCACATAAACACAGAGCAGGGTATGACCTTTCATGTCAATCTGTATTGTTTGGGATAATGTGGATTTCTTTTTGCTTGAGGAATTCCAATGTTTCACTTTATTTCATCAAGCACTTTGCTTGTACCTTTCCTTTTCCCCTTCTGCTCAATACTTTCTATTATACTTAGGAGAGTAATACTAATTCTTTCATTCATTCCACTTATTTGCATCTAGAATTTATTCCCCCAGTTACCTAAAAGAATGTGATTTTTTTCTTTTGAGCAGCCATTTTGTCATTTAAAATTTTTGCTATACACAGTGCCTTCCCCATGGTACACATTGCTATCATTTTTTCAGTAAACGAATGGATTCTTCCCCCCACCTCCTCCCCTGCCCAAAAGGCCCTACAAAAGACTAACTACCCATTAGGCTGTGTTAAACCCTCCATGGCTCAGCAATGATTCACTTCAACTTAAAAGATTCAAGAATATATTAAAAGACAAGATATCCAAAATGAAATATAGTATATTCCTTTCATTTTAAATCTGTCTCTCCGCAAATTTCCCTATGCCCTTGAGGACATCACAGTTTTCAGTTAGTTATTTTATGTCACAATGTCAGTGCAATCACAAAGTATTTCCTCTAGCAACCCCTATATCCAAGTTATCAATAGTCAATCCTTCCTCCACATTTCTCACATCTGTCCCTTTCTATCCACACATAGTGTGACTATAGAAGGTCGAGGTCTAATTATCATTTATCTGGAGAGCATTCTAATTAATCTTTCTGTTTCTAGTATCTCCTCTTCCTAAATCATCCTCCAAAATTCTTCCTCAAAAGGACTAATAAAAAATTGCTAAAGCAGAGGCCTAACTATGTCAGCTTCCTTTCCCTTTTTTTCCAGTGTCTCCATTCCTATAAGCTCTAGCCAAAGCACATTTTCTCACTCTGCCTTTTTAAATGTCCTACACAACCAATGTCCAATTTACCTTTCCTGTCATTTCATATCTCTCTGCTCTTTATATTTCAATGGTCAAGTGAAACCAGACCACTAGTTGTTCTGCCTCTCAGCTCTATGCTTTGCACAGGTTGCCTCATGTATCTAGAATGTACTCACTACTCGCTTCTATCACTCAGAATCATCCACCTTCAAAGTTTAGCTGAGTACTGAAGTGCTGTCAAATTCATATAGGAACTGGGCCACCAAACCATATATAAGATTCCCTGCAGTTGTCTATTAACTCAGAAAACCACATATTAACATTATCTATATCTTGTTGTAATGTTGATTTATTCCGCTAAATATTTCCCAATTAAATTTTGATCTGATACAGGCTATACTTGAAAATAGTGTACATCATATCAACCAGGACCTCTATGTTTGCCACCTTTTCTCTATTGCCTTCACAATATCTTTCCCCTTCTCCCTTGTTATTTACTCCCTCCTGAAATTTAAGGGAGATGGAAATTACTCCACTCCAATTCAACTTGAATACCTTAATTAGATAAGAACAGATTTAAATCAATCAATCATTGGCTATACATTTAGTGTGAAAGGTCATTTGAACTAAAGTGACTTTGGGGTATTCTATAAATTACTAAGCTTTTTAGAACTGGATTCTTGGGAAAGGTTGTAGTCAGAATGGATTTCAGTAAATCCCTTAAAGAGGAAATCTTTAGTGAGGAAAGCCCTCATTTTGTATGTATATATTATAACTCCCCATTAGGATGTTAACTCTTCAATGACAGGGACTCTTTTAATTTCCTTCTTACCTACCCCTGTGGCTTTGCCTAGTGCCCAGAACAATGCTTCATAAATAGTGGGCTGTCGATAAATACCTACTGTTCGTTCAGTTTTCTCTGATGGGAGAAATTCCTGTGGTTCATGGTGGGTGCTTTCTTGCAATGTTATCATAATGTTGCTCCCTGTCCCTCATCCCCAGGAACACTCACAGAATGTCCTTTGAGCCAACATGATTAGTGAATACTGGCATTTGGATCTCAAACTCTCTCCCAGACATAAGGCTTTAAAGCTCTCAACTTTTCACTGATTTCTTGCCTTTCACTCTCTTTATTGATTGCAGTGAACAATTTTTAGGTTGATACAGTTTTCTCACTGCAAGGGATTGATATCTTTCTTTAACAACTGATTTCCATCTGCTCCTAAAAATGGCTCAGGACAATCCTAACCCTGGGTAGTCTTCTGTTTTTGTTTCTTTCCTTTAAGTAGTTTCTTGAATTCTACCTATCACTCTGGATAGATCAAAACTATATCTAAGCAACAAGTTAAAGTTTTTTTGGGGGAAATCAATATAGCCACTTTCGTGTGCTTCTTTATGTCCATAATCACCAATAACCCGTCTGATTCATTGTTTCACTGATTTGAGCATCTGTTTTACTATCATATATGACAAAGACCTATGGTATCATTTAAAAAATTAGAATTTGTTCTTCTAGGAGATGACAAAAGAAACACATGCATTTCTTTGAAGAAGGGTAGTATTGGTAAAGGTTGACCAACATCACTCCTGATATTGTATGATGATGAAGTGGTGCCTTTCATTTCATTCCTACAAATACAGAGGATGAAACTATTCACATTTGTCTATGAAGTTAACCAGCTCAGCATGTATGTGATATATAGTTATTTATCTCCATAGTGGGTACCTGTCAGTGCCAGCTGATGCTTGTCAGCTCTGCATCAATGAGGCAGGCCTGAGAAGCAGATGGCTCCCAGCAGTCATTGAGCAAACAAAGCATCATTCTGCCACTTTCAGCTCAGAGGAATCCATCCCAGGTCCTTTTGAATTTCTCATGCTTTCTGGACCCTTGCTTGGCTAATTGAATCTCCTAGTCTTTTCCATGATTGACTTTTCAACTCACCTCAAGTGCTATGTTAGAAGGTTTCATTCTTTTTGAAAGGTTACAATTTGGACATGATTAATATTCTGACCCTTAATCCTCCATTGGTATGTGGGATTTTCCTATTCATCCATTTTAGTTGCACTTCCTGAGGGCAAACCATTGATTAGTGGGTAACTCATCATTAACAAAGGAGACTGTAAAAGAATAAAAGAGAGTAGTCAAACAGATAGGCAAACTGGGACAGAGCAGTGTTGTCCAAACCTCTAGTGAAAAAAGTATCCAGTAAGAAGAGATGATAAATGTAGGAAGTTGTGCAGAGAAATTAATGAGGGTAAAGTCTGAGAAAAAGCTAATAGACTTGGCAATTAGGAGATCACTGGTAACTTTCCACAGCGCAATTTTGGTTGAATGGTCAGAATCCAGATTATAAAGGTTTTAGATGTCTTTGAGGAAAGGAAGTGTGGTCACTGATTATAGATAACTTTCTTAAGCACGTTAGCTGAGAAGAGAAGGAAGACATAGGAAAATAGTTAGAGGATAGTAGGAAAAAGTGAAGTTATTGAAGAGGAAGAGAGACAAGGTGTTTTTATGCAGCAGGCAAGGAGCCAATAGAAAGGGAGATACTGAAGATAAGAGATGTAGGTTAATAACGAGGAAATTCTGCTGGAGATCTAATGAAGAATTTGGATGAAGGAAAGAAATATACAACTGTATATGGTAGAGAATATGCATGGTAGCTGTGTATCCAGGTAGAGACTTATCAAAGACAGATATAGGGTCCAATATTTGAGTTAGCTATATATATGCACATGCACACACACATACATAATACATATATGTATATATACATGCATGTACACATGCATGTAGGTGTGCATGCACACAAGTGTATAAGCAGGCTGCTCATATATATATATATATATATATATATACACATACATAAATATGTGTGTACAACTATATATGAGTATGTATATAATGTGTATTTGTGTGTGTACACAATGTATCATTCTATACATAGTATGGTACTATATACATAGTTGTATTTAATGTGCATATAAACACAAACTACACACACACATATACACATAATTTATAAAATATACATGCACACACACACCTAAGGTAATATATGTATACATATGTATGCATACCAATATACAAGCACATATATTACATACATTTGTATTTCTACACATATACAGATACATTATATTCTGAATATAACTTACATATATTGCTTATTGCATATATTTATCTGTACATGTGAAGACACATATTTCATATGTGCTCTATATATGGGGGTTTGTGTGTGTATGTGTGTATATATTTGTATCCTTTTCAATTCTATGAATAACAATACACACACACACACACACACACATATATATATATATATATACATACATATATATATATATAGTTATTGTTATCATTCAATCATTTTGGTTGTGTCTTACTTTTTGTAACACTATCTGAGGTTTTCTGGGCAAAGATACTGGAGTGGTTTGCCATTTCCTTCTTTAGTACATTTTTACAGATAAGTAAACTAAGACAAACAAGGTTAAGTGGCCTGCTCAGGGATATACAACTAGTTAGTGCCTGACACCAAATTTGAACTCAGGTCTTCCTGACACCAGACAAGGCATCCACCGTGCCACCTAGTTAACCTGATAACATGTCAAACACATATATTTGTACATTCATTTATAGATATGTACACATGAGAGTTTTTATACATATGCAAAAACATTCAGCCTTTGGCTCTTTTCTGAACTAAATTTATAGATGTCTGAATGCCTTTTGGACACTACCTACAGTTACTGGTATTATAACTTTGATACAATCAAAAGTTCTTATATTTCTCCAATAAAATCTCCCCTCTTCTAAATGTTTTTATTGTTTAGGACACCAACTTCCTCCCAGTCACCAAAACTTACAATTGGCATTATCCTCCACTGCTCTTTGTCAGGAAAAAGAGGTCAACTATTTGTTAAGCATCTTCTATGTGCCTGGCATTGTGCTAAATGCTTTACAAATATTATTTCGTTAGATCCTCAAAACAACCCTGCTGTATGGTGGGTATTATTATAATGCTAATTTTGCAGTTGAAGAAGCTGGGGCAAACAGGTTAAATAACTTGCCAAGGTCATAGACTTCTTAAGTTTCTGGTACTCATTTGAACTCAGGTCTTTCTGATACCCAGTCTATCTAGCTTCCTCTAAATCAGTGATTCTCAACCTTCCTAATGCTGTGACCCTTTAATACTCGTATGTGGGCGTATCTGCATGTGGGCGGACCCGCTTGGAGATGGATAAAGGAGCAGTGTCTCGGTTCCTAAGACCATCAGAAATATGTGTTTTCTGATGGTCTTAGGCAACCCTTGTGATCCCTGTGAAAGGGTCATTCGACCCCCCACAGGTTGAGAAGCACTGCTCTAAGTAATGGAGTCAGAAACATGAGTTCAAATGTATCATTAGACATTTGCTAGCTGTGATCATTATTTAACCTTTCTCAGATTCAATTTCCTAATATTTAAGATGGGGATAATAACACACTTCCAAGGTGGTTATGAGAATTAAATGCATTAATACATGCAAAATAATTTTCAAAAATTATATAAATGTTAACTATTATTATTATTATCGCAAACTTCAAAACCATTGCCAGATCTTGTTATATCTACCTTTACATCTCTCACGTATATGTGCTTCTATCTACTTCAACAGACACTATCCTAGCTCAGGCCTTCAACACTTCTTACCTGGACTATTATAACAGCATTTTAATTGACCTTCCTGATTCCAGATTTTCCAAACCCCAACGTATGATTAAAAAACTTTCCAAGGAGATATTTCCAAACTGTAGGTCTAAATATGTCAACTGCCCAACCACAACTCTGTGAGACCTAGTGATTCCCTATTATTTCCAGGATCAAATACCACATTTAAGGATCTTCATAAAGTAACCTTTTCTATCTTTCTAGTCTTCTTATGTTTTATCTCCCCCTACATACTCTAGGATCCTTCAAAGTTAACTTGCTTACAGTCCCTCCAATATGAAACTCCAATTCCCATTTCCTTGACTTTACATAGTCTGCTTCTAATTCCTACAGCGCTTGGCCCCTCTCCTCCACTTCTTGGTTTCCTTGATTTCTTTCAAAATTTTTTCTTACTGGAATCCTTTCCTGGACATTTTTACTGCTAATGCCTTTATCTTTTAGATTGCATTCTGTGTATACTCTGCTTATATCTTATGTGTACCTAGTTATTTGCAAATTATCTTCTCCATTAGAACATAAGCTTATTGAAGGCACAGGGCTTTTCTCTTAGCTCCCCCCTTCCCTTTCTTTGTATCCTTAATATTTTGCATATGTCTTACACATTTGAAACACTTCATATAGGGTTAACAAATATTCATTAATCAACTAATTGAATATTTGCTCCACTTTGCAGTTGTTGCTCAGCCTGGATTCAACTTGAGAGAACATGATAGCCCTTCCAGGATAAGATCTTCCCTTCTAAATGTACCATCATGCTGCTAACTCAAGGCTTAACTAATATCACTTCCCTCAGTCTCCTCTCTCCTCTGAATGGAAGATGTAGGGAGGTGGATGTTGCTTTTTTCCAAGCCTTTATTTATCGAGGGTAGAAACTGGAGTCTCAGCTCATTCTCCTTCCTATTTAATGATGCATCTGATTTCAGCTCCCAAGAACAAGGTGGTCTCAACCAAGCATATGCTGGTGTCTCTTTCCCATCTCCTTACTTTCTTGCCTCCATTTGTGCACTGTCTCCCCATTTAGATTATAAGATTCATGAGGCCAGGGACTGTATTTCTTTTTGTCAAATGTAACTTTGCTTCTTGGCACAATCCTTGATATAGTAGAAATTAATAAATGTTTTTTGGATTGGATTGTGAAATGTGCTTAGTAAAGATATTTAAAATGTACTTAGTAAAGACATTTAAAATAGAATAATGTGATATATTTGGGTTTTAATATTTGTATAAAAATTATAAAGACCATTAAGGTTTGTAGAGAAGTTTATATACATTAGTCATTTGAGCTTCAAAACAATTCCTCGTATATTTATTCACTATAGACCAAATTTAAATTAAAATAAAAAAGATCAGAAAGATTAAGTGGCTTGCCCATTTTCACAGAATTAGTAAATTCCAGAGAGAGTATTCCAATTCCAGTTTCTGTTGAATCTATGCACATGACTTCAATCAGTATACATATCTTCCTATAATATAAATTTTATTTAAAATAAGTAATTAAAGTCATTTGTTTTTTTATATTTTTTATTTTTTTATTTTTTTAATTTTTTTAAATTTTATTATAGTTTGCATCATTCATTTCCACAAGATTTTGAGTTACATATTTTCTCCCCTTCTTTCGCCCACCCATCGCCCCAAAACAGCCATCCCAGTGTGTCCCCCCTCCCCCAGTCTATTCTCTCCTGTGTCACTTCTCGGTAGGGCAGGATGGATCTCCCAACCACAGTGCCTGTGTATCTCAAGTTCCAGTTGGATG
>CM053585.1:58540013-58560959 GCA_028646515.1 Pseudochirops corinnae
TTTCCAATTAGTTTTTAGTCTATCTTTCCATTGCCCTTTATTACATACAATCTTTTATTTCATAATATTATGAGAAGAATGCATTTAATATTTCTGCTTTTCTGCACTTGAATTGTGAGGTTTTTTATGCCCTAGTACATTGTCAGTTTTTGTGTATATGTCATGTACCACTGAAAAGAAGGTATATTCATTTTTGTCCCCATTCAGTTTTCTCACTGCTACTGCTGATTCAGTCACTTCCATGTTGTGCTCTGGTTTTCTGGGACTGGGGCTCTGTTGGGCCTGGGTCTGAAATGTGCTCCTCTCTCACACAGGTGTGACAGACTTTCCCTACTGACCTTCTAAACTGACTTAGTCATTTGTGGGTTGAGAAGTCTGGAAACTGCCACAGATGCCAACGATTCAGTTTCCTGACACCTTCTCTGTGTTTTCTGGGACCTGGTCTCTGCTCGCATGGGCTGTGCTGGACTACGCTCCTACATCAGACAAATGCAACAGATTTTTCCTATTGAACTTCCAGGTTGCATTGGACTGGGGATTTGTTTCACTCTTTTTGTGGATTCTGCTTCTCTAGAAATTGTTTAGTCATTTTTATAGGTATTTGGAGAGATTTGCAGGAAAGCTCAGGCAAGTCTCTGCCTTTACTCTGACATCTTGCCTCCATACCCTGCAGAGCTATTTAAAATTCTAAATATGATGCTGTTAAAATGCACTTAATATGCCAACAGTGGCCACTAGATTTGAGAAAAAAAAATCAGTTTATGTCCCAATTCTAAAGAAGGGCAATGTCAAAGAATGTGCAAATTACTGAATAATTGCACTCATTTTGTAAAACAGCAAAGTAATGCTTAAGATTCTGAAAGCTTGTCTTGAGCAATATGTGAACAATGTGAACCAAGAATTGCCAGAAGATCAGGCTGGTTTTTGAAAAGGCAGAGGAACTGGAGAAACAATTGCCAATACTGGCTAACTTTTGCAAAAAGCAATGGAGTTCCAGTAAAACAGGTACTTTTCTTCATTTACCATGCTTTAATTTTTAAACATGTGGATCACAACTAAATATGGCAAGTTATCAAAGAGATGGGAGTACCAGATCCATCTACTTGTATTCTGAGTAACTTGTATGTGGGCCAAGAGCAATAGTTAGAAGTGATCATGGAAAAATTGATTGGTTTAAGATAAGAAAAGGAATATGACAAGGCTGTATGTTGCTGCCTTACTTTACTTATTAGCAGAGTACTTCATATGAAATGCCAGGCTGGATGCATAAAACAGCAATCAAGTGTGTCAGGAGAAATATCCACAGTTTCAGATATACAGATGATAGTTCTTTGACGGCACAAAGTAAAGAGGAGTTAAGAATTTTTTTGTTGTTGTTGAGGATGAAAGAGGAGAGTATAAAAGTTGGCTTGAAGGATAACATAACATAAAAAATAAAAGCTAACATTTTGACAATTGGTCCCATTACTTTGTGATAAGCAGAGGGAGAAGAAATGTAAGCACTGTCCAAATTTATATCCTAAGGCTCAATGATTACAGAGACGGTGACTAAAGCCATGAAATAAAAAGATTCTTGCTCCTTAGAAGGAAAACTGGGGACAAATCTGGGTAGCATACTAAAAAGCAGAGACATCACCTTGCCAGAAAAAGTCCATATATTGAAAGCTATGCTTTTTCCAAGTAGAAATGTGTGTTTTTGAATATTGAACTATAAAGGAACCTGAGTGCCACAGAATGAACTCTTGAATTGTGGAACTGGAGAATATTTTTTAAGAGTCCCGTGAATAACAAAGAAGTTAAACCAATCAATGCTTAAAGAAATGAATTCAAGTTATACACTGGAAGGTCAAATACTGGTACTTAAATATTTTGGCCACTTAATGAAAAGTCAGAACTCATTGGAAATGACCCTGATGTTGAGAAATACTGAAGGCAAAAGGGGAAAAAAAGGACAGAAGTTAATAAAATGAATAGATAACATCATGGGAACAATAAACATGAACTTAGACAGACTTTGAGAGATAATGAAGAGCAAAAGGACCAGGTGTGCTATCATTCATGAAGTCATGAAGAGATGGACATGACTAAATGATGGAACAACAGCTAAAGTAGCTGTTTTGACTTTGCTGACTTCTGAGCTTGTCTCTTTAACTTCCTTGTCAACATACTTTCTAGACTTAGGTTCTTTAGTTGTTGTTTGTTCATTTTTCTTGTATGTTTTGTAACTTTTAACTTTATATTAAAGTTGGGTTCTGCTCCCTGTTTTGAGGGAGCACTGTCGCATTAGTGTTTGTTTTTCTGCTGCTATTTTATAATGTAGTGCAGGGGATTCATGAGTGTTCAGTTCTTTCAAGGTTGTGTGATCTAAAGAGAGGTATTGTCAGTGCTCTCCTGACCTGTGCTCTGGTTTGTGAGTAACCACAAGTATTGTTATTCACTATGGAACTATAACTAGGGCTCCTGTACCCCTGTAGCCACAAGTATTAGTTAGCTAATGCTTTTCTTCATCTAGGACTCTGACCCAGAAGTGTATATAAGCAATGCAACAGGGTCCTTCACCCAGTGTTGGCAAGGGGCATCTGTAATCTCTTCTGACAAGTTGCCTGCCACCCTTAAAATCTGTGGGTTCAGGATTTAGGTGTCTCTAAGTGCTCCCACTGGTGCCCTCGTGAGGCCTGTGCCAAGCAGTCTGCCCTGGATTCTAGGTTAGGCTATCATGCCAGTGAAACAGGCCTCTCCTATCAGCTTCCTAAGTTGTCCTGGGCTAGAAACTGCATTCATCCCAAACTTTTGTTGGTTCCGCCATTCCAGAATTTGACTTGGGACATTATTTTAAAGTTGTTTAGAGGGTAATTTTAGAGAGCTCAGGCAAATTCATGTCTTAATTGCATCACCTTGGCTTTGGATGCTCAAAACTACTCAATTTCTGAGCCAATATCAGATTGTTTTGATGATTAGCCCTTTGTAATATTTTATGAAATTTTTGTGCTTTAAGGCTACCTTCCTTCATATTTTTCCATTGATTCCATTGTTAGTCTAGATGTTTTTTTCTAGATAGATTTTTTTTTTCTATCTCTTAAATAATTATTTTGTAGTTTGATTGGTAGGGAGTTGAATAAGTAAATTCATTTAGGTAGAATTGTCATTTTTTTTATTATATTGGCTTGGTCAATCTAAGAGCCATTAATATTTCTCCTATTGTTTATATCTTTTTTGGGTTGTGTACATGTGGTTAGGGAAGTCTAGTACCTCTAATGTGAGGGCTATTGATTGTTTTTCAGGAATGATTTTCACCTTTGGTGTCCAACCAGTCACCATTACCCAACTCTCTCATGTAACTCCAGGAAACTATTGCATGTGCAGTAGCCACACCCTGTTTAACCATTTCAGCAGACAGGCTAAACCAGGTTGAGGGTAACCAAAGGGCCTCGAAGTCATCGGTGATTTAGGAGAGTGTCTGATGCAAGTGTATGAAGACTTCCTCTGACAGAATGAGCACATGAGAAAGATTTGTTCCAATGGCCTTGAAGGTGGCCGAAGCAGATCCTGTGGAGCAATTAGAGTTTAATTAGACAATGAAGACATCAAGGTGATACACTGCATCCTGCATTATTATCAGTAATCTTGACTTTTGTCTTGGACTCTGATGACTCTGAAGGAGAAAGTGAGGCTGACAACTTATAAGAACTATGCCTTACTTAATTTCAGTTTTTGTGTGAATCAAAAGACATCACCTATCATCATCTATACCATTTCACCATTTTTTTTTATCTACCTCAAAGTCCTTTTGTGATGGGTAAGTCATGAAACAGCAGGTGTGGATATGCTGTGATATATAAGGTATATATATAGATATATATAGATATATATATATGTATATATATATATATATATGGTAACACACACACATATACATAAGGTAACACTAAACAAAGATGGCACAGGATGAAAACAACAGGATACACTAACCTTGGAGTTTCTGAGAAGCCTATTTTAAAGACTGCACTGCTCATCCCTGGTATTAGGCATGGGCTAGAAAAGGTGCCCTAAAATTGTCTGCTTCTCCCACTATGGCATGCTTGCATCAAATAAGGTGCTGTATTCTATGAGAAATGCAGATTTATGGTAACTCAAAAGAAATGTGGGATGCTCAAATTTAGAGACATCTTTTCTCCAAATGTTCATATTGATTATTTGTGCCCAATTGATGGTATAATCTTCCAAGCTTCTGTTGGTCTGATTCATTATTTTTCTGCATATTTTCTTCTCCAGTTAAACAATATTGTAGTTTACCAAACTTGGATATGTGAATAACCCATTTTACATATATATATATATATATATATATATATATATATATATATATATATGTAAAATGAAGAAGAAAAAAGCCCAGGCTCTCATGATTACATCTCAGACATATTGATGAACAATTGATTTTACCCTAGCATCTCCATCTTATACAGTGCCACATGACAAAATCTGAGAGCCAGGGCAATGACATTGGAAGACAAAATTAAAGGTTCTGCTTTGGCAGAGATATTTGGAATTTAAATTTTTTACCTAATCTGTTCATTGAATACATTAATGTGAAGAGGACACAATAAAGGCTATTTGGTCTTAGCCAAGGTATCGGGACAGAATGATGTTTCTGTTCTTATTTAATTTATTTTAGTTTCTTAAGTTTTCAATCTTTCCTTACTTTTTCCTTCCTAAGCAATATCAAGACTTATAAATTAGTGAATTAGGTGAAAATTCTCTTTATTATGGCTTTGTAGCTTCACTCATATCATTCCCCTAATCTAACCAGATTTTGCTTATTTTGAAGCTTCTGCTCTAATACTACATCTTCAACAATACTTTAGTAGGCTACAATAAATTATCAGGTTCCTAATTGATATTGGTTCTCTGCAAATATACTTTCCTTGGGTCACCTTAAAGCAAAGACAATTTTACAGTTAGAGTTGATTGAAAGTGGAATAAATAGTTTCAGGAAGAACTGATATTCTTTTTATAGAGATCTTCAAACAGCACTATATGAATACTTCTAAGATCTTTAAGAGAATTACTTCCTAATCTAATATAGATTAAACTAATGGTGTTTAAAAACTCTTTTAAAAACTCTTTCAGAAATCTAAGTCCTAAGATTCTATTATTCATTTAGATCATATGAAACATCCTGCTCTTAGTTTTCCAAATTTATCACTCAGTACACTTCTGCTATCTATTGGCCCACAGATTATTCAAACTTCTTTCTCAAGGAACTCATTCATTATCTCATATTTTCTAATTTATTATAACTCCTGTCCTTTTGTAAGGAGACTATCAACATATTGTTTTCTCAAACATGCTAATTTCCAAGTTAATTTTCCTATTAAACTCCTTTCATCTCTTTCTTTAATTTACCTCAAGTACATCCAAGGCTGGTCAGATGGTACATTGCTCGTAGCATCATTCACAGTTGTTCTAATTCCATGATAAGTAAGTATAAAATTCCTTTATCTGATTAAAATTTAAAACACTTTTCTCTATCAATTTGCCTTATTCATCTTAAAACTCTTCTTCATCCTCAACTTAACCTCTACTCCCTCCACCTCTCAATGCTTTCCTGCGCTGTTATGCTTTATCTGACTTCACTTTTCTCCCTACCAAATTATGACTCTTTAATTAAGCAGTTTAGATTTACACTATCCTTTTGAATCTCTTACTCTCTTGTCCACTCTGGATGACCACCATCATGTTTCACTTCTGTTTCTATTGCTATGATCCTGAATAGAGTGGCAGAGAATCATGTAACCATGTAACTTGTATGACCTTAAATGAGCCCTTACCAGAGAATTATCATTCCTTTGCATCTCCCTCATTGATTTCCAATCCTTCTGAAATGAATGGCTTTTCCAAACTTTCTTTCCCTAATCTAGTTTCCCTCCTCATATCCTCCTCACCACCTCTCCCACAAGAACACACCCACTTTTATAGCCAAGCACTTTGCCTGAAACTTTATTGAGAAAAGCAAAAACATTTACTAATTTTTCTTATTCTTTTTTTCTATTCATCAAAACACATTGATAAAATCTTTTATTCTCTTCTTCATTATTCCAGCCTTGGTTGAAACCTGTTCACTGAAGCCAATTTATCCACAAAACCCATTGATCTTAGCTCCTTACTAACACATATACGATTTCTTCTGTCTCTTTTTTCTCCCTTCCATTCTAGTAGTTCCTTCCCTGATACTTAGAAACACTAAAGTCTCCTGCTTCCTTTAAAAAAACTTGCTATACCCCACCATTTCAAGCTGAGATACAGATGATATTTTTTGTAGTTCTCAGGAAGCAAAAGACCACTCAAAAGAAAAGTTCCTGGTTAACATGTGTCCCCAAAGCTGCTAACATCATATTAGTGTATGGAGTGTCCCTGAATCAATTGATGAGTAAGCCAAGAGGTATAGAAGATATTTTAGCTATACAGCAGTGCACAGGGTGTACAAAATGTAGAATATACAGAGGCAGCACTGTAGGTTAAAGACCAATGGATTTGACATTAGGAGATTAGAATTAAGTGCATTTTCACTCTAGACTTATATTACTTTGGAAACTGTTAAAGGTCTGCTCCCAAAACTGGTATCATAGGAGTATGCAATACATATATATCTTTATATGTATTTTTATTTATTTTCATATATAAAATATATATATAAAGAACTCTCTTTGTAACCTTTCTGAATTTTTCTTTTTTTCTTCTGTATATTTAAAAATGTGCTATTGTTGATTTTACTTTTTCTAACTTTCCTTAACCATTAGCCTTCTTCTCCACTGAAAATAAGCTCTTTTACAACAAATATGCATAGTGCTTCAAAAATATTTCATTACTGTGCATTTAACATAGTACCTGAAACATAGCAGGTAGTTAAGGAATGCTTATTGATTGACTGACTCATTCAGTCATTAATTCTTTTACATTTCAGTGTCTCAGGGGTCTGAAACTAAACTACTAAGAATACATTCAGAAAAAAAAACATAATTCCCAATGAAACAGATTAGTAGGTGGTCTTTCAGGGTTTCTGTGGCCAAATGTTAGCATCCTGCATCCAAAAAAGAAGATGCTGTTCCATTTATTTAGCTCAGCTGCTGCTTAATGACAGTAAAATATCTGTCCTATACAAAAAGCACTTAAAAGTTTGTGGAAACTTTCAAAGATGATCCTGCTTTGGTATAAGTTTTGAGACTCCACAGATGCCTTTGAGCTTTACTGACCCTACATTACAGATAAAGTGATAGATATGGCCTTGAAAGAACATAGAGAATGGTCATGGGACAAAGGTACCATTTGACTGCTAGCTGAGTTATACCAGCTCATCAGAGTGCTCTGTTATCACATGATCTGCCAGTGGGAGAAAAATGGAAATATGAATGAAAGGTATAAATTTAAAAATAGGAGAGAACTTAGAAGTATAGTTTAATTTTACAGATGATGTAAAAAGGTGAGTTAATTGCCTAAGATTAGCTTAAGGGCAATAAGTGACAAATCTAGGATTCAAACCCTAATCCTCTAACAGTGAAATTGTTTCCAAATGTAATACAACTTTGTGAAAGGGTAGCACAGCTACCTTTCAGATATAACTATTTTCCAATGCACTATATTAAGCAACATTTTTTTTAAAGAAAAATCCATTTAAATGGGCATTGCTTAGATGAAAAATTCCTATAGTCCTGGATCATGAGCATACTCCAATATTGCTGAATGTTGGTAACCTCTGTCTCACTCAGTGCACTCACTATGTACAAGTTGTACCGTTTAAAGAAATATATTCTGAAGAGAACAAGCCCTTTGTAAGAAAAATACATTGAATAAATTGACACTGCCATTCAAGTGACTCTTACTATTATATTCCCTCCTTGTTTCTTAACTTTATTCAAAAACATGAAGATTTCAAACTTCTGCTGGCCTCTTTGTAAAGCTCCAAAATAAACATTAATATAACTACTAATTACAAAACAGCCAATTTGTTAGCAGAGAGATTATGTCTTTCTTTCAAGGCATTCCTAAATACAGACTGTTTACCTTGTCAAAATGATCATTGATATTTCTTTGTTTTCTGATTCTTTTTTTCTGGATGTCCATTACCTATAATTGACACATTTGTAAAGGATATTGGACTTTTAAGATGAGCTCAAACAATTTAGTTCTACCTTCTTCAAATTCTGTGGCATATCAATAACAGTTCATTTATATTTCAGAATGGTTAGAGTCTGGGTCAATTCTCTCTCACATAAAATTATGACATCATTTGCAATTGTGAAATATAATTATTCCTTTCCTATATCATCCATCCTTTTTGAGGAAGAGGAGTAGGATTCAGTAAGTGTTTTGTTTCAGCTTAGTTCCAATTTTCAGACATGTCTAAGGCAGTCCCTAATTTATCTCTGGTGAGTGCTGACATTTGGGTGAGTGCTAAGCTAACTGACTCTGTTTGGCTTTCTCCAAGGCCTGTGTAATTTTTTTTTTCACACTTGATCTGACTTAAACCCTCATGTCAAAAGGAATGACTGAGATCTGTGTACAAGAGTGTCAGTTCAGAAACATTAGGGTTCAAAGATTGAGGACAGAAGAACCAGACCTTCCCTTTGCCCTCACAATTGATTTACTTTTTTGCTGTTTTCCACATGTGTGGGTAAATGGCTATGCTAATAGTGTGGAGCTTGGGATTACACTAAGCTGATATTTGCAATGCTTGCTCAACTGAACAGGAACTCAAGTTGAAAGATATTTTTAAAGAATAATGTTTCAATCTTCATTGCCAAAAAAGGAGAAACAGATTAATCATTTTTTTTTAATTTGGGCACAGATTCTAATTTTGGAATATATTTATTAGTTGGATATATGATGTAGGAGAGTTTCAAAAGTATAATTGAAATAATGCTTGAAGGAAGGAAGGCAAAAGAAAGGAAGATAGGGAAGAAGAGAAGAAGAAAGGAAATAAGTACACATAAAATACTTGCAAATTCTTTATCTAAGGTATTCGGAGAGCTTTCTCTAGAAATCTGATCTTATTATTCATCTTATTTATTCCAATCCAACAACTGCTGTCCTTTAATATCAGACATACAAACTGCAAATAGGAAGGAACTCAAAAAGTTCTATCAAGTTCAATTTAACCTTTTGACAAAGAGTTATCATTTCCCAGACCTATTTTATATTTTTCTTGTACTATTCATTCACTAAAAGTATTCCTTAAACAGTAGAACTGTACCAGATATTATAGAAGGCACTTAAGTATAAAGAGAAAATGAACCAGAACTTTCATTCAAAGACCTTACATTCTGTTGGTAAATATAATGTGTAGAACAGTATGATCTGACTAGTCTTGTATGAATAATAATATAAGCCATTTTGGAGGATCCTAATTCCAGCTTTCTCTTCCACTGACAGGTCCAGTCTCAATACCTTGGCTACATCTTCTCTTCACAATTATAAAAGCACTCCTGAGGGGTCAGGTGATGTTTTAAAGTCATCTGCTCATTCTTAAATAAGTGGCTTTCCTCCAAGCTTATCAGTTAAGAATCACTTGGCTAGAATTACATAATTTTTTGAAAGAAGTGTTTACTAAGTGATATAATGAAAATTTTCAGTAATAGACTTTGTCTCTCACAAGTATATATCAATTGTAGTGGAAAATATACACAAGCATAGAGATCATACATAGCAAAAGAATAACTCACATATATTAAGTCATTTTCTATCACTTCTGGTGGTATTCAAGAAATGCCCTTAGTCCAATCCGTCCTTAGTTCTCTAAGTAACTGTGGCTACTAATTACTGCCCTACAAGCCAGACTGAAGAACAGGTGAAGGGGAAGAGAAGTGATGCTAGACCTCTAATGAAAATATTAAAAGTCCAAAATCAGGGTCCTTAGGTTAAATTGTTAGAAAGTTAAGAAGCCTTTTCTAAGGTCAGAGGAGAGTACTCTCCTCTCACCCAAACACAACCAAGGTGATTCCCACTAAGGAGTGCTTTGGAAAGACATGTTTACTCTGACTGCAGAAATTCTACAGTTCCAGGTAACCTGATGTTTTTGTTTGTTTGTTTTAGGTCCTGTTACAGGACCTAGAAAGCATCACAAAACACTCCTGTTAATTAGAGCAAAATTCCTATATAACATGACTTCAGTCAATCAAGTGAATTTCAAAGACGCTTCACACTGAGTATAAGGCCTGTGATTTATATTTATTAATTGCCATCTTATCATTTATTTTAATTGCATGGAGGTGATTTAATTGAATTAATATCACCTCCACCAATAAGCATGTACATGCAAAACATATAGAAAATAATCAGAATACAATTGTGAGAGGTAAGAAACCAGGATTGATGGATTCAGGCAAGTCTTCATGCAAAAAGTAATGCTAAACATGAATCTTGAGAAAAAAAGAGTTTTCAAGAGGCAAAGGTGAGAATAAAATGTATTACAGGTATGGGAGACAGAGAAAAAGTATGTAGACGGTCGATAACATTATAAATTATGCGAGCGTGTGTATGAGGAGGGACTCAGATTTGAAGCCTGTCATTGGTAATATCTAGTTGACCATAGACCATTCACTTAACCTTTCTAATTTACCCATCCAAAAATGAGAATGATTACATTTAATAGTCCATTTCTTCATAGATCTGTTGTGTAAGCCAAATTATATAATACTCATAAAACACTTTAAATTTCTATAGGTTCTATAAGAATGTAAGTTGTTATTAACATAAGGAAGCACAAACATAGAAGAGAGTAACAATTAGCTTCTCAAACTAGAATCATTCTGATTCTCCTCCAAAAAAAAAAAAAATCAACATCTTGCTTACTCTGTTTCCTGAATGCACAGTTTGGGCATGAAAGTAAAATACTCCAGTCTTTGGAAGAACTCAGAAACACAGGTTCTCACTGCTTTCATCCATTACCTGCAAGGAACCTTATAATGAAAGAAGGCTGGTACCCTCACCAGGCTATCCATGGCATGTTTTACCTTCTTTTCTTGTAATTTAATTGCCATTCTTGAATGTCAGAATATTATTGCTCATTTACAATTTAAAATCTCATGCCTAAGGAATATATAGATATTTTCCTAAGTCCTCAGGATATATATGTGTGTGTGTGTGTGTGTGTGTGTGTGTGTGTGTGTGTGTGTGTGTGTATGAGAGAGAGAGAGAGAGAGAGAGAGAGAGAGAGAGAGAGAGAGAGAGAGAATATGAAACTGTTTGGTGCCAACAAGCTAGTGAGTCACTTAGGGAATGATATTTGTGGCATCATTAAATCTGACCCTTTGGCCATGAGCACATTGCAAAACACCACTTCTGAGCTAGTCTATCCAACTCACTCCTCACTGTAGAATATCTTCATTGAGATTAGGGCCCAAGGGAATAAGGTTTAATATATGAACTTAGGAAGGAGCATCACATATTGGTCAGGTAAACATCTCCCAACCCTCTTCCTATCTAGTATATATTTCTCAGTGCTGTGGAATATTAAATACATACATGCATACACACATATATATGAATATGCATATATGTATGTGTCTGTGTGTACGTATATATGTATGTGTGTGTGTCCAAATACACACACATACACAAACACACACCTGATTGTATGTTCATTTCATTTAGAGAAACAATTTAAGAAAAAGATACAAAAGTGAAGAAACAAAGACATCTTCTAATGGAAAGATTTTACTCCAAAGCATTTTTATTTGTTTATATAGATTCCATTAATAGGATAGATATGTATTTAATGTCAAAGTTAATATTCAATCATGAAAAATTATTTCTAATTCCTGACTAGGAATTCCTCTTGCATTTCTCCAAAGAAATAATTTTACCAAAGGACATTAAGTCACAATGACAATGCAATACTAAAATCTAATTCTTAGGACAAGATTAAATTCCCAATGCTGTAACTTTTACTCAGTGCTTTTGGTTTTATCCTTCATGGCCAAATGGACCATCCCTAGTCTTTCTTTCACATGACAATAATTTATGTACTTGAAGGTAACTATCAAGTAAGTACATTCTGAAACTTTTATTCTTTAGACTAAATAAGCTCATTTCTTAAAACAATATTTTCATATAACTTGGACTCAAGGTCTTTCACAATCCTGCAGGAACTCCTCTGAACATACTCTATTAATGTTTTATTTCCTTCCTTCCTTCCTTCTTCCTTCCTTCCTTCCTTCCTTCCTTCCTTCCTTCCTTCCTTCCTTTCTTCCTTCCTTCCTTCTTTCTTTATTCATTTCCTTTAGAATATAGTTTCCAAACTCTGTTCCTTTTCTGTTTTTGAACATTAGGATAGGATTTTTCTTCTTCAATCTTTGGAACTTCTCTACTGTTTTAATATATTTTTAAAAAAATATCAAAGACAATGAATCAGCAGTTACATCTGTCCCTTTAACTTATTTCGGGAGATCTAATTCATCTAAGCAAGGTGACTTTATTCAACCATGACAATTATTTACTCCCTTATTATGTCCTTATTTGTCTTGTATATCAGCTACCAGTTGCAGAGAACAAAAGAAAAATAACAATGAGTCAAGACCTTTATTTACTCTACTCTCAGTTATCATTTCATCTATCCTATGTAAGTCTTATGCCTACTTCCATTCTCATTTTTTTCATATAGCTTAAAATCACTTTTTATTCTCCTCAGCTTCACTCTTCAGTTCAGCTAGTTATTAGTCTTTAGATTTTCTGCTACTATTTTTTCAAGACCATTCCACACTTAGACATTTATCATCCATTTTCTAGTCATCTCCATCTTTTCCAACATAAATGGTCAATTCCTTGATAATTTTCGTTGACCTTTTCAGAATTTTTTCTATCAAAATGTGTCTCTTTATGATTTCCAAATTTCATACTTTAACATCTCTTATTTCTCTTGAAATAATTTAATTTGAAAAATGTTGATTAATAAGATATTACCTTTCTTTCCTCTAAACTTTTTGAAATATGCTTTTCATAAATATACAGTTCACATCAGATAATGTTTATATTCTCTTTCCTCTCTCAAAAACTCTGGAATGGAATGAACACTTTCCCCAAGATTCTCATTCATTTCACCTCAGTAACCAGATCTTCCCAGGTAATGAGAAATAGATTTAGAACAGAGCTTCTCTTCACTACTGCCTTCACATTTGGAAAGTTAAAATTGTTATTTAGGTGAATCTGAAAGTTATAGCTGATCTGTTTGCCCTTGAGTAAGAACTCCAGTAGATGCTTGGATAATTGAAGTCCTTAATCATTGATATATAACGCTTCTTCGTTGTGCTTATATTATTTCATAATCTCTTCATAATTTTCCCTTTCTATCCATGTGGTCTGTAATATATTCCAATAACAAAATCACTTCAATTTCTTCCTTCTTTGATCTTCTCCCAAAAACTCTTGATTATGTCTCTTCCTTTCATGTCCCTAGGTTCTATCCCCTGGATATATGTTTTTACTATATAGTGCTTTCCTTCTCCACTTTTACCTAGCCCATTTCATTGGTAGAAGCTGTATCCATCCATTTTCATGGGCTAGTCATAGGTTTCATTCAACAAATTATCTATGATACATTTTTGATATTTTCTATGTTTTATTTCATTTTTATTTATTTTACCAAATAAATCCCAATTACGTTTCTATCTGGTTGCAGTTCTGTGGGCCTTGTGCTTAACACCTCAGATCTATAATACTAAAAATTTAAGTTCTAATTGCCACACATTTAATATGTCAGATGTAGGACTATTCTTCTTGATTCCAAGGGTGATCCTCTATTCACAATAGCCTCCTCTCTCAAATGATATTGGGTGGTCAGAAGAAGAACAAGGACACTCTTAAGAATTTGGAATTCATTGTGTGACATGAGAGACACTGACACAAGACTGCCTGGCATGGCATGCCCTCATCAGAGAAAGTGCTATGTATCACTGATATGTTTCATGTCTAATTTGCCCCCTTATATTAGGAACTCTGACTTCCTTTGTTATCTAATCATTGGAAATTTACCTAGAGTCATTTGAGGACAGAATATTTACCACTACTTCTTTAAAAAATACTTTTCATGATTGTATTAACCTTCCTCCTTTTTAAAAATACTCAATAAAATAAATATTTAACTTGAAAAATATATAAAATAGCTCTTTCCCTGGGAAGCTTGCTGGTGCAATGGACAGAATTACTGGCTTGAAATCAAGAAGACTCTTTATCCTGAGTTGAAATCTGGCCTCAAACACAAGCTTCGTATCCCTGGATAAGTCACTTAACCATCCTTGCTTCAGTTCCTCACCTATAAAATGAACTGCAGAAGGAAATGGCAAAGCCCTCAGATATCTGGGTCAACAAAATACTAAGCAGAGTCGTGAAGACACAGATACAACTGAAATGACTGAACAATGATAACAACAAGCCATTTCCTCCCTTTTCCTTTCCCTATTTTCATTAGATTTGCACAACACTTTGCAAATATTCTACTTACCAACCTCTGTTAGTTGTACCATTTCTTTAATCATGTTTCTGCTGTTGGAATGAAACTCTGTTGGAACCTGAATGATTTAAAATCTGTCTCTATATTCCTAACACTTATCTCAATGTCCACCACATAGTATGCACTTTTTTCTGTTTACTTACTGGATGTATAGATAATTAAAATATTGTAAATTTAGAACTCAAAACACAAGCATTCTAAATTCCAACCCTAACTGAGAAATAGAAAAAGTAAGTGGTCATGTAGCTAGTTAGAAGAGGAGCTAGTATTAAAACAGTGTATACAGTGTAAATACTCCTGGTTTTGGAGTAAAGTAACATGGTTAAAATTCAAAATCTTCCACTTAAAAATCTGTGTGACTTAGGAAGGTCCTTGAAACCCTCTGAACTCTAATTTCTTTATCTGCAAATTGAAGCAATTATGTAAGATTTGAAGGTAACTTATAGATATTAGTCTGTGATTCATTGAAGTAAAGTCTCTGACTTCTAGCCCACTTTGTTTTCCTAAAAAAAAAAAATCATTTTTTTCTTGATGCAATTGTAAAACTTTATGTTTATCAGTCATTATTAGACCATTTTTCTTGGTTTACTATTTTAAGAAAGAGAGACTAGGGAAAAGGAGGTGTGGTGGGGGTAGAGTAGATACATACTTTTTGAAGGGAAAATAAACCAGGGGTTAAATAATATAATGTGTAGGATAATATTGTCTAAAGTGAAAGCAGTTCATCCATAAGCAGTGAAATGAAAGAAAAAAAAAAAGTATATATGCCTTATCTCCTTGAGATAGAAGTAGGAGATCAAGATAATTCTTCAAAATGGGATTATGACAATAGGATAATTGTTTGGCTGTCTGATTGGTACTGGGTTAAGAAGTAAAAGAGTCACCATATACAACTGCCTTTCAGGAAAATGTGTAATTTGTATGCTGGTTTAAACAACCAATAGCTGCTTCAACATCATTCCAAACAAATAAAATAATTCCCTTTTAATTATTTGAAGTGTAACAATGAGGAGAAACCTGCTATTGCACAAGGCAACCAATATAACTTGCCTAGTTCTAGTTATAATTGTAAGGGAAACATAATTGTAAGGAAGTTTCCGCTACATTAAGCCTAAAATTTCTGGGATACAAAAAGGACACAATCTAATTTCTCTTCCACCCAAGAGCCCTTTAAAATCTTCATGCTTCCCCTTTTATTCCCTCCTCTTCCCATATACACAACATTTCCTCTAAGCCTTCTCTTATCTGGGCTAAACATTCTTAATTCCTTCAAAGATCTTAATTCCTTCAAAAATCAAACCCAATAATTTTGCAGAAGTAACAGAGACTCAGAGGCATGCAGGTAGACAACTGTAGAGCCTCTCTCTCTCTCTCTCTCTCTCTCTCTCTCTCTCTCTCTCTCTCTCTCTCTTTCTGTTTGTCTGTCTCTCACTTTCTCTTTCTCTCTTTTTCTCTCCTGTCTCTCTCCTTATCTCTGCCTCTGTCTCTGTCTGTCTCTCTCTACCTGTCTCTCTGTCTCTCTCTCTGTCTCTCTCTCTGTCTGGCTGGCTCTGTCTTGCTCTCTCTCAGATACGTGAGTAACAATAATTCCTGAACTTTATTTAATAGAAATTTTGAAGGTTGAATTAAAAAAGATCCTTACAATCCTAGTTAGTCTGAGTTAACTGACAACTCAGACAGTTGCAAACACTGGGAGATGAAACTAAATGATGGAAATGAGACAAAATAACTTCCCCAGAAACAAAGTGGTATGTCAAGGTAAGACTTGATTAGTTCACATGAAAATTTTAAGAGTGGATGAAATTTAGCATGAAGACAATTTAGAGAGATGAAGATAGAATTCTGCTCACTGGTGCATGGGTAAGTTGAGATGTTGGCAGCTGAATTGTGTATTTATGGTAATTTTGCTATTGTGGGGCAAGAGGGGCCATCTACCAGGGAATTGAAGTAATTAGATTAGGAAAGTGATTGTTCCATAAAACTCAGCTCAAATGTAACAATGAAGAAGATAGAAATGAAGAATAAAAGGGTATATCCCAAATCAGAAAAGATTGTTTTATTGCCTATTTTACAAGCATAGTTAGAACATTAAATTGAAATCAAATCTAACTGAAAGGCAATAAAATCTAAAATTTGACCATCAAATAAATTCTGTTGTAACGAAATGTGAAATTTGACTGAAATTAAGAAGAATGGGACTTAGCCTGTGTATATGGGTAGCTTTTGAGTGCAAAACAAGACATTACACAGCAAGTTTGTTAAAAAATGTAAAAGAAAACAAAATATGATAAAAATGGCAGGGATACACAGAAAATGGATCAGGATTTAGTGAAATATCTTGAATACTTAAATCTGCTTGAACCCAGTTACTTGCTGTTAATGCCATAATTCTATTTCTACTCTGACCTCTTCTCTTTGAAATATGCATGGATTGTTATAAGGGAGAGGAACACATAGGGCAATGAATTCCCCATTCTCTACCCATCTTACCAGCCTCATTTCAGAACTTTATTATCATTACTCTGCCCTATATCTTCTATTTGGAATTGGTCATCTCAAGGTATAAAATTAAGAAAGACCTCCTTTCCCTCAAAAGTCAAGGACCCCAAAAATATCAAAACTATATAATTTATAATATCTTTACTCAGCTAATTTTTGCTCAAGAATTTTCTTAATAGCATGCTAGGGTAAGGATGACTTATATGATGCTCAGAGGAAGTTCCTAAAAATGAAGGAAACACTTGGAATAGGACTAAAGATTATCTAACTGTGGTTCCAGCCAAGCTATTGGAATTAGCTTAATAAAAGCGTTGTTCATATCCTGTTTAATTTGGTAGATTTTTGACTTGGCAATATTATTGCACTAACATTTGAGGAAATAAAAATGGAGCCTATTTCTGCCTATGATAAGCCCTGCTGGAACATAATTGGAAAGACAAACTATCTGATTTATATTAAGGAACACAATGATTAACTTTCCAAGCAAGTATATCTTTAAATATTAATGTTGTTTGAATACCATATGTATATGTATATGCTTCATTTAAATGAGAAAATTTATGAATGACTAAAGCTTTGATTTATTATAAATGTAGTAACACTAATGTCAAATTAAGGATCATTATTGAAAATACATTTTATGGAAAATAGGAAATTGCAGACTGGCTAATAGATCATACGCTAGATCTCAGACCTTACTGATAACACATTGTTAATTCAAGTAATTTTATGAAAAAAATTACCTAGATGTTGAAAAATATCATGTAAAGTCTTTAATTACACACTGTAATGGTAATGGAATTTGGAGATGCCCCTCTATTGGCTTGGTTTCTGCATTTAGTGTTAAAACCTAGAGCTTGTGAATCCCACTTGTGGGATGGGCTTGTTGAAGTGAAGAGAGAGGGCTGAACTGGGAGGAGTCATTTATTGAGAAAAAGACCGAAGCCTAGAGAAGGCCAGAAGATTTTTTGGAGAGCAGTATCCAGTATTGTGGAGCCTGAGTTGCTGAGAGAAAGACTGCTAAGAGCCCGTTGGAACTGCCACCTGGAACTGCCACACGCAACTGCCAAGGACTGAGGAGGCATGGCTGTGATGCCAGTATTTTGTCTGTCTGTTTTGATGTTGTTTTGCCAGATTTACCTGTTGGTGAAGACAGTGCTGCTGTTGTAGAGATCCTGGAACCTGGCTGTTTGTTCAGAAGCCCTGAGGGGGCATTTTCTTGTAGTACCTGCTCAGAAATCCTGGAAGAGGGCCTTGCTGATGTTTTCAGGGGTGCTGGGACTGTTCTACAGGCAGAAAGTGACTTGATGAGGACACTGGCTATGGCTTTGTTGAGCCTTGCCTCCCCAGGAATTGAGATTGCTGAGGGCTTGCCTCAAGTGAAGATGAAACAAGACCCTTTCCTTGGGTATTCAATGCTGAGCTTAACCTTGTTAACTTAAGGGTAGATGGCCTTTTGTGCTCTCTCGCCCCTTTTGAGGTTCAGGGGTGGGAAGCCTTTGAGTCTTTTTCTGTGCTCTATAATTGACCAAATGAATGTACTTTGTTTATGGTTGGAGACTAATCTCCATTTGAGAAGAGACTTTTGACTGACTAAATGAATGTACTGTGGAGTATTACCTGGATTGAATTGAGAACTTACTTGCTAAAGGAACAAGTTACACTGTATTTTAACTTTCTCTGTTCTGGGAAAGTTTGCTGAATAAATGGGGTTTACTATGCTGGTAATCTGAACCTTGGAAGTTGCCTTTGCTTGGCATTACACACACTTATGGGAAAATTGGAGTTATGTATAGAGCTATAGCTGGAAATCCCAGGCAAATTTGGACAAATTCAATTGAGGTAAATGACAATGGTATAACAACTTCTCTGCACATCTATGCCATGAGGGAGACAGAGGTAACTACAGATGAAGATGTTAAGGAACTGAAGGCCAAAAAGTTTGAAGTAGACAGGTTTGGAGGTAGAAGAAGTAATTATGCTAAAGATCAGATATGGATTGAGGAAACATAGTAATTTAGAAAGTTTGAAAGCAGAGGTGTGATTACTCAGTGAGGGTAGTATAAAGAAGACCAGAGAGTAGCATTAAAGAAAGAGGAGCATGTCAAGTCCTCTTCTTGGGTTTGCATGTCAGGGGCCAGAAAAGAAGCAGATGGATTTGCTGAGGTTGCCAGGAAGTGTTGGTGTCTTTGTAAGAATCTAGTTTTAAAGAAGACCAGAAGATGGATGGAATATGACTTGCAGAGATCAGGGATGAAGAAAAGTAAATCATAGAAAAAAATACAATAGCAATGTAGCTCAGGTGATGATAAGATATAAGATGATAAGAACTGAGAAAGTCACTATTGATCCCATTGCCATCTAGTTCCTCCAAGATGTTATGGCTCTCCTGACCAAAAAGCATATGAATTATCAGGAAGGCCTCATGGATGGTGCAATGATATTGAGTGATAGGAAAGAAAGTAGTCTAGTAGGGTAACTGGTGCTCTGACTTCAAGGTTGGAGGATACAGTCATTCCACCTGTCTATTTTGGCAGGTGAAAAATGAAATGGTTAAGCAAAGATTCAACCTTCTGACCATTTCAGTTTATTAAGCAATGTAAGCCAATTGTCTAACAAATTGACACCATGCCTCTTCCTTAGCTTAGGAGTAGATCCTCAAAATAGGTGGACATAGGCTTTTATACTTTAAAATAACAAGTAATTAAATATGACTGATTAATTAAAAGGAAATAATATAAGATTAAGAAACCTGATTTTTATTTGGAAGATTAGAAACTTTCCAAGTTGGGAGTCAGAGAACAAATAGATGCAATTAACTGAAATAATAAAAAAGAGGTGCCCCATTCCCCCAAATATCTGTATACAATACAAAACACAAAAACAAAAACATGGATTAATCAGTGTGGAGTCAGTTTTCAGATACGACAAATGGCTTGACATGTAAAATTGTGAGAAAATTCCTTGCATCAATCTTTAAATGGATCTGACTGGGTTTCTGGTCAGCATAACCAGGTCCTTTCTTAATAATTTCTAAATTACAGATATAGGTGTTCCAGCTTCCCAGTCATTTAGGACTAGTTTGAAACAATACAATAAGGTTTTCTCCCAGCTCTCACAATTGAGTGAAGTTTTCTCACAAGACAGATTTTGGACTAGATCCATAATTCAGTAGAAATGAAACCTAGCTAGCTCTAGAATTGAATCACAAAATAGAATCTGCCTGATCACTCATTTCTTATAATTAAAACTCTTACTGTCCTAATCTCCTCAGTTCCTTCATTGTGCCTCAGGAATAACCCCATCCATTAAATCAGTGGTTCTCATCCTTTCTAATGCTACAACCCTTTAATATTGGTATGTGGGCGTTTCTGCATGTGGCTGGACCCGCCTGGAGATGGATAGAGGAGCAATGTCTCACTTCCTAAGATCATTGGAAATATGTGTTTTTCAACAGTCTTAGGCGACCCTGTTCGACCCCCAAAGGGGTCACAACCCACAGGTTGAGAACAGCTACACTAAGTATTAAATTTTACACTGGTTAAGTTAAACCAGATCTGTATGAAAAAAAAGACTCAAATTGTTGATGTGAACATTAACACTGGTGATGTTTTGTTGAACAACTTAGATGAAGGCAAACGTTGCGTAATTTTAAAAACTGCAATAATACATTGCTGAAAAGAATAAAGTTTCAAAAATATTGATATATGCTATAACTCTTGCCAAATCCTATTAAAGATAATATTAAGTCATCAATTTAAATATAATAAACTAAATGAATACAGGAAGAATAAATAATAGCATCTGTGGGGAAAAAATCTTGGAAATTTTAGTTGGCTGCAAGAGCAAATTCAACCATTAAAAGAGGTAAAGCTATGATTTCTACTCTCCCCATTATGTGTGTGTATGTATGTGTATATGTGTATATATATATATATATATAT
>CM053585.1:58561459-58601406 GCA_028646515.1 Pseudochirops corinnae
CCTCAAACAGAATAGGGTATGACTGCAAACATTTGATTCACAATTTTGTAACTGGCATTGTAGAGAAATCAGTTCTTGCTGCATCACTGTTAATAAGTTCAATGAACTCTTGTGTTGCCTCAGGAATATCTTCAACTATGACTGTGAATGGGCTTCTGGAAAGTACAAATGGGGTGTCAGGTAGATTTGAAAAGTACAATGAAATTTCATCTGCAAGCATGTGCAAGTGTTCTTTCACAGAAATTCTCATTGTAATCCTTTTGTCTGGTTCAATGTCACGTTCCTCAAAGAAAGCAGATAAGGATAGGCAACATGAAATTTTATTTTCATCCAATTTTTTTTGCCAAAGCTGAAGTTTCATTTGGAATGATCAGATCTTTTCAGACAAATCAAGGCATGTTGCATTTGGTCCTTGCAGTGCTAAATTTAACTCATTCAAGATGGCAAAGATGTCAACCAAGTAAGCTATTTTCTGCAATTCACTTTTTTCACCGAAAAATGCTTTGAACTGAGGTCTTGCTTTCTGATTAAAAAACCATTTTGAGTTTATCATGAAGCTCAAAAACACGTTTTAAAACTTTTCCTCTCGACAACCATCTCACTTCAGTGTGAAATAGCAGAGCATTGTTTGGTGCATCCAACTCATTGCATAGTTGTGAAAACAGTCAACTGTTTAAAGTGCTCACCGTTACAAAATTGACAGAACTTGTGAGGCTTTTCACTACTTCTTGTAACTCTTGTGGTAGCATCTTCATTGCTAATATTTGCCAATGAATCATACAATGAGTTCTGATGACTTTTGGTGAGTCTTTCTGTACCAAACATTGAAATCCAGATCAACATCCTAGTATAGCTGGAGCACCATCTGTGGAAACACCACAAACCTTTTCCCAAGAGATCTTATGCTCTTTCAGAAAAGAATCAACTGTGTCAAATACATCACATGCAGTAGTTGTTTCAAGAGGTTTGCAGAAAAGAAACTCATCTTTAAAGTCACCATCATTAACATACCTCATGTTAACCATTAATGTGAACAGTTTGCAACATCTGTAGATTCATCAAGCTGGATACTAAATATTGGAAGTGGAATAGATTTAATTTCCTGGATTACCTGAACAAGAATATCAGTAGACATGTCATCTATTCTTCTGTGGACAGTGTCATTAGTTAAGGAAATTGCACTCAATTACATAACATTCATCTCTGATCATAACTCGAACAATGTCTTTGGCCACTGGCAACAGTAAATCCTCAGCAATGGCTTGACATTTCATAGCTCTGGTGATTCTGAGTGCCAACAGAAATGAAGCTTCAATAGCTGCTACATTTTGTTTGTGGTACTTACGGCCAGTGTCAAGTCTGGCTTTCTTGAGTCCATCAGCTTTGCTTCTAAATAGTTGGTATCCTTGCTGGCAAAGCTCGGATGCTTGCTATCAAAATGGCATTTTAGTTTGTTTGGCTTCATAGATTCGGCTGATAGAATTTCACAACAAATAATACATCATGGTTTCTCAATTCCTCCTGTAATTATTGAGGTGAAACTATACTGTGAAAAATCCTCACTATATTTTCTTTTCTTAACATTCTTCTCTATACAATCCATTGTCATGATATGGTTTGCTAATGAAAATAAAATATAACAATAGCTTTAGTAATACAAAAGATAGTACATGGCATAGTTCAGTCAATATAGTTCATTACAGTTTCCTATGATTTACCACTCTCTTTTATTTTTTTTACATATCTGTTACTATCACAAGGGGGCAGTATTCACATCAACCACAGCTGAGTATAAAAAGACCAATCAGCATCCAGATTAAGTTCCCATGGTACAGATATATATATAGATTTTTTGCAGTGGTTGATGATTTTACAGTATATGATTTTACATTTACCCAGTAATTATAATTCATGAAGTGTTGTTTTACCTGTCCAATACTGCTGCTTTTTACAGAGTAGCTGCTTTCAACACAGCAGCTGCTCTCTACACAGTAGCTGCTCTCTACACAGTATCTGCTCTCTACACATGTGTGACTGGTCCACATAAGTACATTATGGTGCCAGCCCTGTCACATACACCTGTATTTGTATGGGGTGTATGCGATGGGGCTGGCACGATGATTTCATCACCTTCGGTATTAGTATGTGGGTATATCTGCATGTAGGCGAACCCGCCTGGAAATGGATAGAGGAGTAGTGTGTCGCTTCCTAAGACCATCAGAAATATGTGTTTTCCAATGGTCTTAGGCGACCTCTGTGAAAGGTTCATTTGACCCCCAACGGGGTCGCGACCCACAGGTTGAGAACCACTGCTCTAGCAGCTGAATTTCCACATGTGTCTGCACTGTCCAGGTACAGGAATCCTCCATGAGCCAAACCCCCACCCCACTCTGAGAGCTTCAGTGTAGCCCTGGGAAAATGCAGAAAACCCCCCACCTGCCCTCAACACATGCCAGCTACCACCAATAGAACTCAAGCTCAACACCAGATAAGCTGCCAGACCCCAATAGCCTCTAGCTACTACCACCTGTATCCCTAGCACACAAAGGCAGTGACAAGGTTCCTGGATCCCAGCAAAATAAGCCTGAAACTGTGTCCCCTGGGCTCCAACAGAAGAATCCCACTTTAAAAGCCAGGAAATAAGCAAAAATCATGGACAAAAAGCAGAAATAGACAATGACAATTAATTCTCTCTATGAGGAGAGAGAAAATCAAAACAAAACTTGAGAAATGGACATTGTCAATAAACCCACACCACAAATTTCAAAGGGTAATATGCCCTGATCTCAAGGCCAAATAAGCTTCTTCAAAGACCTCAAGAAGGATTTTAAAAGTCAAATAAGCAAAGTAGAAGAAAAATTGGTAAAAGAAATGAGAAGTAGGCAAGAGAGTGTCAAAAGCTTAAAAAAAGAAGGGAAAAAAAACTGACTGTAGAAAACAATTACTTAAAAAGCACAATTGCCCAAATGAGTGCAAGGAGGGAGAAGGAAGTATATTGAAGAAAACAACTACTTAAAAAGTCAAATTATTGAAATGGAAAATAAAGCACAAAAACTCACTGAAAGAATACCTTAAAAATTAGAATTGGTGAAATGGAAAAGGAAGTTCAAAAGCTAACTGAAGAAAATAATTCATTCGGAATTAGAATTGGGAAAGGGTAAGCTCATTATTCTATGAGAATCAAAATCAAAATCAAAATCAATCAAACAAAATCAAAAGAATGAAAAAATAGAAGAAAATATAAAATACCTAATTGGAAAAACAACTGATGGAGAAAAAATCCAGGAGAGATAATTCACCAATTATTTGTCTACCTGAAAACCATGATCAATAAAAGAGTTTAATCTGCATCTTTCAAGAAAATGTTAGGGAAACCTGCCAGAGGTCCTAGAACCAGAGGGTAAAGTAGTCTTTGAAAGAATCCAATAATCACCTCCTGAAAGAGATTCCCAAATTGAAAAGGTCAAGGAATATTTTAGTCAAATTTCAGAAATATCAAGTCAAGGAAAAAATATTTTAAGTAACCAAAAAGAAACAATTTAAATCTTTTGGAACTATTGCCATGATTATGCAGGACCTTGCAGCTTCTACATTAAAATATTGGAAGGCTTGAAATATGATATCCTTTAAAGCAAAGGAGCCTGGATTACAGCCAAATATCAACTATCCAGAAAAATTGAGCATATTCTTTCAGGGGAAGTTCAAAGAAAAAGGGGAATTTCAAAGCTTCCTGATAAAAAGTCCAGAGCTCAACAGAATATTTGATCTTCAAATACAAGATTCAAGATTCAAATATAAGATACAAGAAGGTAAACAGAAAAGAAAAAAAATACTATTCAATAAAGGCAAATTGTTTACATCCCTACATAAGAAGATGATACTTAAAACTCTTGAGAACTGTATCTTTATTACAAAATTTAGAAGAGGCATACATAGACAGAGGGCATGGATATAAGTTGACTTTCACAAGAAGATAAAACCTCTAATTAAGTGGTAAAGGAGATTGTACTGGAAAAAGAGGAAAGCAAGAGGTAGAAAAGGGTAAATTAATACATCACATGAAGAGGTACAATGACCTATTGCACTAGAGGGAAAGAAGGGAGCATGAAGAGCATTGTTTGAACCATAATCTTATCAGATTTGAGTCAAACACACGCAGTTAGGTATAGAAATCCAATTTACCCTATAGGAAGTAGGAGAGAAAAGGAGAAAAAAAGGGGAAGGGGCAGAGAGAAGGGAGGTCAGACTGAGGGAAGTGGTGGTCAAAACCAAAACTCTAATGAGGAAGGAAAGGGAGAAAGGAAAAATAAAAGCATAAATGGAGGGGTATAGGATGGAGAGACACAGTAGTTATCAAAACTGTGAATATGAGTGGGATAACTCTCCCATAAAATGGAAGCAGATAGCAGAGTAGATTAAAAACCAAAATGGTACAAAATATTATTTATAAGAAACACATTTGAAGCAGAGGGAGGCACACAGAGTAAAGGTAAAAGACAGGAGAAGAGCTATTATATTCCAGCTGATGTGAAAAAAAATAAAAGCTGACATAGCAATCCCTATCTCAGATAAAGCAAAAATATATATTATTAAAAAAGATAAAGAAAGAAACTTAATACTGCTCAAAGGTGCCACATACAATCAGAAAATGAAGTAATATTATTACTAATCATATATACACAAAATGGTACAACATCCATATTCTTAGAGAAGAAGTTAAATGAATTGCAGGATGAAGTAGACAGCAAAACTATACTACTTGGGGAACTTAACCTCCCTCTTTTAAAACTAGATTAATCTAACTACAAAAAAAAAACACAACAAGCAAAAAAGTTAAGGAGCTGAATAGCATTTTAGAAAAGTTAAATATGGTAGATCTCTGGAGAAAACTGACGTAAAGGAATATACATTTTTCCTCAGTAGTGCATAGCACCTACAAAAAAATTGACTATGCATTATGGTATAAAATTCTCTGAATCCAGTGTAGAAAGGGAGAAAGATTAAATGCATCTTCTTGAAATCACAATACAATAACAAAATATATGAAACGAAGGGCCATGGAAAGATAGACTAAAAATTTATTAGAAACAAAATAATCTAATCCTCAAGAATGAGTGGGTTAAGCAAAAAAAAAAAATCATAAAACAAAAAAAGTCACAATTTAAGAGAATGCCAATAATTAGACAACATACCAAAGCTTATGGGATAAAGCAAAAGCATTTCTTTGGGGAAGTTTTAAATCTTTAAATGCATATATGAGTAAAGTAGAGAAATTGGAGAGCAATCTGTTGAGCATAGAACTAAAAATTTTAGAAAAAGAAAAAACTAAGAGTCCCCCATTGAATATCAACTTAGGTAATTAATGAAATTGAAATTAAGAAAACTATTGAATTGATAAATAAATCTAAGAGCTGGTTTTATGAAAGAAAAACAAAAAAAAATAGATAAACGTATGGTTAACTTATTTAAAAAAAAGAAAGAAGAAAACCAAATTGCTGTATGAAAAATGAGAAGTGTGAAGTCACCACTGATGAAGAGGAAATTAAAACAATACTTATGAGCTATTTTTCCCAATCACGATGACAATAAATCTGACAATCTTAGTGAAATGGATGAATATTTTCAAATATACAAATTGCCCAGGTTAGCAAAAGTGGAAATAAAACTCTTAAGTAAACTCATTTAAGAAAAAAAGAAATTGAACAAGTCATCTAGGAACTCCCCAAGGCAAAATCTCCAGAGTCAGATGAGTTTGCAAATGAATTCTATCAAACATTTCAAGAAAAATTAATTTCCATATAATATAAACTGTTTGGAAAATAGGGGAAGAAAGAGTCTATACTAATTTTTTTATGATACAAATATGGTGCTGATATCTAAACAAGGAAAAGCCAAAACAGAGAAAGAAAATTATAGACCACTTTCCCTATTTAACAGAGATGCAAAATTTTTGAATAAAGTATTAGCACAGAGAATATAGCAACTTTTCTCAAGGATAACACACTATGACCAGGTAGGATTTATATAAGGAGAATAGGGCTGGTTCAACACTAGGGGGAAAAATCACCATAATTGACCATATCAGCAACAAAACTAACAGAAATCACATGATTATCTGAATAGAAGAAGAAAGATATTTTGCCAAATGACACACATTCCTATTAAAAACACTAGAGAGTAAAGGAATAGATGTTCCTTTAAAAAGAAAAATAGCGTCTATCTAAAACCATCAGCAAACATTATATGTAATAAGGATTACCTAGAAAAATTTCCAATAAGATCAGGGGTAAAACAGGGATGCAATTATCACTGCTAATATTCAATATTGCACTAGAAATTTTAGCTTCAGCAATAAGAGAAAAAAAGAAATTGAAGGAAGCCAAATAGGCAAAGAAGAAACAAAGGTATCACTCTTTGCAGATGACATGATGATGTATTTAGAGAATCCTAGAAAATCAAGTAAAACAAAAACTACTTGAAAAAAATGAACTACTTTAGCAAAGTTGCGGAATATAAATTAAACCCATAAAAATCATTATCATGTCTATATATTACTAACAAAGTCCAAGAGCAAGGGAAATTACATTGAAAGTTACTGTAGACACTACAAAATATTTAGGAGTCTACTTTTAAAGACATACTCTTTATGTGAATTGTATTAACACAATTTTTTTAACATTCCACACAAAGAAAATCAGATCTAGATACTTGGAAAAAACTTCAGTTGCTCATGAGAAGAGTGAGTTAATAAAATAAAGATGACAATTCTCTCTAAATTAAATTAGATATTTAGTGTCATACCAATGAAACTACCAACATTTCATTTTATAGATCAAGAAAAAAATAAAATTCATGTGGAAGAACAAAAGGTCCAGAATATCCAGGGAATTTGTGAAAAGAAATACAAGGAAATGTAGTGTAGCCATACCAAATCTTAAATTGTATTATAAAGCAACAATCATCAAAACTTCTTGCTACTGACTAAGAAATAAAGTGGTGGATCTGTCAAATAGGTTAGGTACAAAAGATATAGTATTTAAGGATGACAGCAATCTACTGTTTGATAAATCCAAGACCCCAGCTTCTGGGGTAAGAACTCACTACTTAACTAAAACTACTGGGAAAACTGGAAAATAAGATGTCAGAAACTAGACATCAATCTACATCTAACACTGTATACCAAGATAATGTTAAAATGGGTACATGATTTAGATAAAAATGGCTGATATCTAAGCAAACTGAGAGAGCAAGGAACAGATTACCTGTCAGATCTAGAGAGAATGAAAGCATTTGTGACCAAGCAAGAGATAGAGAGCATTATAAAATGCAAAATGGATAATTTTGATTACATTAAATTGAAAAGTTTTTGCACAAACAAACAATGAAACTAAGATTAGTTAAGAAAAAGAAAGTTGGGAAATGACTTCTACAGTAAATATCTCTGATAAAGGTTTCATTCTAAAATATATAGAGAACTGAATCAAATTGATAAGAATACTAGTCATCTACCAATTGATAAATGGTGAAAGGGTATGAACAGGAAGTTTGAAGATGAAGAAATTAAAGCAATTGACAGCCATATGAATAAATACTCTCAATGACTATTGATTAGAAAAATGCAAATCAAAATAACTCTGAGGTACCACAACACACCTATCAGATTGGCATGATAAAACAGAAAATGGTAAATGTAGGAGAAAATGTGGGAAAATTGGAACACTAATGTATTATTGATAGATTCATGAACTGAACACTCTGGAGAGTATTTTGTAACTATGTCCTAAGGGCTATAAAACTGTCCATACCCTTTGATTCAGCAATACTACTTCTAAATCTCTATCCCAAAGAGATCATGAAAATGAGAAAAGGACTTACATGTACAAAAATATTTATAGCAGCTCTTTTTGTGGTGACCAAGAATTAGAAATTGAAGTAATGCACATGAATTGGGGAATAGCTGAACAAATATCTGAACATAATGGGATATTATTGGGCTAAAAGAAATGATAAGCTGGTGGACTTCAGGAAACAAAAAAACCAAAAAAAACAAAAAAACAAAAAAAACCTTGAAAGACTTAGGTAAATTAATGCTTAGTGAAGTGAGCAGAACCAGGAGAACAAGGTATAAGTAATGGCAACACTATGCAATGACTAACTTTGATAGACTTAGTTCTTCTCTGCAATGTCAGGATTTCAAGAAAACTCCCAAAGACTCATGATAGAAAATGCTATCCACATCCAGAGCAAGAACTATGGAGTCTGAGCATAGATCAAAGTATATTATTTGCTTGCTCTCTCTCTCTCTCTCTCTCTCTCTCTCCATTTTAGGGGGTTTCATTTTGTTTCTTTTTTCTTGTGGTTTTCCTATTGGTTCTAATTCTTCTTTACAACATTGCTAATGTGAACATATATTTAATATGAATGTATATACAGAGGCTATATCAGATGGCTTGCCCTCTTGCGGGGTTGGGGGGAGGGGAGAAATTTGGAACTCAAAATCTCATGTCAGTGAATATTAAAAACTAAAAATAAATTAAATGTAAAACATAAAGTGTCCCAGGGTTTATATGTAGTAGGAGTGAGGAGAGAAAGCTTTCCAAGCATAGTGGATAGCAATTGAAAAGATGTCGAGATAGGAAATGAAATATCATATTGAGAAAAATCAAGTAGCCCAGTATAATTGGAAAATAAAATATGTAAAGAAGATCAAATGAAAGATGCTCTCTTCCACATTTAATCTCTTTATGATCTGGTTGCTTTTTCTCTTTCTATTTTTTTGTATACATTTCTTCCCTTTACATTTCCTACGTCTTTGAGAAAGAAGGACAAACCACAACATCCCCTATTGTCCAGGTATCAGGAAGCAATACACCCAAACTTCCATCAACAAAACCCCTCCAAAGAGACCTAGAAAATGCATCACATTAACATTATGGGGAAATAGAGAAAAAAGCCACAGTGAGTTTACTGTCCTGTTTAGGTTGGAATAGGGACATAGAAAAGCCTACTGATCCTGGGAATGGAGTCAGGGCAGGAGCATTTTTTAATCTGAGTAGTGACTAAGGAAATATTGTGTACTAGGGCAATAAGAAATTTGAGACCCATTCCTGGGCATTCCTATCCCCCTAATGGGGATTTTTGAACAGAAAGTAAGTTCTGATTTGCAGTTTCTTTAACCATTGCCCAGCTCCAAGTTCCATATCCAAGGTAGAATGAATGAGAAGGTAACTTGCACACTGGGCATGTAGTCTCTGGTAGAGAGGATCTGGATAGTGTAGTGAGAAAAGAAGAAATTAAAAAAAACAAACAGCAGTGTTTTGACTCAGACGTTGGGAGCATAGAAGAATATCTATTCCATCAGTAAAAAAGAAATACCCAACCAAACTGAGTATAATGCAATGTGGATAAAATGTACCTTTAAAGAAGAGGACTTCCAAGCAGTCTTAGTGAAAAAGACAAGAGTTGCTAAAAAAACAAACAAACAAAAAGCCCTTGAAATGTGAACACAACAGTCTATAAAGACATAAAATAATTTTTTAAAAAAGGAAGAGTCATGATAAAGGACTAAGTATGGGTAAAATTCTTTCATTCAAATATGGAGAGATTGCATATTTCACCTCTGAGCTATATCATCATCAGAGTTCACAGATGAAGACAAACTTGATAAAAGATAAGAATGGGGTGTGCGTGTGTATGTGTTTGTGTCTGTGTCTGTATTGGAATATATGTGTATATATTACATGTATCTCTGTATATGTATGTGTATTTTATATGTATTGTATACTCATACCTATACATTGATGTACATATGCACACACCACTGTTAGGTCACACACATATATATAAATGTGTGTGTACGCCACACACCTGTGTATGCAAACATATTCATATATGCACTCTGCACAAATGTGTATGTGCAAATGTGTGTATAGGCATATGTATATGTGGCTTTATGAGAAGGATGGAAATAGAAAGGGAGAGGAATACATGAGGTGAAGGAAAAGAAAGACTTGAGATAAATTATCTAACACAATTAGGATGTATATCTGCACAATGAGTAGAAGATGGGAAAGTAGTCGATACTCCAATTTCACTTTCACATGAACAGATTAATGGAAGGAAGAGTCACGTGTATTTGTGTACAGAAAAAACTTCATCTATCATAGAAATAAGAGAGAAATGGAAGAAGAAAAGGGGAATTAGAGGGAGTGTAGATTAATGGAGGCATTAGTTCTAAGCAAATAAAAGAAAGCAAGTCTAATTGAGGATGTGTAAAAATATTCATAGCTCTTTCCAGGTGTCAAATTTTGGAAATCTGAAAGGGTACACATAAATTGGGGAAACGATGAACAAGTTATGGTATATTAATGGGACAAAATACTACTATATTTTAGCAAATGATGAATGTGATGATTTCAGAGGAAATTGGAAAGACATAATATAGTGACAAGTGAAGTGAAACAGAATAAAGAGAAAATTTATATAATGATGGGAAATAATAAAGGCAAACATCTTCGAAAGAAGTTAGAATTCTTAGAAACATGAGTAATGACTGTGATTCCACCAGACTAATATCAAAATATGGTATGCACCTTTTGACAGGCAAATGACTCCCTACAGAAAGAGTAATTTTTGCTTTGGACATTGCTAATGTGAATTTTATTTTCATTGACTATATATATTCAAATGCAATTTTTTAAACCAGTTCTCAAATGGGTATGTGTGGAAGGATAAGAAGGAAGATCTTTGCTTATTTCATATATATGTACATATATATGCACATATATATACATATATATCTCAACTCACTCTACTATTTCTGTATACGCAAATATGTGTATATATGTATGTGCACATATGTGCATGTACATATGTGTATACATGTGTGGGTACATACATGCATATGGCTGTACATAGATACATATATATGGCTACATAAGTGATTTTAAGTGAGAAAAGTGGATGGAGGGAAGATATTTAAGAATAAATTATATTTTTAGCAGTGGATTGCCTAAGAAATGTAAGGGGGAACAGTCAAAGAGAATGTCAATGTTACAAAACTAGGTAGCTAGAGGGATATAGTATATCGTACTATACAGTAATAGAGAGTGTCTGAAGAGGACAATGTTTTGTGAAAATGTAATTATTCCTGTTTTGAACTTCTTAATTTTGAGACACATTCAGTTCAAAAATTTCAATTGATATGGGACTACAACTCAGTAGAGAAGTAGGGAAAGATATGTATATCTGAAAATCATTAGCATTCAGACAGCAATTGAATCCATGGACTCTGAAGAGACCAGCAGATAAAAGATTATGAAGAAAAAAAGACAAAAAAGGTAGTCTAGGAAAGAGTCATGGGACAAAGGCATAAGCAAGTGGATGAAGCATGTTACAAAGTTCAGAAAAGTCAGTAAGGAGTGGTTAGGAAAGTAGAAGGACAATCAGGAGAAAGCAATCATGAAATCTGGGAGGCGAGAAGTATTTATGAGGAGAAGGTAGTCTACAGTATCAGATGATGTAGAGTAGATATGAAGTAGAAACACATATATCCTATATCCTTACTCTGCTTTACAATGAAAGTCAATGAAAGCCACTAATGCAGTGGTTCTCAACCTTCCTAATGCCGCAACCCTTTAATACTCATTTGTGGGCATGTCTGCATGTAGGTGGACCCATCTGGAGACGGATAGAGGAGGTTCCTAAGACCATCAGAAATATGTATTTTGGGATGGTCTTAGGTGACCCCTGTGACCCCTGTGAAAGGATCACAACCCACAAGTTGAGAACTGCTGCTCTAATGAAATCAGGTGGTTATAAGGCTCAAGGTTAATCAGTGTTTTTTATATGATAGGAGATTATATGGAAGCTTGTCTTATGTCAGGAAAAGCAGAAAGTGATGCATAGATAGTTAATAGCTTGGTGAGTCTCAGGACACTCATTCAGGTTTGGTGGGTTAGTTGTTCTTAGGCTTCTCTTAAAGTCTAATGTCTAAGAAGTAGATGGTCTTTCCCACACAGGATCTCATTATCCATAAGCAAGGAGTATATATAGCGTGACTTCCTTTTTGTCCAAAAATCTCATGAAGTAGCATCAGTGTTTGAGAACAATAAAAAAGGAGATACCTCTATTCAATTCAGGATAAAATGTTTGAGGGTCTACTTGATATATGGCATGCTAATATATATTTGAAAGGGCATCTAGGTTGCACTGTAGTAATGTTGGCCCTAAGGGCAGTAAGATTCATCTTCCTGAGTCTAAGTGTAAACCCAGGCACTAAACTAGCTGTATGACTGTGGGTGTCACTTAAGTCTGTTTTCCTCAGTTTCCTCATCCATAAAATGAGCTAGAAAAGGAAATGGCAAATTAATATCTGTGCCAAGAAAAAACCCAAATAAGGTCAAGAAGAGTAGAACAGGACTGAAAAGACTTAACCACAACAACTACATGTTTTTGAAACACAAAGACAAAAGCTAAGCAGTTCTTACTTTCAAGGAGCTTCTGCCTTCTATATGAATCTTAAAATAAAGATTATCTTTACTGTACAAGTTAGTATGGAGTTATATGCTCTTTGGTTTTATTTATTCATTTCATGGAGTTATTTCCCCCTCCAATTTAATCATGAAGCACAATGGTATAGTGGAATATACACTGAATCAGTATTAGTAGACCTGAGTTTAAATCTCAGCTCTGATCTTTGCTATTTGTGTTACTTTAGCTAAGTGAGTCATTAACCCTAGAGGCTCAGATTCCATCTATAAAATGAGAATGGTGGATTGAATAACCCAAAAAAACAGTTTCAACTCATAAATCCCATAACCATGTTGCATATTTCTTTTTATCATTTTGAACATTTAGGCTGTGTTGGCCATGTAATAAGCACTCAATAATACTGAATTATGTACTAAAAAAAAAATCTGTATTTTTTACACAGTCTGAAGAAAAATATTTTACTGGAACAACATAATGTGTGATGAAGCCTTCCTTTTGGCTCTTTCCTGAAATTTCAAAACCATTTGATGAGAGAATCACAGATGCTACTAACTTGCATTGACAACCTTGTCTAATCTATGAACAAATCTTAATGAGTGTGCAAAGTTCCATCATTTTTCTAAGTCTCTACACCTGAAACAGTGTCATATATATGATGATTGATATTATATTAGAGACTGGTGGGTGTTTTGATTACAGATTTTGCCAAAACCACCTGGGAGTCTTAAATCCATGAAAACATTTTGTTACTGGAGCATAAATAACTGTGATGTAGCATGGCTTGGACAAGTGGGGCACAGTAATGAAATAAAATTCATTTTACAGCACAATCTCTAATGTTTTCACAATGAATGTTATTAAAAAGAAAAATAGTTTCATCTAATAGAGTAACAAGAATAAGAAAGATGGTGCTGAAGCAAGAAGATTCAGATGATCATTTCTGTCATTAATTTACTGTCATAACTCTGAATTTCAGTATTATTGTCTGCATAATGGGGATGATCATGTTTGGCCTACATTATTATGTAAGGTTATTGTAACTATCAAGATAATGCACATGAAAAGTGTTTTAATGAATACATACCAATATGCAAATAGAAAGATTCAAAATAATAGAAAAAATAATTTCATATTTTTAACATTTTAAGAGTATTAATATGTTATACATAAGGATTAGAGTCCTCACTCTCTATCATTACTATTATTGATTTAACCAATATTAGGTCCTATATTTTAATATTTATATTAGCAAGCACCCTAACATATCCAGGATGGCTGCTAATACAGGTTCTTTTATCTGCTTTTCTAAAGAAAAACAACTCAAAAGAAGTTAACAATCTTAGTGTAATCAAATATATATGCATATACATATATATGTATGTATGAGAGACCTATATCTATCTTTATATACACACATGTACATATTTGTGTGTATGTACACATATAGATTTAGACACAGATATAGATGTAGATATAGATACAGATATAGGTAGAGATGTAGATAGAGATAGAGATAGAGTTAGAGATATAGCGATATAAATATAGATAGATATATCATTAAATTATTCACTTAGTTCAGGGGAAAATGTCAGCACCATGAACTTCAGAAAATATAAGCAGAAATTACAAGCAGAGAAAAAAATACAGAGAAAATAACACAACTCAACAGACCAACAGACCAGGCATCTAGCTGTCTGACCATAATTTCCATACAGAGTTAGAAGCATCAACATCTAGGTTTTCAAAGTGGGGGTGGGGGGGCACTGCCCAAAGTCTCATATGGCCAAATCTCTCTCTCTCTCTCTCTCTCTCTCTCTCTCTCTCTCTCTCTCTTTCTCTCTCTCTCTCTCTCTTTCTCTCTCTGTATATATATGTATATATATATACATATATGTACATATTTATATGTATACACACATACATATATATATTAGAGAGAGAGAGACAGAGAGACAGAGAGAGAGAGACAGAGACAGAGAGAGAGAGACAGAGACAGAGAGAGAGAGAGAGAGACAGAGAGAGAAAGCCAACCTTCTCCAGGATCAGAGAACATCACAACCTTCATGACCCATTGCCTAATTACAAAATAACAAAAGTATGTCTTCCTGAAAAACAAGCCTCCCCTAAGCAAACTTCTCTTGTTGGTATAAAGTCAAGCATGAACAGCTCTCCTGAGGACTGCTGCTGCGAATAGCTTTAAGGTACTGATCACATAGTAGAGTGAACTCTCTATTTATTCAGCAATAAACTAAGGCAAAACATTCACAGAAACCAAACTACAATATTCACAGCAATATAACAAAATAGCATACTACTGAAGTGGCCACATATTCTTAAACAAAAGATATCATTCAATAAGTCATTAACTCAATCATCCTTAAGCAGCAATTATTCTTAAGGGATACAAAGTAAAAAGTTCTCCCACCCCTAGGTCATAGTAAATCATGATCTTTTCAGTCAACACTAAGTACCCAAGGAAAGGTCCTTCCATCTTGACATGAGACTGAGTACCAAACACCATGGTCCCTCTTCCATGCTCCCACCTCTTGTCCAAATTCACCCAACCATCACTTGGATTTACAGAGTGCAGCTCCCAGGTCCTGTTCCACTTCCTGTTCCTGTTCTAATTTCTGCTCCAGCTTGAAGCTCACAGTGACCAGTCCCCCTCAAGCCCTTCGAAGTCTCTGTTTTGTGTGAAGAGAAAATTTAAGAGGCCCACAACAATATATACACACACCAAGCTTAGCAGAGTTACAACAGTCTTCACACACATTGTCAGCACTACCATCTCAATTCACTTTCTGCCTGTGACATCAACAAAAGTCAACAGACAGGGTGCTTTGGTCTGACAAAGTATATAAATCAACATACAGAATGCTTCTGCCTGAGAAAGTAACACAAACACAAATCAACACAGAGCAGACATAGTGCCAGACACCACAAGTGTTCTCCCTCTCAGTTCTGCTCAGTCCGAGCTGTGCTCAAGCTTTTATATCATCAGCTCCTTCCTGTTCCACCCCTTCCTGTCACAGGAGAAAGTTCCTCCCACCTTCAAATCATAGGTAGGGCTTAAAGGCACCTGAATAGCCAAAACAAGGAGCTGTACATTTGAATAAGTGAAACAAAGAGCTAAGTATTTCTTTGTTTGCCATTACATTTGGGCTCCTAGTGAAGCAGGGCAAGTGAGGGGCAAGGAATATATTCAAATCCCCTTACCATTATAATAAAAACCCTCTACAATATTCTATTATGGCAGCTAAGTTGCTCAGTGGTTAGAACACTGGAGTCAGAAAGACAAATCCAATCACAGATGTGTACTAGCTGTGTGACTCTGGAGGATTCACTTAAATCTCTGTCTGCCTTTGCTTCCTCATCTGTTGAACTGGGAAGAAAGTAATAGCATTTATCTCCCAGGATTGTTAAAAAGTTTATAGTGAATAAAAATTATATTTTGCAAATTTAAGGATCAATATAAATACTACCTATTATTTTTAGTGTGAAATTTTTGATATTCATCTTTGACTTCAAGAGTGAGATACAAGTCACTACCTTAGCACTAAAGCCATTCCAATTTTAGCAACACACGTATATACTAAAAACAGTTCACATTTTGCACAAATTATGTTTTATGTATAGAATTCTAAAAAAAAACTGCATTCCCCAAAAAAACACTTGTTACCTTTACTCAGATGCACTCTTTCTCTCTGCTCCTGCCCATTTACTTTACACTGACTCTCACTTCCCCCCAACAAAAAAAAAAAAAAAAAATCTTCTGAGTGAAAGCAGAAGAAAGGATGCAAGAGACTCTTGTAGTGGATTTGGAGTTTTGCTTGAGATGTCCAGCACCTACTGAAAAGATATTTGCCTTATTCAGTCCACCTGCCAGTGTGTTTTGCAATCATGTATCTGCCTTCCATCTGTCTGTCCTTGGGTACTTTCTGTTTATCCCAATTATTACCCCCTCCTTCCTCTAGGTTAGGTCATTATTTTGACCTAACCTAGAGGACTAGAAGCACTATTTTGACTGGCCCTGAACAGAGATCCCGTTCTTTCTGCAGCTATTCCTCTTTTATGTCCAAGGCCTCCACTATCTCTGCTCCCTTTCTCTACAGACACCATGGTTCTTTTCTCATGTCTGTGGGTAAATTCACATTATATCAAAACCACTTTACTGAGTTCTGTGGGAGGGCCTAACTTGTGTAAAGCTAGAAGAGTGTGTGTGTGTATGTGTGTGTGTGTGTGTGTGTGTGTGTGTGTGTAGAAAGATATAATGATTCATTCGTGTGTATATATGATATGTTTGAGTCCATGTATATTGATTGATTCCCTTCTTATACCATAATGAAATCCTAAAACTTACATCCATTTTTTCCCTACATTTGACATCCTGAGCAGCAAATAAATGCCTAATTCCTCTCCAATCTAATTCCTCTTCCACCTGGTAAATCTCCAGATGAAGACAGTTCTTGTGTCTCTCCTTCATGCCACCAACCCATAACCTCTTTGTTCTCCTTTCAAAGTTAAACATTCCCCATACCTTTAATATTTCCTCTTGCATCATGGTTTCAAGTTTCTTCAACCTCCTCTGGTGTAATTTTGGTTTGTTGATTTTCCTCCTAATGAATGATATGATTCCAACATAGGTTGCTGGGACTAGTTCCAATCTTTTGTGTTACATTCAGGCCCTGCTAAAGCAGCTTCAGGCTCAAATCTTTAGCTTTGTAGAATCATATCATTACCCTGCTGACTAAGATTTCATTGTTTCCCTTGTTCCTCATGATTTTTTTTTTTTTAAATACTGATAGTGGTCATAAGAAAATATCTATATTTTTTTCAATGCTCTAGGAAATCATGTATCAATTTCTAGCCACTTTCAAATTTGTGCATCCTCTTTATCCTCGTCATGACAGAATAAGCATTCTGCCTCAAGGAATCTGGGCACAGGTAGGTAAGCTTTTGTCTTATTTTGCTCCAAAACAGCCATTGCATAACCTTTCAGCTCTACCACCAATACTCCTGCTGTTCTAGTTATCTTTTAAGTGTTCTTTCCTCTATTAGAATGTAAACTCCATTAGAGCTGAGACTTTTTTCATACACACACACACCTGTGTGCATAAATACACACGCATGCATGTTTCATGTGTGTATGTATACATGGGCACATATATGTGCACATATTTGTTTATATGTAAATATAAATAGGCATAGATTATGCAGATATAGACAGCTATAAATACATAGATATAATCTATAGCTATTTACATCTAGGAGTGTATATTTTCTCATACATTTATTTATTATTTCATTCATCAAAGACAAGAAAGCTAGGATAGTGGACAACAAATGTTTTGATCACACACTTATAAAGAAAAATAATTTTTTTCACACCCCTCATATTTGTACATTTACTTATTTGTAAGTTACATATATGTACTACCATGAATATTATTTTATGTGATAAAACTTACACATAAAAATAAAAGGATATGATAAAATACAAAATAATATTTGATTCTGGAAGCAATAAGGAGTCATTAGATGTTTGTTTCTTCTTTATTTTTAAGTAGAAGGTGATGCAGTCAGAACCACATTTTTAGTTCACACTTTGGCAACTGTGTGGGAGATACAATTGAGAGGAAGTACCATTAGAATGCTATTGAAATAGTGTAGGCAAAAGGGGATACTTATGGGGGTGGTATTTTTTCAGTGTGGAAAAGAGAGATATGAGGAGTAGTAAATGACACCAGTGATGTGAACTTGAGTGAAATGGAAGATGATGGTGCCCTGATAAGTTAGGAAAGTATTAAAAGCAGTGGAATTATGGGAAGAGTTGATATGAGATCTAAAATGAAAAATGTATCTAGTTTATTTTTGTTTCTTCCGTTCAATTCATTTGGTCCCAATGGACTTGAAAAGGGAAGGGAAAGTAGGCATCTAATTCAATGGTCATGGCCTGATCAATTTGTGAAAGATGCCTTCCAAACACGTGATTTGATCAGGAGGGAAAGTTGGCATGGATGTAATGGAATCTTCTTTATGTTACCCACATACCTACTACTTTTTATGTCAGTGCTGTAGTTACATGAGAACTGCTCTGATCCTAGCAGAGAAGACAGAAAATATGGTGCTTGCACAATCCAAGAAGTGAAAGGGATGAGGAAATATATGGAAACAAAGTTAGATTTTGGTATGTTAGGAATGAATCCCATGATGACTTATTGTAGAAAGGGTGAGATTTCACCCATCTCTACACTTCATGTTCATGGTCAAGGAGAACAATTCAGCAATTAGGTGATTTCTTAAGATCTCTTGACATTTGAGAATTTTTTAAATTGTTAGTTAAATTCTTTAAATTGCTTTTTTTTTTTAAATTGTAGGTTAAAAACTTTTGAGTCTGAAGATGGTCTTTTACTATGTGATAAGCTAGGTGGAAAAGTGGATGGACAACTGGACTTCCAAATCAGGAAGATCCATCTTCATTAATTCAAATCTGTGCCTCAGAGGCTTATCATCTGTGTAACCCTAGATGAAGCACTTAATCCTGTTTGCCTGAGTTTCCTCATCTGTAAAATGAACTGCAGAAGGAAATGACAAACCACTTCAGTATCTCTGCTAAGAAAACCCACCCAAAAGGGATCATAAAAAGTCAAATATGAGTGAAATGACTAAACAACACCAAAACAATGACAAAACAGTCCATTACTAGAGAATAGGGAAGAAAAACAGATTGCAAAAGAAGTCAGCAGTTAGCATTGCAGTTATCATCCCAGAAACTAGAATGAAATTCCAAATAGAAGGGTATAGAACAAAGCTTAGAGAGAATGCGTAAAACAAAAGGATACAATGAACATAGAATCAATAGGGAATTTAGCTTCAAATTGCCACATCAGACATGTACTAGCTATGGAACCACAGGAAATCACTCCTTTTGAATCTTTATGTTCCCATCTTTAAAATGGAAATAATATTTATACTACTTACCTCATAAAGTTGTTGTAAAGAAATAGCTGTGTAAAATTTATAGCTCTATGAGATAACTAGGTACTTTTAGTTGTGTTTAGGGCATTCTGGACTGTAGCCTGACTACTACTATTTTTACGCATTAAATTTTGGTTCAGTCACCTCTTACACATTAAGAAATATGCTTAATGTGAACTTTCAGAGGTTTAGAACCACATTTCATTTAGGTTAGTTAAGAGCCTAAGTGAGAAATAGAATAAGCCTTAGATGATGTTTTGAAAAAGTCCATTAATATAAAGATGATCCTTAATGCTAGTCATATTCTTATTGATTTAGTTTGATGAAAGCAAAACATAAAAATGCTGAAAAAATGGAGATCAAACCAAATCCCATATAACCTTTCCAGGAGGATTACTTACATATGAAGGGCTGTGTGTGTGGGTGTGTGGGGGGGGTGCTTTTCCCCTCATCACAAGGTAGTACCTTGAAAAATCTGGGCTTACCAGAAACAAGGAGAAAACACAAATCCTTTAAAATTTATTTAACTTTTAAAAAATGATTCATATTTATTACATGGGAAAAAGGCTCACTCAGAGAAGAAACCCTGGGGCAATATTAATTAAAATCCTGGCCAACACCTTATCATTACTTCAGGTTCAAAGTGGAATCAATATGAAATCATTTGACTTTGTAACAGCAGAAAAGCCAGATGCCACCAATTTAATAAAAGTAGTATCTCCATACCATGCCTCAGGATCCTTCTTGTGAAAAAAAATGAAAAATTTTGTTTAACCACAATAATATTTTAAACTTAGATTTTAAAAAAATATATGCATGTGCATTCACACATACACAGACACACACACAAAACACACACTGGATTGCTTATATATAGATAGATACACACACTGGATTAACTCGGTGTGTCTTTCTTTTTCAAGTTTGTCTCTTCTGAACAACCTATTTTGGGATTCCCATTTCTAATCTATTCTGTTTTTGTTTGAGGAGTGAGCTCATCCCATTGCTATTTACATTTCTTAACTGTTTCTTTCCCTCCATTCTATTTTCTTCAGTTTCTTCCTTTCTATCTCTTTGTATACTGTTCCTCCTCAAAAGCCTATTTTGTTTTGTTAGGAGAGTTCATTTGTGCGCCAGCCCTTAATTTGCCATCTTCAGAGACGGAAGGCTTGTACCAAGTCTTGAAGGAAACCTGAAAAGCCAGAGCCTCTGGTACTATCAGATAGCTGGGAAAATATCTTCTTTCAATGGGGCAAAATTGCAGGCTCACTTTTTACCTTATTCCTCTGTAGACTATGCTAGGTGATGGAAATGGCTCTGCTTTCTGTTTGAAGTCTGAGCCATGCCACCACCACCGCTGCTACTGTTGTTTTCTGAACTTCCTCCTCTCTTAGTAGTGTCCAGAGTTTCCCTACCAGGTAATGCTACTGTTGTGGGCAAAAGTCCTCTTCTCAATTCACCCTGGATCTTTGACCTGGGATTGGGTAGTGGGAAACTGACAGTTGGTAGCTGTCCCCATCACAATGTCCCAGGACAGATTCAGGATTGCCCCAATATGTGTCTGGAACCTGTTTTTTGTGCTGGTATACAGCTTTTCCCCAGGTGCTAGAGTGCCCTGTGCTTACCATTTGTGACTGTCTCATCCCTAAGCTATTTCCTGCAGACCACTTTCTACAGCTTTATGTTGATTTCGGCCATTTTTTCTGAATTTCTCCATCAGAATTGACTCTGGTCTATTTTCTAGATCTGCTTAGTGGAGTTTCTGAGGATTGATGTGAACTCATTTTTTTTTTTTTTTACTCTCAGGCCAGTGCTCTAAGCTTTGGACCATCTAGGTAGGCAAATGAAATGACATATCTGATCATCCTTTACACCTGCAAATGCAGATAATATTATGTACCACATAATGTCATTTTCCGCTTTTTATCCCAATCATTTGGTATTATGTCTGAGACATGATAGGAACTTAATAAATGCTAATTTATTAATTGCTTGTCCATTACTTTAAGGAAGTAATACTGATTGTCTGTTAACATCATCTCATATAAGAATATAATTTTATAATTAAAATTGGTATTTCCTTTAGATGGGATTTCATTATGATATCCTAGGAAGTCAAGTGTTACCTGGATAAGGTGCTATCTAGGATGTTTTTTATACATTTCTGTAATTGGCTTTAACTGGTTAAAACTGTTTAAGAAATGGTGATATACTGTTTTATATACTGTGACAGAACATGTTCCTCTGCTCTTTAATCACCTTTCATTTATTTTTTATGTGAGTAGGTTAGGTTGAAACTATCTTAATTATATACCATATTATCTTTATAGTTTTAAATTGTTTTTCTTAAAAGGGCACTATATTTTTTTTCCTAACTAGTTTATGGTTCATCTACACAAAGATTGGCAATTAGAAAAAATTGACTACCACCTGTGAAACCAGTCATACTGCCTAGTACCTCCCATCTCTCATGAAGAAATTATTTATGCTATTATCCATTTTCCCCAGTTGATAGTGATACTCCCTTATATTTTGTATATATTTTGAATCTATGCTATATTTACCTACATATATATATGCCATCCCCTCTAGAATGTAAACACCTTGAAGGCAGAGATTCTTAATTTTTGCACTTTGTATTCTCTAGACTGAGCAGAGATCCCGACACATATTTGGCACTCTCAGTTTAATTACATTATGTGTATTGCTATGGTATAATATTGAAAACCTTGATCTGTTGAATTTTATATTTCTCAACTATATATCTTAAAATGGTTCTCATCATTCTTCCTTATGACCACTTTTACACTAAAAGCATTGAGTATTAAAACATATGTTGCTTTAAGTTGCAGAATTTCAATGAGTTCTTCACAGAATGCTTTTCCTCCTTTTTTTTTTTTTTTGAAGGGGGGAATGCAAGGCAATTGAAGTTAAGTGACTTGCTCTAGGTAACACAACTAGCAAGTGTGTCAAGTGTCTGAGGTTGTATTTGAACTCAAGTCCTCCTTACTACAGGGCCAGTGCTCTATTCACTGGGCTCCCTCTCTGTCCCCTCCTTTTCTTTTTTTTTTTTAAAGCCAGTATTAGTAAATAAGCCAAAATAATCTTTAACTTTCTAGAATGTGAGATTATTTGCATTTCATGATGAACCTTTGGATGAAAAGTTTTAGAGAGGACAAATGAAAATGCAGCAGGAAAAAAAAATCATACACACATATACACACATGCACATATACACGTATGTGTTTATACATATATGCTGATATATGTGTGTATACATGCACTATACACACATATCTACACATACATACATATATACATACATCCTAATGGGAAATAGATAATATTTAGCTAATAGCATTTTCACAGAAATGGTTTCAAAACCATTTTCATAATCAATTGCTGCTTAACAAATTAAGTGACTAGATATTTGGTCCAATTAAATCACCAAAACACAAATGTTTTCAATTCTTAAAAAAAATGCTTTTTTCCACATAAAAAAAAATGAGAAGGTTGGTTAGGCAATAAATATTTTGTATGATTCATATGGTGCTGATAGAATTCTACTTATCTAAACTTTAAATAATGAGTTTGTTCAGAATTTTCCCCTTACTGCCCTTGTCAGGACTTCTCCATTATTCCTCTAGGAACCTCTTCATCCTGAAAAATAACTCATCCCTGATCAGAAACCTCTTTTCCTCATGTGTCTATTTAAGGAGAAACATCAGTATTGGAATCTCTTCCAACCAAGCTATTCTCTTCAGGACCTCTCTCTCATGTGTTATCATCCTTTATCAGATTATAAGTTCCTTATGGCCAAGAGTATTCCTAGTCTTTTTTGCACATTGCCTTTAACTTAGTAGTTACTAAACATTTATTGACAGACTAATGGAGAAGGGATATTCTTTACATATTGTAACTGAGAATTCCTTTTCAGAAGACTTCAAAGTCCCAAGCCTCCAGATTCTTCTTTTTACAGCAAGTCCAGGCCAAGGTTAATAGAAACAGGTAGATTTGATAAGGGAAAAGAAATCTAGTCTCCCATTTTATTTTTTTAAGAATAATAAATTTGGATAAGAAAGTCAATGATATTGGCTAAGCCATTTGTAAATACATTAAAATTATGGAGAAAAATAGATATGCAACCCTTAATTAAGAGACCATCACTGTACATTTAAGAGATCATAATATTTTAGGGTGAAATAAGGAAGCAGAATCTTTAATTCAGAGTTGTAGGCTTTATCACAAGATAAGGAAAGTGATCTGCAGTATGAGTAAATTTTAAAAAGAAGTCAGTGAAACTCAAAGGGATTGAACAAAGTTGAAAAGATGTATAGAAACTTTAAAAATCACCAATCACATGTAGCTCCCAGGAGGTGATAGAGAAAGAAGGGCAAAAGGGATCACTGCTCTGCCTGTTGCCACCTCATTAGCACCTTGTGGACACCTTATTACAGTTAGTTTATTGGTCTTTGGAGAGTTCTCAGAAGGTTGAAATTTACTTTAATTTATATGCTTAAGGGCTTTCTCAAATTTTAATTAGGAATTCAGGTACTTCTGGCATTATTTAGAAATGACATTGCCTATGCTAACAATAAATAGGTATATCTATTTATTTATTTCATTTTGGTAATTGTCAAAATTTTTGTATTATTCAGAAAAATAGATGGAAAAAAAAGCTTTTGATAAAGGCAATGGCAATGACAATCCCAATTATGATTGTCTGACTCAATTTATTAAACACAAAGCTTCAAAAATCACTAAAATAGGTTGTTATACCTCACTATTTCAATAACTAACATTTATATAGTGATTTAACTTCTGTTATTTTGTCTAGTATATTTCATTTCATTCTCATAGTAATCAATTGAGATAAATAATACAAATATTATCATGCATATTTTTTGCAATGAGGAATGAGTTCAAAAAAGTTAAATCACCGATCACTTTCTTTTTTCTTCTTTTTTAATAAGTTTAATTTGAAAAATAATTGGAGGGGGTGAGGCAGGGCAATTGGGCTCAAGTGACTTGCCCAAGATCACACAGCTAGTAAGTATTAAGTGGCTGAAGCCGAATTTGAGCTCAGGTCTTCCTGACTCCAGGGCCAGTGCTCTATTCACTGCACCACCTAGCCACAACTGCTCATAGTTTTCATAGGATTAAAACAAAGACCTGCCATGATATGCCAGTCCATTTAAATCTCTACATCTTTCCTTTATACCTATACCACCTCTCTAAAGTTTTCAACTAAATATTACAATAAGTTTTGTGGGAAATATTTTTAATGGAGGGCTACACATTGTAAATAGAGCGATAATCTGTTTTTACCTTTACTTCAAAGGAAAAAAAATACATCTAAATGTATTGGGCTTCAAAATTGATTTAAAATACTTTAAGTTGTTTGAGGTAAGTACAAGTCTGGATTCTAGATTAATGCTTTGATACTCCCTGTTTTAAATTTGATACGGGTTTCTTTTTGGTTCAGGAACTTAGATTCAAATAATTTTTCTATGTTAAAATATATTCATAATTTCATTATATATATAAAATCTTTTCGTGACAGACTATGTAAAGATCAAACCTATAGAAACACATATAAAGCACATGTGTACATGTAAACATGTACATGCATATGTGGACATCTGTTGTCTAAATATCCATATGTTTATATAGGTACATTGTATGCATGTATACTTGTCCATTACACAGAAACGATGACTACATGCTCACTGATCAGGGAGGGTACAGAAATAAATGTATACATCTCTTTTATTGTCTCCATCTCTGCCTCATCCAAGTAAATAAAACTTTACATATATGCTCCCAAATATTATAGCCTAGACACCTGCTGATTTAAAAATGTCAGGATTTTTGCCATTATATATTTATTTAAATAAAGGGATCTGAGCCAGCAAAAATGGCAACAGAAATAACAAAGCTGGGAGTATATGAGAATCATATGATTTACAAAGGCCTTAATTATTAGAAGTGATATCGAGGTTTACTTACACTTTACAACATCTATAACAAGGGATCATATAGCCTCTATATGAAGAGCATCACTGTTAGGAGAACTACTCCTTCCTGAAAAAGCAGATCACATTCTTTGATAGCTTTCAGAGTAAGTTTTTCCATATATCGAGTCAAAAATCTGCCAGTCTGCAACTCCTACATATGATTCCTAATTCTTTCCTCAGGGGTTAGTACAAATCAAAACACCCTTCCATTTGACAGCTCTGTGAATTTTTGAAAACTATCTTTCTACATCCTTTGCCACCTAAGTATTGTTTTTTTTTTTTCCCAGTATAAATATCTACACCTCCTTCAGCTGATCTTCATTTGGCATAGATGCTAGCGCCTTCAATATCCTAGCGAATTTTCTTTGGATACATTCCAATTGATCAATTCCTTTCCAAAAATATCATTCCCCAAAATTAAAAAACAAAACAAAACAAAACTATATTCCTGATGTACTCTGATCAGGGTACAGTGTAGCAGGACCATCACCTCTGTTCGTTAACGCAAGCAATATCATTCCAATCTTCCTGAAATCCCAGGGTTTATGGGGTTGTTGGGCATATGAAAGGATTTGGGGCAGTGAAAATAAAGGGGTAGGGAAAAGGTAAAACATCCAGCAAATTATATGCAGAGAATGTAGTATAAAGCCTTGCTTTGGATTTTTCTGGTTGTTACATCTGAAATTCATCTTTAAAAAACTATAGGAGCTACAGTAGAAAAATACTGGCATTGGAGGTGAGGCAAATTAGATTCTATTTACTATGATAAAATAGCATAGGGGGAAAAAATACCTGATTTTCAATCAGATATTTGATTTGTAGTCAGAAGATCTGAATTGGAATCCTGACTCTACTACATGTGCAGTCTTGGGCAAATTACTTATCATCTCTTAATCTTACTTAACATCCTTATAAAATGAGGAGATATGAACCTAATGAACCCACCACTGTTTTCTTCTAATTCTAAAAAAAAAATAACTCCATGATTCTTCAGTCTCTTTAAATTTTTTTCTTTTAAAAAATATTTAGTATTTTATTTTCCCAGTTAGATATAAAAACAATTTTTAACTTTCATTTTGAAAACTTTGAGTTGTCCCTTCCTCCCTCCCCACTCCACTTCCATTAAGCAGGCAAGCAATTCCATATAGGTTATACATGTTAAGTCATGCAAAATACTTGCATAGCAATTACGTTATGAAAGAAAACATACCAGGGGTGGGGAATTAGCAGCCTCAAGGACACATGTACCCTTTTATATCCTCAAGTGTGGCCCTTTGACTGAGTCCAAACTTCATAGAGCAAATCTCTCTTGGGGACATTCAGTCAAAGGGTTTCACTTAAGGAGCTAGAGGGCCACATGTAGCCTCAAGGCCATCTGTTCTCAACCCATGCCATAGACCAAAAAGAAGCCTCAAGAAAAGGAAAGAAATTTTTTGAAAGTGTGTTTCAATCTTTGAGACATCATCAGTTCTTTTTTCTTGGGACTGATAACATTTTCATCATAAGTCCTGCAGAGTTGTCTTAGATCACCACATTGCTCACAACTAACCATCTTACCATATTTCTGTTACTTTGCATACAGTACATTTCATTCTGCATAAGCTCATATAAATCATTCCTGATTTTTCTGAGAGTAACTTGCTCATCATTTCTTATAGCACCATAGTATTCCAACATAATCATATATAATAATAATATGTTCAGTCATTCGCCATGTGATGGGCATTCCCTCAATTTCCAGTTCTGTGACACCAGAAAAGAGCTGTTATAAATATTTTTGCACATATATGTTCTTTTCCTTTTTTAAAAAAAATTCTTTCCGAATAAAGACCTAGTAGTGGTATTTCGGGGTCAAAGAGACTGCATGGTTTAATAATCCTTTGAGTATAAGTCCAGATTGCTCTAAAGAATGGTTGAATCAGTTCCCAACTCCACCAATACTTAATTCACATCTCGTTTTTCCCATAGCACCTCAAAGACATGTCATTTTCCTTTCCTGTTCTATTAGTGAATCTAATAGGCATGAGATAATACCTCAGAACTGTTTTAATTTGCACTTCTCTAATCAATAGTCAGTGTGAGCATTTTTTTGATATAGCTATAGATAACTTTCATTACTTCTTTTGAAAACTCTTCATTTCTTTTGATCATTTATCAATTGGGGTGTGACTTTTATTTTTTTTTAATAAATTTGACTTAGTTCTCCATATATTTGAGAAATGAGACCTCTTTCAGAAAAAAACTTGCTTCATTTTTTTTCACAGTTTCTATTGCAAAATGTATTTCCCCTCATTCTATTACCACTCCCTCCATTTATTCTATCCTCTATTTCCTTTCAACCTCTTCTTCCTCAAAAGTGTTTGGTTTCTGACTACCCAATCCTCCAATCTGCCTTCCCTTCTATCATTGCCCTATTAGGGCTATGGAATGTCCATTTTCCCCTGAAGGATTACATTCAGTTTTACTGGGTCAGTTCTTCATTGTGGTTGTATTCCTACTTCCTTTGTTCTTCTTTTCATTGGCTTTTTGGACCTTTTTTGCCATTTAAGTTAGTTTCTTTCTGAAGGTGCTGTTTTCTTCAATCACGCTTTTGACTTGTTTTTCATTATTTTCTTGCATCATTCTCATTTCTCTTCCTAGTTTTTCCTCTACTTTTTTTTTACTTGATTTTCAGAATCCTTTTCAAGCTCCTCCAATGGCTATGACCAATTCATATTTTTCTTGGAGGATTTTGATGCAAGAATTTTGATTTTGTTGTCTTCTTCTGGTTCTATGCTTTGATCCTCTTTGTTCCCAAAACAGATTATATAGTCTGATTGTGCTTCCTCTATTTACTCATTTTGTCAGTCAATTACTTGACTTTTGAGATCTTTGCCATGGTAGAACTCTGCTTCCAGAGTGGAGAGTGCTGTGTCCCAAATTTCTGGGATTTTGCACATCTGTTGTCAGAGTTTCTTCCAGACAACTGCCTCAAAAGTGTGAAGAGGACTTTCTCTCCACAGCCTCAACAAGCTCTGCCATGCCAGTGCTCTTCACTCTAGGACCACCACCAAAGATTGCAAACCCAGATTTAAGCAGGGCAAAGCAAGAGAATTCTGCCTCAGCACCAGTAGAGAGATGCTTGAAAATGCCCTCTGGACAGTCACTTGGTCCCCCTACAATCTGCAGACCTGAAATTGGAAACAGCAGCAAAGGCAACAGTTGCAGCCTCCTGTCACCTGTTTTTCCAGAGCCAGGGCCCGCACTGGGCTCTTCTCTCACTCATTTCCAACAGAGTTCCTTACTGATCTTTTACTTTCTGTTTGGTGTTTATAGGTGGAGAAGTCTGGAAAACTCTACAACTGCCAGTAATTCACTCTCCTGAATTCTGACATGCCAGTCTGTGCCCCTGGTCTTGCCCTGTGCTGCTCATTCAAGACTGTGCTCTGCTGACAGCCTGGTGCAATAGACGCTTCCTGTTGGCCTGCCAGGCTGCCTTCAGCATGAAATTTGTTTCTATATGTCATTTTGTGGTTTCTGTATCTCTAAATTTCGTTTAGAGTCATGTTTTACAAGTATTGGAGGTGGGTAGAGTGGGAGCTCAAACAAGTTCCAGCTTTTGCTCTGCTATTTTGGCTCCACTCTTCTGTTTTGTTTACTTATTAATTTTATATTTGTAAGACCTTTACTCCCTAGTAGAGGTTTTGATGGCATCTCAATTGTCACATTTTCAAATAAGAATGCTTAGTTGAATACTCTACCCAGATATAACATTTTGTCAGAATGTTGAAAATAGTTTGGAGTTAGGGAGTTTGAATCCAGTCTCTGAAAAATATTTATAAGTGACTTTGGGCAGTAGTTTAAGTACATTGAACCTCTGACTCATCATAGAAAATAATGATTGAAATACAAACATTGTCTCATTAATAGTAGTGTTGTGAGGATATAATAAGATTGCTTTGTACTCTTTAAAATGTCCATTATTTTTTATGGACAAATATTATTGGAGGATGGGGGGCACAGCTAGGTGGTGCAGTGAGTCAGAAGGACCTGAGTTCAAATCCATTCCCAGACACTTAACACTTACTAGCTGTGTGACCTTGGGCAAATCACTTAACCCCAATTGCTTTGCCTTTCCTTCTACAAAGAAAAAAAAAAGGACCAAAGGAAAAAAGAAAGAAAGAAAGAAATAATACAGTTCATTTTCTTTCAGGAACAAACTCTTATTGTTGACTCCAATATATACTCTTTTAGTAGAAAAAAGATCCATAATAAAAATAAAAAATTTCTTATAGATCATTTAATTAAAAACCTTCATTTTACAGCTGAGAAGACTGAGGACTAAAAAGGTTAAGTAATTTATCCAATTGCCAATTAGTAAATACCAGTGGAGAAATTCAAATTGAGGTCCAATTTAGGATTCTTCAAAACATCATTTTAAATATACATACATATCATTGGGTTTGGGGTAAAGGCACAAATATTGAAAGTTACAGAGTAGTAGATCTTAATAAAATCAGTCCATGTCACAATTTTTGTAGCTCCCAATGACTCCTACAGACAAAAACTGTCCTTCTAAAATGAAAGGAGACATGGAAAAGTATGTGCATGAAATTAACATGAATGAATGAACTTGTCTCCCACAGTTTCTCAATGACTTACAGGGATAGATTCATGATAGGATATTGCTTTTCATCCATATTCACCTTGAATGACTTTTATTTAATGGCAACCCTATATGAAGCCATGATGATTTTGCTAATAAACCAGAAAACAATAATTCATTTTTGAATTAGCTGGCTTCCTGTCAATGTCCTATGGATAGAAAAAGAATGTGATAAACAATTTGACTGAGTATTAGTAAAATAGGAGAGATGTCTGAAAAGATTTGGCTAAAAATTGGGATTCTTGGAAGGATTCCAAGAAGTACTCTTGATGCTGATTACTATTAGAATTTCTCAGGTTAAAGCACTACCTCATAAATAGCCATGAAGCATTTTATTAGATGTCTGCAAATACCTTAAATTGTATCTTGCAGGCATTTTCATTAGTAGTACAAAGAAAGAAAGATGAGAGTTTTAATAATTAGGCTTTGACAACACCACCCAAAAGCACAAGATTCGGAGGACTAAGTTTAGAATCCTGCATTTGCTATTTAACGCTTATGACCTTAGGTATTCCATTACTCTTTAAACAACAACAACAACAACAACAACAACAACAACAACAATAGCTCAGGAGGAGTAATGATGCTGTCATAATATCAGAAGGTTGTGCAACCCTAACTTGCCTAAATATCAAAGATGACAACAGCATCAAGACCTACACTTGAACCTGAAAGAGATGGAAGAAGAAAAGGGGGAAATAATTTGAATTAGCTTTCCTAGCAATATTCAAGCACAGATCTACCTTCTCACATAAAGACTGAATATAGACAAACTACTCAGGATGCTCCTGAAGAGGCTCACAACCAGGATTTCAGGCAAGAACTAGAAGAAAAAAAGAGAAAGAGAGAGAGAGTTGCTGCAAGAGAAAAAAAACAAACAAACAGAGGTCATACAAGTAAAGAGCACACAATCTATTCTTCTGTGTCTAAGAAACCTTTGTTAGATCAGTTTCCTGCAGCCAAACTTGATGCAGATTATCTTCTAACAGATTAAAATGATGAAGATGAAGATTTTGAGGAAGAAAGTGATGATGATGGCAGAAGTAGAAAAAAAATACAAAGGAAAAGAGTTGAAGAACAAGCCCAGAAAGAACAAGAATAAAAGCCTCAAGAAGAGAGAATTTGGATGGAAAATATCCTCAGTGGAAACCCTCTAAATCTTACTGGTCTCTCTCAGTCTCAGGCCAACTTCAAAGTAAAGAGAAGGTGGGATGATGATATTGTCTTTAAGAATTGCACCAAAGGAGTAGATGAGCTGAAAAAGGAGAAAAGCTTCATAAATGATACCCTTCAATCAGAATTTCACAAAACTATCATGGAGAAATATGTCAAGTACAACAGTTTTATGTGCTTAATTATTAAAAAGGGGCTTATTCAAACTTTAAAGTTTTAGTTTGGTCAGGATTTTCTTCCCATGCTTTTAATGGCTTGTAGATTTCCTGTGTTAAAAATTCCAAAATACTTTTTTGGCCAGTGATACGTTATTTGATAATGTCATCCTAGATCTGAAGATTGGTTTAACCACTCTTCCTATATTGTTGATTTATCATTTAATATACCAGTTTGTGTTCTGTGACAAAAAGTCTCAGAAAAATCAACATCTCAAGTGACCCAAAGAACAATTGGAAACTTTGAGAAGGGGATATAAGAAGATTACAGATAAGAAGTTGTGTAAAAGATATCATTAAGGATGTAAATCTTCAGGATAGATTGTAGATCAACCATACAGTGAGAGTGAAGGATAACAGATAGACTGCCTGATTGTAAATTTTTATCTCTCAAAATATTAAAAGAGTCAGGAGAGCCTCTGATACATTGACAGGATAACATAGATGTAAAGTGCTTTGTGATTCCTTAATCATCTTTTTATGTCAGCTATTTTATTATTATCTGTTTTTATCCAAGCCATAACTTCTAGATTCACATTCTGTCTAGGAATATCTAACAGCAGAGAGAGAGAGAGAGAGAGAGACAGACAGACAGACAGACAGGCAGGCAGCAGTCTCCAAAGTGCTTTCTCTCCATATATAAGTATTGCCTTAATCTTTGTCTTTGTTCCCATCCTCTCCTTTCTATACAACTTCTCTCATAGTAATCTCATTAACTCTTGTAGAGTCAATTATCTTATGTATATATAAAAAAAAATTAAATAAGTATATTCAGTCCAAATCTGACTCCTGAATGCCAGTTCCAAAATACCAATTGCTTACCAGAAAGTTCCATAAAGAATACATCCTAATTGGAACCTGTCTCACTGCCATGGCCAATCCTTTCCTCTGCTTCTATTGAGAGTGTCACCATCTTTCCAGTGACTCAATTTAGAGAGCTCAAATTTACCAATTGTTCCCTTTTTCTCACCTCTTATAACCAAGTAAACATATATTTTTTTGTTTGCCTTATACTACACATCTTGCCATCTCTTTCTCCCATTTACTTAGGAGTTAGCATTATTCAGATTCTATTACATACTGCCCAAGCTATAGCAATAGTTTCTTATTTTAATTGAGGCTTCATATCTTTCTCTTTTCAAATATATTCCTCACAAAGCTTCAAGTAAGTTTCTCCAATCACAACTCTATCCATATTATACTTCTACTTAATAAATGTCAGAGGTTGCCTATTGCTTCTAGGATAAAATGCAAACTCTTTATTCTGACATTTGGAACCCTTCACAGCCAGGCTCGAGGCTATTTTGCCAATGCTAATTCTCATTTCTACCTTCCTCACAGTACACATTACTGACCAATTTGACTAAATGCTACAGACACTATTGTAATTTCAATGCCATTGCATATGCCCATGCCTTAAATGCACTCCCTTCATAGCTTTACCCTTTGAATCAGTATATTCTGTTAAGTCTTGGTTCATATATGACCACTTATGAGTAATTTTTTTTCTTTTCTCCCTAATTCTTAGTGTTCCTTCCCTCCTTAAATAATAATGTTTAAACTTATCTATGACATATGTTTATATGTCATAATTCTCCAATATATTGTGAACTCCTTGGAAACAGAGACTCTTTTTCTTTTTGTCTTTATATATTCAGGACCAATATACTCACAGAATATAGTAGCAATTCGACAAATATGTATTGGTTTCATGGTCTTGAACGAACTTTCTTTTTTCTAATGGGTACTAGTTAGGGTCTCTGCAGCTAATGCAACGGACTGAGGATGGGAATGAAGAAGAGTGGTAGCTTACTTTTCCACTACACACCTTACAACTCCTTGTTAATCCCTAACTGGGAGTGACTAGTGCAACTGATTTTATAGTTTTGTCCAATACTGTGCATAAGGCCATAGTTTTAAGAAATGGAGGTCACTTAAGTTTGGGTTGTATTGAGAGATGATGATGAGAGCCAGATCACAAAATATTATGATGTGGTTTGGAGGAAAGGAAGCAGAGAAAACTAGTATTGACAATATTTTTGTAGGGATTTGACTGAAAAGGATAAAAAATATAGAATGTTACTGAGGGAATAAGAAGGTCAAAATATAGATTTTTCAGTCATGGGGAGATTTCGGCATGTTTGTAATGAACAGAATATAAACAAATAATTAGAGTGGGATACAAAATTGGAAAGATGAAGGGGTCATTATGGGGACAATTTTTTTTTTGAGAAAACATAAGTATTCCTATGAAGAATATGTAAAGAAAAATGCAACATCGTGAGGTCGCTTCATCATCAAAAATTGGAATAAAGGAGATACGAATGAGTTATGATATCAAAATATTTAGAATTGTAGAGCTTGAGAGAAGATAGAGCTTAAATTTATGAGTCACCATTTTCTCACTAAAGAAAGATCAAAGTGCTCATGTATGTGGTAGGGAGAGGGTGGTACAGTAGATAAAGTGACAGGATTGGAGTCAGGAGGATATGGGTTCAAATATGACCTCCTACATTTATTAGCTGTGTAATCCTGGGGCAAGTCACATAACCTCTGTGTGCCTCAGTTTCCTCATCTGTACAGAGATAATAATAGAACCAACTCCCCGGGATTGTGAGTATTAAATGAGATAATTGTTAAGAAATTAACAAACCTGGTGCATTGTGTTATACAAATATTACTTATTATTGCTGTTTGTTGATGTTGTCATTCAATATTACTGTTATGTGTTTTTCATGGTCACACATCTTCTTTCTTTGTTTCCTGTCCACCAACTCCTCCAATGATATGGAAAACTCTACAAATATTCCTTATTGGTTTGGGGGTTATGTTTCTCTTTGCTTTGCTGTTCCATTTCCTTTATTTTTCAATAGTGACCTCTGTTCAGCCTTGTAAAAGTAATCACATCAGTGGGGGTTCATGAGCTATGGTTTGGAGTGAATGACCCACAAAGTTACTCAAACCTAAGTCACTGCCTAGGTACTGAGGTGTGAGAAAAGCTCTAGATATTATAAAAATAAATCCATTATATTTCTCTTCCCTATGTTTACTAAAATAAGTATCAGAGTTTTGGACATTTATACAAAATATAAAGCCATCAAGAGAAAAGATTCTTGAATTATAAAAAATAAATCTGAAGGAAATCTCATGAATAATGTGAAAACTACATTTCTCATATGAGAGTGTCTGTCTCTCAAACAAGATTTTCAAAAATATTCTCTTAGGCTAGTGACTTCTAAAGAACAAAAACCAAAGCTCAATAAAACCTGAATGTAGATTTGTCTTTGTCCTAGAGATAGTTTCAGAAATGTCAGACATTTTTCTTTGATTTCTGAATTGCTTTGAATGGTCTTCTCCAATAGACGTAGATAAAACTTTATAGTTTTTAGTTTAGTTTCGTTTTTTTGCCTTGTTTAATCCCTCAAGGGTTTTGGATTCCCTTAAAGAATCTATATCTTTCTAATCTCTTCCTTACAGTTCATTATTCTTCCTGGGAAAATGTGAATGGGAAAATATCATTAGAAGTGGTCATGTCTGACCATATTCTTTTTTTCCTACTTCTGTCTAAACTAAAATTATCAGTAACAGACATTTTCTGTCCAAAACATTAAGTTCATATTCATCATTTTCTGTAAGATTATGATTATATCATTTAATCTTTCCTCACAAATAATTTGTTGAAATAGACTTCTTGGGACCAATTTATATTAATTCCAAAAGCATGACTCTGAGAACTCCAACATTAAATGAAGGACTATTTTTATCTCTTTATGCTTTCCTATAAAATAATCAGTATTTCTTGCATATTTAATGCAGCTTTTCCTTTTGATTAGGATACTGTCAAAATTAAATATTTGAATGAAGTTTCCTTAGCTTGGTTCTACAAGAGCAATAAGTCTTAAGAAAATCAGTTATGGAGGCCTGTTACTTGGCAATCAGTGTTTCTTTACCTTTGTCCTTTGATGTGGCTGAAAGTATTAAGAATTTATCTTTATTTTTAAAAAAAATGAGTAAATGTTATAAACTTCAACCTAGAATGAATTAAAGATTTAATGCAGGTAAGGATTTAAACAAGTAATATATGATTTCATCAAATATATTATTTGTCTTTGACTTTCCAAAGAAAAGATATGCAACATCAACAAAGAATCACTATCATAGAAAAATAACCCTGCCCACTATTTCAAAACTTTTTTGTAATGATGAGTAGATTTACTTCAATTCAGAAGGCATTAATTTATTGATTACTATGTGCCAAATACTGTCTCAGACACTAGAGGTTTAAAAACAAAAGTGAAACAGGTAAAGAGTTTTTACCTTCAAAACCTTTATACTCCATCTGGAGAAAGACAACCCATAAATAAATAATCAAGTGGTAACATCAATAAAAAAAAAACATGTCAAGGGTGAGTGAGGATAACCTAAAAATGGAAGGAGAAGTATCTGGCAAACCTTTTATAGAAAGGAAAGCTTGAAATGCACTATAAGCCGACCCCTAATTCCAAGAGACATGATGAGGGTAAACAGTATTCTAGACAGAGACATTTTGTGCAAAAGTTTGTCAGTAGGGTATTGAATATACTATATGGGGAACATCAAGTTGGTCATATAGTCTGAGATTTTGCATATTTAAGAGGGAGTGATGCAAAGTCATTCTGAGGAAAAAAGACAAATATGATATATTTGAGACAAATGATGAAGGATTTTAAATGCCAAAAGGAAATATGTGTGTGTGTGTTTGTGTGTGTGTGTATAGTAATGGACATAATGGGCCAATATAGAAGTTTCTTAAGCAGGAATATAACACATCCAGATATAAGTTTTATGAATACCAATTGTGAGGATGTATGGAAGATGGATTGGAAAAGGAAGAGAATGGAGATGGGGACATCAGTCATAAAACTATCACAATACAGATTTGTTGTTCAGTCATTTCAGTCATATCTGACACTTTGCACTCCCGTTTGGGATTTTCTTGGTCAAAATACTGAAGTGTTTTGCCATTTGCTTCTACAGTTAATTTTACAGATGAGCAAACAGAGACAAAAAAGGATTAGGTAACTTCCCCAGTGTCACATAACTAGTAAGAGTCTGAGACTGAACTTGAACTCAGGTCTTCCTGATTCGGGTTTGGTGCTCTACCCACTATGCAACCTAGTTGCCTTATAATACATGTTACATGAAGCAGTCACATTATTTAAGTTCACATTTCTTGTTTCCATTTGGTTGGGAACAATTATGATATTGGAATTAATTATAATTTTGAATAGAGTGAATTCACATACATGTAACCACCTCACAGGATTTATTATTTGAAATAAAGGACTTGTGATTTTAAGTGATGGACATTGTGAACTGGTGTGGTGGCCATATGAATGCATATATGGGAATGGATTTGAAAAAAAAATTATGATTATCAAAAAAACAAGAACTGGATATTGATTGAAGATAAATTTATTAGGGTAGGGGAAGTATTAATAGTTTTGAAAGAAGGCAAATGGAAGGAAAATGATTCTCTTAAGAGAAAAAGGGAAGTTAGAAAGATGACTGGGCATTGAGGGGACCTTACACTTTTTTGAAACATTCAATTTAAGATGCCCATTGGATATCCACTGATAAATAATTAAAAGTCAGAAAGTAGAAGTGGAAGGAAGCTTACAATTAGATAAGAACTGGATTTTTCATTTGAGAGCTGTGTCCATGAAGGTGATATTTGGTTTTTTTTTTAAATGATTAAATGACCGAGAGAGTTTTTAAAAAGAAAAGAATGCCCAAGACCAAGGCTAGCAAGTTTAACCTACAAAAATACGTTGTACAGAATATGGATAATGATCCAGAAAAATAGACTAAAAGTAATGCTCAAACAGATAGACATAGAATCAAGGTAGAACAATTTCATAAATAAATGAATGAATGAATGAATGGATAGATAGATAGATAGATAGATAGATAGATAGATAGATAGATAGATAAACAGATAGGTAAATGAATGAATGAATAAAAATAAATAAATGAAGAATGAATAAATGAATAAACAACAAGAATAAAATACAAGGAAAAGAGTCTATTCAAGAGGTATGACCTATAGTAGCAAATGCTATGAAAAAGTAAAGAAGAGTGCCGAAAACAACATTTTTGATTCTAGCAATTTAGATATCTGAGGTAATTTTAAGAGACAACAATTTGAAAAAAAGTTGGTATTAGAAATCAAATTGTACAGAGTTTAAATGTGAGGTGGGGGTGAAGTACAAATGACAAGCCTGAATTGTTTTTTTTTTTAATTCAACAGTTTAATAAACATTAATAAGGCAACTAATATATGCAAGACTCTAGGGATACAAAAACAAAAAAAAATAACTCCTGCCCTCAAGGACCTTACATTCTCCTAGAGTAATATAATATGTATGCATATAAATAAATGAGTGAATCAATGAATGAGTAAATGAATGAATGAATACATGTGTGAAGTGATACAAAGTAATCTCAAAAGACAAGAAGCATCAGTAACTGGAGGAAATCAAGAAAGGCTCACATAGGTTTGAAGGAAGTTAGAGAGTCCAAGAAGTAGAGCTGAACAGGGAGACAAGTAAGACCACTTCTGCAAACATATATAAAGAATAAAGATTATAGGAAAGGGGTAATATGATATAAAACAGGCATGGTAGATAGGAACCAGACTGAGGAAAACCTGTCAGGCTGATCACATTTTATTATATTCCAGAAGCAAAAAAAAAAAAAAAAATGGAGAAATCTGAATTATAAGAAAAATTATTATAAATTTAGCAGCTATGATGTGCTATTGGAGAGGGGAAAGACTAAGAAAGATAATTAGAAAACTACGACCTTATTAAGAGATAACAGGGGTCTAGGCTAGAGTGGAGGTTTAATGGAGAAAAGGGAACAGAGGAGAGAAATTCTGTGGAGGTAGAATTAAGAAGACTTGGCAACTACTTGGATATTGGGGAAATATGGTGAGGGAGAGGGAAGAGTCAAATATGACTCCAACTTGGTGAATGTTGCTTCATCACTGAAGCTAAGGATTGTGTTCTTAATATCTTCTTAACAACAACCCTCTTTCACACATTCATAAATTCAGTCCTGAAGACATAGTAGTAGCTTCATAAATTTTAGTTGAAGCAATGATTTTTTTTAATTTGATTTATTTACTTTTAATTTATAAGATTCAGTTCCATAATCTCTTGAGTTTTAAATTGTCTCCACTCCCTCTCTCCCCCTGCCCATCATGGCAGTAAGCAATCAAGTATTGTATCTGCAAATATTTTCAAACTGGACATTAGTCTGGTTGTATAAAAGCATTGTAACCAATGGAGTAAACAATGGGAAAAAGGAAAGAGAACCAAATATGAAAAAGAATGATCGCATGTAGATTGTTTCAGACTCCATTTAAACTCTGGTCTTTCTAGATCTTTCTCTGAATGTAGGTATGTCTTTCCATGCTGAGACTTGTAGAGTTGTCTAATTACTATACATTGCTGAGAAGAGTCCAGTTTATGAAAGTTGGTTGTCACACATACTATGTGTCCCTGATTGTATCCAAATTTTTCCTAATATGCTCTTCTCACTTAGTATCAGTTTGTATAAGACTCTCCAGGTGAATATGGAGATGATTTCCTCCCTATTTCTTATAGCACAATAATATTCCATTACATTCATATACCACAATTTGTTTAGCCATTCCCCAATTGATGGGCATCCCCTTAATTTCCAGTTTTTTGCCAACACAAAGAGAGCTGCAATAAAAATTTTTGTACACATAATATGCATCTTCCTACAACTTCTATGATCTCTTTGGGATACAACCCTAGAAGTGGTATTACTGGGTCAAAGGGTATTCAGTTATTTATAGCCCTTTAGGAATAGTTCCAGATTGCTCTCCAGAATGGTTGAATCAATTCACAGCTCCACCAACAATGAATTAGTGTTCCAATTTTTCCACATCCTCTCCAGCATTTCTCATTTTCCTGTTTTGTCATCTTAGCCAATCTGACTGGTGAAATGTGGTACCTCAAAGTTATTTTGATTTGTATTTCTCAAATAAATAATAATTTAGAGCATTTTTTTCATGTGCTTATAAATATCTTTAATTTCTGCCTCTGAAAATTACCTGTTCATATCCTTTGCCCATTTATCAATTAGGAATGACTTGTATTCTTATAGATTTTAGTTAATTCCCTGTATATTTTGGAAATGAGGCCTTTATCAGAGACACTGGTTGTAAAAATTCTTTCCCAATTTCCCACATCTCTCTTAATCTTGGTTACATTGGCTTTGTTTGTACAGAAACTTTTCAATTTAATGCAATCAAGATTATCCATTTTGCATTTTATACCACTCTCCAACTCTTCTTTGGTCATAAAGTCTTCCCTACTCCATAAATCTGACAGTTAAACTATTCCTTGCTTCCCC
>CM053585.1:58601906-58625199 GCA_028646515.1 Pseudochirops corinnae
CTGCAACTTTGCTAAATTTATTTATTGTCTCAAGAAGTTTTTTACTTGATTCTCTGGGCTTCTCCAAGTATATCATCATATCATCTGCAAAGAGTGATAGCTTAATCTCTTCTTTGCTTAATTTGATTCCTTTGATTTCTCTTTCTTCTCTAATTCCTACTGCTAACATTTCTAGTACAATATTGAGTAACAGGGGTGATAGTGGACCTCCTTTTTTCACTCCTGATCTTATTGGAAATGTTTCTAGTTTATCTCCATTGCATATAATACTTGCTGATTGCTTTAAGTAGATGCTGCCTATTATTCTAAGGAAAACTCCATTTATTCCTCCACTTTCTAGTGTTTTTAATGGGAATGGATGTTGTATTTTGCCAAAGGCTTTTTCTACATCTATTGAAATAATCATATGATTTCTGCTAGTTTGATTGTTGATATGATAAATGATACTGTTGGTTTTCCTGATATTGAACCATCCTTGCATTCCTGGAATAAATCCAACCTGACCAAAATGTATTATTCTTTTGATAAGTTGCTATAGTCTTTTTGTTAATGTTTTATTTAAAATTTTCGCATATATATTCATGAGGGAGATTGGTCTATAATTTTCTTTCTCCATTTTGTCTCTCCCTACTTTAGGTATCAATACCATATTTGTGTCATAAAAAGAATTTGATAGGACTCCTTTCTCACCAATTTTCCCAAATGGTTTGTAGAGCATTGGGATCAATTGATCTTTAAATGTTTGATAGAATTCGCTTGTAAATCCATCAGGTCCTGGGGATTTTTTTCTAGGGAGTTCTCTGATAGCTTGTCCCTTTTTTTAATAGAAGTTTATTTATGGAACAGAAGAAGAAATATGAAGGGTGTTAGTCTGAGAGGATGGTGGGTTCAAGTGAACCTTTTTTTTTTTTTAAAGCATGGGAGAATTGTTAGCATGTTTGTGTGAATCAGAGAAGGGGCCAGTGCCTTAAGAGAGATTGAACTTTAAAGAGAGATGTTTGAATGGGAAACTTTCTGGAAGAGATGAAAGGTGATGGGATCAAGGACATAAACAAGGTGATGTAGACAAGAAAGATTGTTGCTCTTTCAGAAATGGATAGGAGGTTTAAATGTGGATATGACATTGAGGTGATTTGAGATCTATAATTACATAGAAAAGGAAACATGATGATGGAAGGCCATAATTTGCCATGTGAAGTGTTAAGTCAGGTTGTCTGATGAAAGAAAAGGCAGAGGAAGTGGAGGTGGCAGCATATCATCATAACGATAGGTACTATTTGTATAGCATCTTCAATATACCAGGCACTATAATATGTACTTTACAAACATCTCACAACAAGTATAGAAAGTAGACACTATTATTATTCTCATTTTATAATTAAGGAAACTGAAATAAACATGTGTTTAAGTGACTTAAACTTTAATACAGCTAGTAAATATCTGAGGGGAGATATGAACTTTACATTTCCTGACTACAGGTCCTGTGCATTGTTTCAACACTTAGCCTTCTTTTTTTTAATAATTAATTAATTAATTTTTAGTTTTCAACATTCATTTCACAAAATTTTGAGTTACAATTTTTTCTCCCTGGCTTTCCCCTACCTCCCACCACAAAATAAAAAGCCTATTGAATATCCCTTCCAGCAATTTGCTCTCTCATATCCTCTTGCATCACCTCTTCCGCCCCTTAACTTTCTAGTAGGGCAAGATGAATTTCTATATCCCTATGCCTATATATCTTATTTCCCAGTTGCATGTAAAAAAACAATATTTATGTTTGTTTTTGAAACATAGAATTCCTGATTTTTTCCGTTCTTCCCTCCTCACCCACCAACACTGGGAAGATAAGCAATTCAATATAGGTTGTACATGTGTAGTTACCAAAATCATTTCCATAATTGTTATATTGTGAAAGACTAACTACATTTCCTTCCATCCTGTCCCACCCCTGACTTATTCCATTTTCTCCTTTGACCCTATCCCTTTTCAAAAATGTTTGCTTCTAACTACCCTCTCCCCCAATCTGCCCTCCCCTCTACCATCTTCCTCCTTGATCCCCACCCCCCTATTTTACTGTAGAATAAGATACCCAATTGAGTGTGTATGTTATTCCCTCCTTAAACAAAATTCAATAAGAGTAAGTTTGACCCATTCCCTTTCACTGTCCTGCTCTTCCCCTCCATTGTAGGTTTTCTCTTGCCTCATTTATATGAGATAATTTACCCTAATCTATATCTCCCTTTCTCCTTCTCCCAATAAATTACTTTCTCACCTCTTAATTTAATTTTTTTAGATATCATCCCTTCATATTCAAGTCATCCTGTGTGCTCTGTCTTTATATACATGAACATATATATGCCCACACTCCCATATATATTAATATACACATATACACTCCTATACATACATATACATATATGTATACATATATATTCCCTCCCACTATCCTCATACTGAGAAAAGTCTTATGAATTACATTTATCATTTCTCCATGTAGGAATAAATAGCTCAACTTTAATAAGTTCCTTATGCTTTCTTTTTCCTGTTTACCTTCTAATTCTTCTCTTGCTTCTTGTATTTTGTAGTCAAAATTTGTTCAGCTCCGTTGTTTTCATCAAGAAAGCTTGAAAATTCTCTATTTCATTGGATGACCATATTTTCCCATGAAGCATTATACTCATTTTTGCTGGGTAGGTGATTCTTGATTTTAGTCCTAGCTCATTTGACCTCCAGAATATCATATTCCAAGCCCTTCAATCATTTTATGTAGAAGCTGCTATGTCTTGCATTATCCTGATTGTGTCCATGATACTCAAATTGTTTCTTCCTGACTGCTTGCATTATTTTCTCCTTGACCTGGGAACTCTGGAATTTGGTTATAATATTATAATAGTTATGAGATTTGAAGATCTTCCATGCCCCTTGAACTTGCTGATGCAGCAGGAAGGGGTGGAGCAAGAGAAAGTCAGAGCTAAGCTAGAGTTAGTGAGGTGGTGACTGGAAACAGCAGTAGCAGCAGTGGCTGCAGCTGTGCTGAGGACTCCTTTTTTTTTTTTTAAGCCAGCCAGAATTTCTGCTAAGAACTCCTGCTGAGAACTGCCAGGGATAGGAACTGTGGGAGGCCAGAGCTGCTAGGAGCAAGCTTCATGGATGCTGAGCAGTTGCTGTGACAGGAGAGGCAGATCATTGCCTGAGGTAGCCTGTCCTTTTTTTTAAGGCTTGAGAATGTGGGTGTTTATTTCCTTAACTACATGTGCCAACTTCATAACTACTGTGATGGCTTTGACTTTCTGGTTTTGGGACTCAGTTGTCTGTTATTTGAATAAATGTTCTAGCTATATTTCCCATGTAGAGAGCCTGTTATATTTTGTTATTAATAGCCATACCAGCATAATTATAGTTACTGTAGACATTGTGAATACTTCATTGTTGATACATTTGGTGACAAGGAAGGGATCACAAAATGTCAGGCCTCTGTTTGAAAGTAGGGGCACTTCAGAGGGAGAAATGGATATCCCAGGATGTGAGGATTTGCTTTATTCCTCTCTAACCAGAGAATGGACCAAAAGCACAGGGCCCTGTGAAAACTGGGGACCAAGGCTAAAAGGGGGAGAACCCACAAATTTGGAAAGGTGTTTTCAAGGAATACCCATAGAACCAAGCAAAGAACTGGCAGGAGTATGCGGGAGAGGCTGGATCCTGCTAACAAGTTATTGCCTTATGTGTAAAGGTAGAGATAAGCTGGTAAAGGGGAAAGTTCAGATGGCTAGGGAGTTGGCTGGTTTGCCTTAGGATTCTTCTGTGCCACAGCATTCAGAAGAGCAAATTGGAGGCTCTCAGGTGATGGAAGAACACTCTATGTTCATGTAGCCAAAAGGAAGCAAAAAGCTAGCAGAAGGAATGTGTATGCAGCTTTTACACAGTCTGGGCAGAGTTGCCCAGACGGCTGCCAGGAGAATGTGTGTGAGGAGAATGGAACAAGGTTAGCTGAGAAGCCTTCTAATGTAGAAGCTCTCCCCATATGAAGAAGAAGACAGGAGAACCCCAGGGCCAAAGAGAATCTAGGGAGATAACTGAGGATTTTACTCAACAGGAGATTACTAATATATTGAGTAGATTAGCCAAAAGAGTGGGAGAGTCTTTAGTGTCTTGTAAGGTAAGAATCACTGATCAAGGTGCTGGAGGAATAACACTGGAAAGCATGAATTGCTTAAAATTCATAAACATCAGTCAGAATCCTTTTATATACCATGTTTTAGGGATCACCATATGTGAGGAGGCATCCACAGAACTAATCTGTTAGCTTTACCTGCAGAGGAATGCAAAAAGCAATATCCTACTGACTCTATGTGGCCTGGTAGAGACAGACCCTGGGACTCACTTAGAGACTTTATGACAAAGCTAAAGGAGGAGGTAATGAAAATTGCTATCATACTTGGAGATGCAAATGCATATCATGATACCTGCCCAGGAGAATTATCTTAGTAATGGTTAGTACAGTCCTCTGTTAAATGGGATGAGGTATATGATGGATTAACTGAAGAAGAAAAGAGACATGCATGGTTTACTGATGGGACAGCAAAATATTTAGGCCAAAAAAGACATTGGAAAGCAATAGCCTATAACCCATGCACTACAAGGACTTTGGAAAGTGCTGGGATAGATGGAAATAGTCAGTGTGCTGAACTTATGGCAGTACATCAAGCCATCAAAATAGAATAAGGAGGACAGTGTTATATATTCACTGATTCATGAGTGCTAGCTAATGGGTTAGCTACATGGATGCCCATATGGAAAAAATCAAAATTGGGAAAATCATGGCAAACAAGTCTGGGGCAAAGAATTATGGGAAGATATTTGGTACATGTCTTTGGGCACTGACTTGTCAGTTTTTCATGTAGATGCTCAAGTTGCCCTCACCATACCAGAACGTGAGTACAATGCTCATGCTTATCGACTGGCAAACATTGCTACTGAACATATTGTCCCTACTTTGACAACAACTGAAGATCCGGTATTAGCAAAAGGGATCCACTAAATGGCTGGTCATTTGGGGGTCCAGCCCTCACACCAGTGGCCACAGGATCAAGGTATTAGTATCTCTCATTCACTGTTAAAACAGATAGCAGAAGAATGGGGCACTCACTTTGGAAAGAGTTGCGTGATTTGGCCAGATGAGATTCTGGGCAGCCATTGAGCCCATTGGCTTTGAAAACTCAGTTGTTGGTGCTTCCCTCCCTGGCAACTAACTAAATATATATGTAATGGTCAGATGGCTGGAAGCTTATCTACTGACCTGTTTCTTTGTCTGCTTGTAACTTCTTTTTGTATTCTGTTTATATTCTCTGAAGTTCAGGATGTTGACTTTTCCGCCTGAACTAAGGAAATTATGTATGTTTGATTGATTAAAGTAAGATTATTAACCGATTTTGAGTTGCTTTCCTTTAGAAAAGCAGATCCAAGCACATGTGCTAGCAGCTATCCTGAGTATGCTAGGGTGATTGCTGATATAAATATCCCTAAGAGTTTTCTTTGTGGGATCTTTTTCAAGAAGCAATCATTGAATTCTTTCAATTTCTATTTTGCCCTCTGGTCCTAGAATATCAGGCCAATTTTGCTTGATAATCTCTTGAAAGATGGTATCTAAGTTCTTTTTTTTTATAATGATTTTCAGTTAGTCTAATGATTTTAAAATTATCTTTCCTGGATCTATCTTCCAGGTCAGTGGTTTTTCCAATGAGATATTTCACATTGCCTTCTATTTTTTCATTTGTTTGGAACTGTTTAATAGTATCTTGATTTCTCATAAAGTCATTACCTTCCATTTGCTCCAATCTAATTTTGAAGGAGTTATTCTCTTCAATAAATTTTTGATATTCCTTTTCCAACTGGCAAATTCAGCTTTTTAAGGCATTCTTCTTCTCATTGGCTTTTGCAGCCTCTTTTGTCATTTGAGTTAGTCTATTTTTAAGGTGTTATTTTCTTCAGTGTATTTTTGGGTGTCCTTTAGCTGGTTGTTGACTCACTTTTCATGATTTTCCTGCATCATTATCAATTCTCTTCCCAATTTTTCCTCTACTTCTCTTGCTTGATTTTCAAAATCCTTCTTGAGCCCCTCCATGGCATATAACCAGTTCATATTTTTCTTGGAGGCTTTTGATGCAGGATTTCTGACTTTGTTGTCTTCCTCCCACTCCATGTCTTGACCCTTTTTGTCCCCCAAAAGGATTGTATAATCTGTTTATGCTTCCTGTATTTGCTCATTTTGCCAATCAATTACTTGACCCTTGAGCTCCTTGCTGCTGTACAATTATGCTTCCAGAATGGAGAGAGTATTGTCCCAAATAACTGAGGTTTTCATAGCTCCTGGAGCTATTAGGAGAGCACCTTCTCTACAGCCCACACAAGCTCTGGCTCACTGGTCACACACCCTATGGCCACCACCCAAGACCACCATCCAGTTCAAAGCAGGTTAAAGCAAGAGTGATTACCCTCTGAATAGTTGCCTGGTCCCTCTACAATCTGCAGGCCAGGAACTCTTGAGGCAGCCATGTGGCCAGCCACCATACCTCTGCTCACCTCTCTCCCCAAGGGCAGCAGCCAGACCTTGCTCTTTTCTCCACCCTCACTATTCCAACAAAGTTCCACACTGAGCTTTTAGTTTGGTATTTATGGGTTGAGAAGTCTGGAAGCCCCCAGAGCTGCTGGTTATTCACTCTCCTGAAGTCTTCTCTGCTGCTGCTGTTTGGGCCACCCTAAGGCTAGAACCACATGGCTCTTGTAGGACTGTGGTTGGCTCCCAGAAGGCTATGATAGACTTTCCTGGAGGCCTGCTGGGCTGTCTTCATCAGGAGAGTTTTTTGTGGGTTCTGTAGGTTTTAAATTTATTTATAGTCATTTTTTTGCATGTATTGGAATTGTTTGTAGCCAGAGCCCACGCCAAGTTTGTGCTTCTAATTCACCATCTCGGCTCCCCCTTTAACATTTAGCTTTCTTAAGAAATCAGGAAAGCAAAGAACGCTTTGAAGAAGAAGGCTTGCTGAAGGTAGTGGGATAGAGTGAATGAGATAATAGTAAAAGTTATTGATGAAAAGCAAAAATAGTTCAATTAAGATTACATAACATAAACTTATGATGAAATCACATTTGCATGACTTCTTTTATTGCTATGTATCACAATATATTTAGGAGTAGAGTACAAAGATGGTAGGACCAATTCAGGGTTTGGGTTGAAGAATGAAATATGATCAGACAAAGAGAACATTGTACAATATCTTTGTGTTTATCTTAGTTTCATCAATTTTGTGAGACTTCTTGAGAAATATAGATCCTGAAAAAAAGTTCACAAGGAATTCACTATGTTCTCAAAGCAGATGATGATCCTAAAAACCTCTTTGAGAAGTCACAGTCAATTACCTGTTGAGTAATACCCAGTACTACATAGACCCTACATTTGGAACTTATCTTGGAAGTCCCACTACACCACCACTAAGCAATATTTATTTAGGCTCTTGTTTAAAAAAAAGTCAGCATTATATTGAGTTAAAATCAGCCTCCTGCTACCTTCCATGTTTTGGTTCTAGATCTCTCCATTATAACAAAAACAGCAAATTTATTCCCTCTACCACAAAGCAGTCCATTGCACATTTGAAGGTGGACATTTTGTTTCTTCATAGATAACTTTTATTCATTTCATTTTTGTGCCAATACTTTAATTCATGTAGTATATAAAATTGTTTCTCTACAACCCTGTAAAGCCAAGCACAAGCAGCTTTCCAGAGGGCTGTTGCTGTGAAGAGCTTCAAGGTTCTGATTACACAGTATAGTGAACCTTCTATATATTCAGTAACAAATCAGAGCAAAACATTCACAGAAAATGAAAATACAGCATTGACCATGTCACAACTTAACAACTTAATACTAAAATGGCAACATAATTTTCACCAAAGTGGTCACATAGTTTTAAACAAAGTATATTCATTTAGCAACTCAATCATTTAGCACCTCCTTAATTCAATCACCAAGTAGAAAAGGCAAAGTCCTCCATCCACAGGGTGCAATCAAGTGGAATCTCAGTAGCCTCTTAAGGGGTAGTGGACAATACAAAGGCCATCTACCCCTAGGTCACAAGTAAGTTATAATTTCATCAGTCAGTATTAAAAACCCAAGAAGAGGTCTTTTCATCTTGACTGGAGGCAGGCTCTCAGCTTCCATGGTTCTTCTTCCATTGTCCCAGTTCCTGCCCAAATTTAACCAACTGTCAGCTGAATTGAAGGCAAACATCTCCCAGTTCCTTGTCCAGCTCTTTGTGCAGTTCCTGCTCCACATTGAAGCTCACAGTGTTCAGTCCACCTCAAGTTCTTCACAGTTTCTTTTCCTGGGAGGAGAAAACTTAACAGAGTCACAACAATATCTACACACACCAAGCTCAGCAGAATTACAACAATATTCATACACATAGTCAGCACTATCATCTCAATTCACTTTCTGCCTGTGAAATCAACATAGACCCAAATCAGACAAAGTACTTATACCACAGTCATGCTTCCTAAGGCAGCTCCAGCTGTCCCTTAGAAGTCTTCAGCAGCTCCAGCTAGTCCTTGGAATTCCTTGACAGCTCCAGCTGGTTCTCAGAAGCTCTCAGTAGGACTTTGTCTGGCTCTCAGAAGAAGCTCTGCCACCACAAGTTCTTTTCTCAAAATAAAAATCACTTTCTCCAGTCTCCACATGGCTTGCTCCAAGAAATTATGTCTCCATTCTCAATTCTCATTTCTCTTCTCAGTTCTTCTCAATTCTCAGTTCAGTCTTCAGGCCAGCAGTAGCATCCCAGTCTCCAGATACTCACTGATCTTTTCCTCATATGAGGTATTAGTTCCCCCCTGTTCCAGCCCTTCTGTTATGTAAGCAACAGGGGTTCATGCCTTCTGTTTCTTAACACAGGCTTGATATAATTAACTTGAAACTAAGTGCTAAGTACCTGTTTACTTGCCAATCAAGGACATGGAAGATTTTCAAATTCCATTACTATTACAAACCCATCATTCAAATAACCCAAACAAAGACAGACAGACAGACAGATTGCTAGCTAGCTAGCTATGTGTCATCCACATTAAAGAGAGAATTGTGACTTTTTATTCTCCAAGAAATACATGTTCTACTTCTATTAACAAAGCCTATAATCATTAGATTCTTTTAGTCAAGTCATTAGAAAAGTGGTTAATATACAACTTAAATCATTTTGCCAATATAAATTTCAAATGAATATTCTCCTTCCCTGTCTTTGTGGCGTTAATATGTTTTAATCTAAGCAAATTTTTATTGTATCTCTCCTTTTTTTGGTTCACAGTCTTACTCCATGATTCCCTGGAGAAATGCTACATGAATATCATTGCATGAAACTATTTTGCTCCAAATAGTTTGCTTTCATGATATATATCTGGCATGTTCCTAAGCACTTGAAATACAAACATAAGCAAACGGAAAGATGTTCCTTGCTTTCAGGGAGCTTAAAACAAGGAAAAACAATACGTAAAAAGATGCTCAAAAATGGGATTAACCAAGAAGGTAAATAAACCTCTATTGATAACTAGAAAAAAAATAATGACCATCATAAAGGTACAACAGTAAATTCTATGTGATTTTCCAAATTCCATGCACTGTACCTAGTTTATTTACTTTCTTTGCCAATACCACATATTTATGGAACTTTCATGTATGTAATTTAGTTTGCATAACAGACTACCTGGTCTTCTTCCTATTTCTCATTATGTTTGGTCAAGTCAAGATCATTTCTCTTTGTAGTTTTCTTTCAACTTGGAGATTATATGATGTCTTTTACAAATATATAAATTACATCAGAATGAGAAAGTCACTAAGTTGTACTTCCATATGTCCCTGGTCTTTAGGGAGCTTTCATTCCAGTAAGGAATGATAATAAATTTAAAAAAAAAGTTCTGAAATGGAGCAGGGAGGGGAGGGGAGGTGGAGAAGTAATCCAAAGATTATTTCATAACTGGTCTAAGTTTGAAAAGGACATGCCAAGACTGATTGTTTCCCAGAATGGAACTAGATGTATAAAACTCACCAATTGGATAAAGGGGTAATAAAGGTGAGTTCACTGCTAGTGTGATGAGACAGCTAATTGGATTGAAGTTAAGAGGTTGTCCATGGAGTCATAGGTAGGGTTTTGAAAAGGGCAGAACTACCATAATTATTTCCTCAAATTGAGGTTCTAGGGATGAAATCACCAATTTGAGGTAGAGACTTAAGGAATATAAGTATTATCAAAGTGAGAAGGTCACCAAGTTAAAGGTTGAAGGTGGTCCAGGAATCATACATTGCTTATGGGCTTGTGCTGACAAAAAATTCTCAACCACCTTCAATTTTTATCCTTATGATGCCATGGTGTTCAGGATTTATAGTCAGCATCATAGAGATAATGTTAATGTTAAGGAGATTGACTTATATGACAACAATAAATTTGAGAACACTGAAAACAATTTTTCAAGTGAAACCCTATCCACTAATATTCTCTCACCAATTCTGAACCCAGCTTAATGTTCATATCCAACACCTGTCTAAGAAACACATACCTATGGGCTCCTTTATGCCCGTAGGTCTCACTACTTCTCACAATCTCTGAAAGATGCATTTTCTATCTTTGGTTATCCATTGTAGATGATTTGATGGATCTGTCTTACTTTACTGTAGAATTTCCTAAAGAGTGTTCACAGTGTAGGGATCCCTTTTGTCTCCAATATTAACTCTTTTATTATTCTGTATTGATACACCCTATCAAATAAAAAGACAGTGGTAGAGGCAAAAATTTCTTAAAAGTTCTATAATGATGAGTATTTCCATGACTTATGTAATGTTTACAACAGAACTGCTACACAACTTCATTAATTTTGAAAGTGATTGTTACCCAAATTATTGTACATAGAAGCTGTATCTAGAGGATACTATTATGGAATGGAAACTATAAAAGCTTCACTTTGATAGCATAGAATTTTATTTGCTTCAATATATTTCTAATTATCCCTTTTACTTAGTGTCTGATACACACATATGCACTCTAACACACATATACATATATATTTGATTATTATTATCTTTTAATTAATTGATATTTATATTATTCAATATTTTAAAGATTCAGATAATTTTTGATGAAAACAAGGGAAGACAGAATGAATCTAAACTCATCATATGAATTTAGGAAGAGCACTACAGAGCAGAATTGAATCATGCTTGAATCTATTAAATGAGAAAGTGTATAAAAGGGAAAATATAGTAATGAAAGAAATTGACTTGGGGACATTAGAGATGTAACAATGCCACATCAGGACTGAATAAAATGATGAAACTTTTCAATCTAGGCAGATGACAGGTGAGAGAAGAAATGGTTGGCCAAGAAAATTTATGGGGCATATGTAGAAAGATGGTGATAATAACTCTTCATCAAATTCTAAATATAATATTGGTGTAGACCCCTTGAAGCTAGAAATCAAACAAAAAATAAACAGAAATCCAACTTCAACATCATATAAATATTTAATGTTTCTTCTGTCATATATAACTTGTGTGAGTTTAAGCAAATAATTTAGTCAGAATAGCCCAGAATAACTTTCAGGGCAGTTCCTTTATTTTTGCCTCATGCATTCACCCAATGTTTCCAATGGTACTATTGTAATTTTTATAATTTTTGTTTTCATGACAAAATCTCTATAGATATCTAGGTGCTGATTTCATTAATTGGTAGAATACTACGTTATCTTTTCAAAGTAACCCATGACTATGTTAAAGGGACCAATTTAATAATCCACAAAGGAGAAATTAAATGATGCTCAGACTAGGGCATGAAGTTGGATAAATTACTCCTGAATCAGTTCATTATGGTATGAACCTTAGGCAGTTTGTGCAGATGGAATGAGCTACAGGTTTAGAAGAAAAAAGACAATGTATGATAGTAGATAGAAGGGATGAAAGAGTTTCTGTGACTATTGATTGAAATAGTCTCTATGACTACATAGTCTATGAGCTGGGTTTAGCTCCTCCCTCTAATACATAATAGTTGTTTGACTGTAGACAAATCACTTAATATAGTTCTTTAAAACAATAAGCTACCTGTTCAGCACTTTCAAAGAAAGTTTTCGCACAGTAAATTTGAAACAAATCTGGCCAAAAAAAAAATGATGGGTCAAGATAATGAAATCAAATAAAGGTTTATTCCCCTCCTTTTTTTTAATAGAGTGATAATGTAAGACAAGTAAGTGAAGGAAGGAAGAGATAAAGAAGAGCTGGTCAATCTTATTTTATTTTTGTTTTGTGTTGTTGCTTCTAAGAGAATAATCTTTGTATTGAAAAGAAAATAATTATAACATTAAATAAGGAATAGAAACCTACAGTATAATCAAATGGGATCTAGTTGCCATCAATGAGTTCAAATCAACAGGCTAGAGCAAGCAATACCCTAAAACATTGAAATAATTGAGTCTTGTGATTGTTGAATCATTTTAAATGGACTGAAAGGCTTTAGAGAATAAGGGAGGTGCTGTAACATTGTTTAAACAGAATATGGAAATAATTTTCAAAAGATTAAAGTGGATAGAGTTCCTAAATTATGGGCTGCTGAACCTGATTTCTACTTGGGTCCAAATTGTAACACATATTACCTATGGAGTGGTTTGGGAGCTTAGAAAGGTTAGCAGTAATCATTATCACCAGAAGAACTTCATGGAAAAGAGATCATTTAAGTCTAAACTCATGTCCTGTTTTTGTCTGTGTAAATATACAGGTGAATTAGAAAGATTTTGTAGAAATACTATTTCTTATAATGCCAACAATGCATTTTTCAACAACCTCCTCTTCATGTTAATCTTATAAATAAGATGGAGATATACAATAAAATAGGTTTGGAATTGAGTGAAATGGCTATTTTAAATGATATCCTTTGATTTTTTTTGGTGGTCAAGGTTAAGTAACTTGCCCAAGGTCACACAACTAGGAAATGCGTGAAGTCAAATTTGAACTCAGGTACTCCTAACTCTAGGGTGGGTGCTCTATCTACTATGTGACCTAGATGCTCCTAAAGTTGTCCTAAGTGTTTTAATGACATTCAGAAGGAGTTTCTATTGGAAGATTCCAAGAATTTATCACAGGCCCTACAAAGTTAAGTGTTTATCAGATGCAAAGACAAAAGCTTAGCTTGGATGGTTTTTAAACTTGCAAGGACCATGAGCATTGCAGGAATTGATAACATAGTGGGTAATGGGATCAGGATAAAAAAAAGAAAACTATTAGCCTGGAAGGGTAGAAAAGTACACTAAAATGAAATTTAATGGAGATAAATGTGAAGTTCTATAGTTGGGTTCACAAAAATCAAATCATAAAGTAGTAAATTTAGAAGGTGTGGATTGCCATTAATTTTTAAACTCTGGGTATTTTACTTGTCCTATATAGGTCAACAGTTATATTTGCCATAAAAAGATTTTTTTTTAAAAAAATATTAGATTGTATTAAAGAGATGCATAACATTCAGAAAGAGGGAGATAATAGGTGTACCATATTTTACTCTCATTAGGTCAAATCTGGATTGCTATGTCTTCCTCAGGTAAACATATTTGTAAATAGACAAATAGAGGGGCTAGATGTTCAACCAGGAATGACACTAAAGAACATATCATGTATGAAGGGCTAATAAAGGATTTTATAAAGGACTAATAAAGGACTTCCTGGTGCCAAAATGAGACAATAAGCAGTAAATTGCCACAACTGGCCCATATTCTCATTCAAACAACCCTAAAATAGGACCCCAAAACAAATTCTAGAACAACAGAATCAACAAAAAAAGAGGGTGAAACAATCTTTTAATCCAATAAGCTTGGAAAATTTAAAAGAAAGATCTGTCTCACTCAGGCAAAGGGCAATGCAGTCCAGAACAGCAAACCAGTAGCAATCCCTAACTCAGCAAACTAGCAGAAGATCCTGAGCCCTAGTCAGTTAAAGTAGACAAACACAAAAACAAGTTGCCCCCTTCTACCATCCATCTCAGCATAGTCAGGGGAATGGAAAGATTCTAGATCCAAGAACTGTCACATGCTCCAGCATAGTCCTGGGCAAAGAGTAAGTCATATGCAACCAGACCCCTAAATGCTTCAATGTAATGCTGGGGAAATGCAGAAAAACCTCACCAGCCTTAGTGTATGACAGATACCACCACTAGGACCCTGGTTAAGTACCAGATAAGTTGTCAGACCTTTATGGCCTCCAGCATTACCATTCATCCTATATCCTTACCCCTCAGCATTGCACCAGACAAACAACCACCACCTGTATTTTTTTGGGCAAAATAAACCTGAAATAACATAATTTCCACCTCAAATATAAAATAAAGGAATAAGAACAAAAAAGATAAGCAAAAAAAAAATATGACCAAAGAAAGTCATTGTGTGTCAGGGAATATCAAGACAAACTCAAAAGAAGACAACAATGTCAAAGCACCTATGGTAAAAATCTCAAAGAAAAATGGAAAGTGGTCTCATGTCCAAAAAGAGCCCACTGAAGACTTCAGAAAGGAGCTTAAAATCATGTAAAAGAAGTAGAAGAAAAACTGGGAAAATTAATGAGTGATTCAAGAGAATTATGAAAAAAGGTCAATAGCTTAGAAAAAGAAAACAATTACTTAAAAAGTACAACTGGTCAAATGGAAAAGGAGATACGAATATCCACTAAATTAAGTAATTCCTTTAAAAAGTACAATTGATGAAATGGAAAGAGAAATACAAAAACTGAGGAAAACAATTCCTTAAATGTTTGAATTAAGCATGTGGAAGTTAATGACTCTATGATACATCAAATATCAAACAAATACAAAACAATGAAAAAAATTAGAAGAAAATGTAAAATCCCTCATTGGAGAGAAGAAAAAAACTGTGACCTGAAAAACAGATCCAGGATAGGCAACATCAGAATCACGGGACTTCCCAAAATCTACAATCACAAGGAGGACCTGGACGACATCTTTCAAGTAATTGTCAGGAAAATTGTCCTGATGTGTGGGAGCCAGAGTTCAAAATAGGCATTGAAAGAATATACCCATCACTTCAGCAAAGACATCCTAAAATAAAAAGTCCAAGGAACATTATAGATAAATTTCAAAACTACCAGGTCAAGAAAAAATACTGCATGTGGTCAGAAAGAAACAATTCATAGGGAACCACATTCAGCATTACACAGGACTTGGCAGCTATAACACTAAATGATTGGAGGTTGTGAAACATTATATTCTAGAAAGCAAAGAAGCTAGGTGTACAACAAAGAATCACCTACTGAGTGATATTAAGCATAATATGATCATTCAATGAAATAGAAGGATTTCAAGCTTTCATATGGAGAAGACTAGTATGGAACAAAAAATTGATCTTCAATATCAAGACACACGAGAAGCCTAAAACAGTAAGGAGAGAAAAGAAAGCATAATGGATCCAACTGAACATAATGGATTAAAAGTCTCTATATGGGAAGATGATACTTGTAATTTTTAAAATTTGTACCTCTAAAAGTATAGCTAAAAGGAATATACAAAGAAAGAGGGCATGGGTATAAGGTGAATTAGAAGGAATGACATAAAAATATAATTAAGAAATGAGAAAGAGGAGTACAGTGGGTACAGAAAGAAGGGTGAGGTAGAATGTGGCAAATTATTTTACATTAAGAGCACAAAAAAAACCCTATTATAATAGATGTAAATATGGGAGTGTAGGCTATGAGAATAGCTTGAACCTTATTCTCCTCAGTATTGGCTCAAAATGGGAATAATAAATAGAATCAGTTAAATATAGAAACTATCTTACCCAACAAGATATTGGGAGCAGAAAATGTTGAATGGGGGGGCAGACAGAAGAGAAGAAAGACCAGGGGAGATGGTAGAGAGAAGCAAAACATTGTCAAGGAGAGAAAGGGTGAAAGGAGATAGATGACAAACATGAGGAAAATAGGATGGAGGGAAATAGACAGTGGTAATCATTACTGTGAATATAAAATGGGATGAGCTCTCCACAAGAAAAGAAATGGATAAACGAGTGGGTTAAAATGCTGAATCTTATAATACATTTACAAGAAACACACTTGAAGCAGAGAGATACACACAGAATAAATGTAAGGAGTTAGAGCAGAATTTATTATGCTTCAGTTCAAGTTAAAAAAAAAAAAAGATAGGGGTAGCAATTCCAATCTCAGACAAAGTAAAAGCAAAGATAGACCTAATTAAAGAGATAATGAAGGAAACATCTTGCTAAAATTAAAAGATAAATTGCAATAGACAATGAAATAATATCAGTACTAAGCAGATATACACCAAGTGGTATAGCATTCAAATTCTTAAAGTAGAAGTCAAGTGAGTTACAGATTCAATACCAAATAAGAGATAGAGAGCATTACAGAATGTAAAATTGATTATTTTGATTATATTAAATCAAAAAGCTTTTGCATAAACAAAACCAATGCAACCAAGATTCAAAGGAAAGTTAAAAGCTGGGAAACAATCTTTATAGCAAGTGTCTCTGATAAAGGCATTAGTTCTCTAATATGTATAGAACTGAATGAAATTTATAAGAATACAAGCCATTCACCAATTGAAAAATGGTCAAAGTATATGAATAGACAGTTTTCAGATGAAGAATTTAAACTTACATATAGAAACATGAAGAAATGCTGTAAATTACTATTGAATAGAGAAATGCAAATTAAAACAACTCTGAGGTAACATCTCACACCTATCAGATGGGCTAATATAATAAAAAAGGAAAATGATAAATGTTAGGGAGGATGTGGGAAAATTGAGACACTAATGCACCATTTGTGGATTAGTAAAGTGACCCAACCATTTCAGTGAACAATTTGGAACTATACCCAAAGGTAAGCAAACTATGTGTACCTTTTGATCCAGCAATACCACTACTAAGTCTATATTTGTAATGGCAACTAAAGTGGTACTTTACTCCTTGTTTCAGTTATTGTAATGGAAAGCAAAGTAGTATTTAGCTCCTTGTTTCAGCTATTCAAGTGCCTTTGAGCTTCTCCTGTAATTATATAACGTCTTTGTAGGAAACATTATACATTGTAGTGCCCTTAAAAGGCATAAGGGGGTTTGGAGACCTTCCCTGAACTTAATAGGCCCAATGTCATCACATGGAGCGCACTGTGTGAGGAACTTGCCAAAAGAGAGGAATAGGATGGAAACAACAGGAAAGGTGGAACAGGAAGGAACAGAACATATGAAAACTCAAACACAAGCCGGAAGCTTGAAAGTGGACTTTACTGCTGTTTACAGAAGTCCTGGGACCTTATTGCTGATTTGTGTTTAATTTGTCAGACAGTAGCTTTGTCAGTTTGTGTTACTTCATCAGACAGAAAGTGAATAAAGATAATAGTATTGGCAATGTGTGTGAATATTATTGTAACTCTGCTAAACTTAATGTGTGTAAATATTTCTGTGGCTCTGTTAAACTTTGTTTTCTCAGAAAGAGAAACCAGAAAGGGCTTAAAGTGGACTAGTTGCTATGAGCTGCAATGGAGAGCTGTCTACCTGTGAATCCAGGCAACAGTTGTGTGAATCCAGGCAAGAGCTGGGAGTGTGGAAGAGGCACCATAGGGTTTGGAAGTCATCCTGGAGTTAAGATGAAAGGACTTTTACTTGAATACTCAGTGCTGACTGGTGAGACTGTAACTTACTTGTGACCTAGGGGCAGATAGTTTTTGTACATTCCACGACCCTTAAGGGTTATTGACTTAAGGATGATTAGAAGCCAGCCTCTACTTAAGGATGAAAGGAGACTTCATTTGGGTATGCAATACTGATTGATGAGATTGACTTACTGAATGATTTGTTTTTTAAGACTATATGGCCATATTAGTAATAATTGTTATGTTATCTTGTTGTGAATGTTTTGCTTTAGTTTATTACTGAATAGAGAGTTCATTATACTATTTGATCAGAACCTTAAAATTATTTACAGCAGCAGTCCTCAGGAGAGCTACTTGTAATTGGCTTTACAGGATCCCAAAGACATCATTTAAAAAGGTGAAGGACCTTCATGTAAAAAAAATATATATTTATAGCAACCCTTTTCATCATGGCAAAAATATCAGAAACTGAGGGGATGTTCATAAATTGAAGAATGGATGCATAAGCTGTGGTACATGGATATAATGGAATATTATCGTACAATAAGAAATAATGAAGTGGCAGATTGCAGAAAACCTGGAAAGAGTGGCATGAACTGATGCAAAGTGAAATGAGCAGAACTAGGAAAATATTATGCACATTATAAACATTTTGTGATGATCAATTATGAGTGACTCAGCTCTTTTCAGCAAAGCAATGATCCAGAACAAGTATGAAGAATTTACAAAGGAAAATTCTACACACATTCAGATAAAGTGATGGACTGAATGCAAATTAAAGCATACATTTTATGCTTCATTTTTTCCATGTTTTTTTTCTTTCGATCTGTTTTTTCTTTCACAACTGTGACTAATATGGAAATGTGTTTTACATGATAGCACATTTATAACATCAAATTGCCTACCATTTTCAAAACCAGGGAGTGGAGAGAGAGGGAGAAAATTTTGGAACTCAAAATCTTGCAAAAAATGAATGCTAAAAATTGCCTTGATATAATTTGGGAAAAATGAAATACCATCAAAATTGCTTAATATGTTGCTGCTCTTTGTCCACAATGAAAAAGTGATTATTTGAGGAGGAGGAAAGGGGCCACTATCAGCCTATTTGTTCAGTCATCTTTGACATTATTACTGTTTTATTGTGAGTTAGTAAATGATGCCATTTTATCCATTTGGAAATGATGATGGTGGTCAAATGGTGTGCTTCAAGGCATAATAATTTACTACTCTCTCATTTGGCAGTGATTAGGGCTCATGATTGGATTAAGCATTTTTTGTTATTAAGAATAGGACACATGCTTTGATGAATTATTGACTTTCCAATGTTATCAAGATCTGTAAGGTGGTAGAATAGGGGAGAGACAGAGAGAGAGAGAGAGAGAGAGAGAGAGAGACAGAGACAGAGAGAGAGAGAGAGAGACAGAGACAGAGACAGAGAGACAGAGACAGAGACAGAGAGAGAGAGAGAGAGACAGAGACAGAGACAGAGAGACAGAGAGAGAGTGGGAGAGAGAGAGAGAGAGAGAATTCCTTTGATCTAAAAATACTAAAAAAATAAAAATATGTACCAAATTTAGAGTGGTTGAAATGTATCCATAAAATACATAAACAGAAACATTTCCTAATAACAAAGTCTCACGAAATATTGAAAACTGTGATACATGGGAGTCTTATTCAGTATCTCCACCCTTAGCCTACAATGCATATTGACAAACGAACCCATGCTTTTGATACCTCTCTTTATCAGGGCCTGACTATGGAAACCTCTGATAGGTTCAAGCAGAGAATGACTCAATTTGTGTCTCCACACCACAAACATAGAAAATGAAGTGAAAAGCTCAGATGCAAAAAGTACAATTTATTGAGGCATCATTAAATAATAACAGAAAACTACAAAGGGGTGACAAAAAAGAAATTTTAAAATTTTCTTTTAAAAGATGATGGTTCAAAGAGGAATGAGGGGAAGAAGAATGGAAACCTAGATGGGATTAGTCTTTTTGCTACAGAGTTTACTCTAGGCCGTTCATTTGAATACCACACTGCAGAAAATAATACAAGAAAATTGACAAGTGTAAATGTGGGGAAAAACCCTAACTGAATCCATAAAATGTCATCCAAGGAATATAATCTATACTTGAAAAATATAAAATGACTAAATTTCACAATTTTGATTCTAAACAGCTAGTTTTATTGGAAACCACAAAAAAGATCTGCACCTTTGAGGGAAGATCAAAAGAAAACTTCTGATTTTCCCAAGTTTTTCCTTTTTTCTTTTTCCATCTATAACTCCAAAGATTTTCTATGTAGGAGAATGTTGAAGGGTACATTTGGAAGTAATAAAACAAAATGTATAAATTAAATTTAAGACTTTGACTCCTGTTCACAAAAGGGAAGGGGAAGAACATTTATACTGACCTTTAAACCTTATAGCATTTGGAATATAGAATATAATTTTATTCACTTCTCTCAAGAGTGTCACACTGAGCAGGCCTGCTTCTTGCATATAACCTGAATTGACCTTGCAGTAGTGGATGGACCCAAAAACATAGGACTTCTAAAGTCACCTTGCTTCAGTGTTTTGTCTACCTGGCCTACAGGAAAATAGACACATTTTATCTCTGATTTTTTTGCCTCACACTATTCCTTTCTGGAGAGCATAGGAGTGAGTAAAACATTGACATTTCACCTTATTTATGGCCCGCAGTAAATAGAATAATGGATTTGATGTGTTCTGAGGAATGACTTACTGTACTGTGTCTCTCTGTCTGTGTGTCTGCATCTGTTATTCTTTCGTCTCTCACCCCTGAAGTTTTAGTACCCTCATGCTGATATCAGAACAACAGACTCTAGAAAGGTATTCATTGCATTTCTAGTTTGAAAAATAACTTTTTATTGCATATATTTATGATTATTTTAAGGATATCTATTTATCTATTATATTTATCTATCTATTAATTTAATTATATAAGAGCAACTTTTACAAGTTAATACTGACCTAAGATTTGCCCCTGGATAAGCAATTTTCTTGATCCACATTATATGTCTGTCTCATGAGGAAAAGTATTTAATGGATTTCAGCTAACTAATTTTCTAGTTCTTCTCAGAACTAGAAAAATCATGATTATTGGCTCTTAAAAGTTTTGTGGTATAGCATTCTTGTTAATAGTTTCTGGTAGAAGGAAACAAGTAGTCAGATGACTCAAGTATAAAAAGGAAAAGGACAATAAATTTCAAATTTTAGAAGAGCTTACATGAAAAGGTAATTGGGCTTGCTTGACTTGATAACCAAAGATAGAATTAGGAATCTGGGGTGAAAGCTATAGGGAAGCAAATTTGAGTAGGGCATAATGGGAAAAAAAATTCAGAATTATTAGGATACCTCAGGAGATGGTCGTGTATCTTTTCTGGAGGCTTTTAAATAAAAGATGGGTGATAACTTATTGGAAACATTATTTTGAAGAGATTAATGCAAAACACCAAAGGCTCATTTGAAACTATTCAACTCTTTCATTTTATAAAGTTTATAGAAGGATATAGCCAAGGATGACACAAAACCAAGAGGAGTAGATGGGTTTGGCTTGCACCATTCAAGGGAATACTGGAGAGAGGAGATACTCATAAATTGATTTAAGAAAATTTTACCCTTTAATATTTTATAAATCTTTAAAATACGTAAGCATCATCAGTATGACACCGTAGAAAATGTCTTGATCTTAGTCAGAGTACCTAGGCTTGAATCCTGATTTTACTATTTATTAAGAATTACTTTATTTTCATTTGTAAAAGAAAAAAAAAAAGAAACAATGTTAAAGTTGTTAGTTAACTACTTTGTAAACTAGGTATCCTTTCCAATACAACATGCTGACTTAGAACCCTCAAAGTCAGATTTGCACAGATTCAGGAATTAGAACTTAGTAAATTGACAGAAAAGTTGTAAACTAAACCCTGTTTCAAAGATAGTTCCATAGAATTAATTACCAAATATGTAAGGCACATTTCTTACTATGGAAGCCTTTCTATTACATATAATCTTTTAATTATCATCATAATTTTTAGATCTTGGAATCTTTCATTGATAGTCCCACACTTTTTTTAAACAGCTTTTGCATGGAAATAAATGTGTCCTAATTTAACTTTTTTCATTCACTTCAAAAGAGGAAGAGGAATGAGCTCACACAAAATATTTAATTCTTTGTATTTTCTTTGGAAAAGAATTGAAAACCTCACATGCTCAGTGAATTCGTTTGGAGAAGAAAAATATTAGAGCAGGATATACTCTTTGTGTGGTGTAGATTTTTTCTTTTTTTTTAATTTTTTTTTTTAAATTTTAGTTTACATCATTCATTTCCATGAAATTTTGAGTTACAAATTTTCTTCCCATCTTTCACTTACCCACTGCCCCAAAACAGCCCTACCATTGTATAACCCCCTCCCCCAATCTATTCTCTCCTATGTCTTACACCCTCAGCCCTCTAACTTTCCAGTAGGGCAGGATGGATCTCTCTACCACAGTGCCTGTGTATCTCAAGTTCCAGTTGGATGTAGTTAATAATAATAATAATAATAATAATAATAATAATAATAATAATAATAATAATTGGATATATATATATATATTTTAACATTTGATTATAGAACTTTAAATTCTAGATTCTTTCTCTTCCTCCCTCATCACCCACTGCCACTGGAAGGACAAGCATTCAAACACAGGCTAAACATGTGTAATTACGCAAAACCTCTCCACAGAGGGCATATTGTGAGAGTCTGATTACATGTCCCTTCTTCCTATCCTGCCCCTTCCCCTGATACACTCTCTAACCTGTCCCTGTCCCTGTCCCTGTCCCTCTACAGAAGTGTACACTTTCATCAACCCTCAACCCGCACCCTGCCCTCAACTCCATCACCCCACCTCTTATCCCCCTTCCCTTACTCTTCTATGTGATAAGATGCCCAGTTTAGTGTTTATGTCATTCCTTCCCTAAGCCAGATTGAGTGAGAGTAAGGTTGATTCTTTCCCTTTTGTCTTCCTGTTCTCCCCCTCTATTGTAACAATTATCTCTTGCCTCTTCCATGAGAAGCTCAACCCCATTCTGTCTCTCCCTGTCTCCTCTCCATCTAATCCACTCTCACTTCAGGATTTCACCATTTAGAATATTATCCCTTCCTATTCAATTGATCTTATGCCCTCTATGTATTCATATATACATATACTCAGATATGTGCTTGAATGCATATGTAAACCCTATTATATAAATATATGTGTATGTATATGTATACATACATTTGTATTCCCTTCTCCTATCCTCATACTGAGAAAGGTTTCATCAGTCACAATTGTCACTTTTCCATGTTGTCATGTAAATAGTTGATCTTTGATAAGTTCCTTATGATTTCTTTTCCGTGTTTATCTTCTCATGCTTCTTGTGTTGGAGTGTCAAACTTTCATTTCAGTTCTGGTTTTTTAGCAAGAATGTTTGAAAGTCCTCCACCTCACTGAATGACCATATTTTCCCTGGAACACCATACTCAATTTGGTTTTAATGCAAGCTCCCTTGATCTCCACAATATCATATTCCAGGCCCTTCAATCCCTTAACGTAGAAGCTGCT
>CM053585.1:58625699-58651811 GCA_028646515.1 Pseudochirops corinnae
ATTACATCTTATCACAGAAAATCACAATATAGTGTTCACAACAGCTTAACATTCAGAATGGCCACATAGTTTTCATTAAAGTGGCCACAGTATTTAGAACAAAGAACAAAAGAATAATCATCTGGTTTCCCTAAGGGGGAAACCCTCCTTACTTAATCATTCAACCCTTTCACAATACAAATCAGTCTTCCACTCATGGGGCAATCATAAGTTAACTTAATCAGTCACTTATCCAGATTCACAATTGCCTAGTATCATTAATCACAAAATACAATCATCAGAAAATTACACAAACCTTCCACCCCTTGGTGTCTAGTAAACTTCAATTTCATCACACTTTCAATATCCAAGGAGAGGCCTTTTCTTCATCTTGACTTGTATTGGTCTCTCAGATTCCCTGGATCCCCTTCTATGGTCCCACATCCTACTTAAATCCACCAAACAGTCACCTGTATTCAGAGGGAGACAGCTCCCAGGTCCTAAGGGTTAAGTACCTGCTAAATTAACAATTACACTTGTTGTGGAGCAGCTAGTAGGCCCATTTTATTGAATTGAAGAGTCATTATTGGAAAGTAAGCTGTAAAAAGCGCAAAAATTTTAGCAGGATGTTCAATTTGTAAGGTTTTGCAATATACTCTTGTCCATTTTATTACCTTTTTGATCATCCTCAACTTCAGATGACAAACACTTCAGGTTTTTTTTTTTTAATAGCATTCCATGACTCGTAGTTTTTTCATATTGCTGGGGGGAAAAATTAGTCATGGATTAAATATGTTGCCATCAATTTAAATGGCATTTAAGGGCCAACAGTAATTTTAAGGTGTTTTTGTTCATCTGTTTATTCTTTAATTCATTTTTGTCATAGTATCAGGTAGAAAAAGCCTATTTAGTGTAGCCAGCTGTGAAATTCCTTGTTGAATTAGTGACAGCAGTAACACAGGCACCATTCCCACTGAAGACTAACTGTAGTAAATTGAGCTGATGATATATTTTCTTCTCAGTTGATATTTCCCTTTTATCACTTTTATTCTGAACTTAATGCTGGATAAACCAATTATTTTACACACAATATAAAATAGTTTAAGAAGATTTTATATGAAGCTGTGAATATGTGTTTTATAGAACCTGCTTTTTATTAAAGTATATAACAAATTCATTGTGTAATTTTTCAAAGTTGTCCTGCTTGTTTGTGGCTTCTTATGTCCTCTTCTCATTAAGAGGGGACACAAGATATCATTGATCCCCTTGCCTTCCTCCACTTTACCTACTTTTTGATCACATCTTTCTTATATATTTTTAAAATATATTTTATCTAAGACAGGAAAACTGAGGTATACTATTTATATTTCTAAAGAGAAACAAAGTTAACAAAGTGAAGGAAAGAAGAAAGAAGAAAAAAAGCCTTGAGCCCTAAAATTATGGAAATAAAAAGTGACAACTTTGGGTTTCTTCACCATCCAACTCTGAATAAAGGTAGCTTCTTTGTAGATAGTAAAGTATTAGTCAGGGACCAATAAATTGTGTTTGCTCCTCTCTCATTCCAGTGCCTGTGCAGAAGGCATTTCCCTTAACAACTGAGACCTCTCCCAAGCTATAATTCTTGTTCTTCCATACAACTATACTTTTACATAAAACAAGAAACTTTGTAAGTTTATTTCCAATATCTTCTGCTGATTCTTACAGAATTTCAACAACATGATGAAATCAGAATTAATATCCTAGCTGGTCCAATAGAAGTAATCTTTCCTTTCTTGATTATTAGCAGCACCATCTTCCTCATCCTCATTTTCTTTAATAATGTGACACAAACTCAGGGGAGAGGTGAGGACCTTTAGGAAATGTTCTTGAGCACTCAGCAAGGAGTCCATTGAGTTAATGTTGATTTCCTTGAAATTTCCTTCATCATTCACTTAAAGTACTTCTAGCAATACTAAATGTTCTCCTTTGATATAAAGTGCCTGCTACTAAACTATAACACAACCCATTTTGAAAGGGTAGCTTTTCACATCACTGGGCTAAAATACAATTTAAACATTTCAGGAACTTGTATGTTCACTAAAATCAGTACCAAATGGGGTGTGCAGGGGGACATATATCTCAACCACTTGAATGTCTTTGTTGAAGAGTAACTTCAATGTTATATTTTTTAAACACAATTTTTTGTATTTTCTCTATAGTGAGTTTAGAATTCCACTCATAATCAGGTTAAAACTTTACTTTTAACTGAATACTTCCTTGATTTGTGACTCTTTTTACTTGGGAGAGCTGACACATTGTTTTCAAATGTCTTATTTTCTCAAATATCCAACTCTGACTCTGAACAACAACTTGGTTAGTGCAGATAAAGTCCTGCACTGAGTAATTGCGTTATTGGTGTATATTGTATGAATTTAATGTACTATTATTTTATTTCATTAACTCATCATCTTTTAGTCCTTGACTGAAGAGTTGTTTCTTTCGATACCACAGAATTATAGTATCATAGACTTAGAACTGGAAGGGTATGGAGAGGCCTTTCATATTACATATGAGGAAATTGTGGAAAAATAATAATATGGATGTGAATAGCTTTTATAGAGAGCTTTAAGATTGGTAAAGTGTTTTCCAAATATCGCATTTGATCTTCACAGCAACCCTGCAATATAAATCCTATAATTAAAACCATTTGACAGATGGGGAACCCAAGGTAGACAAAGGTTAGGAAAATTGCCCAGTATTACATGGGTAGTAAGTGCATAAGGTGGTATTTAAACTCATTATTTTTTCCTTACTCTAGCTCTAGTATTCTTTCTCTCTACCACCTAGCTAATTGCCCAGAGATACTCAATGATTCACCCAGGATTTCATAGTTTATATTTGTCTAAGGGAGAAGCTGAACCTTGTTCTTCCTGACCTCCAGTACACTAATCAACTGCAAGCAAACTGTTCTATCTTTATTTTTGTTCCCCACCCTCTGCTTTCTTCTTAGGTACATTATTCTAATAGATGAGAAAGAAGTAAAGGAACTCCGGGCAGCATATTATCTTTAGGAAGAAATCAAAATTACAATATCAGTAACCCAAGATTAAGAATCTAAAGATATCATGGAGATGAATAAGCCAAAGACAGAAGAACAGTGATTAATGCAGAACCAGCTTTAAAAACCAAAGGTCTTGGGGCAGCTAGGGGGTGCAGTGAATAGAGCACTGGCCCTGAAGTCAGAAGGACCTGAGTTCAAATCCAACCTCAGGCACTTAACACTTACTAGCTGTGTGACCTTCAGCAAGTCACTTAACCCCAATTACTCTACCTTTCCCCCTCCAGAAAAAGAAAACAAAAAGAAACAAACGTCTTATTTAGGTCCAAAAGAAAGCTAGCAAGAGGCAAGATCTAAGCATTTGATTAGAAGAGTTTGGTACCAAGATGCAGAGATAACCAAACAGCTATCCCATTTTGCTGGATATCACTTCCAAATCATCTTACCTAAATTTATCCTACATCATTTTCATCCAATTCAGGCAACTAAATGGCATAACAGATAGAGTACATGGCTATGAGCCATGAAAACCTGAATATAAATCTGACATCAGACACAACTGAACTGTGTAAACATGGGAAAATAATCTCCATTTAGTTTTCTCAACAGGAAAATGGGAATAATAGCAGCGTCTATATCACATGATCAGTGTGAAGATCAAATGAGATTTTCAAAAATATATATTTAGCACAGTGCTTAATACATAGTAGGTTCTAAAATAATTATTCTCTTCCTTTCCCTCCTGTTTCCACTAGAACTGATCCACTAGGATCTGCCCCTCCAGTTAACCTGTTCTCTGATGGGTCACAATCCACTCTCCTTTTTGGTTAAAAGTAGAGGCCACAACTATTTAATCTTTAATGACATAGGGGATTAGCAGATTTGCCCTGTCAGGGAACACAACTACCCATAAATTCTTGACTGTAGGATAAGACTTGTTTCTTGGGGAAGGCCATCTTCTCTAATGAAGTACATGTACCATCTTATGTGTCAGATAGTTGGAGGAGTGGGAAATGTGTAAGTTGCTTTCTTAGGGGTGCACACTAAGAATAGAAGAGGGCATATATATATATATATTTATATACACAAACACACATATATGTATGTATATATGTATCTATGTATGTATCTATGTATATATGTATATGTGTGTATGTATATATATCTATATCTATCTATATATATCTATATCTATCTATCTATCTATGTATATATATAAATATAAAATCAGAAGCTCCTTGAGAACTTTTGGAATTTGATTGTACCTTTGGCACCCATAGCCTCTCTATCCCTCTCTAGGTACGTTATACATGTGAAGAAAAAAAAAGATAAATGGAGAAGCAAAAGGAGAGACAGAGGGTATGTCTTAAGTTGAGCAAAAATCTTCATTTCTACATATTTTACCTTTACCTAGTCCATGGCTAAGACCATATTCCAAATGACAGTTCTTTAGATATTCCAAGACAAATTATTAGGTTCTTCTTAAGTCTTCTCTCCTTATGCTTAAGTTCCTGTGGCTGCTATAACCAATTATTGAATAACATGGTTTCCAGTCACTTCACTGTCCAAACTGTCCTGGCCTAGATAACATATTAGCAAACCAAAATCTGCTCTAAAATACAGTGGCCAGAAAAGGAAAACAATGCTTCAGATATATTAATAGTATTAGTAGCAGTAGTAGTACTAGTAGGAGAAGGAGTAATAGTAGTAGTAGTAGTAGTAGTAGTAGTAGTAGTAGTAGCAGCAGCAGCAGCAGCAGCAGCAGCAGCAGCAGCAGCAGCAGCAGTAATAGAAGCAGTAACAGCAGCAGCAGCAGCAGTAGTAGTAGTCATAATAGTAATAACACTTTTATAGGGCTTTATGGTTTACAAAATGTTCTACGTGCTATCTCATTTGATTGAACAACAATCTGATTAAGGTGCTATTATTATCACCATTTTACATATATGGAAACTAAGATTAAGAGAAGACATGTGAATTGCTCATGTAATAGAGCTAGGAAGTATATGAAGACAGTTCTACCCAACTCCAAATGCAGAACACTATTCACTACATCAACTAAATGCTGTGGCACTTAGTTGCCTCACTTGGTGAGGAAAGAGTACACATTGAACACTGTCTCCTATTAAAGAAGCTTAAGGTTACATAAGCTCTAAAAGCTGCTGCAATACCCTGTTAATTCATATTAACTTGATTTTCAGTTGAATCTCTACTTTTTAAAATATTCACTACTTCATAACACACAATTTCCCTTCTCCATCTCCATCACTTTATTAATTTCTAAATTTGATTTTCAAAAAATCCAAATGGAAGAGTTACATTGTGAGTCTGCCAAGATGTCTTTTCTAGTTCCAATTCTGCCACTCAGTGTGTTAGCTATCCCATGGAACTTTGTTTCGTATAATATTTTCTAACTGATTTTCATGGCTGTTCCTTCATCCAAGTTATTGATAAAAAGTTCAACATAAGAGAACCAAGGAGAGAGCCCTGAGGGAAAACATCAGTGAGTATCTCCCAGATGAACATTAGTCTATTACACACTGCTTCTGGGGATGCAGTATACATTAGTTGATTTCTCATCTCTTGCTGAAATCTAGGTTTAAGTAATCTATGTCATCTGATTATCCCCAGTTCTACCAGTCCAGAAACTATGCAAAAATTTTCAGTACAAAAAATAAAATGAAAAGTAGATCAATTTTTTTCATGTCCAGCTCTTTTCTATTTGCAGTAATGATCAGTGATACTTTCAAGTAGTAGTTTCTTAAATATCTATAAATGTGTACTTATCTGGATAATATGGCACAGTTGATAGAGCTCTGAGTCTAGAGCCAGGAAAGTCTGAGTTCAAATCTTACTTAAGATATTTATAAGCTGTGTGTTCCTGGACACATCACTTAACTTTGTTTGCCTCAGTTTTTTCATCTGTAAGATGATCTAGAGGAGGACATGACAAACCACTCCAATATCTTTGCCAAGAAAACCCAAAACAAGGTTACAAAGAGTTGGACATGACTGGAACAACTGAATAGCAATGATTTTTCTCCATCATTTCTTCACTTTTTTTAACCTCTAGTACCTACCACAAAGATATGCATATAGGGAGCACCTAATAATTGTTGGTTTAATTGAGTCATCTATAGGACACTTTGTATGCTTAGCTATTTAGAGCAGGTGGTAACAAGCTTATTGATCATAGGTCTGAGATATGTCAATTCTATTTCATTCAATTGAGTTCACAGAGAGTAGTCAGAAATGGGTTTCTAATTAAACCCCTTCCTCTGAAAAAGGTGATGACTAGTGCTGCATGGAGCTTGAGGCGGCATAAATTAAAGCATCATCAAACAAAAGGTGCCAATGATGTCTCCCTCAATTGAATTTCTTGGATATTTTTTTGTAATTTCACTTTATTAAGTTTGGGCAAAGAACTCTATTCATGATACATAACTTATAATATGCTATTTTCATTTCTATTTTGCCAGTATCACACAGAATTCATAAGTGTGCCATATTTACATAGACCCGAATTGACTCCTAAAGAGTTGTTTCTGCAGACTTGCTCCTGTTGACTGTACACACTGACTGGGCATGAAATGAGGTGTTTTCCTGGACTTTAGGGGAGAATTGGTTTGGGAGCATATTGATTTCATGAAACTACTTTTTAAAAAAAAATTCCTTTTCCACAAGTATATTAATTTGTTTGTTTATTGATTTGTTTATTGATTTTGAGTCCTGAGGAGCGTCATAGCCTCTACTTCTTGAATTGCTGAAGTAAGAATTAAAAATATTCAAAGATTGTACACTTAGGCTAACAAATTTTAAACCTTGACAGTGGGTATAGATAACAGACTCTTACCTACTTCATCACCTTCATCAATAAATACTTAGTGAGGTCAAGGGAGTGCCTAGCAGAGACACTTACTTAGATGTTTTAAACTTTTACTTGTAGCATAACAATCTCAGAGACATAGTTAAGTTTTGTTTAAAGGGTTTTCTTTTGTTTTTATTCTGAATTTGTCAAACACCAATCAGTAAGAAGATCTCTTCCCTCCCATTTTATACAGAGAAAAGGAAAAACAGAATTTTATATGAAACCCTAATCCTTTATGTACAGCTGGCATTTTTAGAGTACATAATAAATTCATTAGATTTGTTACAGTCTTATCCTGTTTGTCTGTGCCTTCCTCTGAACTTAATTCTATTTTTTCTCTATATTTATAAATATTTTATTTTCCCTTTTCCCTTCTCTATCCCCCTCAAAAAATTAAACAAAATCAGAATTCCCTTGTAAAAAATAAACATAGTCAAGAAAACCAAATATACACATTGGCAATATCTGAAAATGATATCTCTACCTCTGTTTTTTTTTTTATTACTCATTTATCTATTGGGACTTAAGTAACATTCCTCATTATTAGTCTTCTGAAACCATATTTGGCCATTAGAGTTATCAGAATTCTTAAATCTTCCAAGTTTCTTTTTTTCTTTTTGATGGTATGGTGATGTTATAAATTGTTCACCTGGTCCTGTTTACTTCAATCTGAATTACTTCCTATGAATCTCCCCTCTCTGAAAACATACCATTGGCAATTTATTTTAATGTTCCATTATATTTATATACAATTGTTTCCTCAATTGATATCTATCCTTTACTTTCCACTTAATCCACTAAAAAAGTTATTCTATTGATATATTTGCACATATAGGTTGTTTTCATATTTCTTTTACCTTATGGGGAATATGTTCCTGGCTAGGTTTTTGTTGGGCAAAAGGATATGCACAGTTTAATGACTTTTCAGGCATAGAGTATCATAAATTTCCCTCAGAAAGGGAATTTTTTAAAAAATTACTTTCATGAAATTAATGTAATCCAAAACTAATTCTCCCCCAAAGTCCAGGAAGACACCTTATTTTGATTTCCAAAATTGTTTTTTTTTCCCAAAATTACCAAATAGTATTTCCAATAGTATATTTTGCGTGCCTATACACATATCTTTTCCTTTTTTGCTATCTTTGAAAATTTTTCTTCGTCTGTTTAGAAAGATGGTGAGAGTCTTTGCCTGAGCCACCTAATCCATTATGCTCACAACATTCTTTCTGGTTTTCTACAACTCCCTCCACTGACCTCTATCACATAAACATTATCCATTTTCCATCTCCATACCATTACCTGAGGATTCCAAGCTGAAGCCAAACTCTGATGTCATGAAAAGACCCAGCCTTATTGTTTACCCTCTACTGCCAGCCTGCCCTATGCAGGCTATTCCCAGTTAAAGATTAATTGTTCTCCCAGATAAAGATTAATTCCTTCAATTTACTCATATATAACTTATTTCAAATTCTCTTGCCATTATAGATAGGATCCTTTTTATCATATCTTAATTGTGGTGTAAAGTTCATGAAATGAGTTCTCTGACCATCTTGAGGAGTTTACAAGATGGTGAACCTTGTCTTAGGAATTTTTTTAAATTAGATGTATATAGGATAAATTAATTGGCTCATCCTTCTAAGAGTAAAAGAAGTCCTTTTGTGCTTGACCTACAAAAGGATTTAGACAAATATTTAGCTCTTTTTGGAGAGGACCCTCATTACATAATGTGAGACCTAAGAAATTGGGCCTATAGCTAGGAATTGGGGAAAGCTCTCTCCTCTCCTGGGAGTTCTTACTGTCTTCCTTGAAGCAGGAGAATCATCTCAGTCATGCAGACTGTCAACCATAGGAACAAAGAAATGTTTCTGCACTTCTAGTTCCTGAATTAAAGGCTAATTGGCCAAATAAGTGGGAATTTCCTTGGTAATTCCAATCTCTTTGATATTATGAAGTTGTTATCCAGTCTTCTAGCCAAAGAAAGGTCAGTTCCTTCTTTGAAAAAAAATGATATTTTGGTTTTTACATTATAAATATTTATAGATTTCTCCCACTCTGTGAAGGGGATTATGAAATAAAATAAAATAATTAAGCAATATAAATAATAGAGTGAACCCATCTAAAAGTCATGCAAAATTCCAGTTCTTTGGCACTACCAAAATTTTTCAATTAAAAAAATAAATTAATTAAAGTTTGTTTTTTCTGCTTCTTTTAATAGAATCATTTTATGTTTTAAAATATTTCAATAACAAGTTTAATTAAGTTTATAGGCTTTTTAAAAAAATGTTGATCTAAACCTGCTTTACTATAAAAATGCAACCTTGTCATACTATTTGCTCATGGTAATATGGTGTGTTAGCTCAGGATTGGGGGCTGAGGGCATGTAGCCCTCTAGTTCATTAAGTGTGGCCCTTTGCCTGAATTCAAATTTCACAGAACAAATCCTTTTCTTAAGGGGATTTGTTCTCTGAAGTTTGGATTCAGTCAAAAGGTTGCACTTGAGAACCTAAAGGGCCACATATGGCGGCAAGGCCACAGATTTCCTACCACTCTTTTGGCCCCTTTGATAATTTCTTTTTAAAATAATAACATTAAGGGGAGGTGGAGTCAAGATGGTGGCATAGAAGCAAGAAAGCTCCATAAATTCCCCCCATAACCACCTCAAATATCTAGAAAATATGACTCTAAACAAACTTTAGAGTTCCAGTACCTACAAAGTGACAGAGAAAAAAAAATCTCCTGCTGAAGGCAGCACTGCAGGCAGACATAAAGGGTTCACCACAGCATGCTGGGAGCAGAGCAAAGCCCAGGTGAACCCACAGTTATATCCTGAGGGCACCCAGCTTTGGCTGGAGCATTCACAAGAGTGGATCACCTGCAGCTGTGGTGGTTTCCAGAATTATCAACTCGTAAATGCCAAAGACAAAGTGAAAGGTGAGTGGAACTTGGCTTAATTTGGGGGGGACCGAGGAGTGTGTCTGGTCCTCTGCCCCCACAGACAGAAGCAGCAGAAGTGGCAACCCTGCAGCCACCTCCACATGGCTGCTTCAGAGATCCCAGCCTGTGGATTGCAAGGGGGCCAAGCAACCATTCAAAGGCTAAGGGCTCTTGTCTTAACTTGCCTGGATGGGGATCACGGGCTTAGGTGGTGGTCCTGAGATGCATGACCAATGAGCCAAAGCTGGTGGGGGCTGTGGAGACAACGGCCTCCTAATAGCTCTGGCAGATGCAAAATCCCCAGCAATTTGGGACAAAGCTCTCCTCTGGAAGTAAAGTTCTACTGGGACAAAGAATTCAAAAGTTAAGTTAATTGACTGGCAATATGAGCAGGCAAAGGAAGCAAAGGAAGCTCAGCAATCCAACTTTACATTCCTTTTTTGGGGACAAAAAGGATGAAAGCATGGAACTGGAGGAAGACAACACAGTCAGAACTTGTGCACCTAAAGCTTCAAAGAAAAATATAAACTGATTATAGGCCATAGAGGAGGTTAAGAATGATTTGAAAACCAAATAAGAGAAATGGAGGAAAAATTGGGGAGGGAAATGAGAATCATGCAAAAAAATAAGGAAAAGAAAGTCAGCATCCTGACTGAAGAAAATAACACCTTAAAAAACAGACTAACTCAAATGACAAAAGAGGCCCAAAAAGCCCATGAGGAGAAAAGTGTCTTAAAAAGCCAAATTTGCAAGATGGAAAAAGAATCTCAAAAGCTCACTGAAGAGAATAATTCCTTCAGAATTGGATTGGAACAAATGGAAGCAAATGACTTTGTGAGAAATCAAGATACTATTAAACAGATACAAACAAATGAAAAAAAAATAGAAGGCAATGTGAAATATCTCATTGAAAAAAACACTGACCTGGAAAATAAATCTAGGAGAGACAATTTAAAAATTATTGGACTACCTGAAAGCCATAATCAAAAAAAGAACCTAGAAAGCATCATTCAAGAAAATCTCAAGGAAAATGCCCTGATATTTTAGAACAGAGGGCAAAATAGAAATTGAATAAATTCACCAATGACCTCTTGAAAAAAGATCCCAAAAAGAAAACTCCTAGGAATGTTATAGCCAGGTCCTCAAGTTCCCAGATCAAGGAGCAAATACCACAAGCTGCCAAGAAGAAACAATTTGAATACTGTGGAAATATAATCAGGATAACACAGGATCTAGCAGCTTCTACATTAAAGGATCAAAGGACATGGAATATGATATTCCAGAAATCAAAGGAGCTAGCATTAAAACCAAGAATCACCTACCCAGAAAAACCGAATATATAGTTTCAGGAGAAAATATGGTCATTCAATGAGGTAGAAGCCTTTCAAGCATTCTTGAGGAAAAAAAAAGAAACTGAATAGAAAATTTGACATTCAAATACAAGAAGAATGAGAAGGTACACAGGGAAAAGAAATCATATGGAAATTATCAAAGTTGAACTATTTACATGCCTGCATGGAAAAACAATAATTTTCACTTATGAAACTTTTCTCAGTATACGGATAGTTGAAGGGAATATAAATGCATATATATTTGTATACATACACATATGTCTATATAGGAGGGTATATATGCATATGAATACATGTGTGAATGTGTGTATATATGTGTACATGTATACATAGACTGCACAGGATCAATTGAATAAGAAGGGATGATATTTTAAAAGGTGAAATTGAGAGGTGGGCGAGGATTATAATGAGAGGAGACAGGGAGAGACAGAATACGGTAAATTATCTCATATAGAAGAGGCAAGGGATAACAGTTACAATGGAGGGGAAGAACAGGAAGGCAAAAGGGAAAGGGTCAAACTTACTCTCATTGAATTTGGTTCAGGGAGGGAATGAAATACACTCTAAATTGGGTATCTTGGCCTACAGGAGAATAGGGGAGAAGGGGATGATGGAGGGGAATGAAGTTTGGAGGGGGAGGGTTGTTAGAAGCACACACTTTTGTAAAGGGACAGGGCCAAAGTAGAGAATAGAATAAGTGGGGGCAGGATAGAATGGAGGGAAATATAGGCATTCTTTCACAATATGTCCATTGTGGAGATGTTTTGCTTAACTACACGTATATGGCCTGAACTGAATTGCTTGTCTTTCTGGTGGAGATGGGTGATGAGGGAGGAAGAAAAAGAATCTGGAATTTAGTGTTTTAAAATCAAATGTTTTATGTGTGTGTGTGTGTCTCTCTCTCTCTCTCTTTCTCTCTCTCTCTCTCTCTATATATATATATATATGAGAGAGAGAGAGAGAGAGAAAGAGAGAGAGAGAGACACACACACACACACATAAACACACACATAGACATAGATATATACACACATTCAATCATTCATTCATTCATTCATTCATTCATTTATTTATTCTTATTATTTACATGCAACTGGCAAATAAGATATACAGGCACTGGGGTAGGATATCCATCTTGTCTTACCAGAAAGTCAGAGGGGTTACAGGGGAAGATCTAGGAGAGAGCAGATAGAGGGAGGGGGTATACAGTTGGATTGCTGTTTTGTTCTTGTGGAAATGAATGATGTAAACTAAAAATAAACAAAAGTTAATTTTAAAAAATTAAATGTTAGCATTCGGGTTAATTAGGGATATTACTAAATCATTTTTTTTCTATTCTGTATCTCCTACTTTTTGTATCAGTAACACATCTATATCATAGAAGGAATTTAATAGGATCCTTTCTTCTGCTATTGGAGTCACTTATGAATAAAATTGTTATTTGACTTTCCCTTCTCTCCTCTTTGTGACTTGTTCAATTTCTTTTTCTTTATTTTTATTGCATTTATTTAGAATCTATTGCAATTAATTGAGCTCTCCTATTGTCATAGTTTTACTCTGTATTTCTCTTTTTTATTGATTTTTTTTTCCTTTCTTCTATTTAAAACTAATCCCTCCTTGAACCAACTTCTCTCCCCTCTTGTTGTTCCTATCTGTATCTGGGTGGAATTGAATATATTCTTGAACAAGATTTTATCTGCTATATTCATTTTTGACCAGTTTAAATAAAAGGAAAGTCAGAGACCTTCACTTTCCACAGTATTTCTATGCCTTTCTATAGCTTTACCTGTGCTCCTCAATTATAGATATTAACAAATTCCATCTTCTTTCTCCCCATTTTCTTGTAACATTTCCCTCCTTTTTTGCTTTATGTTATTGCGTGTTCAAAAAAATATTTTTAAGTCTTCTGTCTCAAGTCTATCACTCTGTGTTATAACAAAATTAACAAAGATTACTTTTAATATCCCCTCAATGCATTAGAATGCCAGAAGTTCATCATTAAATTATTTTCAATTAACTTGTAATTTCATTTTTAATTTTTTTCTCTCGATCCCAAAATTTTTTTTCAATGTTTTTTCAGGTTTTATTTTTTTAAAATCAAGTATACTTGTAAGTTATCTACTTCACTGAAAGAGAGTTATTGGACAGTATTATTGCCAGTGACATATTTCTATCAAACTTTAAATTAGTCATTGCAACAATTATCTTACAGAAAGAGAAAGGGGAAATGTGTTCATAAAGACAATAGAATCAGCTCTTAGAATATAAGATGTTTCCTTCTAGCAAGAATTTAACTGTACTAAGGAACTTGCTGAGGTCACATAGCTAGTTAAGTGATTGAAGCTGAATTTGAATATAGGTTTACCAACTCCTTCCCAGTGCTCTATCTGGAATGCCACATAGCTGCTGGGTGTAATTGTAATGGGGATTTGAAGATCTTCCTTGTCCATTGTACTGGCAATTAAACAGGTACTTATAACCTTGTTAAAAGTTCGTAATTGTGTCAAGTGTTAAGGTCCAGAATTTGTGAATTCTACAGTGGGAGGAAATTGCTCATGCCACAGGAAGGGGCAGAATAGGGAGGAGCTAATACTATATGTAAGAAAAAGCCCAAATTAGACAGCCAGAATTGCTGAGAGAGAGAGTGAGCTGCTAGGATCCTGGGAACTTCTGAGAACTGCTGAGAGAGAGAGAGAGAGAGAGAGAGAGAGAGAGAGAGAGAGAGAGAGAAGCTAAGATCCTGAGAACTTCTGAGAACTGTTAAAAATTGACATCAGAATTTGAGAACAGAACTTAAGGAGGCAGAACTGAGAATAGAGAACTTAACTGAGAGCTGAGAAGAGAATTGAGAAGAACTGGGAAATAAGAAGATAGGAGAACTGGGAGGAAGCACAGCTGTGATACTGGTACTTTGTCTGTTTTGATCTTACTTTGTCATATTTGTCTACTGATAGAGGACAATGCTGTTGTTACAGAAGCCCTGGGACCTTACTGCTGTTTCAGAAAGCTTGAAAGAGGATTTTATTGTTATATGTTTACAGATATCCTGAAGGAGGGTTTTGTTGATGTTTTCAGAGTCCTGGGACTATATTGATTATTTGTGTCGATTTCTAAGACCTTGTTGTTGGGTCTATGTTGATTTCACAGGCAGAAAGTGAATTGATGAGGATATTGGCAATATGGATTAATGTTATTGTGACTTTGTTAAGCTTTGTCTTCCCAGCAACAGAAACCATGAAGGACTTGAAGTGGACTAGAAATTGTGAGCTTCAGTATGAAACAGGAACTACATAAGGATCTAGACAAGAAACTGAAAGTTGTCTGCCTTTGAACTCAGATGACAGTTGGGTAGATTCAGGCAGGAGCTGAGACCATGGAAGAGGAACCATGGAAGCTGGGAGCCATCCTCAAGTCAAGATGAAATGTCCTGTCCTTCCGTATTTAATGTAAACTGAGAAGATCATGATTTACTGTAGCCTAGGGGTGGAGAACTCTATACTATGTATCCTGTACCTTTTCAAGATGATTGAATTAAGAATGATTGCAAACTAATCTCCAATTAAGAAGAAAGAAGACTTTTTGACTGAGAGATTAAGACAATGTGCCCTAGGGGTGGAGAACACTGACCTTTGGACTTTGTGTCTCTTAAAGCAAGCCTCCTTAAGGATGATTGAAGTAAGGATTTACTAAATGATTGAGTTAATAAATGAATGTATGTTTTTTAAAACTATGTGGACACTTTGTTGAAAACTATGTGGCCATTTTACTGATAAATTGTTAAGTTATAACGTTGTGAACACTGTACTTTGATTTCTGTGAATGTTTTGTCTTTGTTACTGAATAAATAGAGTTCACTATACTGTGTAATCAGAACCTTGAAGCTGTTCACAGTAACAGTCGTCTGGAAAGCTGCATGTGCTTGGCTTTATACTACTTGGTACAGTGAATACAGAACTATGCTTGGGATCAGGAAGATTTATTTTCATGCATTTAATGATCTGAAGAAGGAAATAGCAAACCATTCCAGTAACATTATCAAGAAAAACCAAAATGGGGTCCCAAAGAGTAGCACAATATTAACAATAACTTCACTCAAAAGCTAGTTGATAACAATATGCATGAGTAGAGAAAAAATAATCAAAGATTCCATAAGGAAACACAAATTCATTTACTCTAATGGATCTTTTCCTTTGTAGTTTTCTTTTTTTAATTTGGTCAGAATATTCTCCAGCCTGCAGTAGTCAAGAGGCTACCAAATCATAACTCAAAATGTATCCACAAAACTGATTTCTTAAGTGATTATTTTACTATTTGTCAACAGCCTAAGGGTTATGATAGGAAGGAGCATTGCAAATTTCTTCTGATATCACTGATGTGCAATCCCTGCCATTCTGTTTTTATCCTGTTTTTAGCAAGATGAGTGTTTGTTCTGTATTTGTTTGCATTATCTGTTAGACAAGAACAACCCCTGTCATGAGTTGTATATTTTCAATGTAATGAATCCCCTTTAGAGTTATGAAAGCTGTCTGTCATGCAGAAAGACAACAAGAACAAAAAAGCTTGTTGGTGAGAACATATGCCATTGAGAAGGCAAATGTGCAAAATGAATAGTCAGGATTATTATGAAAACTTTCTGGGAAAGCTCTCTTCATTTTATATTTTGTCAGCAACTTCATTTCTAAGGATTGTATCAATTGCTAGGCACTTTCATGGGTAATAAATTGTAAGTTGTCGGAAGAGGAGGCTGGATGTCCTTTCAGGTTATTTCATATTTGTTTGGCTTCGATCAGCATTTCAGCATCATTTTCTTTTTAAGATGAGAGAAGTCTTAAAATACATTTTAGTTGAGTCTTGTTAATGAGAACTCTGATTAAATAAATCCTGCCCTGAGCTCCAGGGCCTTAAAGCAGGGATCCCAACATTGGTACAGGCAATTTAAGCCTCATGTAATAAATAGAGTCAGTTGTAAGCATTTCTGTTTGCTGGTTCTGATTGATGCAATGGGCTCAGTAGGCATCTTTTGTTGCTGAAAGATAGGGTTTCAATACAACACATTGTGCCTTGAACTAATGCCTTCCATGGTGGGGCCAGCTCACAAGAAGAAGGGTACAAGTTAATTTCATTGGTAATGTGGGACCTTAGTTTTCATACAAGAAACACTGGACTAGTACTGAATATATTTCTATTATAACCCAAGTCTGCTGTGTCAGGATATGGCAAGTGGATCTATAACTAAGAATTCTTTACCCAGTGTAAGCATCACAAAGCAGAAGATTCATCAAGCTGGGAGACTATACTGAAGGTTGCTATGGGAGAGTGGAGAAAACAATGATGAGAGGAGAGGAGGGACACTAATCTCTCCTAGATTTTTATTTTCACAAATTTTAAAATATTTTTTCTTGTTCATTAGATTAAACTTTTGCTTCTAGATTGTTTAACATATTGTCAATGCTAGCAGCAAGCCTCTTTAAATAAGAAGCACTCTAAATTTGATGGCATGTCACAAAGCAACTAAATTCACTCTGATTATAGCCAGTGTCCTGGGGCTGGGCAATGTTTGCTGCACTGAAAGGTAAATTTTTTCCACAGTTTTTCCAATACAAAAGCAACTGAGTAGGGAAGAAATAGATAACAGTTTTATAGGCTCTTTTATAGCTTCTAGAAAATATTGGAATGGTTGATATATACAGTATACTAAAAGGTAATACTATAGATGAATGAGTATAGCCTTGGGGTAAAAAAGGAAAATCAATCAATTAATACATACTTATTAGACATTGACAGAGTGCCAGGAAGTATATAGTTGTGGGGATAAAAATGTAAATAATTAAGTGATCTCTAATCTCAAGTAATTAATATTCTAATGAGGGAGACATTATAGGCATATATGAATCTGCTAAATGAGATAGCAGATTGAGGATTGGTCCTAGAATCTGGAAACTCTAATTTAACCAGCCTCAGCCACTTCGTAGCTGTGTGAATCTGGTAAAATCATTTGAATGACTCCATTTCCTCAATTTTAAAATGGAGATTATAATAGTACCTACCTCACAAGGTTGTAGTAAAATTCAACTGCGATATATGTAAAGCACTTAACACAGGGCTCAATCCATAGTAATATTTAATAAATATTTCAGACTTCTTTTCATATTATATAAGTATGAAAATGTATATAGATACAATATATGTCCATAAGTCCAGAGGGAGAAAGAGAGAGAGAGAGAGAGAGAGAGAGAGAGAGAGAGAAAGAGAGAGAGAGAGAGAGAGAGAGAGAAACAGAGAGAGACAGAAATGAGCCTTAAGTCTGGAAGACCTAGATTCAAATATTGCTTCAGGCAGTTTCCAGGTCTATGACCTAAATTAAACCCTTTAACTTTTACCTTAATTAGCTCCTTTGTAAAATGAAGATGATACTAGTACCTATTTCCTGGGTTTGTTGTAAGAATAAAATGAAAATTTTAAAGCACTTTCCAAAATTTAAAGCACTATATAAATTTTATCTATTAGCTAGCTATTTTACAAGAGTTCAGAGAAAATTGGGTTCAAGCTCAGAAGGATAAAGGGTGAAAATGTTTTGTTTTTTTTTTATAGCTCTTGAAAATATCCAATTTTAGAATACAATCTAATAGTTACAGTAGAAGTTCTCATGATAGTAATTCAACCACTTGGCAGTAACTTCTCCAAATTTAGCAGGATACTAATACTAATGATAAAATGAGATATTATATGTTAATGACTTTGCAGACCACAAAGTTCTACAAAATAATGACTACTACCACTAAAAATGTAGGAAATTTTAATGGTAATTGTGGTGATGGTGTTTGTACTGATGATGACAAATATGTAGAACATATTTATATGTTTAAATGTTTTCAAACTTTATTCTAATTATAAATATTGCTGCATTAGAATCATTTACTTCTTATCAAAAATATTTGTTCCATTTCATTCCTTAATGGATTTGATAAGTAATCAAAGTTGGGGTGAAGGGTGTTCAGAGAAGACTAGTACCTCCAGTCTGGGAGCTACTGAGCCCTTTTCATGAAAATTTTCCACCTTGGATGTTCACCTGATTCAGCTAACTCTCCCACATTGCTCCAAGCAACTTGTATGTGCATTCACCACACCCTGATTAACTATTTTGGCAGATGGGCTAAGCCAGTTAAGTGATGAATCTCAAACCCTTTGCTGAGTTTGGGAGGAGGGGTGCTTACTCCAAACACATGAAGATTTTCCTTGGCAAAATGGGAAGATAAGAACAATATGTTCCAAGGGCCATGGAGGTAGCTGAAACCAGTTTTGTGGGGCAAAGATGCCAAGGTCATGCACTGCATCCGAAACAATCACTAGTCATCTTGATATCTTGCCACTGGACTTTGATGATTCTGGAAGAGAGAGTGAGATCAAGGTGACATCTCATGCAACTCTGCCTCACTTAAATACAATTTATGCAAATGTCAAAAGACATTACTCATATGATTTTAACATTTTTATCTACCTTAAAGAGCCATGGTGACAAGCAAGTGATGAAACAGCAGGTGTGGATACACCAGGAGCTCTATTTACAACACAGCACACAGTTGATCCAGGTAACAGAGTCATCTTCTCACTGAACTGAAGCAGCAGTGGGATTCTATACCCCCCGGGTGCCTGAGCAGCATTTTTTTAAGGACCACACCACTCACCTCCTGGAATGAGTAAGAAATTAAAAAGGTCCCCCAAAATTGTTTGCTTCATCCATTCTTGGCCTACTTGAGGCAGTAGGTAAGGATCCTATCCTGTGGTCAAAACATATGCAAAAAAGTGTAAAGACTTTTTTGAGAATGATTTTACTCCCTGTTGGTCCATTGAATATATGCACAATTATAAACAACAAAAAATCAAGTAGACCTGGATGACAAACAGGTGGTTTTTGTAAGAAAACGCAATAGGTATCTATCACATTTTAATGGCAGCCCTGAGTGAAACAAGGCTGGGAAATGAAGGTCAACTTGACAAAGCAGGAACTGGGTTTTTTTGTTTGTTTTCTGCAGTGTCCACAATGATAGTGACCACCTTGAAGCTGGTATGTTTTTTGCAATCAAAGCTAATCTTGTCATCAAGCTTGCATGGCTTACAAAAGGAATCAATGACAGTCTGATAACAATGTGATTGCCCCTTGCATCAATTCATATGCTCCTATCATGACAAATCTTGAAGAAGTTAAAAAAAAAATTAAAAGACCTGAAGACCATCAGCATCAGTTTACCAAAAGAAAACTAATTTATAATTTTGGATTACTTTAATGTAAGAGTAGGCACAGACTATCAGGTAGGCAAGTATGTCCTTGAGAGAAATGGAGTGTGAAGCAGTAACATCAATGGTCACTTACTACTGAAAATTGTGTGTCTCATAAATGTCTCATCATCAACTCTGTTTTCCACTTACCTAAACACAATAAAACTTTGTGAATGAACCCTCACAGCAAACATTGGCATTTAATAAGCTATATCATTGTAAGGAGAAGAGATAGACAGGATGTGAATGACAAGGGTGATGTGTGGCACAGAAAGTACTGTACTGATCAGAAGACATCCTCTCCAAGCTAAATATTCACATTCATCAAAAGTGGCAGCCCCAGGGTAAGAAAATTAACAGACAACTTGATGTCAACATTTACAGTGTTTCTCTGAATGTTAACAATTCATTTGGAGGGAAAACTGGACTAATACAAAGTTGGCAACAGTGGACCAGAAAGGGAGTAGATAACTTTCACAGATTTAGTGTATTCATTCATCTGGGGTTAGAATATTTGCAAAATCAAGATTGGATTGATGAAAATGATGGGAAATTCAGAAACTGCCTTGTGAAAAAATTAGAATGCCATAAGTTTTATCAGCAACACAGTCTGTCCATCACTAAGAAAGCAACAACTAACTCCATCAAAAATAAAGTACAACTGGTCAGATTGGCTAAGATGAAAAAACAGGAAAATGATAAATGCTGGAGAGGATGTGGAAAAATTGAAACCAATTTAATTTTTAAAAAGTACAAGTGAAGCTTAGGGAGATATAGGATGCTTGGCTCAGTAAGAAAGCAAATGAAATTTAGTTTTATGCTAACAGTAGCAATCCAAAGTGTTTTTATGACATCCTGAAGGCTATTTATGGGCCAAAGACCTATAGTGCATCTCAACTACTAGATGCTGATGGAGCCACATGGATTAGTGACAAGGACATGATCCTGGAGAGATGGACAGAATGTTTCCATGGTGTTCTCAATAGACTGTGATTAATCAATATTGAAACAGATTTAAGTCAATCCCTTTCTAGCCAAACTTCCAAATATTCATTTGGATTATTTGTGCAGACCTGACCTGGAATGTTCCCAATATAGTATTACTCCACTTAGTCACAGTCAGACTCACTTTACCTTGACCCTAATATAATGGTGTCATTTTAGTCCTCTTCAAGAATAAAGAACAAGTAACCAGTAACTGAAGGTAATTTAACCATATAACTTCCAGGAAACTTACTTTAGACCCTCACTAGCAATGAAACTTATGAGCAAGTCACTTTATTTCTATTTTTCCTCATTTACAAAATGAGGCAATTTTACTTGACCTCTAAGATTCCTTCTAGCTTAAATTTTTAAGTGATGGTTCTTTAGGGTGCTATTTTGCACAATTAGACTGTGCATTCCTTGACTGCAGAGATAGTCTTTATTTTCCATATTTGTATCTCCAGCACTTTGTGCAATGCCAGGTACATAGAAGGTACTTAAGAAATGTTTGCTGCCTAAGTAACTGATTATTAATTTATTTTACCTTTGAATGTTCATTTTCCTCATCAAGTAGAGATTGGTTAAACACTTGAGAGATATTTTGGAAAAGATATTTTAGGTCAGCATTATACTAGATGATTTAGGAAATTCCTTTCCAGTTATGAGTTTATAGGATTCTATTTTCTGTAGGACATCATCTCAGTACTAGTTGACATAATGACAGCATGTGACATTCCCTAAATCATGTAACTTCTCTTTTCTATTCCCCTGAAGTGCAAAAAGGAGATAATACTTGCCTTTCTTAACCTTAAGAGGATAACTCTTGAGTTTTGAAGTCAAATGAGATCAATGATACTTCTATTTTTTTTAAATAAGTATACAGAAATATAAATGAATTCTCTCTCACACTTACAGATGCAAAACCAGAATACTTTACATAAACACTTGAATAAATTTCTGGAGATGTAACTATATTCAGGATTAACTTCATTGTCTTTTCTCTCCTGTGTCAATTAAAATGCCTCTGATCTACACTGATTGAGGTAAATGTTCTGGAATGGATGTTCAAAAGGAAGTGTAAAAATGATAGCTAAACATTGAGGCTATAGGTAGTTCAGAAAGAGAAGCCCAAAAAGAGAAGAAGTATGATTAAAAAAGACCTTGTTTTAGAATCATCTCATGATCAAACCTAAAAGAACAATAACTACAGGAGAAGAAGATCATAGATTTCCACGGGAAAAAGACTTCTGAGATCAAAATATATAACTCTTTCATTTTCCAGATGAATTACCTTAGACCTGAAGAAGTAAATTTAATTGTCCATGGTCACAAAATTCTGTGACTGAAGCAAGATTTAAACCTGTCATCAAGTCCTGAACTCTATACACAATACCACACCACTTTTTAAGAATAAAGAATCCTACAATCAGTATACAAGATGATGAAAACATTGACACTTGAGCAATAAAGACCTGAGGGTTCAAATGGGCTACAAGTTCAATAGGAATCAAAAGTATACGTGCATGCAAAACTCTAATATAAAAATAATCTATATAAATGAACAATGTCCTGAACAAGGAAGATTCTTCTCCTAATGTTATCTGCCTCACTCACTTTATATTTAAAATATTCAGTTCAATTCAGAATACAACATTTTGCTAAGTATATTAACAAAGTGATGATTTAAAAGTGGAAAATGAAGATCCTGAAATGACTGAAGAATTGGTCACATTAAAATCAGTTGATGATTCTAAATATAATTAGTTTGGAAAAGAGATGGAAGGAAACATAATAGCATTCAAATAACTGAAGGGAATTAAGAGGAAAAGAGATTAGACTTATTTTATTTGGTTTAGGGGACAGAATTAGAAGCACTTGGCCTAAGCTTTGGAAAAGTATACCTGAACTTCAATACAGGAAGACTTCATAATATGTGCTCCTTTCCATGACTGGCTACTTCAGAAGCTAATTTGTTTTTCATCACCAGAAGTACCAAAACTAATGAGGAAAATTATCTCTTCAGAGGTTAAATGATTTAACAGATCATTGAATATAGACAAATCTGGAAAAGATATTAACAACCACCAAATCCAAACCAAATGCTTATATTTATGAATGGGATAAAGTGGTGTCTGGGGATGCTTCAGACTCTACGACTTGTAATGCTAGGTAGTTATAGGATAATTGGCAACAAACAACAAGGAAATATGGTGCAGTGACATAACTCTAAATCTATTATCATAATATTATGTTATTGACACTGGGTTAAAATAAAACGTTTTTATTCATCATGACTGAATTGTTGTTTGTGACTTTTTCTTATTGTTTATTCAGAATCCCTATTCCACTTTCATTTACAAGTATAAGCATTGAAAGGGAAATGACAATAAACTTCATATTCATGCTTCTCCCTTGGCTAAACTGACACAGAATTTTATGAAACAAAGAACTCTCATGTTTCAGGTGTCAGAAAAAGGCTATGCTAATGTTTCCCTCTAAGTTTCATCAATTCTACCTAGATTTTATACTGTAGAATAGACATGTTAAATATATTGTTTTGGAAAATATCATACAGATTTTTATATCATTTGTTTTGCCCCAACAGCATTAAAATCAGTTATCTGAGGTGATTTCTGGATAGAGATATAAAGGAAAACATTTTCACTTTTTTTCTGTAATGTTTTCCTGGAGGAAAAAATAACCTCTATGATTCTGATAAGATGAGACTCAGGATACCCCTCATATTTGAGGCATAGCAAAATGGAGCAGTAGAAAATGTGATAGACTTGATGTCAAAAGGGAACTGAATTTGAATCTCATCTCTAATTCTTTAGTTATGAGTGGCTATGGATAAGGTCTTCAATTTTCTAATATATTTTTTGTTACTGTAACGTACATCAATAACTCTTCAGCAAGTTAGTGTTAGAGAGTTGCCCAAAGTCATGAAGGAGTGGAGTGACTTGTCCAATGCGTCATAAGTAGTAAGGAAGCTGGGAATTAATTGTTGTTGATACTTATTGTGGTGGATGTTTTCTTTGTCCTTTGTTCTCAGAGAGGACCTGTCACATCATGAGAATAATATGTTGACTTCCATAGGAATTGTATTCAAGTGAGACATAGCTGAGCAGCCATCAATCTTACTCTTTCCTCTGGAGTCATTGAAGTTCAGTTGCAAAAAAAAAACAAAAACAAAAACAAACCCATAAACCAAGATGACTGTAGATGAGCTTTCTGAATTAGGTCTTTTATGAAATTAACTATGCTTTCAGCATTTCTGGAGTTCTGAAGCTGCTTTATAGAGGTAGGCTCCATAAGAAAGTGACAATAAATAAAGAGATTGTAATTGGTGGGGCAGGTATCTCTGTAGGTAAAAATATCAGGAATCTTAGTTTAATTATTGATAGGATTTCACCCAGTTCTTTTAAAGCACATTTTATACCCATTTATGTAGAACTGAGAATTAATGTTCTTTATCAACCATGCACAATAGTGAAACTTTTTATTAAAAATTATGTAATTCATTTCAAGTACCGTAATGTCATCCTCTTCACACAAGGTATTGATTTTTGGTGAAAGGTAGAAGTCAAGGGTGTGAAGTTTAATCTCTCAAGAAATTATGGTATGGAATTTTTCACCAACACAAAAAAAAACTTATGTGGCTGAAATAATAACTCCATGACCTCCAGTAGAGTGCTTATGTGACAACAGAAAGGATTGGTAAAGAAAATGAATAAATAAAGCATGTATTAAGCACTTACAATGTGCAAAGCACTCTGTAACATCCTGGAAATACAAACAGACATGTAAAATATCCCCTTCTGTCAAGGAATTTACATCCTTTTTAGCAGTATTTTTTTCTAATTTCACATGAAGATAAATTTTAACATTCATTTAAAAATTTTGATTTCCAAGAGGATACTGGAAAAGTGGTAGAGTAGTTCAGAAAATTTGCGGCTCTACAAAAAAAAAAAAAAGACAGAGGATTGCCTCAGAGGGAAAGTAGAGCAGCAAGAACAAACAAAAGTCTGCGCAAAGTAGTTGTCCTCCTAAGACAACTTGAGAAGACTTTAGTAAAGATCACATTTCCAGCAGCAGAGGTTCAGCCTGAATGAAGTGCAAACATCTCCAGGCCAACTCTGAGGAATCTACAAACAACAAACCATGGGGGCAATTTGGTTGGGAAGCAACCTCAGTCTCAGGAACTTCCACTTTCTTGGACAGTGTGTGAGTTGGAAGGCCAAGTAGTAGAAGACTGAAGGACCTTGCAATGTCACAGAATGCCAAAAACAGTTGTGCTGAAAAGATGTGTCGTGGGCTGTGGCTGTAGGGGAGAAGAAGATAGCACACTACTGGTGAGTACAGTAGCAAAGGGGTAGGGAAGCTGCTAGCTGTGGGCAATCATAGGAGGGTATAGTCACTGGTTTTAGTTCCAGGGAAGAGAGGGAAGCTGTAGCCTGCAGACACTGGAGAGATTGCAGAGAGCAAGAACATTTGTGGGACAGCATGACTGAGACATTAGCTATGGTTTACGGGTGGAGAAAAGAACTTGATTATATTAATAGCTGCTACAGAAAAATAAAATAAGAGAAATACAAATGAGCAAGCAAAGGAGAAAAATCCCAAAAATACATAGTTGCTATGGGGATAGGGAAGAATTGGGTTCAAACTGAGTGGAAGATAGTGGAGTTAAAAAAAGACACTCTTTCAAGGGGAAATACCAAATAGAAGTTTTAAAAAAAGAGTTCTTGGAAGAACTTTAAAAGGAATTTAAAAATCAAATAATAGAAATAGAGGCAAAAAAAGAAAAAAAAATAGGAGTAATCCAAGAAAAATATGAAAAGGCAGTCAACAAATTTGAAATAGAAAAGAAAAATGGAAGGAAGAAAATAATTACATGAAAGTTAGAATTGTGCAAGGGGAAACTAATGACACTATAAAACACCAAAAAATAAAAAAAAATCAAAAGAATAAAAAAAATAGAAGAGAATGTGGAGCATCTCATCAGTAAAACAACTGATATTGAGAATAGATCAAGGAGAAATAATATAAGAATACATGAAAAATTTGATTTAAAAAAGAATCTTGAAAAAATATTCCAAACAATTATTAAGGAATATTGCCCTGAAGTCTTAGAACAAGAAAGCAAAGTAGAAAAAGAAAAAAAATCAGCCTTCTGAAGATGGTGGCATAGAAGCAGGAGAACTAGCCCCAGCAGCAAAGAAAACCGCATTGATTTGAGACAAAGTTCTGCCCCCTGAAAGCAGAGTTCTACTAAGACAAAAAGTCAAATAATTGACTGGCCACATGTGCAGGCAAAGGAAGCAAAGCAAGCACAGCCATGCATCATTAGATTCCTTTTTGGGGACAAAAAGGATAAAACCATGGAACTGGAGGAAGACAACACTGTTGGCACTTCCACCCTAAAAGCTTCCAAGAAAATTGTAAACTGGGTTCAGGCCATAGAGAAGCTTAGCAAATATTTTGAAAACCAAATAAGAGAAGTGGAGGGAAAATTGGGAAGACAAATGAGAATGATGCAAGAAAATCATGAAAAGAGAGTCAACAATCTGACAGAAGAAAATAACACCTTAAAAAATAAATTAACTCAAATGGTAAAAGAGCCCCAAAAAGCCAATGAGGAGAAGAATGCCTTAAAAAGTTGAATTTGCCAGATGGAAAAA
>CM053585.1:58657703-58676332 GCA_028646515.1 Pseudochirops corinnae
GTAGGGGAAAGATGGGGAGAAAATTTGTAACTCAAAATCTCATGGAAATGAATGATGTAAACAAGAAAATAAATAAATTAATTTATAAAAAAAAGAGATAAAGTAGCCCTCAAAGTTTATAAATGTGTGAACATATAGCAATCAATAAGTATGTAAATTAATTCAGACTATTCACTGGAAGGTTAAAAACTGAGGTTTAAACTTAAGTACAAAATACTTAAACACTTTAAAAAGCTATATATACTTAAATACAAAATAAGAAGAGGACTCATTGGAAAAGATCCCTGATGTGAAAGACTGAAGCAATGAACATGAGCTTGAACAGACTTTCCATAATAGTGGAGAATAGAAGTTCTGACATGCCATAGTCCATGGGATCACAAAGAGTCAGACATAATTGAATGACCGAACAATGACAAAAAAGAATTATCTCCATTTTACAGATAAGAAAAATGAAAATCACAAGGGTGAAGCAGTATATAAATGATCCCTACAATTTTTAGCACAGTGTAGGTCCTTAAGAAATGTTGATTTCATATTGACAATGGACTCAGGGGGTAAACCAGCAGACATATGAGATAAATTCAAGTGTTCTGATTCCCCGTCTGGCACTGTCTCCACTACAACATGTCATTGCTCTCAATGCTAAAACAACAACAACAACAACAACAACAGCAACAAAAACTTATTTTTCAAATTTAAATCACCAGTTTCCTTCCCCCCCCCCATTTTTCCTTCTCTTTTTATTCTCCAAATCAAGGTCAACTTTGGAGGCAAGAGGTTATAACACTTTGCTAGTCACCTTTACCAAAGATTGTCATATATTTTAGGGGTTATACTGTAAGTCATTCCATTCATATGCACAAAAACATTTTTTAAAAAACAAGGTATTAACTAGCCTTTGAGCATCATCAAGAAGTCCATAATCTCTTCTGGAACACTCTGAGAGATGATTTTTGCCTGCCTATTTGAGATCCTTGCACTCTGTGTTTATGGACTTCTTACCTGTCATCCTTCTTTTGGTCCTATATTGATAATTTAAATTAAACATAATAAAAGGGCACAGCTGTCAGTAATCTATTTATTAAATATTTCTTGATCACTCTGCCTTTTTAGCAAAATGACTATAGTAAAACTCACCACAATACGGATATATTCCTCTTTTGTTCCAACAAGAGCTTATGTCTGTGCATTAATTTCCTTTCTTCTCTGCCGCAGATAATTAATAGAAGATACTGGGAAGTATTTAACTTTACTTCAACGTATTTGAAGTTTATTACCCCTGTGATTCATACATCACAACCACCAAAAATGGAGAAATTGTAAAATCTACAGTAGTAAATCTCCACTTCAAGGACTACTACTCCCAAATCTCCTAGCAGTACATTTTGAGACTGCCCTCTCTAATAACTTCGTCTCCCACAGAGTAAAAACTTTTGGTACATTGAAAATGGAACTCTGTTATTCTTAGCTATTTGATTGTCAAACTTCCAATTCTGATATAGTTCAAGTACCAGCTCTTGAACAGAATGTTCAGTAGGCCCTTTTGAAGACATTAATATCAAACATTTCATTTTGACATTCACTGTTTAATGAAATTGTCATTTGATTTTTGGAAGAGCAAGATATTTGACTTCATAGGCATTACTAGGTGGTTAGAATAAGAAATTAAGAATTTTATTAAATGCTATTTGATTATTTTGCAAACTGCCTCAGCTCTGTAAGTATTGTTAATGATGAAAAAATGTCCTTTCCTCTCTATTCATTCTCTCTTCATCCTAGTCCAGGTCCTTATCACCTTATACTAGGATTATTTAATCAGCTTCTTTGTTGGTTCCCTCTTTTCCATTCCTTCATCCTCTCACTCATTCAGTCAACAAACCTTTATTGAATGTACCCATTATAGTCTCCCAAAATGCAATGGAGAGGTGCTTAATGTGTGTGAGTAGACTACAAAACATTACTAACAGGGTAGCTAGAGAAGTAGATTCAAAATATAAGTAAAGATATGTATGAGTGAAAAAGAAGGGCCACTTGTAGGTATAAATTGACTATTGGGAAGCTGGTTTATTTATTGATATCCTTATAATAACAAGGGGAAATAAGGAATGTTGATAACGCACTAAGTGTATGCCCTGTGATGAACATATAGGAGGACAAGAATGCCATGAGATGAGCAGGATTGAATAGATGGTAATCTACATCTTTGGAGAGACTACCCAAATATCTATGATGACAATACAGATCTATTAGACTCCTTTGGGTAACTATTATATGAGATAATTTACCCCATTCTATCTTTCCCTTTCTCCTCCCAATATAGTCCTCTCTCACTCCTTAATTTTATTTTTTACAGATTAACCCTTTATAATCAACTCAGCCTGCATCATCTATCTATCTATCTATCTATCTATCTATCTATCTATTCATCTCTATATACATACATACATATATGTGCATGTGTTTATATATGTACACATATATATCTATATTGATATTGATACATGCATATATGTGTGTATATATAAATAGTCACACAAATATATATTATACATACATATACACACACACGTATGTATGTATGTATATATATCCTGCAACTACCCTAATGCTGAGAAAGGTCTCATGGGTGACAAAAATCATTTTTTCATGTAGAAATGTAAACAATTCAATGTTAATAAGTCCCTTATTATTTCTCTTTCCAGTTTACCTTTTCATGTATCTCTTGATTCTTGTATTTGAAAGTCAAATTTTGTATTCAGGTCTGCTCTTTTCATCAAGAAGGCTTGAAAGTCTTCTATTTCATTGAATGACTATATTTTCCTCTGATGTAGCATACTCAATTTTTCTGGGCAGGTGATTCTTGGTTTTAATCTTAGCTCCTCTGACCACCAGAATATCATATTCTAAGTCCCCCAATCCCTTAATGTAAAAGTTGCTAGATCTTGTGCTATCCTAATTCTATTTCTACATTATTCAATTTGTTTCTTTTACCCTAACCCTCCTGGCTCAGTTTCCCCATTGTCTTCCTTTGAAAAACTGAGCTAGGAGGGTCTCATTTTAGATTAAGGCTGAAATTGTGCTCTTGGATTTTCCCAAAAGCATACCTTCACCTGTAGCAGAATTCCCTCTGAGTAGATTTTGGTTTTCCTCTCAGATCTTGATTTAATGCAGACAATTATATTTAATTTCAAACTCAAAATAAAACTAGTTGCTGTCCCAATAGCTTTTATCTCAAATGGCAAGTCTCACCATTCACAGCTTAGGAATAGATACAATTGCTTTTATTTGTATGGAGTTGCAATCAGGTGTTTAGGAACTCCATAAACAAAATAAGCTTTAATTTTTTTTTTCCTGGGGCTGATAAGCTTGCCCACCAGATGGTTTCTGAAGATCTGACAAGTTTACAAATAAGGAGAAATCAATAGGGACCCCAAAGAAGGGGCTGATCTGCCTGTCCACCTATGATATTCTTCCCCTGGACTGAAGAAAACCATATACTTTATGTGAGACAAGTCCCCTATTTTCAATAGTGATTTTTCTTTATACTGGCCAGGATGTCTTTTAGGCTTACCACATTTTATTTTTCAGATCTTGGTATATGGTGGCTGGTACATGTTGACTCTGGTCACCCCCTATAGCCTACATGGGAGGTGACCTTGGCCATCTTCCTAAGGGAGGGGAGTAGGGAGTTTCTACCCTGTCTACTCATAGAACTGCTGTCAGATTAGTTTTAGGTTTTAACATTATAACAATAATCCCAAATAACTTAGTTAACAATTTCACAATTTTCATAAGTGAAAGCAAACTTGTTTTAGCTTCAAGATAGGATTAGCAGGACTTAATAAAATAATTTAACTGGTTTTAAACAAACTTTTTTCCACTGTCTTTTAGTTTCAACTAAATTCAGATTAAAAGGTGCTTTGTCTAACACTGTTTCTGGCTCATGATGGCCACTCAAGTTTTACAACATGAAAGAATTTTACTATAATGTAGACATACAATAATAACACAAATGGTAAGATGACATTAATTGAATTTCCAAATGACATATACCAACTGTACAGGTTTCTTGATTTCTGACTTCATTTTCTGTCCTCCTTTTCTTATCTCCCCACAGTTGCAGGGCCTGGTTTCAGGGGTAGTCAATTTGGGATGGAAGGGGAAAGAGGGCACCACTCCTTGTGTGGGAATGACTAAGGAGGTTCTGACTTTTCACTGTGGTCCCAGTCTGGTCAGAGCTGGACCACAGTGAGAAGTCACCATAGCCCTAGCCTCATCAAAGGTAGGACTACAGGGAGAAGAATCTTAGTGGTTTTTGGTTTTTTGTTTTTTTTTGTTTTTTTACCTTTTGCTCAAGTAAACTTCACTCAGGTGTTCACTCCTTTAAAAACTTCTTTGAAAATGACAGCTTTGAACCTTTCAGTCAAGGTTAGTGGGACCCTGGAAAAGACATAGTGGTGCCTAGTCCCCTCTTCTCCACACTGGAGACCTCAAAGTTTCATTTCTGAGGTATCTCTTTTTAAGATCTATATTTTTTCCCAATTTATCTTAGTGCTAAATAGTAAACAGAATGAATTCATTCACCTGGATCTATATTCCTAATGATATTTCACAGTTCTCTTCCTGTGACCCAGGAAAGAGTTAAGTGCTAGTCCTATTCCAAAGTGTGGCTTTGAAACCTGCCTCTCTTTGATCAGTGAAGTGACCCCATTTCTATTAGATAAATCTTAGGGGAGAAATTTCCTCTTCCTCTTTTTCCCTTTGTCTTTCCACCTCTAGAACTTGGCCAGAGTGCAAGGAAGTAGAAAGAAAGACAGAGAGCATTTTGTTTTTTTTCTGACTGGCTGCATTTTGAATCTTACAAGGTGGCATACTCAGAGATTTTTACATAGACATAGAGCAGGAAGATACTGAAAGACAGCTGGACACAGACAAACAAGAACTGTGCAGAAATATCTAAACAGACAGTTTGTGCACATAACAATTAAAACAGATGCGTGGGTACTTCCCTGACATCTCAGGGATGCCCAAGAGACACGATCTTATTGCCACATCTGACAGACTTCCCTCACAAGAACCAGAAAAAACAGAAACTGAAAATCACTTACCTCAGAAGGTCAGAACAGGACTCCACAATAGCTGAACATAGGGACAAGTTGGAATTGAGGAAGGATCAGGTCAACTCTGCCTGAGTCTGGGAGCCCTGGAATGTCTTCAGGAGAAGGCACCCCTCAGAGTCAAGGTACCAAACGGGCACTAAAAAACAACAGAGAAAGGACAATTTCCCTGGTTGGAAATAAAGATGACTATGGCAAGGCCAAAATGCTGTCAGATATCCCTTTCCTTTTCAAATTGCTCCAAGGACTTTTAGCACATGGAAAGCAATAGTAGCCACAGAATCTAATAGTTTTGAAAAACAGGAAACAGCTCCCAAAGCCTGTGCTCTCCTTCCATCATCATAGAGAATAAAAGGGTTTTTCTTTTCTAGATTGAGTAAAGCTGGAGTGGTGGTCAATTTAGTTTTCAAAAAAGCTTTCACCTGGTGGCCTGGGCCTTGCATAGCAATTAATAGTTGCAGTCCCTCCCAGGCCTTGGGTTAAGTTGAGTATAGACCACAGTGGCGGGGACACTTTAGGGTGTAGGATTCAAAAACAAATGCTGGGATGGCAGAAATAGCTCACCCAGGAATTTTCTGATCCCCAACAATTGACTCAACTATCTCCCACACTCCTTAAGGAGAATGGGAAGGTCTGGGAGGCCTAAATAGAGAAAAATTGTCTTCCCAATTTCACCAACAGGTCCCTTTCCAACAAGGGGACAGGAAAGCATAAGAAAGGAGTGTTCAAACAACACATCCTCAAATAGGCAGGGGACAGGGTATGTCCCTTAGTTTCCCCTTCCATGCCCCTGACCTAACTGGTCAAGGGGAGGGCAGAACAAATTGGTTAGAATAGAGAACTTAGCCATGATAAAGTGGGTAAGCTTACCTTCAGCCTCAATGCTTGCCAAGAGTTCAGTGAGAGATGAGGAAAGTTAGAGCACTGCCAAGCCCCATGCTTCCCTGTCACTCCAAGTCTTGAGAAGACCAGAAGACAGGGTACTGAGAGGTGGCTATACTACTTTTCCCACCTTGGGGACAATCCTTCCTCCAATGTCCCTCCTGGGACACAATTCAAGAGGGGTTTGTTCCTCGGGCTCCCTCTGGGGGGTGCCCTGGAAGGGTTTGCCTTGGACCAGTGACCCTCCTAGTGGCATCAAAAGCAGGTTTTCCCCCTGCCCAAGTGACAAGGCTTCCTTCAAGGGGTCTGCTGGAGGGGCTTTTCCTGGCCATGGCAGCAGCCAAGAATATAGCATGTTTTCTGTCTCTGTTGCGTTCTCTACATTCTTTCTTCTCTACTGCAACCAGGTCTCTCTTATTAAAGAGTCCAAAGGCTGTCTCCAGTAATTGGGCCTGAGGTGTTTGGGGACCCACTACTAATTTCTGCAGTTTCCTCCTAATATCTGGGGCAAACTGATTAATGAAATACATGTTAAGAATTGCTGCCCTTTCTATAGACTCAGGGTCTAAATTTGTATACTTTTTAATAGCTTCTACAAGTCTATCTAGGAAAAGGACAGGATTTTATTTATCTGTCTGAGTAACATCCCAAATTTTATGATAATTTACTTGCTTTTGAAATGCACTTCTTAGGCCTTCTAACAGGCAAAGTACCATATGGTCTCTCTTAGCCCTATCCTCTCGGATTTGATAATCCCATCCTGGGTCACTAGTGGCAATAGCAGCTGTTCCTGTGGGGTATTTTCTGGGGTCATTGCTAGCCAAATGATCCCCACATTTTGAGGCTTGTTCCCAGATTCTACTCTTCTCTTCAGTGGAACAACAGGTAGAGAAGAGGATATGCAAATCACCCCCCAAGAAAGCTTGAATTGCAGGGATATGTCCCAAAAGTCTTCAGCATATTTTGTTAGGTTTTCAGACAATTTACTCAATTTTTCTTTAATTTTATTGAGATCCAAAATGGAGAATGGGGCATGACTCTAGTTGTCCCACTGGATGAGAGCCTCTTCCCTTAAGGGAAAAAGCCTTGAAGGTGCTGTGGAGACAGAAGCTTGGGAAGGGGGACTGGAAGTCTCAGTTCCTGTGAGAGAGTGACTGGGGGTTGCTGGCTGAACTGGATCAGACTGCAAGACTGGGGGATCTGGCTAGCAAGGGGGAAGGTCAGCTGGCACCTGAGGAAGGGAAGGGGTCAGAAGAGGAAATACCTCTATGACTGCCATGGAGGTAAGGGCCTGAGGCCTGAGTGGGTATTGTTTCAGGGAGAGGGACCATAGAGGGAGGCAAGAACATTGGTGGGACCTGAGCAGGGGTCCCAGAGGAAGGAGGAGCTATACTGGGAAATGCAGGGTAGGAGATATGGATGGTGTAGGAGGCAGGAAATGAGGGGTGTTGGGCTAGAAGAAAGGGGAAAGGGAAGCAAGGGGAAAGGGTTGGGGTGCAGCAGAAGGGTTGGGGGAGCTGCCTGAGTGAGACTGGTGACTGGGACCTGAGCAGGAGTTGCTGAGGGGGGAGGGACTGGGCCCGAAGCCACAGGAAGGGGGTCATTTAATTAGTCCCCATTGCCCCTTTGTGGAGAGGCTCTAGCTTCAAGCATCTCACAATCTTTCCTGAGAACCATGTTCTGAGAAAGTTCAAAGAAGGCCATTAAGTATCAGCTTCTATCCATTTTCCTTCTCTGTGACAGTATAATTATAACTTCAAGAGAGTATTATCTTTTAAAGTTCCCAAAACAGGCCACTATTCACGGTCTTCTTGGTGATACATAGGCCAAAGAATGTTGCCAAAAAGACACCAACTTTTCCTTTTTAAGGTCTCCAGAGAAACTAAGTGTTTCCCAACATTGTAAAAGACAACCCAAAGGTAAACTTTGGGAGCTAGGAACATAGGGCCTGGAAGTCTCTTCTTCCATAAAGGAAGTTTTGAGAGCAATCCGTGAAAAACAAACAAACAAAAAACACAAAAAAGTACCTAAAGTTTTCCCAATTCCCTAGTGCTGAGAGAATTGAAAGAATCTGGCTTACACTCCCTGATGGGGCATCTGTCCTTGTTCCAGAAGCTGGGTCTAGGCTCATTTTCTCCAATGTAAGCAAACTGGACTAAGAACCTCAGAGTATTCGGCTAATTTGATCTGAGAAGTCAGTGCCCCCCAAAAAAAGAAAACATCACTCTCACACACACATGCACAAAACACACCTCTAGGGGCAGCTATGTGGTACAGTGAGTAGAGTACCAGCTCTGGACTCAGGAGGACCTGAGTTCAAATCTGGCCTCAGACACTTGACACACTTATTAACTGAGTGACTGTGGGAGTCACTTAACCCCAATTGCCCTCCAAAAATTGCCCTCCAAAAAGCTAAAAAAAAAAGAAAAAAACACACACACACACCTCCAAGGTACTTGGAGAACAAGAACTCAATACAATAGGGAGAGAGGCTTATGAACCTTTCATTTCTGGCTGTAGAAGACCTTGAGAATAGCAGTGTTTCATGGCATCAGGGAACCATAAAAATGATGTGGTTAGGGTTAGGGTTTCTCAAGACCCCAAAATACTACTCCAAAATACAAAAATGCTGAGTCTGCTGAATGACTTCAACTCAAGTCTTCTCTCAGCCAAAGAAAAGCAAAGTTCATTAATAGTTTGTCTGTATTGGACACAGAGTAAGTCTGTCCTAGAAAATTCTATGGTGCTCTCACACATGGGGGCAAAATGGGATATTATATACAGAAAGATTGTGGGCGGAATCTACAGGTGGTCTGGAGGAGGAGTTTGGGGAGGGTCTTAAGGAGAAGTTAATGAGTTCAATGAGTGATTAAGGGTGGGAAATTGCTGGAGGCTACCTGGAGTCAACAGACAATGGTGGGCTAGGCAAGTTCACGGATGGATTGATATTTTGATAGACTAGGCTAGCAAGAGTAAGAGATTTGGGCCTAGCTATAAGGAATGGCTTGTGGCCTCAGACAAATGCCTCATCAAGTGGGAAGATTCAATCAGAGCTCAATGGGGTTCCCAGAGTCTGTAACTCAAAGATTCAAGGAGAGCTGAAGGGGGTTCTCAGACCCTGCACTTCATCAGTACAGATCATTTAACATAATTATAGGTTTTCTGTAAAGGAATAGGGACATAACTGTATAGTAAGGGAATAATGCTGTCCTAACATCATGTGAATTCCAGGCAAAATTATGTAGATGGTCAATTGCACTGAGCCCGGCTTAAGGTCAGTCAGGTGGGATATTGAGAAAATTGATTCAGAAGAATTCTATCCAAGTTCATACAAACAGGATTTCAGCCTTTTCCATGAGGGGGAAAAAAAACAAAACAAAACAACAAACCTACAGTTCATAGATGTAAAATCCCATAGGGCTGCTGGGATTCCTGGGTTATTAGCACAATAGCATTCCTTGATGATCATACATGGAGTCAAACTCAGAATAACATCAGTTAACAATGGCATAAGGTCTTTAATAGTAAGTTCCAATAATCAAAGTTTCAAATGGATTCAGCTATCCAGGATCACACATCTGATTATAATCCCACACTCATAACACTAAAAGACTCATCACAGAAAAATGCTGCTTCTCTCAGAATCCATTTAAACAATGGGAACATCTTCAAGGTGATCTTAAGCAATTTGCATACATTTCAACATGTGTTCTAATTCTAGATTAAATAACAAACATAAGTAAAATCGTATTTCCTATTAAGATAACACAAGATAGTTCATAAATTATTACTTTTAAATAATATAACTGTCTGTATTGAAATCCTATTCCTTAAAAGAAAAACAAAAGGGGTTCCTGACTTTTACCTCACGACATAAATTGATTTATATCTTGATTTCTCAAGCTTATTTACTGTTATCTAACTATACTCAATCTGAAAGAAGGAGATACTTAAGGAATTGAATCTTCTAGATATGATAAGTTTGAATATTATTTTTAAATCGTGTTTAGGTCATGGAATGACTGCAAATTCAGATGAATACAGCAAGATCTTTTCCACTTAAAGCTCATTACAGTAATTTAGATACTTTAGTGTTAATCATTAGCCTTAGAATGCTGATGTTGCTTCTAATGAGTTGCTGACTCTGATTCTGTTTCTCTGAAAGCACCCATTTAAGGGTAATCCGAGGATACAACACACCTAGGAATGAAATTCAAAATTTCCAAGAGGTTTGGACATGATTGTTATCAATCTCAAATTATTATTGCAATAAATTAGCTTGCAAATGAAAATTTAGCAGGCCTTCTATAAACTACAAAATATTTTTACAAAATATTTCTTTCTTAAATTATTTCCCTTTCTTAAAAATATCTTAAAATTTATCCTGATATTAAAAGGAATAACAACAAAGCTTTCATGAAGTAAATTAGTAGGCAACTTCTAAAACTGGAATTTATCAAAACTAAGTTGGTGTAAAATGTCTTTTAAGTAGCATAAATAAATTCCCAAAGTACTATAACAAATTAAATTCCAAATTACCACAAAATTCCTAGCTACCTAAATTTTTCTAGTAAAAAAGATGTTTGTAATGGGGAAGAGATTATATTTTTTATAAACAAAGAAGAATATATTCAATAAATTAGCCTTACCACAATAACAACACTTATCAGGGCTTTAAAAATTTCCTCAAAATATCAGTAGAAATCAAGAAAATAATTGCATTCTGGAATCTCACATAGATAGTGACTGTGACAGCTCAAAGACCTTCAAATTCACAAATACATACATATACATATATATGTGTCCATATACATACATATACATAGACATACATACACATACATATATACATACATGCATACACACACATATCCTTAGATGAATCAGACTTGAAAATCAGACCCCTATTTTGTGTAAGAATTCTCATTTACTTAGTAAGAATTTCACAGATACCAAACAGATTTTACAAATTCTTTGTATAATTACTAATTTTCCTTTACAAAATACCTTTGTAAATATTTTATTAAAACAATAACTCCAAATATCTTAGGCAACAGTCTCATAATTTTCATAAGTCATAGCCAAATACTTCAAGCTAAGACATTCTTTTAAATATTGGTATGGGAATCTGAAGATCTTCCCTTCCCCTAGACCCTTTGGTTAAGTGACTTAAGTAGCTCTGAGAACCTTCCCTGATTTAAAAGTATACTCTGCCCCCTAATAGGCTGAATGTGGTCACATGGAGCCAGTGGCTGGAGGCTTGTTTTTCAGGAATTCCCACACCTTGTTGCTTTGTGATTGGGTAGTGGGTCAAGAGGGCTGTGACAATCTCCAATCCAGGAGAAGGCTATATATATGCCCTGATGTGAGGTTTTGCTTTGGGGTTCACTTTGAGAAGAGTTGTATGATTTGACCAGATGAGACTTTGGGAAGCCATCGAGCCCTCTGGTTTTGAAAAACACAGATGTTGATGCTTCCCTCTCTAGTAACTGAATATGTATGCATATAATGGTCAGATGATTGGAAGCCCATCTGTTTATTTGTTTCTTTGCCTGCTTGTAACTTGTGTTTGTATTCTCTGAAGTTCAGGGTGCTGACTTTTTTCCCTGAACTAGGTAAATGATATTTGTTTGATTGATTAAAGTAAGATTGTTAACCTATTTTGAGTTGCTTTCCTTTAGAAAAGCAGATGTAAGGACCTGTGCTAGCATCCACCCTGGGTATGCTAGGGTGCTTGCTGATACAAATATAGACAAAACTTGTAAGTTTAAGATTTTCTAAATTGCAGTGCTTCAGAATATTACAACACATGATCAATAGGGCTGATTTTTTTTAACAATACAATTTTTAATCTAACAACCTATAGACTGTAGGAAAAGTTACTTTTCTAACGTAGGTGATACAATTGTTTACCAAATTATACAATATAAGAAAATTTAGAAATGCAGTACCACAAACAATATCATATATTTAAAATTGAAACAAAACCAATTAATTAAGAAATTAAATTGACCTTATTTTAGTTGAATGTGCTTCCTAATTACCTTACAGAGAGCATCATTCATATGATCACCATTGGCATTGAGTATTGATCCCATCTAAAAACCCATAAAAAGTTATCAAGTGTGAAACAATTACATCTATTAAAAATCAACAGTTAAAATTCATATAGTGCTTGGCCTATGCCAAGTACTTTACAGTGATCACAGCAACCTTGGGATGTGGGTTCTACTATTATCTCCTTACACAACAAAACTGAAATCAATAGAACTTTCTTGTGGCCATACAGCTAGTATATTTCTTAATCCCAAATAGCAAATATCATTTTCTGTTAGGTTGCAATTTACCATAATAATCCTGATAAGGAGAACATTCTCAGATGCTGTTCCTGTTTCTTTCAGGACAGATTTTGACTTAAATCATATCAAATCTGAATTTATAATTACTAATGATAACACTTTAATTTTTGCAATCTAATACTCATAGCGCCTTAAAAGATTATTATCCAGAAATTCATATGTTTCTTTTCTAAGACAATTGGTGAGAATTCCCAGTTATGAGTAACCTTCTCCTCTACTTCCTTAAAGAAATGGAGGCCCCTGTTTCTTGTACCTTTGAGACTTAGCAGATTAAAGAGCTGCCCTAAGCATTCCAGCTCTCCATTCCCATACTTCCAGGAATTTTCAGCTCCATATACTAGTAAATCCATATAAAGTTTTATAAACAGTTTGCAATCACACATATTATCATCAGGTTAGCTAAAAATGTCTTGAATTAAAATATTCTAGGACTTTAAGGTAGTATTTCTTGTTTTGACACAGACAAAGGAACCTAAGGAATTTAATTTAATGCTGACAGGTTATGGCCAGTTTCCTCAGGCAGGACCCCAAGAGCTTTCTTGTCACTTAAATAATAATTAAGTGATTAAACAACACAAGGAAACAAGGATTTATATAATAATCACCAAACACAAATAATCAATATCTTTACCAAGCTGATATTTATGTAGTGTTGGATTTAATAAGATCTTCAAACAGATTTGTACTGAAAGATGGGTGAACATGTTTAACCAGATAGATATCTAACCTTAGTCTTAGACAATAGCTGGTTACAGACTGATTTCTAAAACTCTTTTCCTTCGCAACTTCTAGTTCTGAACTGAAGTCAAATCACTGCACCTTAACTACCTACTCTGGGGTTTGATCCTAAAATCTTAAATTACTGATGCCCCAACTCAATTACTAATCTACTGCTGGCTAGTATTTTCTTTATCAGTCTTATATTTTCTTTATCAGACTTAGTTTGTTTTTAAGATGAATCAATTTAAACCAGTCAAAATTTAGGATTATCTTTAGTTAACTGACCTATGACTGCCAATTACCTTACACTAGTTCTGGCAATATTTAATGATCATCAGAATAACTTGCCATGATCTAATTGCAGAGGATATCCATTTACCTTTCAAAGAAGACCTATACAAGTCATGTAAGCCTCCAGAGCCAGCTCAGAGAAAAAAAAAAACTCAAACTATACCAAATAGGTAGGAGGTCAATGATAGGAGCATTGGGTAGAGAAAGGACCTACTTACCCTTTTCAGGGCCAGAACATTGACAAGAATAAGTCCTGAATGTCTAATCTCAGTGTTATTGGGGGAAGGATTCAGTCTCTAATCACCTGTCTTGTCTCAGTCACATGGCACGAAAATGTAAACCTCGAAGTTTGGTTTAGGAAAGACAAAGAGGATTAGGTTATATCAGTGTTTATTTCTCTCAAAGTGGCCAACATGAATGTTTCCATGCATGGAAACCAATCTGGAATTGAGCTCCTCCCATTTAATTTCTTATGCTAATTGATGATATATCAAAATTACCCTGTGCAAAGTGATGTGGAAGGAATAACTGTACCTTTTAAAAATTAATTTTCTTGTTTACATCATTTATTTCCATGAAATTTTGAGTTACAAATTTTCTCCCTATCTTTCCCCCACCCACCACCTCAAAACAACCATCCCACTGTATAACCCCTCCCACAATCTGCTTTCCTATATGTCCTCCTCATTGCCCATCTGACTTTCTAATAGGGCAAGATGGATCTCCCTATCTCAGTGCCTGTATATCTTAATTCTGAGTTACATGTAGCTAACTATAATTATGAATATCTATCTATCTATCTATCTATATTAACATTCTATTATAGAATTCTAAATTCTAGATTCTTTCCTTTCCTCCCTTGTCACCTACCCCCACTGAAAAGACAAGCAATTCAATACAGGCTGTACATATGTAGTTATGCAGAACATCTCTATAATGGACATATTGTGAGAGACTGATTATATGTCCCTCCTTCCTATCACACCTACCCCTTGTTCTACCCTGTTCCTTTACAGAAGTGTGTGCTTCCATCAACTTTTTCCCCACCTTGCCCTTCCCTCCATCATCCCACCTCTCATCCCCATCCATCCACTCTCCTGTGTGGCAAGATACCCAGTTTAGAGTTTATGTTATTCCTTCCCTAAGCCAAATTCAATGAGAGTAAGGTTTACTCTTTCTCTTTTTCTTTACTGTTCTTCCCCTCCATTGCAACAGTTATCCCTTGCCTCTTTTATATGAGATGATTAACCCCATTCTGTCTCTCTCTCTCTCTCCTCTCTTTCTTTTCCTCTACCACCTCAGAAGTAACCTTTTAAAGTATCATCCCTTCCTATTCAATTGATCCTGTGCCCTCTATGTACACATATATACACATATTTCAGATATATATTCATATGCATATATACCCTCCTATATAACCATATGTGTATGTGTATACACATATGCACACTCACACACACACACATATTCGCTTCATCTATCCTGAAACTGAGAAAAGTTTCATAAGTTAAAATTATCATTTTTCCATGTTGTCATGTAAATAGTTCAACTTTTATAAGTTCCTAATGAATTCTTTTCCATGTTTACCTTCTCATGCTTCTTGTATTAGAATGTCAAATTTTCTATTCAGTTCTGTTTTTTTCATCAAGAATGCCTGAAAGTCCTCCAGCTCATTGAATGACCACATTTTCTCCTGGAACATTATAATCAATTTTGCTAGATAGGTGGTTCTTGGTTTTAATACTAGCTCCTTTGATCTTTGAAATATCATATTCCAGGCCCTTCAATACCTTAATGTAGAAGCTGCTAGGTCCTGGGTTATCCTATTTATGTTTCCACAGTATTCAAATTGTCTCTTCTTGGCAGTTTGTAATATTTTATTCTTGATCTGAGAGCTCTGGAACCTAGCTATAACACTTCTAGGAGTTTTCTTTCAGGGATATTTTTCAAGAGATGATCACTGAATTCTTTCAAGTTCTATTTTGACCTCTGGTTCTAAAATATCAGGGCAGTTTTCCTTGAAAATTTCTTGAAGGGTGCTTTCTTTTTATCATGGCTCAGATATTCCAATAACTTTTAAATTGTCTCTCCTGGATCTATTTTCCAGGTCAGTGGTTTTTCAAGGAGATATTTCACAATACCTTCTATTTTTTCATTTGTTTGGATCTGTTTAATGGTGTCTTGGTTTCTCATAATGTCATTTGCTTCCATTTCCTCCACTCTAATTCTGAAGGAATTATTCTCTTCAGAAAGCTTTTGAGATTCTTTTTTCATCTGGCAAATTCAATTTTTTAAGGCCTTCTCCACAATGCCTTTTTGGGCTTCTTTTGCCATTTGAGTTAATCTATTTTTAAGGTGTTACTTTCTTCAGTTGGGTTGTTGACTCTCTTATCATGATTTTCTTGCATCATTCTCATTTGTCTTCCCAATTTTTCCACCACTTCTCTTACTTGGTTTTCAAAATCCTTCTTAGGGTGCTCTATGGCTTGTAACAAGTCTACATTTTTCTTGGAAGCTTTTGATGTGTGAGTTCTGACTGTGTTGTCTTCCTCCCATTCCGTGCTTTGTTCCTTTTTGTCCCTAAAAAAGGAATCTAAAGTTGTATTGCTGGGTTTGCTTTCCTTCCTTTGCCTAGTCATATTGCCAGTCAATTACTTGACTTTTATGTTCAGTAGAACTCTGCTTTCTGAGGGGAGAGCTCTGTCCCAAATTGCTTGGGTTTTCACAGCTGTCAGAGGTATTAGGAGGCCACCATTTCTGCAGCCCCCACCAGCTTTGACTTACTGAAAATGCACCTCAGGGTCACCACCTAAGACTGTAATCTGATCCAGGTAGTTCATGGCTTTATAATTCTGGAAATTGCCACAGCTGCCTCTGATCCACTTTCCTGAAGGCTCCAGCTATAGCTTGCCCCAGCTGCTGTGGAACTCAGCTGTGTTTTCAGGCCCTGCTGGTTTCAGCTCCCAGTGTGCTTTGATGAGCCCTTCCCATCCCACCTGCTCAGCTGCCTTCAGCAGGGCATGTGTTTTTTCTGTAATTTTGTGAGTTCTGGAGGCCTAAAATTTGTTTAGTCATATCTTATGGGAATTTGAGTTGGTTACATGGGAGTTGCGTAGTTTTCCTGCTTGTATGCCACCAATATAACCTGTGTGTATTTTGTATGTGATTTGTTGTTTGCATGTTTTTCACATTTCAATATGACTTCCTGGAAAGGAGGAGCTATTTTTTTCCTTTTTTTCTATCTTAAGTACTTAGCACAATGCTTTGGATAGTAAGAGATGAATAAATGTTTATTATAATCCTCATAAAGTTTACTTTCTGATAACAATTTGTCTGGACCGCTTAAAGCATACCAATATTGAAATTGTTCTTAGCAGCCAGTGTGTTCAATGTGAATTTGAAAAATATTTCCTATGTAAGAAAACCAAGTGATTATAGAATTTTAACTGAAGATATTCAGTGAAGGGAAACCCTTTACTTTCCAAGGTAGACATTTTGAGGAAACTAAAATTCTTAGGAAGTCATTCCATATATTCACTTCCACCCATGGCCTTCCTTTTACTTCAAGAATATCATGTCTAGTCCCTCTTCCACTCCATTGTCTTTCACATATTCGAAGAAAATTATTCACTTCACAAAGTTTTGTTTTCTTTAAATTCAATGAACATCCTTCATTTCTCATACCAATCTTCATATAATGTCAAAAACCTTCAGCATTAACTCTGGTTGTTGTGTTCTGGAATCTTTCAGTGTTATAAGTGCCCTTCCAGGTAATGGCATCTAAAATTGCACACAATATCCAAGATTTTGGCCAAACCACAACTTTCATAGTTCTGGATGCCATGCCTTTATTAGAAGATTCTAAAATGACATTCAATAGTTTAACCTATATATTATTTTTTTAACTCATAGTTGAATTGAAAGTTAACTAAAATAATTCTTGGCTCTTATCTATGTCTTATATCATAAGATACTGATGTACATATCATTACAGCCCCTTACTAAATAATAACCTGCTCGAGTGATGAAGGTGTAAAATATGCCTTTGAATACTGAGACTCTGTTATTACAGGGCTATGTGAATACAAATAGCTAAATAATATTCTTGAAATCTAGGCTTTTAACATCAAACAAAAAAAATACATGTCAGACATAAAAAATCCATTCATATTCATTTCTAATTTTAGATACTTATTTTTCCCCTTTTTAAGTCAATTATTAAACAGTTAATGAAAAAAGAGATGAAACATTAGAATTAAGGAAATATAGTATTGCTGCTTCACAATGTATTTGGTGCATTCAAAAGAAGATAATGCATTATAATTTTGCTTTTTAAGAACCCAACAAACCTCCTCAGCTAATAAAATGGCTACTACTCTGTGTGACATATCATTATGACTATAAGAATCAAAGATTTACTTATCTATCTTCTATTTTTGAGAAATATTGCCAAATGCAATTTTCATTGTCATTAGAATGTACTTAAACCACAGGGTGTTAAAATATCTAATCTCTGTGATAATGTCTGCTTTAAAGACTCCATGTCAGATAAGCCATTCTTCCTATCAATGAAAAATATGACTAAAATTTCTTTTAAGTTAGAAATAAATGCAGTATCTAACTCAAAAACTTTTATTTCTTTTTGTTCTAAGAGCTTTTATGATAGAAAAATTAAAATGTTATTCTCACAATAAGAGAAACCCTTTACCCAATTTTTCCTCACCTATTACCATGTTTATTTACCTTCACAATAACTGAACAGAAAGTAGGAAAACTAAAAATAAAGACATTTATCAACACTTATCTCTGCTCACACTGGCGAAGAAGACTGAAATCACAAATGCTACCAAATAAAATGATCTAGTAAATGAGATCAATGTCAGAAAATATATCAGTATCAGAACTACAGTTCAAGGTAATAACTATATGAGCATTCACTTTCACTTTCTCTGAGTATTTCCACCATTTACAGGAAATGCTGATCAGAGCCAAAATTGGACATAGTAAAGGTAGGTTAAAACAAAACAATTATAGTTTGCATCATACATTTCCACAAGATTTTGAGTTACATATTTTTCTCCCCTTCTTTACCCACCCACCACCACAAAACAGCCATCCCAGTGTGTCCCCTCTCCCCCAGTCTATTCTCTCCTATGTCACTTTTCGGTAGGGCAGGCTGGATCTCCCAACTGTAGTGCCTGTGTATCTCAAGTTCCAGTTGGATGTAGTCAATAATAATAATAATAATAATAATCGC
>CM053585.1:58676832-58699056 GCA_028646515.1 Pseudochirops corinnae
GAAAGTAGTAGAAAAATTGCATATTTATCAATAACTTTCTACCTAGCCAATTGGTTTAGTTTTAAGGGATAGGCAGAGTCAACATATAAAAATACTCATTTTCATTTAATTCTTCCCCCAATGTAGTGACTTTTTCAAAAGATATTATTTTACATAGCTAGTTACTGAACAAATTGACATTGCTTAGATGGTTATTAATCTACCTTCAGTATTACAACCTCCAATGCACTGATACAGTTTCAGTTAGCAAAACTTCCTAAGATGTTTTTGAACCTGCAATAAGTTATTCAAGTATTTTGTTATGGTTCCCTTGAATGACTTTCCACATAAGCTGAAGCAACATTCATTTATTTCATGTTTGGTTTTTGTGTTAGTTCTTCTGGATACATGATAGAGATGTACACAAGAAATTAAAAGATGACAAAGAAATCATGTAGAAATCCTAGACTTCCAAACAAGGCTTCAGAAACAAAATCCAAGGCTGCTGTCAGATAGAAAAAAGCTCCCAGTAAACAAAGCAATAATCTGAGGCAGAACATTCAGAAAAGGCCCCCAACTGAAACCATTTCCCTAAATTCTTGTCTCAGTAAAGTGGGCAGATCCATAATTCTTTCAAAAATCGATCTGGGTTGTCCTGAGAATCTTCAGTTATAGTCCTTAATATATTGATGCAATTCTGAGACATCCTGAGTCTGATTATCATTACCAAATACTGGTAAGAGTAAGGTAATCAACTGTCTGAAGACTGGACAACTAATGGCTCCAAGCCAAGAACCATATCTCCAATGTGCAATATTGCAGGTTCCACAAAAAAGATAACCACAGTTTGTTTCAATAGGGAGAGAAGTCTGAGGTTATTCCCAAAGCACCAGCACTAGTTCTTAGTTATCACACTGAATGTTTTGTTCTGCATTAACACACACGCGCACACACACACACACACACACGCACACACACACACACACGCGCCCGCGCGCGCGCGCGCGCAACTGATCACAACTTCCACAAGGACACAGTCACTTACTCATATAACTGAATCATCCAGTTTCCAGTTCTGATTTCGAGATTCATCTTTATCCATTCCTGTTCTCCCGCGCCTAGGCCGTGGCGGCCCGGCCCCCGGGCACGCCCCAGGTCCAGCCTCCAATGATCTACACTGGGCAGGCGCAGGCCTGGGGCAATCCCTCCCGGATGTCCGACTCTAAAAACCCTCGGGTGCCACTCCTCAGCAGGAAGTACGCCAGGCTCCTAAGGACGCCACGCACGCCCAAGTAGGCTAACTTGCTCCAGACCGTCTCCGGGCTCCCCAGCAATGGACAACTCCCCCAACCCCCACCGCAGTCCCAAACCTGCCCCACTCCCGCCCGCTCTCTAGCTCCCTCTGAAGGAGAAACAGGGAGGAAAGAGCAAGAGAGAACTGACCGTAGGGTCGCAGGTTGGGGGGAAGACCTCTCTGGCTACTCTTTAGTTCGTCAGTGCCCTTACTAAAATGTGTTGCCTAGAATGGAACGGAATATGACAAATGTAATCTGAGTGTGGTAAAGATCATTGGGGATTTAACCTTCTTATTCTGGATGGTTATTTTCAAACACCTGGAAATTAGACATTGAGATGGCCTTGAATCCTGAGAAAAAGTTGGAAAGAGACAGAGAAAGACAAAGAAGTATGGCGACAGAAGAGAAAGGCTGTCCTTGTGTTTTGCTGCTCCTCTAGCAGCTAAAACTATTGTGAGCAGATATGTTCTTTGCGGGTTTAGTGCTATGGGTAGATGTCAGGGTTAAATTAATATACAGAGAGTAACAGTATTAACAGGAGATGGTTCCGAGATAGTTGTGCCAGCTCTTGCCATCCTACTTGACTCTGCACCTGCAGCCTTTGAGAATCATCATGATGACTACTGTGTTTTGGAAACTAGCCATGAGTTTTCTGTACATATTTATCTTATTTTCTTTCATAGAGAGAAGGGAATTGGAGAAATAGTACGCTGAAATTGTAGGTTAGCTCTCTTCCCTAGGTTGGAAAAAGAGAGAGAAATTCCACAACAGAAATGGTTTTTATTTGGTTTGTTTTGATCTTTGAAAGGAAATGTTTAGAGAAAGAGAAGCAAATCTTTAGGAAAACAGATCTGTTATCTTCATCTCATTCACTAGTCTTATGTCTTCTTTCATCTTCTTTTTCTCAAAATGGCTTTATTGTTATCCAGAATAATCATAGTCAACCTAAATTCATTTGCAGGTTTAGTGACTTATACACTTCTCTTTTAAAATCAGCTCATTCTTTTTACTCATCTATCCCATAGGTTTCTGTATAGTTAACTTGGGGTTTAACGCATAGCATTCTTACTCAAAGACCAAGCTTTAAACCCATTCACCTTGGATCTCAGGGACTGAACAACAATAGGTCACTGCCAAAGCACCACTTAAAAATTATTTTTGGACGTTCCTGACTTAGAGTGAATGTAAATAGTAACGTTTTTCTTTTGGCCAGTAGCCCTAAGGTCTTCCTCAGTTTGATTTGTTTTCTTTTTCTTTTAAATTATTATTAAAGGGGCTATCCCTTAAAGAGGCCAGCATATTCACTGAATGGGCATTGCCTTACTCAAACTGAAAACCTGAAAAGATATTAACTTAAAAGGGCCAAGGTCTACCACTGCATCCTGGGCCATCTGAAGTCATCCTGACTGATATCTGGCCACTGGACCCAGATGACTGTGGAGGAGAAAGTGAGACTGGAGACTTTGTTTAGCCCTTTATCACTCAAATCAAATTCAATTCCAAGTCATTTCATCATCTCCCTCATGTCATTGTCCTCTTCAAGAATGAAGGACAAATCACACAATATTCAATGTGTTTTTGAATGATTTGTTTTCCCTTTTCTCTGTAATCCATGCTGTCACTCTACAATGGTATCTTCCAGTTCTGCTCCCCAAAGATCAGCTTTTCTCTAAGATATTATGTCCACTGTTGACATTCTCAGTGTATCTGCACTTGACCATATGGCCTGTGATGTTTAAAAATGTTCAAGAGACATAATCTCTGGGTGATTTAATAATTTTATTAATAAGGCCGTCAAGTTATTAATAAAAAGGTGGTCATTTTTTTGCCTCTCTTAGACCAAAGATTATCATGGTTCCAGGGCTTACAGTTTATATAATAGGTGTTCCATGAGGGGCAGAGGGTGACATAAGTCACCCTTTGACAGAGAAATTGTCTCTATACTCAGACAACTCCCAGCCTAGGGTTATGTAGATAAAATAATTGGTCTCCACCCAATCTTGAGTAGAACATAATGGGCTTTCCCACCTTAAATTAAATCTTTTGCAGGATTAGGTGGTATCTGACCAAAATCTAGGAGAGTTAATTCAGTTGCATTTTCTGTAATGTCCCATAAGTGACGGAACTTTTTAAAATGAGGAATTTAGAAGACAGGGTGAGTTCTGAATCTCCCCAAAATACTGGTTATTAATAGTCATTTCTCTCAGGTCCAGGGACAGATTACCCTTACTTCTCAGTGAAGTGATATACCTATTTCACACTATTCATTTAGAGTACTTTTATTTATGTTTTTCTGTTTTGCAATCTGTTCTTTTCCCTTTGCTGGGCTTCCTTTTGCTGGGCACACAAATGTGTGTGTATGTATACATACATGTATAGATGATTGTTACATTATCTTCATGGACTGTTTGAACAAATCTTTGGGTCTTGATGAATCTGATGTGTTTGATCTCTCTTTTCCCAAGTAGTCTCCTACTGTCATCATCATCTCCTTCAAAGTCTTTGATTCAGAAAGGACATGCCTGTTTTCCCTCTTTTTATCTTTCTGTCTCACATTTTCTTTTAAGAATTCTGGGCTGGGTTATTTAAATTATTCCATATAATTTCTTAAAATATTTCCTAAAGCAGAGGTGTGTCATAGTTATGCAAAGTAGAAATGGATAGACTACAAAGTAACTATTTTTTCCATGATATAAGAAGAAGTTCCAAATAACTGTCTATATCGAATTGGAATTGATGAGGGCATGATTAGGTGTTTCAGGGACCCCAATGACCAGAGTCCCTTGGTGGGCAGTCTGTAATGAATTCACAGGAACCAAGCAATTTTTTAAGTCAGGATTGTCAAAGTTTATTGTTACGCTTTACAGTGAGCAAGAGTTCTTAGGGAACTTGCAACCTTACAGGGATGGAATTAAGTTTTTTAATAGGATAATCTATAGTATAATCTGTGCCAATTATGCTAACTAGGTGAATAAGGGTGGGATTAGGGAGGAGTTAAGGAATAGTCAGTGCTTAAAGGAACATGTACTTTTAACATCTGCTGTACAGGCATATTGCCCATAATTCACTGTGTGGAGGTGTGTTTTTAGGCTTGAAATGTCACTAAGTCAACTAGTGGTCAGGGGTGACTGAGAATTGCCCAGTCTGCTACCTATCAATGTCCTATTTAACAGTAAGGATGTTGGGACCATACATATGTCCCAAGCTAACAGGGAATCCAGGATGTATATAATGAACTAAGGAGTATACACGTGACTGAGCCTATGATATACAGTGGTACCTTGACATAAAAGTGAACCAACTTATGGGATTTCCCAGATATGAGTTGTTACTCGGTCAATTTTTTGCTTTGAAATTTGAGGTATGAGGTGCCCCTATTTGGCACAGCAAATGCTACAACCCAATGCCCACCCAACATCCTGTGCCTCACTCATTCAGTCCATGTGTTTACCTCACCAGTGAAGAAAATTAAGTTAAGCGAAAGTAAAAAAGATATTATAGCAATTAAGTTCAGGGATAAAGTGTAGCATTAAGACTGTAATGAGTAAGTGAATGAAAGTGACCAAAAGCACAAAACAAAACTCCTCTAACCTCCTCCATCTATCTCCTCCACCCCTCACCTCTGCCAGTATCTTCTGTTAGCTCAAGTTGTCTGATATGCAAGGTAAATATACACTTTGTAAAACCAGGTTATGTTTTTATATTATCTTTTATTATGTTTTTATACAATATTTGTTTCTATAAATATTTTTTCTTATTTAAAAACACATAACAAAAAATACTGGGTTGGCATTTTGGGGGCTGGAATGGATTAATGGCATTTCAATTGATTTCAATGGGGAAAATTGATTTGATATACGAGGAAATTTAATTACGAGCTCAGTAATGGAATGAATTAAACTCGCAAGTCAAGGTACCACTCTATGTGATTGATAGATACCTGTACACAGCTGCTTCAGCCAATACACAATTGGGTCAAACTACTAAATTCTATAGGTGCAGCTGACCACTGTAACAGGAAGAGAGATAAGTATTTTGTTAGGGCATGCTGCCCTTGAGCCGGGGAGAAACTGCCTGAGACAGTGTTTTGGGGGCTAGGGAGAAATGTTATTTTGCAAACTGATGTGACTTTACAAACTGTGGTTCAAGCACAGGCACCCAAGCACCTCATCAGAATGACTTAGAAGACAATAAATTCTACTTCACCAAAGGTCTTCAAAAGTTGGGATGATAATCAGTTGCCAGAGTGGTGGAAGGATAGCCCCTGCTTATGTTTGACTTGGATGAAGTAGCCTCAGGTCTCTTCCAACTCAGAGATTCTTAAACATTTTTCCTTATAATCCATAATATCTTTGCACTGAAAAGGATTGTGAGTTAAGGTGAGAGTTGAACTGTTATAAGATAAAAAAAAGAGGAGATAAAATATCTTATGGAGTAGAACAGAAAGAGGAAAGGTGGAATTAATGATGGACCTGAACATGGAAAGGAAAGAAAACAATATAACATGAGAAATTAAGAGAAACAATGGGAAATATTTTGACAAAATCATTGTTCTATTCTAAGGCAGAGCTCTCCTGCAGGCATTTTGCATTAGCAGGGGAGGAGAAGCACTTATTATATGTACAGTATGCAAAAATAGATAATGGAAGGTCGGGGAGATTTCCCAATGGAGCTAGGAAATCTCCAAACAGAGACAATGCTCACAGATTCCCTAGTGTGACTACAATTCTGTAAAATCCATTGAATACAAAGATGTTATTCCTGGCTTTTGCAAATGTTGTAGATGGTCAAAGACATTGACTGCTCTGTGCTCAGGTATGCTAAAATGACCTTTGATGAAAAAATGCACAACACTAAATTTTCAAGTTCTCAGTAAGAGTCTTTAATTAGGTAGATAATGAATAAATCTTGATTCTCTAGGCTATCTTTCCATTTTCCTCCCCTTTCTTCACAGTTTTCCCCTAATTCATAAAGTCTGGTAAGGGAGAAGTGAGATTGGGCTTTGTAAAGTTAAATTGTTAGACTAAGCACATAGAACTATTTCAATGACTTGTCAATGTTATCTGATTGAGACTATATTGAATTAAATGGAATTCAAGAGATTATGACTAGTATGTGAGCAAAATGCCCATAGTCACAATCCAGTCTTTCAAACTCTGTTTTCAAATCTCCTTTCCATTGTTGGCAGACTCTTTAAGAAAGCTGGGGATAAAAAAGTCAGAATGAATTTGTTGGTTACAAAAATCCAAGGAACTTACTCCTTTTATCTCTGATAATCTGTCTACTGTTCAGCTTTTCTACAAGTGCCATTCCCCTCATAGATACAATACAGACTCCTTGCATAACTCACTATACCAGAAAATGCTAGATAATGTTTTGGTCTTCTTAAAGTAATTGTTTATACTTCAGATGATGATTTTCTTTGTCAAAAACAATTTTCTTTAAATAATATAGAAAGTTTGATGGGAAAAGCTACATTTTCCTTTGAATCCAAGTAAAAAGCTAAATCAGAGAAAAAAAAAGCAGGAATCATTTAATGGTGAACCAATCAGCTTTTGAGGAAGCATTTGTTCTGCTATTCCATCTGATTAATTGAAAGCCAACTAAACTACTTTAAAAGAAATACAAGAGCCCATTCTGCCCTTAGGAATAAATGAGTGTTCTGCAAGTATATTTAAGGGCATAATTTGGCTAATAGAATGTTCTCTGTCTCTCTTTTCCTCTTCCTCCTGTTCATGTGTCAGTGATAATGAAGTTGGTCTTAAATTTAAATAGAACCTTTTTTGAGCCAAGGAATTTGTAAGTACATTACAAGCCTAATAGCCTGATATGTAAACTCTACCAAGGGTTCACTCTATCCACCACTGACAGCCACCCACAAAACTGCTGCTTCTGATCTGTAAAGCCATAAAAATAGGACACAGCTCCATTGTGCCCTAGAGAGTAAATATCTTTCTTCTGCAGGAAAGAGAAAACTAGGAAACTGGCACTGAATCTCATTATCAGAGTAGGAATATTGGTAGAACATTGAGTTGAGTGATGTAGTTAGATTGTTTTACAAATGGTAGCATCTCACAAGACTTTGGGCTTCTCAGTGTTTCAGTAGAAGAATATTTTTAGACAACTCCCAGAAAGTCTTTCCCAGCTAACTACAAGTATAATAAAGTTGTTTCTTCTTCTCTTTGCATGGTATCTCCTCCAAACTGTCTCTCATTCTGATTTTGTTACTCTCATTCTTTAGCTTAAATAAAATTAAAACAAAAAAACAGGAAATTAAGTGTCCAGGAGAAGACATCAGTTACCAGTATAACCAAGACTGGAACACCTATCCAGTAATTCATAGGCTATTTGCTCTTACTATTCCACCATACCGTGTACTAGGTGACAACCAATATTAAAAGCAAGAAATAAAGAGAAGGGGAAAAGGAGACCAAAAACAAAAAATTCCTAAAGAAGAATGAGAGACTATGAGTTTTGTTTAGCTAACTTTTTAATGCTAAAGGTAGAAAAAAGAAAGCATATGTCTTCATAGGCCATGATATTGCCAAAAAAATTAATGTGAGTAAATGGTGTTTTATAATTAGGATTAAAGCGGAAATGGTTTATATAATAGATCAAGTGGGTAAAAAGAGCAAGGATTGGGAATAGTTTGAAGGTAGAGGAACAGAGTCCTCATGATAAATACATGAACTTTAGTAGAAATGGGCTTTCAAAGAGATGAGGTGATTTAGCAAAAGACATACATAGGTTCTTGTAAGGGATCACAGAAATAATCTAATCTCATCCCTAAAGAATAAGACCTTTGTACTTGTTTCCTAATACGTACAATGAGGGAGCTGGATAAGGTGATCTCTATGAGGAATTGTGACAATGATGATGATGATGATGATGATGATATAATCTTAAAAGTTTACAAAGTGCTTTAAAAAAAATATATATATATATATAATCTATTACTTATTTATTTTTTGTTTTCAACATTCATTTCCAAAAGGTTTTGAGTTATAAATGTTCTCCCTATCTTTCCCCTACTCCCCACCCCAAGACAGTGAGCCTACTGAATACCCCTTCCCCCAATCTGCTTTCTCTTATATCCTCCCCCATATCTTCCCTAACTTTCTAGTAGGGCAAGATGAATTTCTATAGCCCATTGCCTGAATATCTTATTTCCAAGTTACATGTAAAAAAATTTTTTTGACATTTGTTTTTAAAACTTTGAATCCCAGATTCTTTCCTTTCTTCCTTCCTCACCCACCCCCACTGGGAAGACAAGTAATTCAATATAGGTTGTACATGTGTAGTTAATGCAAACTGTTTCCATGGTAGTTATATTGTAAAAAAGTAAATATATTTCCCTCCATCCTATCCTGACCTCCACTTCTTCTGTTTTCTACTTTGACCCTTTCCCCTTTCAAAAGTGTTGCTTCTAATAACCTTCTCCTGAAATCTGCCCTCCCTTCTATGATCCCCCATCTCATCCTCTTCCCCTTGCTTTCTCATAGGGTAAAATACCCAATTGAGTGTGTATATTACTCTCTCCTGAAGTCAAATTCAATGAGAGTAAGGTTGACCCATTCCCTTTCACCTTCCTGCTCTTCCCTCTCCACTGTAACAGTTTTCTCTTGCCTGTTCTATAGGAGGCAATTTCTCCTATTCTATCTCCCCCTTTCTCTTTCTCCCATTATATTCCTCTCTTACCTCTTACTTTTATTTTTTAGATATCATCCCTTCCCATTCAACTGATATTGTGCTATTTATGTATACATGTACACACATATGCACACATTCACATATGTATTTATACACACATACACCCTCCTATATATACATACATACATACATGTATATGTGTGTATATGCATACACACACATATATTCCCTTGAGAATATGTTTTCCTTAAGAATTTCTTGAAGGGTGATTTCTTGGCTATTTTTTTTTTTACCATGGCTTTCAGGAAGTGCAATAATTTTAAATGATCTCTCCCAGATATATTTTCCAGGTCAGTGGTTTTTCCAATGAAATATTTCACATTGCCTTCTATTTTTTCATTTGTTTGGATCTGGTTTATAGCATCTTTATTTCTCATGTAGTCATTAGCTTACATTTGCTCCAATCTAATTTTGAAGGAATTATTCTCTTCAGTGAGTTTTTGAAATTCTTTTTCCATCTGGCAAATTTGGCTTTTTAAGGCATTCTTCTCATTGGCCTTTTGGGCCTCTTTTGCCATTTGAGTTAGTCTATCTTTTAAGGTGTTATTTTCTTTAGTATTTTTGGGGTCTTCTTTATCAGGCTGTGGACTCACTTTTCATGATTTTCTTGCATCATTCTCATTTCTCTTCCCTATTTTTCCTTCACTTCTCTTACTTGATTTTCAAAATCCTTCTTGAGGTCCCCCATGGCCTATAAGAAGTTCATATTTTTCTTGTAAGCTTTTGATGCAAAAGTTTTGACTTTATTGACTTCTTCTCATTCTGTGTTTTGATCCTTTTTGTCCCCCAAAAAAGGATTCTTTGGTCTAATTGGACTTTCTCTGCTTGCTCATCTTGTCTTCCAATTATCTGACTTTTTAGTTCTTTTCCACAATAGAATTCTGATTCCAGAGTGGAGAGAGCTGTGTCCCAAATTGCTGGGGGTTTTGGAAATGTTTTCTGAGGTCTGATGAGGGTGCCTTCTCTATAGCCACCACAAGCTCTGGCACACTGCTGTTCCTCACCCCAGGACCACCACTGCAGACTGTGACCCAGACACAAGCAGGTCAAAGCAAGAGCAATTACCTTCTGAATGGTTGCTTGGTCCCTCTATGATCTGCAGGCCAGGAGCTCTGAAGGCAGCCACTGGGCAGCAGCTGCAGCTGCTGTGTCTCTGCCACTTGTCACTTTGGGAGCAGGGGCCAGATTGGCTCTTTTGTAACACAGTTCCGACAGAATTCCCTACTGAGTCTTTACTTTCTTTTTGTTATTTATGGGTTGAGAAGTCTGGAATTTGCCACAGCTGCTGTTGATGGCACTCTTTTGAAGTCTGCTCTGGCCAGTCTGTGCCACTGGTTGGGGTCTACCCCAGACTGGGGCCAGTGTGGCTTACATGGGACTGTGCTCAGCTCTCTGCTTGGTGCAATAGACCCTTCCTGTTGGCCTGCCTGCTGCCTTCAGAAAGAGATTTGTTTCTCTCTGTCACTTTGTGTCTTCTATAGCTCCAAAATTTAGTCATTTTTTAACAGATATTGGAGGTGGTTGGAGTGGGACCTTAAGCAAGTTCCTCTTTTTCCTCCACCATCTTGGCTCTGCCCTGTGCTTTACATACATTACTTCATTTGATTATAACACTTGCACTATATTGGATCCAATGAGATAATGCATATAAAATGGTTACTTGAATAGTATAAAATATTAGTTATCATAATTATTAAATTAAATAAGGCATTTAAATGGTTTATTAGCCAAAATACTATTTTCATGTGATGCATTAATTAATGTTTCAATTATTAGGCAGTTCCAATTCTATCTCTGACATCAACTAGCCATCTTCTTCTGTCATCTTTTGTCATCTTCTTCAAGGTGTTTAACCTCCCTGAGACTCAGTTTCCACATACTAAAACAAGAATAATAATTCCTGTATTATCTACCTCCCTGGATTGTTTTGAAGATCATATGTGATCATATGCCTAAACCACTTTGTAAAGCATGTAAATCCAGTCATATAAACATAAATTTAAAAATTTTATCATTACTGTTATTTCTCTAATGCCTTAAAAAAATAGCTTCTAGGTCACAGACATACTGGAAATGAGCATGCATTTTATGCTAATACATGAACTGATTCTAAGACAGGACTTCTTACACTAATAATTCTGCTCTTTCAAGATAATGAGAAACTGATGTGTTGAGCATTTGACATCTCCAACGTGTCTTTCAAGAACAGAATATAGTGTAAGAATGCTTATTCAGCTGAATTTTGATTTTTTTTTTTTTTACAATTGCTATTTGGAAGGAAATAGGAAATTAAAATATTGTAACAAACCTTTCATTTTATCATATTGTTATTTCCTTTACCATGTTTTCCTGCCTTCCTTCCTCCAAAAGATATTGAGGGTCCACTATGTTGAACATTTAAAAAGCAGTTCTTCAAAATATACTGATATGTAAGCTTATATTCTATAAGTGATATAATGGTGCTCAAATAAATTGTGAACACATCACATTAGAAGTTCTCTACAACATCACAGATTGCAAACGTTCCATGCCTGTTTCCTCTGTGTGACAATTTTGCATGTTCTCTCAAAAGTTCTTCACAAGATTTCCATTCAATGTGCTAGAGGTCTTAACTTGATTTCTCCTAAAAGTACTACTGGAACACTGTGGCTGGCCACTTGTCACCATTTGATCTTGTCACATAATCACCTTTTCTCTTTCTGTCATATAACTCTTCCAGGGTATATTTCACTCTCATTATTTGGAACCCCTCATCAGTTATATGTTGCAGTCTTCTCACATCCACTAATGTTTTATTCTATTTGTTCTCTGACATTTATCTTCATTTCTTGATAGATAATGGTGGTCTATTATGGTCCTTTCAGTCATATAGCAACACCAGACAAAAAAAAATGTTAGTATTTAAAAGATGCTTTTATGAGAAGATAGGGATCAGTAAAAGAACTCTGTAATTCACCAAATGCAGTCTAACCATCTCTTTTCCTCCTGTTCAACTCTATGCCCAGATTGTTGTCCATCTATTCTATCTGTTCAAAAGAGACATGTTATCATAAAAGTTCCACAGAATAACCATCAAAATCTATGTTGAGTCCTGGAAAATGTATAGTTTCCATCCATTTTGTCATTCCTGCTTTTCAAAAATAAATTTCAATTTGACAGTAAAAAAGTATAGTGTTGGGGCAGCTAGGTGGCACAGTGAATAGAGCACTGGCCTTGGAGTCAAGAGGGCCTGAGTTCAAATCCGGCCTTAGACACTTGACACAAAAAGTAGACATGTGACTTTGGGCAAGTGACTTAACACCAATTGCCCTCCAAAAAGCAAAAAAAAAAAAAAAAAGTATAGTGTTGTCCTTTCTGACTGGAGTGATCAGTGAGCTCTTGGAGAAGGTGGCATTTGAACTAGGCATTTTGGATGCATACAATTCCATAATGCAGAAATTTCGAAGGAGTTGGGCAGTGATTAGAGAAATAAGGAAGAGTGAAAACAAATGCATACAGCAGACCTGCACAACTTGTAATCTCTTCCTGGTGCAGATATGTTAGACAAACTTCACTGATGATGGTTGGCTGCTGTAGGTCACATGATAAAACAGGAGCTTGCACAATTGAAACCCTTTATTGCTTTAGTACTTAGGTCTAGTGTAGGCCTCCCAAAATCCTTTGGTGAGCTTCAGGCCATATGTTATTCAGACTTGGCATGAAGGCAGGGAGGTATAGGCTATGTTTACAGAATAACAGGTGGTCTGCTTAATATTTACACAAAGGGGGATCCTAGATATCTCTTCTTTCCTTAAACTTTCCAGATCTCCCTTCTTCCCCACTTCAGCTAAAGGACTTGACAAATCCTTTACTGAAGAAATAGAAACCATTCCCTGTGAGATCTTTTTTTCTCAAAATTCTTCTGCCTTCAAAATTAGGTACCCCTTCTCTTGACCAAGGGTAATTCCTCTCTCTCCATATATATATATTCTTAATCCAATGTTCTCATGTCTGTTCTATCAGATTCTTTCTACAAATTTCCCCTATTTTCTATCTATTTATTACTTTGCTGATGCCTTCAAACACGCCAAACTCTTCACTTTCATTAAAAACAAACAAAAAAACCACCTAAACTCCCTAGCTCCTACCATCCTCTCAAGCTATTATCTTATTTCTCTCCTGCATCTCTCAACAAAACTTCTAGGAAAAAAAGTACTACCATCATTGCCTCCACTTCTTTGCCTTTCTCATTAACTCCTGAACCCTTTTTTCATAGTTTTTTATTCATAAATTACCCTTGACTATGGGTAAAATCCAAAGTTCCATTCTGGGTTCTCTTCTCTCCTTTCTCTTTATTGCTCATTTATTGATCTCATTTGGTCCCATGATTTTAATTAGTATTTCTATGTTTTGGTTTGTCCTTCATTCTCAAAGAGGACCATGACATCGGGGAGATGATGACATGATTAGCAGTTGACTTTGATTTGGGTGAGAGAGGGCTATGCAAAGTCATAGTCTCACTTTCTCCTCCACAGAGCTATCTGCATCCAGTGGCTAGATATTAATCAGGATGTCTGGAGATGACCCAGGATACAGTGGGAAACCTTGATCCTTTTAAGCTAAGGTCTTTTCAAATTCTCACTTTGAGTAAGGCAACACCCTGATAAAGCACTATGCCTAAGTACTAAAGCACTATATAATAAGTAAAGGGATGGTCCCTTCAATTAAAAAAAAAAAATCAAACCAGGAGGGGAAGACCCTCAGGGTTTCAGGGTTGCTGGTCAAAGAGAAGCAGTTACTATTTACATGCACTCTGAGCCAAGAGGGCCCCCAAAATTACCATTGTTGCTTTGGCAGGACCCTATTGTTATCCGATCTCTGAGATCCAGAGTGAATTGGATTTAAGACTTGAATTTTAAGAAAGAAATCTAATCAGTTAACCCCAGAATAACTAGGTAGCTTTTGGCCATCAAAATTTCTCTTCCATTGGGCAAAGCACCTTAGGTAAAGGGAAAGGAGAAGAGAAGAGGGGAGGGGAGAGAAGGGGAGGTATGGAGGGGTGGTTCTGAGTTGTCCAAATAGAACTGGGTACCTGGGTTCCCATTCAGGCAGCTTGAACTACTCTCTTTTGGCCAGCAATCCTAAGAGTTTTCCCCTCCCATTTTGATTTGTTATTAATATTAAAGGGGCCATCCCTTTATTCACTTCTTACTTTAAGAGGTCAATTCACTAAATGGGCATTGCCTCACTCAAAGTGAGAACTTAAAAAGACCTTGGCTTAAAAGGGTCAAGGTCTCCTATGCATCCTGGACCATCTCCAGTCATCCTGATCAATATCTAGCCACTGGACTCAGATGGCTCTGGAGGAGAAAATGAGGGTGGTGATTTTGCACAGCCCTCCTTATTCAAACCAAAATCAACTGCAAGTCATGCTATCATCTCTGTAATGTCATGGTCCTCTTTGAGAATGAAAGACAGACCATAATCTGTGAGTATCTCTATGTATATGTCTCCCAGATGTACATATCCAGCTATGATGTGTCCCCTGAACTCTAGTACTTTATCAGTATAGTGAGACTCTGAACTTACTTTACAAGAACTAGTTTAGGTAATCTTCTAACTGAGATATATGAGTATCTCTGGGGAATTGGAGAAATTTCTCTAATTTATCAATTCAAGCACCTTTTCTAATGGGTTTCTCATACTGCTAGTCATAGATGATTAATGTCCAAGTTTCATTTAACAAATTCATATGATTTATGTTTTAAAAAGATATATTTACTTCACAGATACAACTAGAAGAAAAGGATAAGCATTTCTACCAAATATTTGGAATAAACTCTGCTTTATACAATTTCAGTCCCTGGGGAAAGTGGTGTCAAAATTAATTTATTTTCCACATAGCATTAGTACCAAGTTATTTTCTAAATTCAGTTCTTGACTTTTTTGGATTGGGACAGACAGATTGATTTATTGAGGACAAGGAACCATACAATTTTGAGATATAGGGTTAGGGATGCTCAAGACCTCAAAATACCAACACACTGGGTCCTGCCAAATGAATTTGACTCAAGACTTCTTTCAGCCAAAGAAAAGTAAAGTTTATTAAACATTCGCCATAATGGGTAGACTCTTATGGAGCTTCTGTATCTTTGACACCTGTATTTGAGTGGGAGATGTGAAAACTTCTCAGACTATATCCTAAAGTCTAGTAAGGTTTCTTTTGGGAATAGGCCTGAGTTTCAGTTTCCCCCTTCTCCCTTCTTTACTACTGCCATATCAGCATTAAGTCTTTTAAGAGTCTTTTGACCTCCACCCTTGCTTGCCAACTTTCTCCTTCCCTTGCTCTAGCATTTGTCAAATAAGGACATGAACAATACCCTGTTTCTGGCTTTTTTTTTTCCCCAGCCAAGACTGTAAGTCTGCCTCCCAGCCAATAAGGGATAGTGGCAGGCTTCTTTGTTCTTTGACACTGGAGAAGATTTTGAGCTCAGAATGTAAGCTAGCCTTCCAGACAATGGGAGAAGGGAGAGTAGTGGGAGGGGGCTTGACTGCTTTAGGGTATAAATTCTTGCCTGTCTTCTGTAATATGCCTCACTCCACTGGTTTGTACTGGTGGGAGGGATACCTTCATCTCCAGAGAACTGAATAAAACTTCCTGTTCTTTCCTCAAGGCACCTCTTACTTTTAATTTTTGGGGTAGGGAATTTTTGGGGTCCCTGTACTCCACACATATTGGACAAGCAGGCCAGAATAATCTGACACAGAGTGAGTCTGTGCTAGAAAATTCTGTGGCCTTCCTTTTCTCATGGAGGCAAGATGGGGTTTTATATACAGAAAGGTTGTGGGAGGAATCTAGGGGTGTTCTAGAGGAGGAGTTTAGGTAGGGTCCTCAGGAGAAGTCAAATGAGTTCATACTCTAGTAATGAGATTAAGGAGGGTCTTCAGGAGGAGTCAAATGAGGTCAGACTCCAGTGATGAGAGATTAAGGGTGAGAAGTAGCTGGAGGTTACCTGGAGATGACAGACAATGGAGGGCTAGGCTAGTTTAAGGGCATAACAGATTTGGGTATAGATATTTTAGGAGGATCAAGGGTAGAAGCTAGCTGGACAAAAGAGCACTAGCCTGGTAACAAAGATTTGGGTTGAGCTATAATGAAAGGCTTATGGCCTCAGGCAAATGCCTCATCAAATGACAAGATTCAATTGGAGTTCAAGGGAATTCCCAGAGTCTGTATCTCCTCAGATTGAGACTTCATTCTGCAATGCAATGCTTCTAGCATGTTTTGGCATGCATTCTAGCTCCTAGACTCTGGTGGCTTAGTCTCCTGCCCTTTAAAATCTTATAAGGTCATAGATATCTTCAATATCTTTGACATTTATTCTTTCCACTCAGAGGAAAGAATACATGTAAAGAGGCAAAGAAGAGAAACCCATATGTATGAGACACTTATTGGCCTTAGATAGTGAAAATCAGAACACCCTCCTCTTAGAATATTCTTTTCTGTTTCCCAAACTCCAAGTGGGCAGAAAAAAAAAAAAGATGACAGAGGGTTCTGGCTAAATAGCACTTTTTCAATACATCACTGTTGTAGTTCCACAGCCAACCCACAGTTCATTTCTTTAATTTATAGTTAGCAGATCAGATACAGGATATCTGTGCATGTTCTAATTTGGTTAGCGAGGAACTTCCATTGCATACTATCATGCCATTTTTAATTAAACCTACCTAGCCTCCTCCATATGGAGGATTCATCAACCTGTCTTACATCATGGAAGGGAGAAGAAGGAGGGGAATAATACAATAATTTATATTGTACTGAATACACACTAGGTACTGTGCTAATAACTTTCTCATTTGATTTCACAGTAACCCTGTGAGGTCCAATTATTACCCCATTTTACAATTGAGGGGAAATGAGACAAAGAAGGGCTAAGTGAATTGTCCAGGGTCATACAGCTAATAAGTTAGCACTCTAACCAATGCACTATCCAGCAGTCTCAATCAATAACTAATTTACATCACCAATATCCATCCTAAAATGAATGTCCCAGAGATATCATAAGCACAATATGTGGAAAACAGAATTATTATCTTCCCTGAAAATTATCTATTTTTCCAAAATTCACTATTTCTCCTGTGGTTATTCCCAGGTTCACAACTATTGTGTTATCTTTGAAAACTTATTCTACTTCACTCACATATTTAAACAGTGTCCATATTTTTTCTCTGCATCTCTTTTATATTTATCCCTGTATCTGTTCATATAATCATCATCTTAGTTCAGGCACTCATCATCCAGCAGCTAGACTATATCTCTCTCTCTCTCACACACACACACACACACACACACAGTTTTTTTGGTTTTTTTTGTCTTTAATTTTTTAAAGAGAACCAGTGGCCTCCAGATTGGTGTCCCTTTCCTCAAAGATATTTTGGGAAGCTGGATAGCAGGAACATATAACAATCAGGAGCTCTCATATCCCTCTTGCCTTTCCTATACACTTTCATCCTTGCCTCTCTCCAGGCAAAATCTATTGGACCTCACCGACTGCTCACACAGTTTTGATGAGATGAGAGTGTTCAAATCTATTCCTTCCATTGAGATGAAAGATTATCAATTCCTAGTATATGCTAGGTGAAAATCTCCTATATTCCTCTAGGCTTCATTGTATTGTAGATCCTGGACATTTGCAATTTGATTTGCTAATGTAACCTAAGCATGCCTGGACCTTGCCATTTTCCCTTCACTATGGAAATGTTAGGAATATTATACCTTTCTATCAGCCCTGCAGCTGAATTTTCTATTTTCTATTATCTCATCCAATTTGAGAATAATTTCATTGAGAACTTTGTTTTGTCATCAGCATTTAGCACAGTTCTTGGTAGAAAGTAAGAACTTAAACATTATTCATTCTTTCATTCAAATCTCTTTTCCCTCCAATCCTTCTTTGACAAAGCTACACAATTATGTTCCTTAAGGACGGGTCTGAAAATCTCACTATCCTCTTTAGTAAACTCTAAGACTACCTATTGCCTTTGGGATAAAACATAAACTTCTCCCTTGACTTGTAAATTCCTTTAAAACCTGCCTTCACTTAACTTTCCAGCTTCATTATATATTAACCTATTCCTTATACTCCATGTTCTAGCTACTCTAGCCTTCCTATTGTTCCCCATCTCCTGTCTCTGTCCTTTTACACTGCCCACCTCTCATTTTTTAACTTTGTTTTTAAAAATAATTATTTATTATTTTATTTTCTCCAAATATATTAAATTTTTTTTTAATTTTTGAAAATTTTGAATTCTAAATTCTTTGCCTCTCCCTTCCCCCTTCATTGAGAGGCAGTCAATTTGATATGGGTTCTACATGTGCAACCCATTAAAACATATTTGCATATCAGTAGTCATGTTGTTAAAGAGAACACAGAACTTTCCGCCCAAAAAATAATATAGTTTAAAAAAAGAATGCTTTCATTTGCATTCAAACTGCATCAGATATTTCTCTAAGAAAGGATAGCACTATTTTTTTTTATCATAAGTCTTTCAGAATTGTCTTGGATCATTGCATTGCTGAGAACAGGTGAGTCATTCACAGCTGATCATCACACAATATTGGTATTCCTGTATACATTGTTTTCCTGGTTCTGTTCATTTCACTTTGCATCACTTCTTGTAAGTCTTTCAAGGTTTTTCTGAGAGCATACTGTACATCATTTTTTTTAAATAACAAAATAGTGCTCTATTACAAACATATGCCACAACTTGTTCAGCCATTCCCCAATTTTTTGCCACCACAAAAATAGCTTCTCTAAATATTTTTGTTCATATAGTTCCTTCATCTTTCAGGTTTACTTATTTATATATTTAATTTCTTGGAATACAGATATAGGAAGTGGGTAAAAGAGATACATAGTTTTATAGCCCTTTGGTTATAGTTTATAATTGCTTTATAGAATAGACACAGTTCACAACTCCACTACTATTGCACTAGTGTCTCCATTTTTCCAACACACCTTCAACATTTGTCATTTTCCTTTTATGTCACATTCCTCATTCTTAAAAGGCACTGTCGCCTCACCTCTACCTCATGTATTCCATTGCTTCCTTAAAGTGGCAAATCAAGTGTCCCTTTCTACTTTAAACTTTTGTTGAGACATCCTTTCATTCATTTGATTTATTTTGTATTTATATATGAATACGCTGTCTTTCCCAATATAATGTAAGCTCTATAGAATAAGGATTTTTTTGGAGGGGTAATAGATCTTCATCCCTTAGCACATAGATATCAATAAATATTAATTAATGGTTATTAATTAACTGAAATACAAGATTTAAATTGTTCTTTCATTACATAAGCAATAGGTTCAAAATTTCTGTAACAAAAATTTATTCTAAATGATATTTTTTTCTGGGAAATTATTATAACATTTTTAATTTATGAATCTTATTTTGAGGGGCAAATGATTGTTCTTTTACATGATTATTGTCCTTCATTCTTGAAGAGGACTAAAATGATATCACTATTTTAGAGTCAAGATTCAATATGTCTTACTGTGGCTGATCAGACCAATATAAGCTCAGAATGATCTACCACAGGTTGGGCACAAATAGTCTATGTGAACATTTGGGATGGATTCTCTAAATTTGCATATCCTGCATTTCCTTTGAGTTTTTTCAATTCTACTTTGTTTATAGAGCATCATATCTTCTCTGATGTGGCCACAACATGCTGAATGATCTTGCGCTAGTGTCTCCATGTCACACAATCAATTAAGTAAAGTACATATCTTGTCATATTTTTTCCTTTTAATTTTGTTACAAAAATTATGGAAATTTGGCTTAATTTTCCTAAAGTCCTACAAAAAAATCTGTAGTGAATTATGACAGAAAGAAGGAAAAAGAAAGGAAGGAAAGAAAAGAAAGAGGAAAGAAAAAAGAAAATACAAAGGAAGACAGAAATGATAAGAAAAAAATTATGGAAAATGGAAGATGAAAGAAACAAAGAAAAACAAAGAAAGAAAAAGAGGAACAAAAAAAATGCTGTTATTTTGAAAAGAAATTATTTCTTTTTGAGTCCAAAGAAAATTCAGTTTTGTGGAGATGTACACTACACATTCTTAATGGAATTATCTGAGTGGCATATTACCAGGGTTTGGAACTTTTTTACTGAACGTCTCTGACTACACATTAGTATAGAAGGACGGAGAAAAAATTTGTTCATTTAAATCACTTCAGTGCCTTTACAAATTCTGAGTGAACTGCAGCTAGAAATTTGTGTTCCATTAGGATTTCAACATTCATTTTAAAGAAAAAGAAACAGATTAAAATTCAGACATAATCTCTTTTCAGTCCTGTTTCATGGACTGCTCAGAGTTCTGTTCTTTTGTGACATGTTTGTGCTTTGCCACTGGAAGGAGCTAGAGTAATGATATTGAATGAACTCTGCAGTAACTGGGCAGCAATATGGTTAAACTTAACATACGAAAAAGTGCCAAATGGGGAAAAAGATAGTCTTACCTTCTCAAAGGCAGGGACTAGGGTGGTTTCTAAAATTTTGTGACTTTGAGATTCATAAGATCATTTAAAAATATGAAATGTGGATCTTACGTGTAAAAGTCACAAGACAATGGCTTGGAAGTCTTTTTTTTTTCCTTTTCCTTTTTACATCAAGGATTTGAAAGCAGAGTAGAAAGAGAGGAGAGGGTACAGGGAATTAAGTAGCACATGGATATGCTTCAGAGAGCTTCTTCCTTTTTAAAGAAAGTGGCCCAAGGGAAAGAGCCAATATTGAGAATGGTATTAAGGTACTTGCCACCGAAAAGTTAACCTGTAATAGTCCAAACCACTTCCCATCATAACTATAATAAATCAGACTAAATAAATATCTCCTTTGGATCAGTCATATTCCTTCTTTAGGATGATGAAAAAGATGAGTATGAGACTGTTTGGTGATTTCTTAAAAACATAACTAGCTATATTTCTGAAAGATAACTACCTATCATTTTCTAAGAAAACAAGAAAAGAAAAGAAAAGAAACAAAAAGAAAAGAAAAGAAAGGAAAAGAAAAGAAAAGAAAAGCCATACTGAGCCCTTATTACTTTTGTTGTCTACATTTTTCATCGTACAATCAAAATGTTTTTTGGAGTGTTTTTTCCTCCTAAGTCTTCCAGCTAAAGCACATGCAGACAGAAGTTTCTTAAACTGATATTGTCCTAAAGTTCATATCTACCCATTTTAGATTTCATCATACTGAAGTTGGCTGTTCATTTCAGCTTGTCAAGATCGTTGTTTTAAATCTTGATTCTGTCATCCAGTGCACTAACCATCATTCACAACTTCTTCTCATCCATTCTTCCTCTACTCCTGCAGCCTCTTCCTCTGATTGGTGAGATCTTCCTTGGAACTTCCTTTTGAAGAAGTTCCCAACTGACTCTTCTTACCTCCATTCTGATTGGTTCATGATTTTACATTAATTTTTTTTCTCTCTTCTCATACTGGAGGTGCTTCCTCCTTTCAAAGCTTATGCTCCATTTACTATGTTCTTTTTATGAATCTCCATTCAAAGAATAACCCATTCCAACCCTTTGCTTCCCCAACAGGGTTCAGCCCTTGCTATTCAGGAGATTTCTTTTCTCTCTCTTCTCAGTTACTTTGTATGTCTTGTCCTCTTTCATCAAAATTTAAGCTCCTTGAGGGCAGGTTCTGTCTTTCCTTTTGCTTGTCATTGGTTGTATTTAACATAATGTCTGCTACGCGGTAAATTCAAATAAATGCTTAATCCAATTCAATGTGACCCACTCCATAGGGGATCTTTAAAAACACAAAACCTTCTTACAGGATTAGAGAAAAAAAGGCAATTTCCACCAAGGAGAATTTAGCAGGTTTGGTAAAATAAAAGTGAGTTTTGTTTCAATTCCTGGTTTAAAAAACATTATAATTATTATGAATATTGTAAGGGTGTTTGCCGTCATCAGCCGCTGGGAGTGCACCGCGAGTCTGGGGATGGAGTAGAGGCCCGCGCATGTCTGGTAGCCTTGGTCGTGAGCACTCAGTTCAGCCTTAGGGTTGGAACTAGGATGCCACGTTGGCAATAAAGACGGCATGATTACGCGAGATGTCTCCTTGTCTTCCGGACGGTACGTGAGTGGCTCACCGGGCGATGACGGCACTCGGAGGCGGGGTTCAAAAGCTAGGGTATAAAAAGGGGAACCGCGTGTGTGTAGCTCTCTCGGCCATTTTTGTCTTTTGGGTCTTGCAC
>CM053585.1:58699556-58716735 GCA_028646515.1 Pseudochirops corinnae
CCCTCCATCATCCTACCTCTCATCCCCCTATTCTCCTGTGTGGCAAGATCCCAGTTTAGAATTTATGTCATTCCTTCCCCAAGCCAAGTTCAGTGAGAGTAAGGTTGAGTCTTTCCTTTTTGCCTTCCTGTTCTCGCCCTTTATTGTAACAATTATCCTATGTCTCTTCCATGTCTACTCATAATTTTGAATCCTCTGTTCAGATCAAAGTCCCTAGGGCAGGGATTTTTACTAGTCATTACAGTTTATACTTCCCAAAGGGTTTACAGCAGCTATAGACAGCAAGTGAAATTTTAAATTGAAATCTATTCCCCAAACCTTAAGGGTACACACACAAATATCAATAAGAGAAAAAGAAAGTGAAAATGCAAGTTGGAGGATTTGGAAGGAGATTGTAGAACACCTATATAGAAGATATGATTTATTCAGAAAATATTTCCTATGAAATGGACTAGTTCAAATTCTGTTTAACTTAATAATTTGTTGAAGAGTTGTTTGGTTTCATGATAATGTAAAATCCAAAAGATTTTCACTATTGATGAGTAGGTTTGTAAAAATCAGTTCTTCAACCATGAAAATGTTTTCTTTTTAGCTCTATTAATTAGCCACAAGTTCATTTTATGGTCTGTCTGCTCAGCTAACTCAATTCACCAAACTAGCCGGTAGTTTGCTCTTTCAAACTACAGTGAACAACTAACTTGTCCACCACCCACCCAAGTACCTGGTTATGGGTACCAAAGTTTTCTGCAAGCTGAAATATATTTTAGTATTATAACATTTAGAACTAGAAATGGAAAAGGAAGAGAACAATATTTATTAAATACAGACTATCCAGGAAATATGTTAAGCTTTTTAAAATATGATCTCATTTTACCTTCAAAACAATCCTGAGTGCTACATGTTATTATTTCCATTTTACAGTTAGAGAAACTGTGGCAGCAGAGGTTAAATGACTTGTCCAGGGGCACAAAGCCAGTGTCAGAGGTTGGATCTAAACACAAGCTTTCCTGACTCCTAGTGAAGCTAGGTGGCACAGTGGATAGAATGCGGACCTGGAGTCAGGAAGCTTATATTCCTGAGTTCAAAAGTAGCCTCAGACAGGTACTAGCTGTGTAACTCTGGGCATATCACTTTATCCTGTTTGCTTCAGTTTCCTAATCTGTAAAATGAACTAGAGAAGGAAATGGCAAATTATTCCAGTATCATTTCCAAGAAAATCACAAATAGATTTAATAGGAGTTGGACTTTAAAAAAATGACCACAAAGCAACTTTCCTAACTCTAGTATTATGACTTCCTCATCATTGCACAGGTAGCTAATCGCAGAGATAGAACGCAACTCCACCTCTTCTGAAGCCAATTTCAGAGTACTTTAAACTACTGAGATGTTACCATCCATCAGTCAACATGCATTTATTGAAGGCTTACTAAGTGTCAGGCAGTATGATTAGGCTAATGATACCAAAATAAAGAGGCAATATAATAGCTTAGCCCAAGAATCTGACATGCCATTAGTGGAAAAAGCATGTACATCAAATAAGCAATCAGCTAATCAATAATTGTTTATATAGTATCTACTAATACTGGGAATAGAAATCCAAAAATAAAACACCCACTCTCAAGTATCTTACTTTCTAATGAGGGAAAAATAAATACTTATCTTTATGCTTTTCTAATTGACACAGACACTAGCAGGTTGAATTCCTAGAGTTCCTTTAGCCGCATCTTCTCCTCAGAATTCTAGGAGTAACTATGAACGTTTTGTGTTTCTATAACGCATTTAGCTTGACCGCCAATGCTAATGAGTTGTCTTCAATAATAATAATAACTACTTTCAGTTAATATCTGCCATCTATCACTGACCCCATGATTAGTGCCATGATATCATATAACTAGCTAACATCAATTAGGTTATGTAAAGCTTAGCCTGAAGAAACATAGCAACAGAAATTTAAGAAAAAATAATTCAAAACAGTGGTGTATTCTCCCCTATACTAACCTGGTCCCTAGAGAGTATAGATTCCAATTAAAATACATGTAATAGATTACACACATTTTTGACATATATACATTTGATTTACATACATGCATAAATACAGACATATAGGTAGCTATTAAGTACATACATTGGGCATATACATATAGCTGTATAGGGTGTGTTCAGGGAAGTGGTGCGCACCTGATTTACTTAACTTCCACCTGTGGCTCCAAGAAGCTTTAGCATGCATTGGGGCCATACCCCAGTGAACTGTTTGTGCAGATGGGCTAAACCAGTTTGAGTGTAAGAGGAGTCTCAAACACACTGGTGAATTGGGGGGGAGGGATGTCTACCTGAAGCATATAGACTTACCATGGTGGAAAGGAATGATGAGAACATTTTTTTCCAAAAGCCATGAAGGCAACTGAAACAGGTGCTATGGAATGCTTAGAACTTGGTTAGACATTTAAGATGCCAAGATATCCACTACATCTCAAACTATCACCAGTCATCTTGACATTGTTCTGCCACTGGACTATGGTAAGTTGGAATAGAGAGCAAGGCCAAGGACATCCTGCAACTCTGCCTCACTTAAATCCAACTTATACATGAATCAAAACATATCTCCCATACTATTTTACCATTTTTACCTATCTCAAAGTCCTCTCATGACAGGCAAGTGGTTAAGCAGCAGGTGTGGATAGACTGGGAACTGTAGTCACAACCCTTCAAGCAGGTAGCCCAGACCATAGGATCATCTTCTCTATGGAAGGAGCAGGGGGATTCAGTAGCCCCCTGGGTGTCTGAGCAGTTCTTTAAGGATTGCACTGCTTATTTCCTCGTATGAGGAAAAGACTAGAAATGCATCTGTGACTGATAGATCAATATGAGCTAAGAATTATCTACCACAAGTCAAGTAGAAAAAGTTAATGTGAACTTTTGGGGTGGACAATCTAAATATGTACACCTCACATTTCTTTTAAGCTACTTCAATTCTGCTTTGATTATAGAGCACAGCACCTTCTCTGATGAGGGTACACCATGTCAGAGAATCTTGTGCCAGTATCTCCCACATCACACAATCAATTACAAAGTTCTCTAGATATATCTTGAGAGTGTCCTAGTATTCTTTCTTCTGACCATCATGTGAGTCTCCTATGTGACCACCTATATGAGTTCTCCATAAAGTAGCCTTTTAGGCAAGTGTATATTGGCATTCACATAATGTGGCCAGCTCATCACAGTTGCACTATCTGCAATAGAGTATGAATAACTGGCAGTTTATTTAGAGACAGGACCTCAGTGTCTGATATCTTATCCTGTGTCTGTCAGAATCTTCATAAGACAATTGTAAAGGAAACAATTCTGTTTCCTGGCATGGTGCTGGTATACTGACCATGTTTCACAGGCATACAATAATGTGGTCAGCCAACAGTGTTAGTTTGGCAGTCAGTCTAATATCACTTCTCTCCCCTACTTTCCTCTAGAGCCTCCCAAATACTAAGCTAGCTCTGGCAATGCACTTATCACCTTCATTTACAATTTGTACATCCTTAGAAAGTATACTGCCATGGAAGTGAGTTTATACATAGCATTCAAAACTTCTCTTTTTGCTGTAATCAATGGTCCCATGTATGGGTGGCATGGTGCTGGCTCATAGAGTACCTGTGTGTACTTGTGGTTAATTGTTAGGCCAAAATTAGCAGAAGCAACAGAGAAACAATCCATACATAGTAATGTCATTTAGTTCTTCTTCAAGAACAAAGGATAACAACCAACCAACCACATACATAGTACTTGGTATGTTATTTAAGACTGATCCCATGTTGAATCATCTATCTAGTTATCCATCTATCTACCTACCTCTCTGTCTACCTATTACTTTTTAGTTCTTCTGGTAGGATGAAAGCTCATTACAACTATTGATATTTTTCATCCTTTATACTTTTCATCCCCATTACTATCATTTTGCTTGACACTTTATAGGGTCTTAATAAACACTTGTTGATTGGTTGATTGAATGAATGAGAAGAAAAAGAGAAAAATTCTAAGATCAGTGATATTCTTAACTGAAGATGAGCATAATCAGAATACCAGAAGGTCATAAAGAAAGTGGGTAGATTGTGATTAAACTGAAGAAGCATGTGATTGTCTGGGTGCTGTTGTTGGTCAGTCATCTCAGCCTTGTCTGACTCTTTTTGATCTCAGTTGGAGTTTTCTTTGCAAATATTCTGGAATGGTTCGCCATTTCTTTTTCCAGTTTGTTTAACTTATGGGGAAATTGTGGCAAACAGGGATGAGTTACTTGTTCAAAGTAATCTAGTTAGTAAGTATTTATGGTCAGATTTAAACTCAGGTCTTTCTGTCTCTGTTGTATTCATTGTACCACATAGTCATCTGGGTGGGGTGGGAAAAAAATTAGAGAATCTGGAAGAAAATGGAAGGATGGATAGATAATAAGGAAAGGAAGAAGGTGAAGTTTCAAGTAAGAGTGAAATGTGTATCTTTAGTGGAACCAAGAAGAAGCAAAGTTTGGAGAACCTGTGAGATAACTATGTCAGAAGGGTCTTCATTAGAAATATTGAAATTTTCAAGTAGGATAGCAGAGAATAGATCTGGGAAGAAGACAGAAATATAACAGTTCTAAGTTGTCTGAATTTAGACAAATAATTTCATTTTCTGATCCTGTAATTGCAATCAAAGAAGTTGTTAACACTTTGTTTCAGCTATTTAAATATTTAACTCCTTGTTTCAAGTTAAGCCTTGCCCTTAATTACATCAAGTCTTTTGTTAAGAAGCAGAACTTACAAACTCTTGTTGCAGATGCAACAGGAAGGGACAGAACAGAAAGTTGCTTAATGACCATATATAAGGAGAAGCCCAGGCTGAGAGAGAGCAGAACTGAGAGAGCATTTGTGATGACAGATTTTGAGAAGGTAACATTTCTGGTGGTAGCACTCTGTCTCTTCTGTGTCGATTTTTGTTTGTGATGTGTGTTGAGTTCTCAGACCTTGTTTGTGAGTCTGCGTTGATTTTACAGGTAGACTGTGAATTGATGATGGTGCCAGCAATGTGCATAAATGTTATTGTGGCATTGTTAAGCTTTGTCTTCCAAGTAATAGAAACTGTGAAGGACATGAGGTGTACTGGACACTGTGAGCTTCAATATAAAATGGGAACTGGACAGGGAAGTGGATGAAGAATTGGACAAGGAGTTGGACAAAGAACTGAGAACTGCCTGCCCTTTAATCCAGGTGACAGTTGGGTAGATTCATGCAGGAGATGGGAATATGGAAGACGAACCATGGATCTGAGAGCCAGGCTTCAGTCAAGATGAAAAAACCTCTCCTTTCGTTTTTTATGCAAACTGAGAAGATCATGATTTACTGTGGCTTAGGGGTGGGAGGCCTTTGTACTCTGTATTCTGTACCTCTTCAGAAAGATTGGAAACTAATCTCCAATAAAGAAGAAAGAAGACTATTTGACTAAGGAATCAAGACAATGTGACCTAGGAGTGGAGAACTTTGACCTTTGTACTTTGTGTCCCTTAAGGGGGCCTGCTTCTTAAGGATGATTGAATTAAGGACTTACTGAATGATTGTACTTTGTGTTCCTTAAGGAGTCTTGCTCCCTAATGTGATTGAATTAGGGACTTATTGAATGATATCTTTTGTTTAAAACTATGTGGCTACTTTGGGGAAAACTTTGTGGCTACTTCAGTGATAACTTTTTATGCTATAACATGTGAATGCTATACTTTGGTTTTTGTCACTGTTTTGTCTTTGTTTATTACTGAATAAATAGAGAATTCACTATAATATGTAATCAGAACCTTGAAACTGTTCACAGCAGCAGTCCTCTGGAAAGTTATTTGTGCTTGGCTTTATTGATCTTCAGCTAAGTTTCTTCACATTACAAAGAGAATAGCAATAATTTTCTGCTGCAGTTCTGTGTGTTTGTGCATGCATGTAAGTATACCCATAATTAAAATTTATTGCAGAATAATTAGGTATCTCAAATCAGTCAATCAAAAGGACCCACATGTACAAAAATATTTACAGCAGCTCTTTTTGTGGTGGCAAAGAATTGGGATTTGTGGAGATGCCCAACAGCTGGAGAATGGATGAACAAGTTGTGGTATTGAAATGGCAAGTCTTAACAGAGTGACCACAGAGTCTGAATAAAAAGTTTTAGGAGCTTTTATTAGCCAGCTGGCAGCTGTCCTTCTCGTGTCTATCTGTAGGAATCAGCCCCTAGCTCAGGGCTGGTGAATCTTTTTTACAGAACAACTTCATTGTTTGGCTAACTAACATAATTTGTCACTAAGCTAATTATTATGCCAATGCCAGCAATCTATTACTAAGGCATGGGGGGAGTGATTACATCTGTAGGCAGGGGCTGATGGGTAAAGGGAGGGGCACAGGGCATGAGGATCTGAGCATGAAGGAGAAAAAAAAAGAAGAAAAAGATGAATTATCCCAGGCCGGTTCACAGGCCCATTCACTGATTTCTATCTCAAATTCATCTCAAGTTCATAAAGTTTTACTTGGCTGATTTCTAATTTCATAAAGTATCACTTAACTGTTTCCTGGGCAAGTTTCTTGATTCCTATCCTAAGTCCATGAAGTTTTTTCCCTTAACTAGTTCCTAGCCATTTCAGTATTTTAACTTAATGAAATACTATTGTTCCATAAGAAATGATGTGCAAATGGATTTCAGAGAAACCTGTAAAGACTTACATAAACTGATGCTGAGTGAAGTGAGCAGAACCAGACCACTATATAGAGTAATAGCAACATTGTGCAATGATCAAGTATGATATACGTAGCTTTTCTCAGCAATAGAAGGATCTAAGATAATTCCAAAAGACTCATGATGGAAAGTCCTATTCACATCCAGAGAAAGATCAATGGAGTCTTGGGGTGGCTAGGTGTTGCAGTGAATAAAGCACTGGCCCTCAAGTCAGGAGGACCTGAGTTCAAATCTGCCCTCAGACACATAACACAAAAAACTCTAGCCATGTGATCTTGGGCACATCACTTAACCCCAATTGCCCTACCTTCCCCTCTCCAAAAAGCAAAAACAAAAACAAAAAAACAAAACAAAACAAAAAAACTATGGAATCTGAATGCAGACTGAAGCATATAATTTTCATGTTTTTTTTTCTGTTTTTTTCTTTCTATTGTTTTTTTTCCCCTTTTATCTGATTCTTCTTTAACAATATTACTATTGTGGACATAGGATTCATATAATTTTATATGTATAAACTATATCAGATTATGTGCTTTCTTGGGGAAGGAAGGGAAGGAGAAAATTCTGGAACTCAAAATCTTATAGAAATGAATTGTTGAAAGCTAGCTTTATATGTAATTGGAAAAAATTTTAATAAAAACTATTAAATGCAAAAAACTCCACAATTATCATGTAAACATTTCAGCAATATAATTTCTGAACTCATTGTTACAATAAGTTTGTACCAGCCAAATCAATTATTTCAAGGAGGAATTGTGTCATCATATTTTACAGCTATTCTTGGATTTATTGCTTTTCCAAATAGCATCACTCTGACATTTCATAGATTAAACTGGTGAAATATGCCTCTTAGGGTAATTACAGATTCTTCGACTGTAGAACTCAGGAGAATACCGTGTTTCTTAACCATATCTGGTCTTTGTTCTTTCTTTTGTTTTGAGCATTAGATAACTATGCCACATTTTTTAGCTTCTCTGGCATTTTTCCAAAATGATTTGTAAAGAAATAAAATATCATGAGGTCTAACTAAGATGTCATACACTCATAGGATTTGAGATTTGCAAGAAACCTCAATAGCCATATATTTAAATCCACATATGAAATAAATTCCAGTATAACATGTATCAAACAGTTATCTACTTGTGCTATAAGATCTTCAGGAAGGGTCAAGAATTGTGAACTCATGACCTATCATAACAAGATACGTTGATAGCACTTAAAGCACAATACACACTTTCTTTATGAGAGGGTGAGTAATGCTGTGAGACTTTGGGCAAATCACTTAACTCTGTTTACCTCAGTCTCTTCATCTATAAAATGAGTTGAAGAAGGAAAAGACAAACTATGCCAGTATTTTTGCCAGGAAAACCTCAAATGAGATCAAGAAGTGTTATATATATGACTGAAAAAATGACCTGAACAACAATAGTAAAGTCATTCCCATTCCCATTTTACACAAAGAAAATTTATGCTGAGAGATAAAAACAATCTTCTCCACAATAGCAGTGGAGTAATAGCTCAGTATCTGAGCTTGAACCTAGGTCTTTTCAAGTGCCAGTTGTGTAACTTCTATGTCAGAGAGGTTTGGAAAATCTCACATAGTTTTATTAAAAAAAGAAACAAACAAAAAACAAACAACTTTATATCCTAGTGCCTCTCAAGAAGAATCCTTTCTATAACAATGAAAATTGTACTTGTCACCATTATTCATTCATCTATTCTTTCATCCAATTAGAAATCATTAAACACCTATTATGAGGAAGCACTGTACTAGCCACTGAGGATACAAAGATAATTACAAAATATGTCTCTACACTGAAGATTACATTCTATTGGACTACTGTGATTTAGTGGTGGGGGAAGATGCCCATTTATTCCAAGTATTAAAATAGCTACCTTTTGAAATGTTAAGAAACTTACAATATAGTGAGGACAAGCCATTTATGCTACAGAAATATCTAGTCTGGAATGGGGAAGCTCTCATTTTTTACAGTATAACATAAAAAACATTGAACTTTCAAAGACAATCTCAACCTTTCCTGAATCCACATATATTTAAATTCAAGAAATATCTATTACATACTTATCAAATATAATAAATTGTCCATGGTTCTGGGAATATGGAGATGAAAATAATGCAACATCTATGCTCATGGAATTTAGATTCTAGTAAAAAGGGTAAGTCTTATACACAAATAAGTATAATAGGAAACAGAATATAGAACAATGTAAATGATGGTAAAAAGGATAGATGAGGCCACTGGACAAAGTTCTAAAAGGAATGTAAAAAAGAAGCTATCCTGTTTAGCTGGGAGGTTCAGAGAAAGCTTCATAAAGTGAGCTATCCCTGACCTAGACCATGAAAAAAGAGACTTCTCAGAGCCATAGAAATGGCTGAACTGCATGTTATATGTGGGGAAGATGTAAAAAAAGTACCAAAAAAAAGGCTAAGATAGACTATTACTCTACTTTTCTGAGAACATAGAATGTAAAAGGCAGCTAGAAAAGTAGATTGAAGACAGTTTGTTGGAAGCCTTGAAAATTGCAATGACATCATCATCATTAGCATCATCATCACTCGCATTTCTGTAGCACTTTAACATTTACTAAGTGCTTTACATACATTATCAAATGTGTTACTCAGAGCAAATCTATGAGGCGTATGCTACTATAATTCCATTTAAAAAAGGAGAAGAAAAAGTTTCAGGGAGGCTTAGAGACTCAATCAGAGGCATACAATTAGAAAAGTCCTGAAGTAGGTCTCCAGCTCTGGTCTTCTTGCCATGATCAAACAGGTACATTAGGAAGATTGTGCTGCTACCTCATGAAAGCGAGATGCATTGGAAGTTGAAGATGCTAGAAAAAGGAATACTAGTTAGGGTGATATTGGAAGAGTCCAGACGAGACATTAAAAGGGTCAAGAGTAGTGAAAGTGTGAGTAGAGAAATGGGGAAGCGAACAAAGAAATAGTAAGAGAAAGAGCCAATAGAGGTGTGCAAATAATTGAGTATAGTAGTTGGCTGAAAGAAGTGCAAAAGAGCATTATAGTCACATCCTGTTCTTGGTGGTGAATAGAGGCAAAATTAGCTTTCAGTGCCTTGAAGAATGTTTATTTCCTCCCTCACTGGGAAAGGCTCTCAGGTTCTTTGAAGTCTCTTCTACCTCAAGCATCTTAAGTGTCCATTAGAATATTCTCTGTCTCTTGTAGGCATTACATTATATGTTGAGTGAGTTGAATTTGTTTAGATCACAAAAAACAGAAATCTTGATTTTGAGGCTAAGGAGGAGAAGAGATGTGAAAATTGGGGTGGGATTACAGTCATTAGGTTTAGATACAGAGTTTCTATTGTAAAATCTCACATGGCTACAATGGGAGAAAGGAACTCTAAGAGGGTAACATAAAAGAATTCAAGAATTTCAAACTATAAAGGTTTTTTTTCTTTTTTTTCTTTTTAGTTTTCAGCATTCATTTTTATAAGATTTTGAATTCCAAAATTTTGCCCCTCCCCTCCCCACACCTCTCTCCAAGCCTTTTCTATTATACTTGATAAAATAGTGCAGTTGAAATTGTGAAGATCTTGTTTTAAATCATTCTATAGGAACTTACTATCTGTATGATGCTGGCAAAGAACTTAATATCCCTTAGCTTCGATTCCCTCAACTGACAGTGAAGTTATCAAAATTATCCCAGTAACTAAAAACTACAATTGTAAAGATTCAGTGAGATAACATATGTATAGACCTTTACATACTCTTAATCACTATATAAATTTTAGTTATTAAATATTATCATTCCAACTTATGCAGGGGATAGTGACAAAAGACTTCACTCTCAAGGCTTTGTTGTTATTGTTGTTGTTTTTATCCATTTTGACGTGTGATTCCATCAGCATGGGAATTCATAATATGGAACCTTTTTCATTGCCACTGAGTGGCAACTTGTCTGTAGTTTATAGTCTTAGGGAGTTTCAAAAGGCACTGAGAGGTTAAGTGATCTGTCCAGCATTCTGCAGCTACTGTCAGAGATAGAACTTAGCCAAAGTCTTTCTCTTTCTCACTTCAAGGACAATCCCCAAGAGACTCTTCCAGACTACTTTTAACTCTGCACTAGGAACTATAAATAAAGGGAATAGACTTTCTTAAAAAGAGAATTCTGCACTTCCAAAGCTGTCAGCATTACAAGGGCAACTCTACATATGGCTATGCTGGTACCACTCAACTCTCTGGAATTATCAGTCTCTACTTTCTAAGGTGGTTTCCAGGTGAAAGAACTGGTCAAGAGTTGGTTTAGATACCAAATAGAGAAAGGAGAGAAAAGCAGAACAAAAAAAAAATATTTTTCTCCCACCACCAGGCAGTGATAAAATTTGGGGCAAAAGAAGGAAAGGAAGAAACAATTTTATTGAGTATCCAGCAGGTCCAGACCATCCTAAGAAAGCAAAGGAAATTCATGTTAGAAGTTTTTCACTGAGAGAAAGGGCTACTGATGGGTTTTTTTGAGTTTTTTGAGGTTTCACTGCCTTCTCTCAAAAAATCTATCTCTTTAATATTGTGATGGTTGGATTTTAAAGCCAAAAGTTGTTGCTAACCTTCTGGGTTATCTAGAAATGAAATTTTTCTCAAATTCTTGAGGGAAAATGAAGCTTGAACCAAAAACTATGTGATACTCCAAACAGAAGTTAGGCTTTTTGTGTGTGACAGTCTGTGAAATATAACCCTAGTTTTGATTAACCATTTTTTCAATATATAAAATAATAGGTACTTGATAAAATCTCTTTCCCGCCTCCATCACACTTTAACCAGGATTTTGTAAGGAGCAAGGGGCTTGTTTTGTTTCTTTGGAAGAGTATTTCTTGGTTTTCTTTGTTGGATTATGTTATGGTTTTTTGTTTTTTGCTTTTTTTTTTTGGAGGGGGGGAAGGCAGAGCAATTGGGGATAAGTAACTTGCCTAAGGTCATATGACTAGTAAATGTTAAGTGTCTGAGGCTGGATTTGAACTCAGGTCCTCCTGACTCTGGGGCTGATGCTCTATTCACTTGCCACTTAGCCACCCCTGTTGGATTATGTGATGCTTTGTTTTGTTTGTTTTACATATTTTATAGACCTATAGCACAGTTGATAAAACTGTGACCCCATAGTCAGAAAGACTTGATTTTAAGCTGGCCTTGGGCCTTTCTTAGTTGCGTCATCCTGATCAAGTCACTTGATCTCTATTTGCCTCATTTTCCTTAACTACAATATGGAATATAATAGTACCCACCTTCCAGGTTTGCTGTGAGAATAAAATATTTGTAAAGACACACAGTAGGTCCTATATAAATGTGATATTGTTACCATTATTATTTCCCACCCAATACAGTGTGATATAGTAGAAATGATGGTAGATTTCAAAGTTGAACACTTTGAGGAAAATCACTTAACTCTTAAGGTTTGAATGCCTTTATTTAAATACTAGTCAAATATAAAATGATGACATTGGCCTACAGTAACTAAGGTCTCTTTCAATTCTATAATCTTTGCATCTCTCATGGTGAATCTGGAAGTGAAAGACAGAAAAGCCCTTTTTTAATTCCCTAAAAAATTTTGATTGGAGTGATTAGCTCAGTTTGATATTATTGAAGAAGAAAAAAATGGCTCTGTCCACAGTCTGTGCATACCCAAAGTAGCGCATGTTGTCAGAAAATTCTAAAAGCACAAATTTTCCCTCTGTAGGCATCTGGCACAGATTGGGACCTCTCTGTGAAGATACCTTTTCCTTTCTATACTTTGGAATTTTAACCCATATATCCTTAAACTAGACTTATTTTTTTTTTCTTTTTTGGAGGGGTGAAGGTAGGACAAACAGGATTAAGTGACTTGCCCAAAGTCACACAGCTGGTTTTGTGTTAAGCAACTGAGTTCGGATTTGAACTCAGGTGCTCCTGACTCCAGGGTTGGTGCTCTAGTCACTGTGCCACCTAACTGTCCCAGCTAGGCTTAATTTGAAATATTCTCTCTCCCTCTCTCTTTCTTTCTATCTCTCTCTCTCTCTTCCCCCCTTCCTCCCTCCCTTCCTGTTTAATAACATCACTAATGTGTGAATTAGATCATTTTCAAGAGATTTATAAAAGAGTCAGATTAACCACATTTTATAATAATTTATTTATTGCAGCCAATACAACACCATTAAAAATGCAAATAACATTTCTTACTGAAAAATGCCTTTCTCTCTTGTACTGTGCTGATTAGCTGTAGACACTCAAAGTTGGCACAGGCAGATTGGCTTCCAAGCCAAGGTTTCAGGGTAACCCTGTAAATAACACTATGTCTGGCAGACAAGATTCCCACCCTGTGGGAAATCAAAGGCCCTCTTCTATCACACAGAATAGCTATGTGCCCTGACTGACAGAACCCCACAGATCTGTAGTCTGCAAGAAAAAGGAATGAAACTGAAAAAGAATTTAGGTTTTGAATGACTATAATGTTAACAAATTAAGTAAATAAATGATCGTGGTACCTGAGGTGTATCTATAAGTGACTTCACCCTAAAAAGCCAGCCCTACATGTTTTATGTTGGTGAGAATAAGAATTAATGGTTGGATCATAAAATCAAGGTTTTAGATCTGTAAAGGAATTCAACTTCCTCATTTATAAATGAATGAACTCAGTTGCAGAGTGTTAAAATGACTTTTCCAAGATCAGGTGGCAAACTGAGTAGAGAAACTTCTTCAAGAAGATTTTTTCCTTCTATGTATCCAAATTCTCACTTCTCATACCCTAGATGATCTTGTGAAGAAGAGGTGGGGCTACTTCTTTAGGCCCCACCTCTTAAAAAATTAAGCTCGTTGGAGGTTGACTGCCTTAAATAATGATGACTATTATTACCACCATCTTTGATAATTGGATTCATGGAATTTTTTTTAATTTTGTGCATTCAAGGAGATATTTGATTTTTAAAAATCCATATATTTTGGTTTATTTACATCTACTTATTATCTAAACATAAGATGAGGTGTATAAAAGGCCTTAGTTAAGAAGATGATGATAATTTACTTTATAATAAGATTTAGGTCATGCATTTTATCCTCTTGTAGAAAATGAGTAGACTAAGATTCATAAAGTTTAAGTGAAGGGATTTGATGATCACACAGCTTAAAACTACTAGAGCTGTGTTTAAATTCAGATCTCCTATCTCCAAATCCAGCATCCATTCAATTATTCTTTACTCTCTAGAATAAAGTCTCCACTTAATGGAATTTGGAATCTGCTATAGTTTTACTTTCTCTGTCCAAATATTAATTTTTCAACTAAAATTTTGGGCTTAAAATTCTATCAACTGTTTAGATAAGAGAGAATGATTTGTTGTAGCTGTAAAACACATTGACTGCTTTGGTTATAAAGAGAACATTCTTGTATCCTTTGTTGTGAAATGGGACAAATCAGTGAGACAAAATAAGAAAGTCTAGTATTTGCATAGAGTTTCTTTTCTAGAGAACTAAAAAACATTTCACATATGTGGGACATTGCTCACTATTCTGTTTTACAAGGTGACAGAGGAAATATTATCAGAAAAAGGAGCTATATATTCAAGTTTTTTGTAACTAAGTAACTACACAGTAACTAAGATGACATCAGAGTAAAAACACAACAAAAACAAGAAAGACCATATGTAACTTAATTTTTGTACGTCCCAGTGTACCTAGCAAAATGTTTTGTACATGAAAGATTCATAATAAATATTTGTTGAAAATAAAAAAAAAGACACCACTATAAATCATGCTTTCAATTATTTGGTAAAAGGAGTATAGAGAAAATGTTAAAGAAATATTTACAGACTGAAATCTAATAGAATTAAATTAATTAATAATAATTGACATTTACGTAGTATATTGCAGTTTACAAAATGCTTTTCTCACAACACTCCTACAATGTGAGTTTAGTGAAAAGCAGTGCTCATATGCTCCCATTCCACATGGGAGCCCAATGAGCTAAAATGGGGAAGTAACTCTATGATTATATTGCCAATATCTGGACTTAAACCAGCTTTTCTGATGCCAAAGCTAGGGTATTTTAAACTGCTTCTTGAAAATGGAACTAAAATTCATTTTTTTTTTTAATTTTTAAACAACATATTTCATCATCTTCCACCACCTGCATGGATCATACATCTCTGCCAAGCCTTGTTAATCTCAATAACAATATTTGTTCCTTTATAGAAAAGGAATTAGTTGGCATAGTGGATAGAGATTTTAGACTTGCATCAGGACAGCCCAAGTTCAAATCCAGCCTCAGATACTTGCTAGCTATGTGACTCTGGGCAATTGCTGCCTGCTTCAGTTTCCTCAGCTCTAAGTCCTTAAAGGTTTTATGTAATGTTTTTGATGCATTGCCAAGCAAGACTATAGATGACTTCATTGTTGTTATCATGTCTACAAGTAGATACATTAGTATGCTTGAGCAAGATCTCCCAAGACTTAACAAAATAGGTACTGATTACCCACTTCCAGTAATTCACATGTCATACTTGATAGTATTAGAAGGAGCTTAAGACAAATCGCTGATAATTATGGAATTTGGAACAAGAAACCAATGACCAACTACTCCCTAGGTCTTTCTTTGATAATTAATGATGTCTCATCTCCTGAGTGAGTCCATTAGACTTTTGTGTAACTTCAATTCTTTAGGTTTTATTTGAAATTAATATTTTGGCCTCATTGACTCTTTGCTTTTGGGACCAAGCTTAAGTCTTATCTCTCTTAGTAGTGAATGTCCTTCAAATACTTGAAGACATTTTGTATATCCCACCTAACTCACTTGGTCTCCATTCTAAATATCTGAATTCATCTAATTGATTTTCACATTAAACAATTTTTGTTTCCATCACCAAAACAGTCACCTTTATACACATGTTCTAGAGATTTTCAATACCCTTCCCAATATGTGGTAATCAGAAGAGAGCACAATACTTCAAATTAAATCTCAGACAGACTTGTTCTTGGCTATGCTGTCATTGTTATTGAAAGTACCATATATAACTACCATTAACTCTCAGAAAAAAAGTTTATATGAGGTTTGCACTCATTGAGTGGACAACATATAAAAAGTCCTCAGTCATCCAGTCAATAACTTGAATCCCAAGGGGGTAGAGTTAAGATGGCATAGAGAAGAAAGGAAGTTGCCCCAGCTGTCCCCAGTTTCCTTTGGAAACAATATTAAATAGAGCTTTTAAAAGAATTCTGGAGTGACAAAATCCACAGAAAAGTTGGATTGAAACAATTTTCCAGTCCAAGATAAGTTAGAAGAATTTCATGAAAGGTCTGTCTCTCTAAAGTAAAAGGGGAGCATAGTGCAATACAGGCAGTGTCTGGGCAAGCCAACAAGAGACTCTTAGTCAAAGCATAGATCAGCACCCAAGGCCCTGCAGTTCTGGCTCATCAGCCCCGTGGCACAGCAGGCCATCTGTGAGGTGTTGTAATGCCATGCACTAGCCGATTCCCAAAAGAATGCCACCGTGAACAGCTTTTAGGGTTCGAATTACACAGTACAGTGAACACTCTCTTTATTCCATTACAAATCAAGGCAACCATTCACAGTATATCACAATATAATATTCACAACACTACATCTTATCACAGAAAATGGCCACACAGTTTTCACGACAATGGCCACAATATTTAGAATGAGGAACAAAAGAATAATCATCTGGTTTCCCTAAGGCGGGAAAGCCTCCTTACTTAATCATTCAGTCAATTCACAATACAACACTCAAACTTCCACTCATGGGGCAAATCAATACTTAATCATTCAATCAGTTCACAATAGAATAATTAAACTTCCACTCTTGGGGAAACCATTAACTTAATCAGTCACTAATCTAGATTCCATATTACTAACTATCATTAATCACTAGTACAGTCATTAGAAAAACCACACAAACCCTCCACCCTTTGGTGTCCAGAAAACCTCAATTTCATCTAAGGGGAAGCCTTTTCTTCATCTTGACTCTGGGTGGTCTCTCTGATTCCCTTGTTCCCCTTCCATGGTCCCAGCTCCCTCCTGAATCCACCAAACAGTCACCTGGATTCAGAAGCAGATAGCTGCCAGGTCCTCATCCAGTCCTCAGAGGTAGACAGCTCCCAAGTCCTTGTCCAGTCCTCAGGGCAGTCCCTGGCACACACTGAAGTTCACAGGGTCCAGCACATCTCAAACCCTTCACCAATTCTCTTGCCTGGAACTGAAGGATCAGCCAGGCCACAAACAAAGTCTTATTCCAGTCATGCTTCTTTAGTCCTCCAGTAGTTCAGCTGGCCCTAGGACCCAGAAGGAATATCAGCCTTCCAGACAGCCTTCCAGACAAGCCCTCTCAGCCTTGCAGGAGGCCTTCACCTGATTCTGGTCACAGGAAAACTCTATCTCAGTTCTCAGTCAGCTTCCAGATTCTGGGAAAGAAACTCTCTCTCTCCCTCTTAT
>CM053585.1:58717235-58733553 GCA_028646515.1 Pseudochirops corinnae
GGGAAATTTGACTTTTTAAGGCATTCTTCTCCTCATTGGCTTTTTGGGCCTCTTTTGCCATTTGGGTTAGTCTATTTTTAAGGTGTTATTTTCTTCAGTCAGATTGCTGACTCTCTTTTCATGATTTTCTTGCAACATTCTTATTTCTCTTCCCAATTTTCCTTCTACTTCTCTTATTTGGTTTTCAAAATCCTTCTTCAGCTGATCTCTAGCTTTAAGGCAATCTTCATGTTTATTGGAGGCCCCTGGTGGGGGATCTCTGGCTGTGCTGTCCTCCTGCAGCTCTCTGCCTTGGTCCTTCCTTTCTTCAAAGAAGGAATCTAGGGTTTGGTTGCTGTTCTTACCCTTCTTCTTATGCTTATTCTTATTTATGTTTGGTCGGTCCATGATTTTTTTTTTTTAATCTCTCTGCAGCTCTGCTTGTGGAGGAGAAAGCTCTGTCCCAAATCGCTGGGGTCCTCCCAGCTGCTGGAGCTCTTAGGAATTTGCTGGGTCCCTCCACCAATTCTGGCTCACTGAATAAAAAAGAACCACAGGGCCAAAGCCCAAGACCAGGATCTGGATCCAGGCTGCTCAACACGAGAGCACTTGGCCTCTGAACGATTGCTTGGTCCCCCTGCAATCTGAAGGCTGAGAGCTCTAAAGCAGCAATGTGGAGGCGGGTGCAGGTCCTCCACTTTCCACTTCTTAGCCCTCTAGACAGTTTGGCCAAACTGCGTTTCTCCCACGACCTCGCAAGCCCCAATGACCTAGTTCTGGATACTGCTGCAGCTGCCGCCAATCTGCTCACCCAAAAACTCCAGCTGGGGCTTGGCTCCTCTCGTCCAGTCACCTCCCGGCTCCTCACATTCAGCCGCCCCTGTGGCACAGCCGAGGTTTAAGACCAGGCTGGTTTCGGTTTGCAGTGATGATATGATTCCTCATAGCCGAGTTGACTTTAGTGGAAAGTATATTTGTGTGCGTTTTGGAGTTCTAGAATTAGTTTAGAATCATATTTTATGGGTATTTTGGGGTGGCTATGGGAGAGCTGTGATATGTTACTGCTCTTATGCCCCTATCTTGGCTCCACCCCCATATCTTGATTTCTTATAAAGTCATCAGCTTCCAATTGCTCCAATCTAATTTTGAAGGAGTTGTTCTCTTCAGTGAATTTTTGAAATTCCTTTTCCATCTAGCACATTTGATTTTTTAAGGCGTTTTTCTCCTCATCGGCTTTTTGGGCTTCTTTTACCATTTGAGTTAGTCTTTTTTTTTAAAGTGTTATTTTCTTCAGTGTATTTTTGGTTCTCCTTTAACAGGCTGTTGGCTCACTTTTCATGATTTTCTTGCATTATTCTCATTTGTCTTCCCAATTTTTCCTCCACTATTCTCCCTTGATTTTCAGAATTCTTCCTGAGTTCCTCCATGGCCTGTAACCCATTCCTATTTTTCTTGGAGGCTTTTGATGTAGTATTTCTGACTTTGCTGTCTTCCTCCTGCTTGATGACTTTATCCTTTTTTTCCCCAAAAAAAGGATTCTATTGTCTGTTTGTGCTTCTTGTGCTTGGTCATATTGCCAGACAATTACTTGACTTTTGAGCTCTTTGCCATGGTATAACTCTGCTACCAGAATGGAGGGAGCTTTGTCCCAAATTGCTGCTGTGTTTGCAAATGCTGGAGCTATTAAGAGGGTGCTGTCTCTACAGCCCCCACAAGCTCTAGCTCACTGGCCACGCACCCCAGGGCCACCACCCAAGCCCATGATTGAGATCCAAGCAGGTTAAAGCAAGAGTGATTGCCCTCTGAATGGTTGCTTGGCCCCTCTACAATCTGTAGGTCAGGAGCTCCTGAGGTGGCCATGTGGCAGTGGCTGCACAGCTTCCTGGTCTCCACTGCTTCTAGCCCCAGGAGCAGGGGCTGAACCACATTCTTCACTCCCTTCCCCCAGTTTCACCAGAGTTCTACACTGACCTTTTACTTTGTCTTTGGCGTTTATGAGTTGAGAGGTCTGGAAGCCACCATAGCTGCTGGTGAATCACTATCCTCAAGTCTGCTCCAGCTGCTGCTGGTCCATCATGGACTGATGCAAAGTGAAATTACTGTATACAAAATAACAACAATATTTATTGTAAGATGATCAGCTGTGAATAACAACTATTTACAGCAATGCAATGATCCTAGAGAACTCTGAAGGACTTACAATAATGAAAAATGCTATCCATCCCCAGAGAAAGAACTGATCTTTTCTGAATACAGATTGAAACACACATTTTCACTTTCTTTGCTTTTCTTGAGTTTTTTTTTAATATATGTTTTCTTTCACAAAATGACTACTGTGGGAATGTTTTGCCTGACTACACATTTATAACCTATATTGAATTGCTTGTCTTCTCAATGAGTGGTGGTGGGGAGGGAGGGAGAGAATTTGGAACTCAAAGTTTCAAAAATAAATGTTAAAATTGTTTTTATGTATAACTAGGAAAAAATAAAATCCTTTATTTTGTTATATAATAGTTAATGAATGATGCAATGCTATTTATAAGTCAATATTACATTAAATTTTCAGTAATAGATAACATTAAATATTTTTCCTTGATAAAGTTTTTTGATTAAAGTGAAACTGATCATAATAAATTAAAAGTAAACTTTACATGATCATTTTATACTCTAATCTTTTCACTATAGGAAGGAATACATTTACTTTAAATTATTCAATTTTTACATTCATTATTTTATGCAACACTTGGGACTTCTTAGCCAATGAAATTATAGGAACATTGATGAGAGTAATTTGGTTACAACTATAGAATATATATTTGGGCAAAACAAGATTTTATCCCATTGAAATTAATGTTCCTCAATGTGTTGCTAAGCATGAACTAAAAAATTAAAGAGTGAGCAGGATTCCAGGTGGAGCCATTGTTTGGAGATTTTAGGAATTAGAATAATGTTCCTTTTGTGATTTTTGTCTCTTTATATTCAAGGAAAGAAAATGCCTTAAATCTTTTTTTTTTTTTACTATTACTTGAAGCATTTAAATTTCTATTAATCTGTTTTTCCACTTTAAAAATGAAACTTGAACATTTCTTCTCTATGATTCCATTTTCTCTAGATTTTGTTTAATAATTTAAAAAGGTATATACACACTGGGAAAAAAAAAAGAACCCTGCCACGTCAGAATTAAATTCTCATTTGCTAGATTTAGAGAAAAACTTGATTTACAATGGGATGACTTTATATATAACTTTATGGCCATAAGCATGGTAATTGGTGATTTGACCAAGTGGAATTTCTGCCTGGAAGGTGGACAAATGTATTGTAATTATGGCAAATCAGCATGAGTATATGTTTCAAATATTTATTCCTTTGTATTTCTATTGCCAGTTTTTCATGATTTTCATGTTTCAGTGTTTATTGTTTATCATCAATGGATAGATGTGACTTTAAAACTAAATAATTATGTGAAATTTAGACTTGGTATGAGAAAAAAAATAAAACTTCCTCAGAAAGGATGTATTTCCTGCTACTGGAGATATTCAAGATCACTTGTCAAAAATGTTAATAAGTGGGATTCTCATTTACAGGGTTGGATTTGGTGACCTATGAGATTGCTTCCAACTTTGAAATTTAGGATTCTATTAAAATTATGTGACTCCCTCAGGGCATCTTTCTCCCTTTTCTATAGACTTGTAAGCACATTCTACTAGACAGGAAAAAATGAAATAGGATCTTATTTTAAAAAGACAACAAGGAGAGAAATGATGTAAATATGCCAGTGAAGCTGGGTAACACAGTGGTACTCCAGGAAGACCTAAATTCAAATCCCATCTAAGACACTAGCTATGTAACTTTAGATGAGTCAGTTAACAGTTGCCTGTCTCAATTTCTTTGGCTGTTAGATGAGAATAATAAATGCATCTACCTCCCAGGGTTGTTGTTAGGATACAATAAGAAAATGTTTACAAAGTGCTTAGCACAACACTTGGCACATAATAAATGCTCATTTTTTTCTTACTTTTTCAATATACTTATATTTAAAAACAGGGAAATCGTACACCTGTCTGTGTCTCCCCATGCCATTCTTTGGTATAGAATATCTCATGGCAGGAATGTTAAATTGAAATTTAATTGTATTTGGCATCAAAGTTCAAATATGGACCTGTTGCTTATTACCTATGTTACCTCATTCAAGTCATATCCTCTCTCTACCCTTTCATTTGCAAATTAAGAATTTTCAACAAAATGATCTTTTAAGGTTTCTTTCCAGCTCTAATTCATATGGTCCTATGATCTCTGACAATGTAATATTATTTAAAAATCATCTATTAGATCATATATAATTATATTTCATATACTTACATTACATACATGTATTATATATACACATGTGTATATATTGGTAATTAATTAATTTGTACATCTTTGTGTCTGTGTTTTTTTGTGTTTGTATTCTCAAATACTTAAAGGATTGAAGGCTTTACCTAAAGAATTAGTTTATTTTAGCTTGGCCAGCTGATTTTAATAAAAAGCTTTAAATAATTCTACATTCTAAAATAAGAAAACATATTTTTATCCCATAATACTCTTATGGGTGCTGAATCAGTTGAAAGCACCTACAAATTGAAGAATCTAATTGTGTTCCTCCAGAGCATGTGGCACTTTGTTGTGCTTAGACTCAAAAGGCTATCATTCAGCTTAGTTTGATAGATTCCTATTGAGATTTAGGTAATCCTTACCAGGTGTTTTTGAGGCACTGAAGATAATCAGGTATCTGGGGATCTAGGGATATAATGGGTGACAGAGTAAATTGAAATTTGTAGCCAGTATATATTTCCTCAAATAGGATGTTAATATACATATATGTTAATAGTATTTAATTTTTCTAATTGCATGTAAAGATAGTTTTCAATATTCACTTTTATAAGATCTAGAATTCCAATTTTTTTTCTCTCTCTGACCCTCCCTCCCATGCCAACCTCCCCCCTCCTGCCAAGATGTCAGGCAATCTGATAAAGACTATACAAGTACGATCATATTAAACATATTTCCACAACAAAGATATTGTGAAAAAAGAATCAGAACAAAATGGAAAAAACATAAGAAAGGGGAAACAAAAAGAAAAAAATTGTATGCTTCAATCAATATCCATAGTTCCTGTCTGGAAGTGGGTAGCATTTTCCAGCAAAAGTCTTTTGAAATTGTAGATCAATGAATTGCTGAAAAGAGTTAAATCTATCAAACTTGGTCATTGTACAGTGTTGTTGCTTACTACGTACAGTTTAGATATCAGCACCACATTTATGTCATAAAAGGAATTTGGTAGGACTCCTTTTCTGCCTGTTTTCCCAGATTATTTATACAGTATTGGAATTAATTGTTCTTAAAATGTTTGGTAGAATTCATTTAAAAATCCATCTAACCCTGGAGATTTTAGGGAATTCATTGATAGCTTATTAAATGGGGTCATTTAAGCATTTTATTTCCACTTCTGTTATCCTGCTCAATTAGTATTTTTGTAAACATTCATCCATTCCACTTTGTGAAATTTATTGGCATACAGTTGGGCAAAATAGCTTCTAAATATTCTTTTAATTTCCTCCTCATTTGTGATGAATTCAATCTTTACATTTTTTATACTTGTAATTTGGTTTTCTTTTTTTCTTTTATCAAATTAACCAAAGGTATATCTATTCTATTGTTTTTTTTTTTCCCCCCATAAAACTAGCTCTTAGTTTTACTTATTAGTTCAATAGTCATTTTAGTAATCTCTCCTTTGATTTTCAGGATTTCTAATTTGGTATTTAATTGAAAATTTTTAATTTGTTCTTTTTCTAGTCTTTTCAGTTGCATGCCCAATTCATTGCTTTCCTTCTTTCTCTATTTTATTCGTGTAAGCATATAGAAATATAAAATTTTCTCTAAGAACTGCTTTGGCTGCATCATATAACTTTTGGTAGGTTGCCTTATTATTATCATCATCTTTCATGAAATTATTCATTTCTGTGATTTATTCTTTGACCCACTCATTTGGTAGGATTAGATTATTTAGTTTCCAATTAATTTTTAGTCTATCTTTCCATAGTCCTTTATTACACTTAAGTTTTATTGTATCATGATCTAAAAAGGATGCATTTAAATATTTCTGCCTTTCTGAATCATATTGTGAAGATTTTATGCCCTAATACATAATCAGTGTTTCATGCAGGTGCCTGTATAAGCAAGCACCCTAGCACACCCAGGATGCCTTGCTAACACAGGTTATTTTATCTTCTTTTCTAAAGGAAAAACAGCTTTAAAGGAGTTAACTATTTTACTTTAATTAACAGAGAGATAAGTACAGACAAGTAGAAAGAAGTATCCAAGAAAGAATCCAACAGACAGAGCTCCAATTATCTGAACAAAGTAATTTACAATCACCTACATACACCACCAGACCGGGAAAGCACCAGTATCTGAATAGTTGGGGGGAGTCTCTTAAACAGCTACTCAGAGTCTTGTCCAGGGAATCAAAAGGTCCTTCTCATAAGTGAGCCCCAAAAGTAAAATATCAACCTCCCAGTACATATAGTTTTCAACTAATAGGCTCAGAACCAGAAGACACTACAACCCTCATGACTCAGTGCCTAATTTGCTTAGTACCAAAAGATGTGGAAACCTTCCTACAAGCAAACCTCTCACTAATCAAGCTCCTCCTTAGTCAAGTTCCACCCCCAATGGGCACTGTGTGACTCATGATGCATCATATCTGTGATTGAAACACCTGCATACCCTTTGACCTGGGAATACAACTCCTGTTCCAAGGGAAAAGGAGGGATGTGGTCACATAGGGCTGTTAATGGATGGGGAAGGTCTTCTAATACCATTAATATTACAGTCTTACGTACCACTGGGAGCATTTTCTCCCGAAGTCTATTGCAGCTATATACAATATTCCTTATAGTTTTCATTTTGGTATCTCTTTCAGTGATCAGTGGATTCTTTCAAAAGGTATTTTTTTCCTCTGGTTCTAGAATTTCATTGAAAGATGCTGTCCAGGCTTTTTTTTTTTTTTTTTCATCATGGCTTTTAGTTAGTACAGGAGTTTATTTTAAATTATCTTTCTTGGATCCATTTTCCAGGCCAATTGTTCATTTTTTCCAATGAGGCATTTTACATTTTCTTCTGTTTTTCATCCTTTTGATTTTTTTTGAATGATTCTTAGTATCTCAGGGTCATTAGCTTCCACTTTCCCAAATCTAATTTTTAAGGAATTATTTTCTTCAGTTAGTTTTTGTACCTCTTTTTCCATTTGGACAATTCTACTTTTTAAAGAGTTGTTTTCCTCAGTAGATTTTTTTTTTCCAATTTGGCCAATTGTATTTTTAAGGAATTGTTTTCTATAGTCAATTTTTGTTCTTCCTTTACCGAGCTGTTGACTTTCTTACATATGTCTCCTTTCTTTTCCTAATTTTTCTTCTACCTCACTTATTTGTCTTTAAAAATTCCTTTCAAGCTCTTTCAAGAAGGCTTTTTAAGTTTGAAATTAATTCATAGTCACCTTTAAGGTTTGGGATGTAGGCATATTGACAATATGGTACTTTTCTGAGTTTGTATTTTAATCTTCCCTGTCACTATAATAATTTTCTATGGTCATGGTTATTTTTTTGCTTCTTGTTCAATTTTTTTTTTTGCATTGTCATGGCTTTTTAAGTTGGGCTTTCCTGCTGGAGCACAGGGGGCACTGTCCCAAGTTTTTTGTTCTGAGGGCCAGGGGCCTGGTAAACTGACTTTGTGTGATGGGACCTCACATGCAGGCAATTTGTTCACTGCACTCTGATGGCCTGGTCTAAACATGCCTGTTGTTGCCTGGTTGCTGGGGCTGGCAATTTACTTTCTGCCCTGGATCTGGAGGCCTCACAGCTGATCTGCTGTGTCAAGTACCTGCTGAGCCAGAACCCAGGGGCCCTGGTGGCTGATCTTTAATATCACTGATAGCCTTATGCTGAGTTGTCCAGACACTGCCTGATTTGGGCTCCATTTCCCTTTTACCTAAGTGAGACAGACCTTTCCTGAATTCCTTTTAAGTTATTGGAAAATAGAATTTTTTTTTACTCCATCTTTTTTTGGTTCTGTTACTCCAGATTATGTTAAGATGCCTGATTTAATGTTGTTTCTGAGGGAAACTAAGGAGAGCTCAGACAACTCCCTGGTTTCTCTGTGACATCTTGGCTCTGCCTCTCCAGGGAATCCTGTTTAAGTGAAAGTTTTGGGATGACTTCTTTGTTTCATTGTCTAGCCCATTGAATCAGAGCAGTATAGAGTATTGATGGTACTTCATGAGATGTGAATAAAGACCTTGATGTCACCTCACAGGATGAGTTTTCCTGGTGATTAGTTTTCTGTGGGCAACAAGGAGTCCAGAGGAATGCAGCAGGGTAGGAAAATTTGGAGGAGAATACTTTGAATAAAATAGGAAGAAAATATATTTTATTTTTTTAATGTGTCAGCATATCTGTTTGAACCAGAATATTCCAAAATGTCTTATTTTAAATATACTGTGATAAAGCACAGAATGAACCATGGACATGGATTGAACTATTACCTACAGGTCCCTTAGATTTTGCTAATTCATGTAGCTGAAAAATATCTACCTAGATATGGGAGACAGCTTGAAGTTTCAGAAGGAAAGATTGGGGCCTAAAATGGATGTTTCATTGCTTTGATTTTCATAAACAGGATAGTAATAAAATAAAGGCACTTAAGCCAAGTTGTTTTATACAGTAGTAGTAATGATATCATGAGGAAAATGGTGTCAAAGCTCTGTAATTCAAGAATGATATTTAGATGACCCAAATAATAACTCACATGTCTATGAGGATTAGAAAAATGTTTCCCTATAAAGATACCTCTGCAACCATATAAGGTAGGTTGTAAAAATGCTATTATTTTTTATTATAAAGATTTAAAGAGACAGGTTATGAGAGGTAAAAATGACTTGCCCAGAATGACACACTTAGTGTGGGATTTAAACCTTGAACTTAGATCTCCTGACTTGAAGATCTAGAGCTCTTCTCACCGCATGATGCCAAATCCCAATATTCTTATGGAATTTTCCTTAAAACTATTTTTTTCATCTCTTAAATTGAAATGGTTAATTTTTTAGTGCTTTGGTGTGTTAGTATGTAGCAGCTTGGTAAGACCAGGTCAAGGAAAGATCAGAAGAATGCATACATGTGGCCAGAAGATATAAATATAGATTATCAGGCAAGATTTTCTTACTTCTTAAACAACAGGATTTGCCCAGGAAAGAAGTATGATGTATCTTTCAACCATTATAGTGGCTATAGACTGCTTCTGGGCAGGTCCTAGTTAATATACATGAGCCAGAAACAGTTACATCTTCTTATGGACAGCCTTGTTGAAAATACATAGTACTCACTTGAGTAGAACTTTACATGAATGATAGACATCCAACCTAAAGAGATTGTTAACTCTTTTTATTTTTTTTAATTGGTCTCTAATCTACCTTTCCAGAGATTTACAGTAGTCTACAGTAGTCTACAGTATCATACTGCATGATCCAGAAAATCTGGACTTTTTTTTTTCTGAACTTAGCACTCAATCTCCAACCTCCATGTGTTTACACAAATTGTGCCCATGCTTGACATACACTGTCTCGTTACCTACATCTTTTAGAATGAAAACCTCCTTAAGACTCCCTATGTGAATCATTTCCTGATATCCCTAATTTTTAATTTTTTCTCCCTCTTAAAATTATACTTGACTTATTTATCTCTGCAAAGGTTGTAGACTCCTAGCACAATATTCCCTAGAACTTAACCAAAGCTTAAAAAATGTGTTTGGGATTGAGATTTTATGTTCTCCATAATGTATATGCCTCATATTATTCTAACATTGAATCAGATTAGCATTACAAAAGTATTCCTAGATGTAGCACCCACATTTTGAACTAAAGCTTAAAATGTTGATGTAAGGAGATTATCAAGGAGACAAAACCACTGGTCACAGTTTGAAGCAATCCCTAGTATAAATTCTTTCGTTGTTTTTGTTGTTTTCTGTAGGTATTACTGAATTATGTCCTATTATATGTGCTTGTGAGGTTTCTGTTATATTTTGGTTTAATTTGATTTTTACATTTAGCCTTCTCCATGTGTATAAGAATAAGTTTTCTGTTCCATTTTAGACTCATGTTATACATTAAATATCTCTTCCTTAACATATCTTTTCTTGGGAAACCTATAGATTTGTGAACCATAATCTAACTCAAGTAAAATAATTCCTCTGACTGTCATGATAAGGAACTATATGAGCTAATAGTGAAGAAAATGGGTGCTCCAATCAGAAGGGGCCAGACTTCCCAGCGCTATGTCCAGTCTAAATCATTTCTATTTTGTTATGCTAATCTGATTTAATGTTAGAATAATATAAGACATAACATTATGGAGAGCATAAAATCTCAACACAACAAACATTTTTTTTAAGCCTTGATTAAGTTCTAGGGGACACTGCTAGGAGTCCATGACCTTTGTAGAGATAAATAAGTGAAATATAAGTTTAAGAGGGAGAGAAAATAGAAAAGGACAATTGACCTAGACCTTAGGGTTCATCTGAGTGGGTTTTCAAGGCTAGATTAGAATTGATTTAGCCATCTAAATACCCAAGAGGTCATAAATTCCATCCCCAGATAAAGAATTTAAAAGACTAGATTTAATGACTTGGCCATGTGACAAGGTAAAAAAAAAGGATTTAAAACAGATTTTGAACCTACTTTTTCCCAATTCAAATTTTAGCACTTAATACACCATTCTAATCATCTCAGTACAATTATTCCTATTTTGAAGTAATGGGGTAGAAGATCACTTCCCACAATGCCATCTTGCTTCATGATCCATTTGAAAGGAAAAGGGCAAGTTTATAGGAATTATCAGACACAGTTTGTTACCACTGGTGAACAATGGGCCTCTTAAAAGCTGTCTTTAATTTATATCTTAAAAAAAAAAAAGAATATAGACACTTACTGCTCCTACTGGGGTAACCATATAAATATATATATGTGTGTGTGTGTGTGTGTATAGACAGACAGACACACACACCCCTTTTCTATAACTATTGCAGTTTTTTGACTTTGTTCCATACACTTCTCCCCAGCTGCATATTGACCTTGCTTTTCATCATTTCCCTTTATCAGAAGTGAAAATACAGTGTTCTGTTTAACACAGTGATGCAAAAGAAGGCTCACTTAACTTACTGCTATAAACCTGGAAGAGGCTGTTCAATTCAATGACATTCTAGTATGCATAACTTTTGCCTCTTTACAGTTGCACCAGGAAAACATGGTTTGTGTACTTCCTGGACAAGTACTTATCCCATCAATATTGCTTAATTCACTAAATATTTCCTTACAGAATTAATCCTTACATTAGTGTTACCACTCTTTAGCCGCTTCACTGAAGTGTCCCTTATTTTATTACGCCCACATGTTGCCATCTGACTGGACTTGATTTCCTGTGTGTTTTCATCTGAAGTCAGTAATTATAAGGCACTTAATGAGTCCCTTGCTCTGTTCTAGGATTTATGTGGGATGCATAAGGAGAAGACTCAGTTATTGACCTGTGAATTCATAAGCTAGTTGGAGAAAAACCTTGACAGTCTTTAAACCATTAAATAATTTTGTGTGGTTCAGAAGTATGAGTGTTATAGGAATTCAGAGAAAGAAGATCAGTGAGGGCAAGGATATTTGTAAAAGATTTCGTGTAAGAGTTGAACCTTAAGAAAATAAATAGCATTTGAATTGGGGAAAAGGAGAGAAAGAAACTTGGGGGTTTGGGCTAAAATATGAACGAAGAGCTTAAGCTGTATTTGAGGAAACATGAAGAAACCATTCTGATGAAAAGGTGTACTTGGTCCCCTCCCATCCCCCCCAAAAGGGCAAGTTTGAAGAGTTAACATCTGCACAGCATATTTATTTATCCCGAACCAAATTCTGTTAGGGTGCTAACTGTAGCCCACTTTTCTTCATGCCCACATCACGTATCTCTGCTCTGTCATCTTCATCTCTCTCCCCTCCTGAAAACTTGGACTCCACTTTTGATTACTTTGGACTTTGATAGGTGTGTTTGCACCAGGTCTCTACACAACTAAATGGACATTATATTTTCTCCACTTCATTCATCATTCTCATCCTTCTCTCATCAGAAACCTAGAATAAAGGGCTATGATGGATGAACATTCTCCATATCTTATCTAGAACCAAGTTTCCATGCCACTTCCTATATAAGTCTACCTGATTTCCTCAGTGACTGTAGCACTTTCTAACTTTCTTTTATGTGCTGACTTCCCTTGTTGGAATTCAAGCTCAGTGAGATCAGGCACTGTCTTCCTTGCTAGTATTTTACTCCCTATTGCTTAGCATAATGCCTGCCACATAATAAATGCTTAATAAAGACTATTTCTATTGGTATATCAATATCTATCATATATGACTATCTATCTATCTAATCTATCTGTCTATCTATCTATCATCTCTCCTTCAATAACACCATAAATATGTTGACTGTGTTCTCTAACACAAGAATTCCTGAGTTAAGCTTGAGGCCCAAGTTATGGTGCAATCATAAAGCATCAGAGTTATGCTTGTACAATATCTGGGAGGTAAGTTGTGACCTTTACAGATGATCTGCCCTTTCTGGGACCTCTATAACCTTCAGCACAAATACACTGTCAACTAGAATGATGCATAAATACTGGTCTTTGATACAAAGTTAGCAGGGTTCTGACTTGCTGTCATTCTTGTTAATATCATAACATACTCAGTCACTGTATTTTCCTGTAACCTGGATTCCATTTCTACCACTCTACTAAAAGATCACAAGTGATGAAATTTGTTCACTTTTCTCAGCCTCCACCCTCCATGACCTTTCCTAAGCATTTAACGTGAGACACTACCAGTTTCTCATCTTCTTTCCTTTAGCCTCCATGACATGTGCATGTACATGACTGGTTTTCCTCTTGCTTTTTTGTCATTCCATTGCAGAATTTTTTATTCTTTCCTTCTTTCTCCTCTATTGGAATGTTCCCACCATTCTCTTTTTCTCTACTTTCTTTCCCTTATTAGTATCACTCACTCCTATTGCCTCACTAAGCACCTCTACACAGATGACTCTTAAATCTTGAGCTTTGTTATTGGAGCTTCAGTCACTCATGTGGGTCTCCATTTGTTCCCTTTTGAAAATGGGGGGTTTATAGTAGATGATCCATGAAGTTGTTTTAGTTCTAATATTCTATAGTTTTATGAGTCTACATTTTCCAACATCATCTTGCTGTGGTTTCCAAAGTGCAACAACAATACCATTTTTTTTTGCCCAAAAATTATATCTAATGTCCTTCTGATCCTGAGAATAGAAGCTCTTTTGGAATTGTTTTGATGGATCCTTATGATGATAAAAAGTGTTGGCCTGATTATTTAGGGACCATTCTGACCTCTGATAATGGAGTTGCTGATTAACTGCCATAAAGATTAGTTACAAAACTTGAATAAAGTTTGTGACAAGACCTTGAAGCACAAGGGATCGCCAAGGAAGTGACTATGAACAACTATCTGTTTTATGACTTTCAATTTTCATTATGTTTGACATTTTTGAATCTGAGCTCTATCAGAAATTCAGGTGAAGAGGGCACAAGCTAGGGAGGGATTTCACTGAAATCAACAATTCCCACAGTTATGCTGAGTCAATAGCATAATAATAATGGAACTAATATAATATAAATATCATTTGACTTTCTAATAAATAAAAATTTTATAGTTTTATTAGAATATCAATAAACAACTAATTAAATTTTATATTTATCTTTATAAAAATATCTGAAATGTCATCTATCAATGTCTGGATAATACTTGGCTTTTTCAACTATGGAATATATCTCTGCTCTAAAGAATACAGGCCTATAATCTACATTAATTAGGGATGTGCTGACTTTGATGAACTTGTAGGTTCTTTGAGCACTATATGGTACCATGATTAATCCCTAATAACTCATGAGCCCTTCCCAGATCCTAAGATTATCCCACCTCAATTTGCATTTACATCTTGCATATTTGAAAGATGACTGCCTCAAGTATGAGGTACTTATTTTGTTCCAGACTCCTAAAACTATGGCCAATAAACTATGAAAAATATGATTGCCTTGACTTTCCAAGCAGAGAACATATTTAATTTTTAAAATGTATTTATAATTTTTCCAATGATTTGTAAAAATGTATTTCCAACACTCATTTTTTTTAAATGGAGTGCTAAATACTTTCCTCTACTCTTCTCTCCTAGAGGAGGTAAGCACTTTGATATAGATAATACATGGGCAGTCATATAAAACATGTTGCCATATTAGCAGTGTTGCAAAACATAACACAAATCTCATACTCCCCCAAAAAAATAAATAAATTTTTAAAAGTTTGCTTTGAGGGTGGTGGAGTCAAGATGGTGGCAAAGAAGCAGGAAAACTCTGTGGCTGTATAACCACCTCAAATACCTATAAAATATGACTCTAAACAAATTTAAATCTACAGAACCCACAAAGTGACAGAGAGAAACAAATCTCCCACTGAAGGCAGCCTGGCAGGCAGACAGGGAGGGTTCATCACAGTACATTGCGAGCCGAGCCCAGCCCTCCAATAAGCCTGAGGTTTTAGCTGCAGAGTGGCCCAGACCACCCACAGCTGGAACATTCAGGAGAATGGATCACCAGGAGCTGTGGAAGTTTCCAGAATTATCAACACATAAAAGCCAAAGACCAAGTAAAAGGTCAGTGAAACTCTGCTAAATCTGAGGGGAAGAGAATGTGGTCGGGCCTCTGCCCCTGGATAGCAAAGCAATGGAAGCTGTGGCCCTGCAACTATCTTAACTTGGCTGCTTCAGACCTCCAAGCCTACAGTTCATAGGGAGGCCAAGTGACCATTCAGAGGCTAAGTGCTCTTGCCTTAATCTGCCTGGATCAGGATCACAGCCTTGGGTTGTGGAGGTCCTGAGGGGTGTGACCAGTGAGCCAAAGCTGGTGTATCCCTCCTAATAGCTCTGGCAGCTGCAAAAACTCCAGTCATTTGGAAGAAAGCTCTCCTCTCTAGAACCAGAGTTCTATTGTGGCAAAGAGCTTAAAAGTCAAGTAATTGACTTGCAACAAGAGCAAGCAAAGGAAGCAAAGCAAGCGCAGCCATCCAACGTTAGATTCCTTTTCTGGGGATGAAAAGGATCAAAGCATGGAAGAGGAGGAAGATAATACAGTCAGAACTCCTGTACCAAGAGCTTCTAAGAAAAATATTAACTAGATATAGGCCATAAAGGAGCTTAAGGAGGATTTTGAAAACCAAATAAGAGAAGTAGAGGAAAAATTGGGAAGACAAATGAGAATGATGTAAGGAAATCATGAAAAGAGAGTCAACAACCTGACTGAAGAAAATGACACCTTAAGAAATAGACTAACTCAAATGGCAAAAGAGGCCCAAAAGGCCAATGAGGAGAAAAATGCTTTAAAAAGCTGAATTTGCCCAGATGGAAAAAGAATTTCAAAAGCTCACTGAAGAGAATCATTCATTTAGAATTAGAGTGGAGCAAATGGGAGCAAATGACTTTATGAGAAATCAAGATACAATAAAAAAGATCCAAACAAATGAAAAAATAGAAAGCAATGTGAAATATCTCATTGGAAAAACCATTTACCTGGAAAATAGATCTAGGAGAGACAATTTTAAAATGATTGGATTACCTGAAAACCATGATCAGAAAAAGAACCTAGAAATCATCATTCAAGAAATTCTCAAGGAAAATTGCCCTAATATTTTAGAATCAGAGGGCAAAATAGAAATTGAAAGAATTCACCTATCACCTGTTGAAAAAGATCCCCAAAAGATAGCTGCTAGGAATATTATAGCCAGGATCCAGAGTTCCCAGATCAAGAAGAAAATATTATGAGCAGCCAAGAAGAAACAATTCAAATATTGGGGAAACACAATCAGGATAATACAAGATCTAGCAGCTTCTACATTAAGGGATCTAAGTGCTTGCAACATGATATTCTGGAGATTAAAACCAAAAATCACCTACCCAGCAAAAATGGGTATACTGTTTCAGGGGAAAATAAGGTAATTCAAAGACTTTCATGCATTCTTGATGAAAAAACCAAAACTGAATAGAAAATTTGCCATTTAAGTACAAGAAGCAAGAGAAGCATGAGAAGGTAAACAGGGAAAAGAAATCATAAGGAACTTATCTAAGTTGAAATATTTACATGTCTCCATGGAAAAGTGATAATTGTAGTTTATGAAACTTTTCTCAGTATGAGGAGAGTT
>CM053585.1:58734053-58751632 GCA_028646515.1 Pseudochirops corinnae
TCATGGGGCAACCATTAACTTAATGAGTCACTAATCTAGATTCCCAATTACTATCATTGATCACAAATACAGTCATCAGAAAAAAACACACAAACCCTCCACCCCTCAGTGTCCAGAAAACCTCAATTTCATCCAAAGGGAGGCCTTTTCTTCATCTTCACTCTGGGTGGTGTCTCTTATTCCCTAGATCCCCTTCCATGGTCCCAGATCCCTCCTGAATCCACCAAACAGTCACCTGGATTCAGAAGCAGACAGCTCCCAGGTCCTGGTTCAGTCCTCAGATGTAGACAGCTGCTAGGTCTTTGTCCAGTCCTCAGAGGTGGACGGTTCCCAGGTCCTTGTCCAGTCCTCAGGGCAGTCCCTGGCATACACTGAAGTTCACAGGGTCCAGCACATCTCAAACCCTTTATCACTTCTCTTGCCTGGAACTGAAGGATAAGCCAGGCCACAAACAAAGTCTTATCCCAGTCATGCTTCTTCAGTCCTACAGTAGTTCAGCTGGCCCTAGGACCCAGAAGGAATATTGGCTTTCCAGGCAAGCCCTCTCAGCCTTTCAGGAGGCCTTCCAGGCAAGTCCTCTAAGCCTTCCAGGTGGCCTTCACCTGATTCTGGTCTCAGGAAAACTCCATCTCAGTTCTCAGCTTCCAGATGCTGGGAGAGAATATCTCTCTCTCTCTCTCTCTCTCTCTCTCTCTCTCTCTCTCTCTCAGCCATCTTCAGCCTCCATAATTCTTCCTTCACCAGGACCAACATTACAATTCTGTCTCTGTGTCTCTGGAATTCTTGCTTATATACACACACTTGCCTCCTATCTCAGCCAATCCCCTTCTTCCACATCAGCAGGGGAGTTCATGCCTTCTCAACAGTGGGACAGAGTTCACACCTTCCATACTTAGCCCCAAGTTACCAAGTGCTAAGTGTCTGCCATACTTAACCTCAAGTTACTAAGTGCTAAGTATCTGCCAAATTGGTTGCTGTTACACATACCTGGCACATAGTAAAGTAATTTTTTTTTTTATTTATCTCTCACTATGTTTGCTGTTAGATCTTTACATCCCATAATTTCACCAAGAGCATTCAATTCATAAAAAAACCACTTCATTAGTTCTTTCCCAATAAACTGCTACACTCAAAAGTATATACTTAGGCTGTCAATAAATGCTTCCAGTTAAAATCTTCCATAGAACTTGAAGCAGAATCAGAGAATAAAGTGATGTGCAATTTTGACAAGGAATAGACAAATTATAGAATGTAAAATAATTTCAGTACAAACAAATTATGTCTTAGAGGTCACCCTTTATGCTTTTCCTTGTCTACCCTTTTTCTTTAGAAAGATCTTTCTGTCTAATATAAAGCCATTAATTTTTTACCTGATCTCATTCTAAAGTCATTATAATAGACCAATGCTATCTAACTCCTTAGCTGCGCCTACACAAATCAGGGCAAAACTCAGTGGCCATCATTTCAATGCATATTCTTTCCATAATGCATATAGCCTCAGAAACTCTCTAACTAAAAGAAATTTAGAAAAGAATAATTAAAAATAATTAAATTAAATGAATAATAAAAATTTAGAAAAAACTTTTAAAAATTAGAAAAAAAAATAGGTGGGCAGACATATACACATTAGGAGAGGGAAAGAAGCATTTATTAAGTGCCTGCTATGTACTAGGCCCTATACAAAGTTTTTGCAAATATTATCTCATTTGATCCTCACAGCAATCTTGTGAGGTGGTACTATGAATATCCCCATTTTACCTTTGAGGAAACTGAGGCAGACAGATTAAATGCCTTTTCTGTGTTTATCCAGCTATTAATTAACTGAGGTCAGATGTCCCTTTATTGATTCCTGACTCCAGGTCCTACACTCTTTCTACTGTACCATCTGCTAGATGGATGGATAGATAAATACATGGATAGATGGATGAATATGGATGTGGATGTGGATCTTATCTGCATCTGTATCATCTGGATATGGAATTATAGGAATATCTGTATCTCTATGGTATAGATACAGGTACAGATATAGTTAGATAGTGGGATAGGTGACATAACTATAGATAAATATATATATATATATATATTATATATATAGACATAAAATGAAGAGAGGGAGAGAGAAACAGAGACAGAGAAGAGAGAGATAGAAACAGAGAGGTGTCATATAGATTTGAATGATCAGGGAGGTATGAGGGCTTGCTGAGCCCTTTTTCAGGGTGGCTCATTCACCCTTTGTGTTGTCCTGTCACACAACTCTCACCTGTAGCTCCAAGAAACTGTTGCATGTATAGAGGTCACACCCCAATTAAATCATTTTGGCAGATGGGCTAAACCAGGCTGAGTATAACTGACAAACCTCAAACTCATTGATGAATTAGGCAGATGTGTGCCCAAGTATGTGAAAATTTCTCCTAGCACTCTGAATAAATGGAGAGTCACACTCTGCTGGTATTCTGAACCCTGGAAGTTGCCTTTGCTTGGCATTACACCCAGGCATACTAGTGTGGACTGATGAAGAGTGGAGTGAGAAGATAAAGAGAAAGAACAACCATTGATATAGCAGCAACCACATTATAAAGCATAACAACTTTGAAAGACTTTAGAACCCCCAAGAGCACAAAACTAAAATATGATTGCTAAGAAAATGCTTCCCAACCCCTGACAGAGGGGTAATACATTCACATTAAAGAATGAGACATATGTCTCTGCCTATGACCAGTGGGGTAATTTGCTTAACTTGAATATGCACATTTGAGATGAAGATCTTTCTCTCTCTCTCTCTCTCTCTCTCTCTCTCCACTTTTTCTTTTTCTTTCTTCTTTCCTTTTCTCTTTTCTTTCTTTCCTCCTTTCCTTCCTTCCTTCTTTTCTTTCTTTCTTTTTTCTTTCTTTCTTTCTTTCTTTCTTTCTTTCTTTCTTTCCCTTTCTTTCTCTCATTCTTTCCAACCTTCCTTCCTCCCTTGCTCCTTTCCTTCTCTTTCTCACTCTCTATTTCCTTCTTTCCATCTATTTTTCCTTCCTTCCTTCCTTCCTTCCTTCTTTCCTTCCTTTTTTCCTTCCTTTCTCCCTTCCTGTGCTCTAAAACATGAAACACCCCTCCAATCTCAATATTTGATATTTTTCTAGACCTATAGTTAGACATAGAAAGTAAACCAAGTGTGCAAATATGTATATGCTATATGTATGTGTGTAGATAGATCCATCAATGTCAATGTGGTACTCTTTCCACTGTTATAAATATTCCACTGCTCTTTACTTAATGTCTCAGAGACCTGCTTTTGGTTCTTCTAATTTCTTAGGATACCAACATAGTTCTTGCCAAGTCTATATATTCTCACTTTTGCTTCATGGCTACCCACTTAAAGAAGTCTCATGAGAACCCTGTGTGGTAAATGTTACCTATTTTAGAGATGAAGAAACTGAGATTGAGAGAAGCTAAATGATTGTCCAAGGTCATATAACTGGCAACGAGGTAGCATTGAAACCTAGGTCTTCCTGATTTCACATCAAGATCGTCTATTCGTCAAATCCGTTATTCTCACACATTATAGGAGGAGAAAGAAAAGAGGATTTGAAAGTTGGAAATGAGCATATCAATGTATCATGCATGTATGCATGCATGATACATTTATGCAGGGATATAGATGTATGTATATGTATACATACACATACATATATATACACATATCTACATATATGCATATATATATATACACATTCATTCATTATGAAAACATATGCATATATCTATGTATATAAATTTATATTATACATATTGTATATATGTGTGTATCCATACACACGTTTTTGTGGCAATTCAGGATTTTAGATCTTTGAACAAATTCTATAGTTTCCCAGTTGCCATCCAGTTCAAACTCATCTGCTTACTCATTTCTGGGATGGCTCATTGCCTGTTTAAAATCTTCCTCCAAGGAATATGTCTTGTTTAGTTAGTTTGAGAAGGTGCCTGTCTATATACCTATTAAATACTGAATGATATAGATACTTCATTCACTTTGTTTTTCCAGTGTGAATGGTTACAATGAGACTTTCTGATAGCTATGGATTTTATTAAGGAAGTTTTATCATGCCCAGAGGGTGATGTATTTTCTAGATAGCAATTAGCAAATGTGATCATTTGGAGAACTGTATGATCAATAGTGAAACATTCTTTTGTTTGAGTTATGCCTGGGAAATCTTCTAATAAGCAGAAAAATGTGTTAAGTGAACATATGTTTCCCAGTTTTACACTTCCCTTGAAGACAATACTCAGTGGATTGAGTAACAAAATTATTTTCCCGGTCTCATCTGTCATGGAGGCTTATGTAATCTTAATGATCATGAGGGAGACACCATCTCTGAGGAAATCTTATAAGATTACATTTAGTTCTTCTGTGTAAAATGCTTCCCTTAAATCAATAAACAATAAAGATAGAAAGTGGTATATTCTCTGTGCCAGGCAATTACAAAAGGAATTGTAAAGGCATGGTCTGAAATAAAAATTTTATTTACAAACTGACTCTTCCTTTTAAGTATTTTAATTGATGATACTCTCAATGAATATCCAGACTATTCTCACACAGATTTTATATATGTGTATATGTGTGTGTGCGTGTGTGTGTGTGTGTGTGTAAAGAAGACATAGAGAACAATAGCTGTTAATATCATATTTTAGAGATTAATTTAGATATCATCTAGTCCACCTCATATTGTAGATGAAGAGTCTGAGGCAAATGGAAATTGATAATACTGATATTACTAATAATAGCTGAAATATAAGTAACATTTTAATATTTACAAGGAACTTTCTCTTTTCTTTTGATCTGAGCCTCATAACAACTCTCTGAGGAAAGTACAACAGTTATTTTCCTCCCCATTTTATAAATGAAGAAACTGAGCTTAAGAGAGGTTGTACCTTGTCCCATGTCACACAAGTATTAATTTTATGAGGATTTGAAGCTAGATTATCCCAATTTCAAATACAGAATCCTATCCTCTATTTCCACACTAAATTTGGGTTGGGGATAGGGGGATGCAGGGTCAAAGATTAGAGAAAAGGATATTAAGGTATTTTCCATATTTTTATCCATTGTTTTGGAATCTTCTCTTCTTTGAGATAGCTTTGGAATAAATCTATGAATTAGCCTTAAACTATGTTACCTCTAAAATGTTTTAGCATTATTTTACATATTTGATCTCATCTAGCTGGTTTTTTTTTTTCCTGGTATCATCTTCTTAGCATTTCATTGGTCCTCTCTCATATCAGGGCCCCAAAGGGTATAGTAATAGATCCACTGTTATGGGATGATAGGGTGAGAGTGAGAAGAGACTTTAAAGTCTATTTAGTCTAATTCCCTAATTTTACAATTGAGAAAATTGATCCACAGAGAAGAAAAATAGTAACTCAAAAGGGATTTAATCTGTACTACACCATCTCCCCAACTGGGACAGATGAATATACAAATTGTGGCAGGTCTGCCCATTTCAATTCTACTTTTACCTATTTACCTATTTCAGCAAAGTCCTGCTCTGTTTTCTCAGGCATGGTAAAGAGGGAATCCTATATTTCTGAAGACCATGCCAGAGGAGCACAAGTTTTTGGAGATCTTAAAAACATGGAAAAGCTTTTACTATAGGCCTAGTGATGAACCTTCACTTTGGAAAGTCTGATAACCAGTTTGACTCAAGCATGTTTTCAAATTAATCATTCAATCAACAAACATTTATTAGGTGCTTACTATATGTGAGAAACTGTGCTAGGCTTTAGGGATACTAAAAAAAGTCAAAAGATAGTCTCTGCTCTCTAGGAGCTTGCAAACTTATGGGTAAGGCAACATGAAAATAAATATGTACAAAACCAGCTATATACAAGATAAACAATAAACCATTAACAGAGGGAAAGCACCAGAATTAAGAATGGTAAGAAAGAGATTTCTGTAAAATTCTGAATAGATTATGAAGGGCTTTGAATACAAAATAGAGCATTTTGTATTGACAGTGGAGGTGATAGGGAGTCATTCGATTTTACTGAGCAAAGAAATGATATGGTAAGACCTGAACTTAGGAAAATGACTGATGACTGCATGAAGGAGGGATTAGAGTGGGGAGAAGAGGCAAGCTGACACACCAGCTGATTGTCACAGTAGTTTAGGTGGGAGATGATAAGTGGTTAACAGTGTCATAGTCTCTCATAACCACTTTTGTAGATCACTTAGTAATTGGGGTTTTTCTTTGATAGATAAAATACCCAGTTGGAGAGAATTATAACTTTTTCAAGACTTGTAGTAGAATGACTCAACTTGATTCCTATTTATTGGATGTTCACCATGTCCTCATACAATCCTCACTGTGCTCCATTTGAGAAAAGTGTTCAGTGTACATTGTTAGCATTTAGAAAATTATCTTAATAAGGTAGTAATGATTATCCATGAAAAAAGTTAATAGAACTGAGATGCCAAAGATAAAAGTGATGAAAAAATTCAACCTTTTGAGGACGTGATTAAAAGGAATTCTTGTTGAACTTAAATTCAGGGTTTGAATACTAATATTGATATGCAGTAGCTTGGTGACAAAGTATAGTAACTTAATCTCTCAATTTCATAATCCATAAATAAGACTAATGGAAGGTGAACAATCCATCTCACAGAATTTTAATATTATTTTTTCATAGAATTTTTAATGACAGAAGTATCTTCAAAGCATTATATACTTGTGAGTCATTTATATATATAAAATGAATTTACACAGATGGGATGACACTATTTTTCTCCAAACACTTCTCTCTTTCTGCTTTTTATCTTATAAACATTTTTAAAGTGTTTGTTGAATTTGCATTTGGACTTATTAAATTAATTGAGGCCATGAGGAACATTAAAGGCTATATGTATTTACAGAGTTTATAGATTGAATTTAAATTGCCATTAAAAATAACAAGTAAAAAGAATGATGTGAAGGGAGCATTTGGTTTGGAGTCAAAGGATTTGGACTCAAATCCTGCTTCTGTTTCACAATTTTGGAAGTACATTGATAAAAGTAGAGATCCAGAGAAGAGAAAACAGAATGGTGAAGGAGCTTGGGTTCATTTCATATTAGAATTGGTTGAAAGATAAAGATGTTTAGGGGAAAAAAAAGCTATTTAGGGGGCACAAGATACCTGTGTTGAAGTATTTGAAGGGTTCTTCTTGACCATTGTTGGAAGAGTTAGGTACAATGGGGAGAAGTTGCAAAAGTTAAATTTAGGAATGTCTGAAATATATGGGTTCTTTCTTATGAGAGGACTTCAAGAAAAGGCTTGATGATCACTTGTATATTTTTTGTTAATTTTCTTTCAGAGGAATGGATGAGTATAGATGATCATCACAGTGAACTCAGAATATTCGTTTGTAAAATGAGCAAGTTGAATGAAATTACATCCAAGTTCCTTTTTTAATGGTCTTAAATCTTATGATTCTATAAGTCCTATAAGGCATGCAAAATAATATTTTCATTCACTTGACTTAGTACTGTCTTCTTCAGATTTCAAATGATGTTTGGAAGGAGATGTTGCATGGCAGGTGATGTAGTGCTATGGTTCCAATCAAATTATTTCTTACAATTTTCTATATTTCCACTATCAATAGTGTACAGAATTGTGTAGATTTAACTCATTCATTCATTCATTAATTCAGCCACTCAACAAATATTCACCACATTCCTGCCATGTTCACTAAGCTATTCTAGGGACTGAAGAAGATACAAAGCAAAAAAAGACACACCACTTCCTCTCAAATTACATACAACATAAAAGGAGAGAGAGAACTTGAGCTATCAAAACTCATCTCAATATTTTCATTCTCTATTCATATATTATTCACCTGCAATCATCTGTTTCTTAATTATATTTTTTATAACCTTTTCCAGCTTCCTTAAAAGGTATTCAGAATCAAATTCTATGAGAGATTATCTTTTTCTTATACAGGAACAAGTTTTATGCCAATCATGGGTGGTTTTTTTTATTATTAATAACTTTGGAGGTGATTTTGAATTCCTGACAGCCTGGCCAGTAGAGCATAAACTTTGACAGGTCTCTTTCAGGCCAACAAGGCTTCAAATAAATGCCCTCCCCACAAATATATATATATATATATATGTATATATATATATATATGTATATATATATGTATATATATATGTATAATGTTAATCATCCAATAAAGACTTTACCTATGGATTAGATACTGTGTGATTTTTTTTGGAGGGGGGTACTTCAATATATGGGGAGAAATTTGTCTACAAAGTATATAAAGGCTCTTCTCGTCACTCGTGGCGCAAGTACACTAATGAAATTGTGGATTCTTAATATTACAGTATGATTTTGTGTAAGGATGAAATGTACTCTTTCTAATATCTTCCCTGATGATGCTCTCAGTAGCATGAGGGTGTGATTCAGGGCTGTCCCAAAATTCAAACATATTGACCTGATATCCCAAGGGAACAGTTAATAAATAACAGTCACAACTTTGGGTCAAAAATCTAAGCCCATTTGGAAGTACAAACTAAATTAACAAGTCACTTATTACAATATTAAATGATATATTCTTAGACCAATACCTAGGGACCTCATTTATCTCTACTTTTTTTCCTTTTATTTTTAAAGATCATTTTCTTTCTGTTATGAAGAGCAGTTTCAAAAATGACTATTTTTAAGAATCTTTCATTTGGCAGAATCCTGAAAGTCAAAATAAAGTGTGCATGCTCTCATTTTCATTTTTTTTCCCCTTTCAATATATTAATGAAGCTACTGATAGCATCTTTGCAGATAAATAATCACCACTCATATTGCATTGGAAGAAAAAATTAATATTTAAATGCTCTTATTTGTATTTATATATACTAAATTTATGATGCTAAATTGTGCAGCTTCTTTTCACAATTATTTTTAATGTTCATACCTTGGAAATAATCTTTGCTGTTATATTATAAACATGATGGGATGTCTCAGTCATTTACTTTACCCACATTTTCCTAAGAAGAACAAATTGGAATTTACTCTTACAAGTAATTATGAGTTTCACACATTGCACTCATAAAATAATGGAATGGATATCTACTACCCTCACATATTGATCAATGAATATAGAGCACCTCATTTTAGCTGTTGACTAAAGTAGCTAGTGGCTAGATTTCATTTTCACTCATCCTCAAGGTGATAAAAAATAATGAATGCATTACTATATTTTACAACCTTATGTAAATGTTTCACACAGTTAAATAGTTAGGAAGTCAAAATAAAAATGTTAAGAGCAGAAAGCAAAATAGTTAGGCATTGGTAACTTAGGTTGCACTCTGAAATGCACTGAAAAGTGATGGTAGGCTGTTGGATTAGGATTATTGTGGATAAAACTTCAATTAAGCCATCCATCTATCTTTTTTTTGGGGGGGGGAGAGGGGAGGAACTATACTTGAAGTACTATCAAAATTAGCTATCTGCACTCTTTTAAAAAATCAATGATCATATCAGATTCTTTGTGATGAAATCAGGTATCTGTTAGTCCTCTCTGTCAAAGATGATCAGTTGTCAGCACCAGTTCAGGCATAACTGAAGATGTTTAAGGAGTAATCAAAGGCATAGAGTTGAAATGTTCCTGTCCTGTCCCCAATGCAGAAATGTTGTTGCAAGATGAATGATAAATTATCAAATTTTATAACTCTAATACCCTAGGTACTATATATAATTAGGATGCAATGATAAAAATGAAGAAGTTCTTGATGTCAATGTACTTATGTTTTACTGGAGAGAATGTAGTCACTGAGCAATAACAATATTATAATACATACAAGTATTGAGTGGAGTGTATGGTATTGTCAACTGGTGGAATCAGGAAATATAGTGACATTTGACCTGAACCTTAAAGGGAGCTGGGGTTTCCAAGAAGTGGAGGTAAGGGGGGAAAGTATGCCTGACATACAGGATAGCCTGCCCAAAAATATCCAATCATCATATGGAATGTCACTGATGTTGAAAAGCAAGTGAGCAAGTTGGGTTAAAGTAGAAAGTACATGAGCAAGGGTAATGTACAATCATAATGGAGAAATAGATTGAAGTCAGGCTTTAAGGACATTGCTTGGCCAAGGAGAAGTTAATATTTTAACATAACGACAATAGGAAGTCACTAAAGCATGGCACAGTGTCTGGTATATTGCAGGCACTTAATAAATGTTTATTGGTTGGTTTACATAATTATCTGAAAGCTATTGGAAATGAAAGGTCACTGTTTTCTTTTAAACTTGGTTCCATAGAACAACAACAACAAAAAAAAAAAGATTTCTGGTAAGAGGCAATGAAGTCTTGAATGAGAGTGGTCATATTGTGGGGAGAGAAGGATGCATGTGGGAGATATTTTAAAAATGGAATTATTAAGCTCTTGGAACTTTTTGAATATGGGGTAGGTTACAAGTGAAAATGAAGAGTTCAGGTTTCACAGATTGTGAAACTGGGAGAAAGACAGTGTACTAAATTGAAATAGAGAAACTTGGTTTTGAATTATCCACAGAGATATGACAGTTAAATCTGTGGTGAATGATGAGATCATAAAGAGCATAGAGAGAGAAAAAATAAGGTCTTAGGAGAGAGCCCTGTGGTATGCCCCCTAATAGAGAGTAGAATGTAAATGATGAAATTTCAAACGACTAAGAAAGATTCAGGTAATAGGCAAGAAGATAACCACTATGAAGCAAAGGGATGTAAAACAAGAGAAGAGAGAATATCGAAAAGGAGAGATACATTTCATGATTCAATGAAAACTGTGCTGAATTTTGAATCAGAGGACTCAGTCTCAAATCTCACCCTGGTGACTTGCTGTTTGGTTGATTATGAGTAAGTAACTGAACTTCTTCAGGTCTCATTTTTCTCATCTATAAAATGAGGACATTAGATTAAATGACTTCTAAGGTCCTGCCCAAATCTAAATTCATAATCCTGTAGGATTTTGTCAAAATCTATTAATAAAAATATGAAAAATTGGGGAGACCTCACCTTCAGACATGGGACTTAGAAAAGCTGGTGATGATATCTTTTAGATGGCTGCTGAACTGAAAGAACTGATAACTCATGAATTTGCAATGGGAGGTAATGAAGACTTAGCTATCTGGCTGATGAATAAGAAATCAGTAAGTATAACAAAAGGAGGACTTATCATCCTTTTCTATCACTTTCTTTTGTCTTTGAAGAGTGAGCATAAGTATTCAACTACCTCCCAAGAGTCAGATGACAGAGGGGCCCATGGCATGGCCACCATGCCTCCATCTTCACATTCCCCTCTCCATCTTTTTTGTTTGTAATTTATCTCAGGCAAATACATACCCTGTGATGGGGGTATACCAGCAAACTATGAATTCAGAAAGGTCCAAAGTTCCTAGAAGCCTGTGACAAAGAAACTGCAGTATGACCAGAGTAGCAATAGCTACCAGTAAGAGAAGTGCCTGTGTTGAGTGGAAAGACATATGTTCAGGGATTCCTTTAAAACTTAGCAAATTTCAAGTATAAATATGAACTAATCTTTCACTAGGATGAATAGGCTAACTTTTAAAAACTTGAAAAATTCCAGAGATGTGGGCCAACTATCCCCTTCCTATTTCTGGGATAAGACTGGTTTGTTCACCCTATGTGTACCATTCCAGGAAGTTAGGTTGTTCTCTTGAGGGACAGCCATATGGTTACTATTCAATCTCTGGATCTTAGAGTAATAATAACCATTTGCATTTATACAGTATTTCACAGGTACAAAGTGCTTCTTGGAATGACATTACAGGTCCTTCCCACTCTTGTATGATGTTATCTTTCCAAATAATCCTCTTGCTAGCTTCTATGTACTCTGTGATCTGATCAAAACTGGATGGTTTCCTATGACATGTATATATCTCATGCTGTCTTAACTTTATCTCATAACTCATCATGTTTTCTATGCTAAGGAATCCCTTCATTTCCCTCTTTACACTTGCTAAACTTACTGTGCCTTTAAAACCAAAGTCAAATGGCATATAGTCCTAGGGGATCTTGTTTCTTCTACTTGGTAATAAACATTAACTCCTTATACCTCACATTCTACTTGTCTGCATCAATCTTATTCACTCATAGTGAATTATTTTGTATTAATATTATTTTTTGTCTGTCTTATCCTTCTATTGGACTAAAAGCTCCTTAGGGTAATGATTAAATTGCATATTTCTGTATCATCTTCTCCACTGCCTAGAATATTACAGTATTCTAGGAACAATGGTTACTTAATAATTATATTAGGAGTTGATCACAGGTCACCCAAAGAAATTTGATGAGATTACAGATTGTTACAGAAGTCTTGATGGAGGTGAACTTGTAAAGCAATAGTTGGACTGAATATGTTTCAGAGGTTGTGACTGCTCTCTGATGATTGGTTTTCTAAGATTTAGGTTGATAGACTCTTATCACATCTTCTGTGATATGTGAATGAGCTGTGAAATGGTTTGCCCCCTTTTCCATTTTCTTCTCTCCTGGAATCTCATACAAGAATAAAACAAACAAACAAACAAAAATAGGAGACATTTCTCTCTTCTTTACCCAGCAGATAATAGAAATCTGTAGGACAAACACCTAGCAGATGGCCTATGTTTTCCCAGGTAGGCTTTCCTGGCCCTCCAAATCCAGGCCACCTTTTTCTGTATTTTTGTCTTCTTTTCAGTTTCTGAAAATGATCTTTTAATGGATGTTTAGAAGTTCCTAAGTGATAGGGAGTTCCTAAGTATAAGCAAGAAGCCCTGTTGTCCTAGAAGGCAATTTTCTTAACAGCATTGTCCTTGGAGAAGAATGAGAATTTTCAACAAGTGATCACCATGCAGCTAAATGACAGAAGCCATACCATGAGTGGTCAAGAAATGTAAACTTCACCAACAATATAGGAAGGTTCTTAGAGTAATTCAGATGTTGTGGGTCCAGGGTAAATGAGAATTTTTTTTTTTTCATCAGGAGACAGCCCCAGTCTTTGAAGCTCAACCAATAAAATATCACAGCACAATTTCATCTCCATGGGAGATGACCAGAAAATGTCTTTCAGCTCCATGCAACAAAATCCATAATTTGTAGTTTCATAAAATTTGTTGGGGGAATTCATCAAATTGAACAATGGTCCTCTGATAAATCCCCATTGTATAAATATTTATTTGTTGAATAAAATTACTGCTCCTGTTTTGTTGGTTAAAAACAAACAAAGAAACAAAAACTCTATCCCCAGATAATTAAATAACTATTGGGGGTGGAAGGAATTAAGGGGATTTAATCAGAGCCAGAACTAGTGTTAGATTTACAATCAGGCACAGAATGTGGCAGTAGACTATGGTTCAGTCAGGTCACCTTGAGAGAGATATGGAAAAAAGTACTGTTTTCAAAATTACTTTTTATAAATGTATTGTTTTAATGCCATAAAGTTTTGTTCTCCATAGAACATGGATTTGTGTTACTCTATTAGGGGAACCAAACCACTATTGTAAAGTAAGACAAAGCAGTGACAAAATTTTCAAAGTCTTCTTGGGACACACAAAAAAGCCTTACAGGGCTCTGTATCATATAGAACAGATGGAAAAAGTCAGACTGTTTAAGAACCCACTAAAGCTCCTCGTGAAAATGGGAAATATGATGCTGCTTTATTTCACTAACCAAAAAAAAGTGAGAAGGAAAAATGTATGGAGCACTCTCCCCTTTGTTTTACTGACTCATGGAGGCCTTTAGATTGGAAGAATCATTTTATGTTAATTAAAGAGTAAACATCCACATGTATACACACACACACACACACACACACACACACTCACACACGAACTGCACATTTGCATCTATCCCTGTTGGCATCTGCTTTGAAGCTGCCATGAGACTCCAGAGGGAGGAAAGCTGTTTCAAGCAGCTGCTTTTCAAACAACTAACTTCATTTTTAGATCAGAGCTGAGGTTTAAAGTCCTTAAATCCTTGGCTTCTATCGTAAAACAAGGGTAGGAGTAGCCAAAAAAAAAGCAATTTACCATTATGCTATTTGCATGAGCTATCCATCTCCTGGTTGCCTCAGAAACAATCCAGTTTGACATTATTTAAATTTATTTTGAATAAACCTCTCACTTAGCCTTTTTTTGGACCAGTTAAATGGGCAAGATCCTTAGCCACATATTTGGGGAAATTACATCAAACACCTGGGTTGTCTGTGACTGAACAGGTGAAGCACTCAGAAACTTAGATCTGAAGCCTTTTCTCAACAAGGCATTTTCCAGATTTGTCCAATTATTTTCCTTGGCTTGACTTAGCTTTATAGTTTTTCTTCTTATATATGGAGATGTTCACTAAAAAAGTCACTGATTTCCTGAAGGTTATCAGAAACACACTTATGAATAAGTTACTCATCTTTCAAATTCACTTGTTTTGAACTCCAACAGGAATCTTAAAGAAATTAAAAAAAAAAAAATAATCCAAGCAGTCAAAAAGTATGTCACAATGTGTACTTACTATAGTTTATGTATTATACTCAAAAGAAGTTCTTGGACCTTTACCTGTATCCCAGTGACTTTTAGGTTACAAGTGTGTTCTATTAAGCTTAGATCCTCAGGCTTTCATTGAGACAGCTACTTGTAACAGTGGAGAGAGTACTGCACCTGGAGGCAGGAAGAACTGAGTTCAAATATGACCTCAGATATTTACTAGCTATGTGACCCTAGGCAAGTCACTTCACCTCTGCCTACTTCAGTTTCCTTGACTATAAGGATAACAATAGCTACTATCTCCCAGAATTGTCAATCACAAATGAGATGATATTTCTACAGTGCTTGGCATAGCATAACTGGTAGATAGTAGTTGCTATATAAATGCTTATTATTGTTATTATTATTCCTGATGACTGAGTGTTGGGCTGTATTTAACTGGACTTCTACTGGACTGCTAATTAGACTGTTGGAGTATATTTAACCATGCTCCACCACATGCCCTCATACTTCTTGGGCACTCCCATACTTTGGTATTGGATGGTGGCACCAGATGGCACTCCCCTTGCTTCCATTAAGGATCCTAGTTTTTGCCACTTTGGTCATATTATTTTTTTGTTTGTTTGTTTTTGGAGGGGTAAGTCAGGACAATTAGGGCTAAGTGTCTTGCCAAAGGTCACAGGGCTAGTAATTGTTAAGTGCCTGAGGCCGGATTAGAACTCAGGTCCTCCTGACTACAGTGCAGGTGTTATATTCATTGTTCTACCTAGCTGCCTCCAGTATTCTTTAAGGTAGGTATATCTGGCATCAGAAAGTAGAATTCAAAGAATCCTGCCTGGCTGGTCACCTTTTCAACCTCAGATGCATGGAATTAACAGAAACTCCATTGGTGTCCAGTCCAGGTTAAACTTGGTGGTTTGGCTTGGTAAGAAATCTCTCTAACTAAAAAACATCCTATCTTGGGAGCAGAGTCAAGATGGCAGCACAGAAGCAGGAAAACACTGTGGCTCCTCCCATACCTCAAATACCTATAAAATAAGACTCTAAACAAATTTTAGAGAACCTACAAAGTGACAGAGAGAAACAAATCTTCTGCTGAAAGCAGCCCAGCAGGCTGACAGGAAGGGTTCATCACAGCATGATGGGAGACAAACCCAGGCCTGTGATGAGCCCACAATTTTATCCCCAGCACTACCTGGACCAGCTGTGGCTGGAACATTTAAGAAAGTAGATCACCAGCAGCTATGGCAGTCTCGAGAATTATCAACCCATAAATGCCAAAGACAAAGTAAAAGGTCAGTGGAACTCTCCTGGATTTGGGGGGGATGGAGGACAGTCCAGCCTCTACCCCCAGAGCAAGAAGCAGCAGAAGCAATGGCCCTGTAGCCACCTCAACATGGCTGCTTCAGAGCTCCCAGCCTGCAGAACATAGAAGGGCCAAGCAACCATTCAGAGTATAAGTACATTTACTTGCCTTAACCTATGTGGATCGGGATAGAAGTCTTTGGTGGTACTCATGAGGTGTGTGACCACTGAGACAAAGCTGGAGGGAGCTGTAGAGATGGTTCCCTCCTAATAGCTCCAGCAGCTGGGAAAACCTCAGCTATTTGGGACAAAGCTCTCCCCTCTGGAAGTAGAGTTCTACTGTGGCAAAGACCTCAAAAGTCAAGTTAATTGACTGGCAACATGAGCAGGCAAAGGAAGCATGGCCATCCAACTTTAGATTCCTTTTTAGGGGGAGAAAAAAGATCAAAGTATGGAACAGGAGGAAGACAACACAGTCAGAACTGCTGCAACAAAAGCTTCCAAGAAAAATATAAACTGGTTGCAGGCCATGGAGGAGTTCAAGAAGGATTTTGAAAATCAAGTAAGAGAAGTGGAGGAAAAATTGGGAAAAGAAATGAGAATTATGCAAGAAAATAATGAAAAGAGGGTCAACAACCTGATTGAAGAAAATAACACCTTAAAAAAATAGACTAATTCAAATGACAAAAGAGGCCCAAAAAGCCAATGAGGAGAAGAATGCCTTAAAAAGTCAAATTTGCCAAATGGAAAAAGAATTTCAAAAGATCACTGAAGAGAATAATTCCTTCAGAATTAGACTGGAGCAAAGAGCAGCAAATGACTTTATTAGGAATCAATATACTATTAAATAGATCCAAGCAAATAAAAAATAGAAGGCAATGTGAAATATCTCATTGGAAAAACCACAGACCTGGACAAAAGATACAGGAGATACAATTTAAAAATTATTGGACTACCTGAAAGACATGATCAAAAAAAGAACCTAGAAATCATCCTTTAAGAAATTCTCAAGGAAAATTGCCCTGATATTTTAGAACCAGAGGGCAAACTAGAAATGGAAAGAATTCACCTATCACCTCTTGAAAAAGATCCAAAAAAAAAAAAAAAAAAAAAACTTCTAGGAGTATTATAGCCAGGTTTCAGAGTTCCCAGATCAAGGAGAAAATATTATAAGGAGACAAGAAGAAACAATTTGAAAATTTGAATATTGTGGAAACACAATTAGAATAACACAGGATCTAACAGCTTCTACATTAAGGGATTGAAGGAAGGGCTTGGGATATGATATTCTGGAGATCAAAGGAACTAGAATTAAAATCAAGAATCATCTACCCAGCAAAAATGAGTATAATGTTTCAGGGGAAAATATGGTCATTCAATGAGGTGGAGGACTTTAAAGCATTCTTGATGAAAAAGAAACAGACCTGAATAGAAAATTTCACAATTAAATACAAGAAGCAAGAGAAGCATGAGAAGGTATAACAGCAAGCACCCTAGCATACCTAGGGCGGCTACTAGCACAGGTTCTTAGATCTGCTTTTCTAAAGGAAAGCAACTCAAAATGGGTTAACGGTTTCACTTTAATTAATCAAACATATATCATGTACCTAGTTCAGGGGGAAAAGTCAGCACCCTGAACTTCAGAGAATACAAACAGAAGTTACAAACAAACAGAAAAACAGATCAGCAGACGGCTTCCAGCGTCTGACCATTACATCAGTTACCTAGTCAGTTACCAGAGAGGGAAGCACCAACATCTGGGTTTTTCACAGCCGGGGGGCTCAACGGCTGCCCAGAGTCTCT
>CM053585.1:58752132-58776022 GCA_028646515.1 Pseudochirops corinnae
CTGTCTGTCTCTTTTTCCATTTAACCAATTCTGCTTTTCAAGGCATTCATCTCTTCATCGGATTTTTGTACCTCTTTTTACCATTTGGCTTCATCTGTCTTTTTAGATGCTATTTTCTTTAGGATTTTTTTTGTGCCACCTTTACCAAGCTGTTGGCACTTTTTTTCATGATTTTCTTTCATCACTTTCATTTCTCTACCCAGTTTTTCCTCTACCACTCTTATTTCTTTCATTACCTTGTCCAGGCATTCTTGATGACCTTGTGCCAAATTTGCATTTTTATTTGAGATTTTGGTTTTAACTATTTTCACATTATAGTCTTCTTCTGAGTTTGAAGCTTGGCATTTACTGCCACTAGTAGCTTTTCATAGTCAGGTTTTTTTTTCCTTTTTTTTTTTTTCCTTTTGGTGTTTGCTCATTTTTTCAGACTATGTCTTGACTTTGAACTTTATGTTAAAGTTGGGCTCTGCTCATCTGGAGTTGCAGAGGCATTGTGTAAAGCTTTCAGCTTTTTTTCATACTGGTGTTAGTTCTAGGGGGTCCACATGTTTTCAGTGCCTTCAGAGTGGTGTGATCTAGGGAAAAGTATGATCCCTGCTCTCTTGGTTTTGGTCTTGGTCTGAGCTCTATGAAGGGCCCCTGCTCCCTTGCAGATACAACTACTAATATTCCTCTTGGCCTGGAACTGAAACCAGGGTCCCTGCTCCACTGTGACCAGATGAGAAGCACCTCTCTGCATCCCAAAACTGCTTATGGACAATAGGGATGTCAATCAGGGCTAGTTGCACCCAGTATAAGCAAATGGTGTCCTATAATATCTTTCTGATCAGTTGTCTGAACTCTTTAACATCTTTGGATTAAGAACTCCCACTGCTGCTGTTGCTGTATTTCAGGAGCCTCCAAAGCCCACCAGTGGTACTCCTGCACTTCTCCAGATCTGCTCCCACCACATTGTTATAGATCTCTTCTGTGGAGATCGTAAGTTCTGTTTGGCTGGAAAAATGTCTCCCTCTGACCTTTTGTTGGTTCTGCTACTTCAAAATTTGATTTCAGGCTTTATTTTTAAGTTCTTTGGAGAGGAATATTTTGAAAGTTCAGTTTAGCCCTGGTCCATATTTTACCATCATGGTTTCACTTCCCCCACTGTACCATGTTAATATCATGATCATGTTCTTCTCTGACATCTACAAGATATAATAGGGTTCAGACACATCCACCTCAGCTGATTAAAGCTTTTCCTTCAGCCAGATGGTTTTCCAAAAGAAAGTTGGACTGGAAAATGCCTCTACTTTTATTATCTCTGACAGAATCCTGACATCTGTGTCTTTAAGAATCCATTTCCTATGGGATGATAGGTAACTGGATAACAAACACAGAGGAGAAGTGATGATTGGCAGGGCATGGTGATCAAAATTAGGAGTAGTCTAAATGTCAAATTCCTATAGATCACTTTAATTTCTCATTTGGGAACAAAAAAGAAAGTTCAAAATTCATCTCTATTTTTCAACAAAAACCAAGAGTAGTTTCAATTATTCATTTTTAAAGCCTTAAATATTATAGCCTTAAAGTATAATTCATGGAGATATCATGTTTTAAATTTTATAAGATACTTTCTTCATAGCATTCCTATGAGATAGGGAGTAATACTACTATCATGTATTCCTTAGATAAAAAACCAAGATTTAGAGAGTGATTTAATTAAGGTTACACAGCTGGTATGTATCTGAACCAGGATTTGAACTGCAATTTGGAAATGACTCCAGAACGAATGCTCTTTATCATTTACTATCCTATGTAGTCTCTATGTATGATTCATCATCATGCATACTTTGTAGTCAAATATCATATCATGAATACTGGATTTATATAGCTGTACAGGTGATAGGATGTTAACAGATTCTATGAATACAGAGTAGTGATTTCTCGGTTTAGTTTCTCTCAGAGCCTTTTATCTGACCCCCATGGTACAAAGTATTACCTTAGGAGGGACAGTAACTCTTCACTATGGTTAAGACCCCACTGAGGTACCTGGAAAAAAAAAATTTCAACTAAATAGCCCGGAAACCTGAAATTCTTCCCAACTATAAGCAAGCTGACCATGAGTTATCTAAGGAAGGTTTTATTAAAAGGAAAAAAATTCAGCATCTTATGTCCCTCAGACTGAATTATTCATTTTAATTTCCTAAAGATTATAGTCATCACTATATTATACTAATAGCAAACACTGATATCATGTTGTAAGACTTACAAAACACTTTGTTTACAACACTGCTGTGAGGGACATCTAAGTATCGTATTTTGTAAATAAGAAACTGCGTCTCAAAGAGGTTAAGTCTTTTTCAGGATAACATTTCCAATACGTATCAGTCTCAGTCTTGAACAATGACTTTTCCTCTATGTGACATATGATACCAAAATGATGATTTCATATTGCAGTCATCCTTAACACTGTCTCAGGGAGCCCACGATGCTGCTTCTACAAGTTATTATCTGTGATATATTAACCTAATTGCTGGTCAGATCTAGAATTTAGACCTATAAGTGACAGTATTTTGTCAAAACATGGCCCTCATTTTAGATAAGAGCCAACTGAGAAAACTAAGTTGCATGGCTTGCCAAGGTAGTTGTCTCAGAATCAAGATCCAAATGCAGGTTTTCTGACTCCAGTAGCACTCCTCTTTTAACTCTATCATGATATCTTGACTGTTTATGATTCCAGTACTAATCTGTTCTGGATATGCTATTTTAACCTCATATTCAATGTAACAAAACTCTCCACTTCTTCCCTACTCCAAAACCAACTCTCACTCCCATTACTTCATCTTTCTTTTTCTCAGTACCCTCTAGGCACTTAGGCTTAGAATCTCAAAGTCCACTTTCACACTTCATTCTCCTTCCTTCATATGTGTTCATCATGATCATTCTTTAGAATGTCTCTTACTCTGTCTTTCTTTCTCTATTTTCACTATCCTAGTCCAGGCTCTCATCCCCTCAATCCTATAATATAGAAGCAATTTCCTTCTTGGTCTTCCTCAAGGAAGAAATTTTATTGAATTGAGTGGCCTTTGATTCCTCTAATCCATGCTGCATAGGATAACAGTTTTCAGGAAACACTAGGGCCACCATTGCATCCCTTTATCTCCACAATGTTCATGCTATTTTTGTATAAGAGGAAGAAAATGACATTAGAAAGACTTAAAAATGTAGTGAGGGTGACAATGAAGAAAGAGGATATTTCTCATGATTGTCAATAGAATTGAATTCTTTATAATTTTCTGTATTTTGTGGGCTCAACATTCTAAAAAGGGGTTCATAGGTCTTATTAGATTAGTCACTAATCAAACTGCCAAAGGATTTCAGTATACAAAAAAATGTTAAAAAATCCATTCTACTGCTTTATGAAAGTCTGATCTTTTACAATAGGGCAGAATTTTGGGGTCACTAATATTTAAAAACATTGGATTCTATACATCATTAGGAAGCAATTTATAATTTTAAAATGATTTGAATTTCTCATTTTGTTGTCTCTTAATTCTCCATCTGTATTTGCCATTTCTACATAACATATTTTTGTAGGCAGTATGGAAAATATATGACACTAGGAATATGGTTACCTGGTCTTTCATCTTAACTGTCACTAGCTAGTTCTGTGACTTGGGGTAAATCACCAGACCTTTATGATTCTAAAGAGAAAAAATTTAAAAAAAAATCATTCATTTAGATTACCACTGAATTCCTTTCCTTTTTAAATATCCTCTTACTCCATGCCCTGAGATATGAATTTATTAATGTCAGGGTATCACTTTCTCCCTCTAGTTGTAGTTCCTTGAGAATAGACTTAAATCTCTTGGTCTACTTGACAGCTTGATTCGCCTAGTCTTAGGTCAAGGTTTGCCAATGGCTACATCCCTAATTAATCATAACATCTCACATCAACTGACAAATTCCTGCCAGAATGGGCCTTACCAGACATTGGTTAATGGTTCCCTAATTATGCATTTATTCTATCCAAGAAACATGGATTTTCTTGAGACAAAATCCAGTTGAGAGAAAAAAAGGCCATCATATGATCACTGAATAATGCTGAATTGAATTCCCAGGATGTTTTAAGAATTACCGAAGATGCTACCTATACTATTCCTAAACAATTACTTTGCTTCCCTGCTATGGACATTTGACCTAGCGCTTATGCAGAGATAAGAAATCAGTTCAAAATAAGATCATCAGCATTAGGGCTTTCCTAATTAGGAAGCAGTTATGTGGCACAATGGATAGAGTGTCAGGCTTGGAGTCAGGGAGACTCATCTTCCTGAGTTCAAATATGGCTTCAGATACTTACTAGCTGTGTGACCCTGGGCAAATCACTAAACTCTGCTTACCTCAGTTTCCTCATCTGTAAAAAATGAGGAGAAGAAAGAAATAGCAAACCACTACAGTGTCTTTGTCAAGAAAATCCTAAATGGAATCATAAAGAGTTGCACATGATTGAAATGACTGAACCACAATAACCATTAGTTCTCTGAGAATCAACTAACTACCTTTAATAAGGAAATATTAGCAAATTAGAGCATGCTTCAATTACATTGTCTGTGATACTTCCATATCCATTTCAAAATTCTGAGCTTTCTTAATCTCAGAATCATTGACAACCAGATCTGCCACTTAATCTGGGGGTTGGCATAACTTTGGCCTCCTGATTTTGGTCTTGTGTGTTATAACAGAAGTTTGTATGTCTGTAAAGGAAGACATTGCTCTCCTATTACCTGGCTATTACTGACTATAGTATATTTAATATCTTTTCAGGAACTTCTGATTATATCATAAGACAACATTTTTCTCTACATATCGTACTGCCAGCATCAATTCTAAATATCCTTTTACCTTGTGCTCACTAAGTTAACTGCATAGTTGGCTAGGTTACAGGGCTTTGCTAGTTCACGTTGATCAGACTCCATCTTTGGCAGTGTGTTCAGTTTTGGGTAGAAAATATAGTTGTCTCACTTTCTCTGTTTTTCTTGCTTTTCTTCGTACAATATGGCTAATACAGAAATGATGTTTAACCTGATTTCACATGTATAATTGATAACTTATTGCAAGCCTTCTCAGTAAGTGGGAGGGTGGCAGAATATAGGAAGAGAATTTGGTGATCAAAATTTAAAAAGAAAAGAATTTTAAAACAAAGCAAGAGTAAACTTTTTTGAAGAGATAAATGAACCACCCTGCAGATTGGTTCAGAATCAGATGCAGCTGTAATTAAAATATTTAACAAAACAAAAATAGGCAATAAGTTATATAAATATATGAGTGTTTTTTAAGTCAATATGTAGCCCTCACATTTTATCTCCCCCATTAGATAGTTAACTCCTTGAGAGCAGAGACTGTCTTTTGTGTCTTTTTTTTATTGTTGGCATTTAGCATAGTGCCTGACACATAGTAGACAGATGCTTAATAAATACCTACTGATGGGCTAATTGATTGATAATTGCTTATATGTTCTTTCTTGGCATCATAATTTTTTATTTCTTTAAAATACTTACATTCATTTCATACTTCAGAATAATACTCCATTATGCTTATATGTCTCAGTTTGTTAAGACATTCTAGAATTGATGACCACCCACTTTGTTTCCATTTCTTTGTTTGCCCCCCAAAACTGAATATTTTTATGTATAGTGCTTTTTTTTTCTTTCTGACTTTGACATCCTTAGTATATCTGCCTAGTAGTAAAATCTCCAAGATCAAGTAATACAAATATTTTCCTTACTCTTCTACATAATCCTCCGGATAGGCTTTGGGAACCCCCTTGAATTCTGATTGAATCACTTGGTGAGACATTGGCCTGAGGCCATAAGCCTTTCATTATCACTAGACCCAAATCTCTGTTACTCTTAACCTAGCCTAGCCCTCCACAGTCTGTCACCTCCAGGTAGCCTTAAACTATTTCCCACCCATAATCCCATTCCTGGAGTCTGACCTCAGTGCTATCAATATCCTCCTTAGACCCCTTGTCAAGACCCTTCTCAAACCCCTCCTCTAAACCACCCCCAGATTCTTCCCACAGTCTTTCTGTATATAAGATCCATCTTGCCTCCATGAAGGTGCTGAGATTCAATCTAGAGCAGACTCAGTCTGTGTCAGATTGTTCTGACCTGATTATCAGTACAAGTGTCACAAATACTTAGGCTCCATAAGAGTCTTTAATGAACTTTGTTTTACTTAGGCTGAGAGAAGGCTTGAGTCAAATTCACCAGGAGGACCTGATATGTTGATATTTTGGGTTCTCCAGCACCCCTAAACCTCAAACCCCAACACTCCTACAAGTCTATCTGCTTTGTCAGGGAGTTAGATCAATAGAAAACTTAACTAACAACTGTTACCCCCAGCCACATTCCAACGTACTCTGTTTTTGTCATATTTGTCAATTTAATAGGGATAAAGTAAACCATTAGGGTGATTTTAATTTGCATTTCTCTAATTATTAGTGAATTAGCCTGCTATTTCATCTTGGTGTCCATTTGTCATTTTTTTCCTCATGAAAACTATTTATTTTGAGCATATATCTCCTGGGAACTGACATTTGGTGTTATACATGGGCCATTTTCCTATATATCTTGGTTTTCAATGTTTGGGGCTTTGTTTGTTTGTTTTGTTTGATTTTTGTTTTTCTTTGTCCTGTGCTTTCACTGCTTCTGGGAAATGCCAGTGAGGAAACTCCCTTAATTAATATAGAGTGGCAAGTGTCCAGTCACTTAATGTTTTAAAGAATTGCCTGAAGTACAGAGAAGTTAAGTGATTTGCCCAGGAACAATGAGTATGTTTCAGAAATAGAAAAGGGCTTAATCTAAGGCCTTTATGACTAAGATTCAAATTCTCTATTCATGTTCCTTCATCAAATTCGATTTTTCCTCTAAAATGGTATTTGACAGAATTACTTCCCTGATCCGTCAAAAATCTCTTATTCTGTACACATTGGTTTATTTTTTCTTCAAGAGCTTTTAAAAAGATAATGTAAGCCAAATACTGTATTTTGTCTATGATGATGCCTAACCATTTTAAGGACATTTCCTTCCCTTTGTCATAATTATGAATAGTTGCTACCTCTCTATTTTTATTATTTCAGTTATGTGAAACTTTATACTGAGACAGCATATCCACTTAGAATTAATTGTATTATGGTGTAAGATACTAGTATAAACCTAATTTCTGACAAACTTCTTTCGCATTTTCTCAGAAGTTCTTATCAAATAGGATCTCAGCATCTGACATTCTTGGTTCAGTTAAACAAACAAGACTGCTCTAGAATCTTTTCCCGTTCTTCTTAGACAGTTTTCTATGGTTTTACTTTTCTGCATTTAAACTAGTACTGAGTCAAATGGATGAAGAATGGTCTATAGTATAGTTTGAAGCTTGGTAATATAATACACTCTTTAGCCTTATTATTAAAATAAAACAATCACTGAAACTATAGATTTTTTTTTTGTACCTCCAAGGAATTAATTTACTGTGTTATATTTGCATAGTTCTATTTTTAAAAGTTTTTGGTAGTTTGTTCTAGCATCAAATCTATGAATTAATTAATAACTTTTAAATTATTTAAATCATTTTTTTCACGTGGCATGACCCCACAATAAGTACTTGCTGTTTCTCTACTGTCTTCATATATTTGTACGAGTACATTGTAATAATATTTACGTAAGGTTTTTTAAAATATCTTGGTAGGCTAATTTTTATATTTTCTATGCATATACACACATATGTGTGTAAATACATTACAGCCTTTTTAATTTTTATCATTTGTTCCTGATGTTTTTAGTACTATATAGAAATTTTGATTACTTTTGTCAGCTTGTGTTATATTTGTCTAATTAAACTATCATGTCATTTGCAAATATGGAGGATTTTTGTCTCTTCAATCCCATCATAGATTGTAGGTGTGCATAAACATGTATACAGGGTATATGGGGTCATGAGCAAAAGCTAGGCCCTCTAGCGTGAGAGCTTACTGAGCCTCTTTTTAGGACTGTTCATCTACTTTTGGTGTCCACCTCTCACACAATTCTTACCTGTGGCTCCAAGAAGCTGCAGTATAACTAGTGGCCACACTTTGGCAAAACATTCTCAGTGGATGGGGTAAACCAGGTTGAAGGTAACCAAAAGGCCTCAGACCCATCAGTGAGTTTAGGGGAAGCTTACCCCAAGCATGTGAAGTCTTTCCTTGGAGGAATGGAATGATGAGAAAAATATGTTCTAATGTCCATAAAGGTAGCTGAAACAGGTGCTGCAGAGCATCTAGAGTTTGGTTAGATATTGGAAGTGCCAAGGTCATCCACTGCATACTGAGCCATTATCAGTCACCTTGACTTTTGTTTTGCTACTGGACTTTGATGACTGTGGAAGAGAGAATAAGGTTGATTACTTGGAACTCTACCTCATTTAAGTCCAATTCATGCACAAGTCAAGGCATCACCTAATGACATCATTGATCTTCTTTGAAAACAAAAGATGAACAACAATACATGTATATATGCATATAGAATATATATATAAATGAAAATTTAATAGGTATGTGTGCATGCATATGTGTGTATGTGTGTACATATACCTTTAACTTTGCTATCTTATCTCATTAGTAAAATTGGTCTACATTTCTCTTTCTTACTTTATCTCTTCCTGCTTTGTATATTTGGGTAATATTAGTTTCATTAAAGACATTTGAAGATTCCTTCCTAACTCTATCTTTTTTTTATTTTTAACCTAAAATAAAGAGGACTGTAAAAGTAGCAATACCAAGAATCTTTCATTGAGGCAACAGAACTGCAATTTGGGACACAGTACTGCATCAGAGTGCAAGAATGCCTACAAGGGGCAGAAGGGGAAGGGTTTAAATATGCTTCAACAGGGAGAGATGCTCTGAAGGGGCAGCAACAGGGAGTTTTGCAAAATAGGGAAAGGCTAGGATGTGATAACATCTGGTCAGAATCCCACTCTCCAGGTGCAATCCAGTTTCCATAGATATCAGAACATCTGCTCCAACCATGGGGTCAATGAGGTCCAGGTAGCCCTTTCTGATGACTGCATTCAATATTAGAAATGCGGTAATCAATGACTTGAGTACAAAAAATATTTTAAAAACATGAATGATGACATGTGTGAACATTGCCTGACCATTTAATGAAAACAAGAAATAACAATATTGACATGGTATTGCACTGTCACTCAATTAATGTTAAATGACTGTAGATTCTCTATGGAATATGTAAGGAAGGATGTGAATAATACAAACACATAGACAGGAAGGATGCACACTGACAATATCACAGGCTTATTAAAATGCAAAAGGGACACATACATAAAAAGTAGTGTATTGCAGTGAAGTGAGCATTGGGGGCATCAGTGAAAGAAGGGTGGGTGCTTAACATTGTAGAGTTGGGAGAGAGTAGAAAACAAAATAAATAAAAACTCTCTTTGCAACAAGTTCCAAATGCAAAGCCAGTTACTAGGTGACCTAATAGGTTTCTCTCATTTTATGACAGGGAGAGGTGTTTAAATCCTCAGTTTCTAGCCTAAGAGGAAATCAGATTGTTTCTTACTTCCTATTGAATCTCACCTCTCAGCTCTTGCTTTCATTTTTACTGCTTTTCCCTTTTTTTCTATAGTAAACAGAGGAAGAATTCAGTTTCCTATTTTTTCCAGATTATTGCTTCTTTTGACAAAACATAAATCAGACCAAAAAAGCAACACATATTGATAGCACTTCTTTTTTCCTGCTTTTCAGAATGACTGCTCTAACTGTTGTGTAATTTGGGGACAATTTACAGCACTCTAATTATCCATATATTTAACCCAAACATTGGCAGAACTGCTATTGATGTTTTCATGACCAAAAATACTTGGCCAGGTTATACCTCTTCACCCAGATGCTTATGTAATTTTCAGAACACATTAAAAATGTAATACAATGTCAGTCTATCAATTTCTTTGTTTTCTACCTCAAGCGAAAAATATTCTGGATTTTAAAATGCTTTCATTTTTTACTTAAATATTTTATGCAACAATTTCTTTTGTTTTAATGTAGCATCATAGTGTTAAATCTATGACAATTTCCTTTAATACACTTTTTTTTTTTAGCATGAAAACAGAATGATTATTATAGGGAAATTTCATAAAATCACTGCAAAAATTAAATTTTGAAGAGGTACTGAACATTTTAATAATTTCAAACCGTAAAATATGAGTTAGTGATCCCATGTAAGAAAAAAAAAAAAAACACCCATTGCCTTTGAGTTTTAGAACATCTGTCTCTTCTCCCAAGAGGAAATTTTCTAACTCTTCTTGGCCAGAGTTGGAAATGAGCAGGACAATAGAATAAGAAGTAAGGAGATGAAAGTTCAACTCAAAAATGTAAATGGAAAAGGTATAATTTGGCCCTGAATTTTTCTTTGGTCTTCAAAAAATTGCCTTGAACTTCATACAAATAGTTCAGGGGCCAGTGATTTTGTTTGGGTGGATATCCCAGTCATTCACACAGATTAAAGCCATCTACAACCAAACAGTTTGTTGTCATTGTTGTTGTTGCTGGTGTTTGGTTTTTCTTTTGTTTTGTTTTGGAGAGGAATGCCTTCTATATGTTGTTCAGTAACTTGTTCAGTCGTGTCCAACTCTTTGTGACTCCATTTTAGGGTTTTCTTGACAAAGATACTGGATCGGGTTTTCATTTCCTTCTTCAAATCATTTTACAGAGGAGGAACTGAGGTAAATAGGATAAAGTCATTTTCCCACTATTACACAGCTAGTAAGTATATGAGGCCAGATTTGAATTCAGGAAGAAGAGTGTATGTAGGTGGTGCAGTGATTAGAGTGCCAGCCCTGCAGCCAAAAAGTATTCATCTTCATGAGTAGGAGCCACAACTGAAATGACTGAACAGTAACAGCAGAGATGAGTCTTCCTGTCTCCAGGCCTAGTACTCTATCCATTGTGCCACATACAAATCTCTTCTTTCAATGTCCAGTGGTCTTTTCACCATGGTATCCTTTTTCTCACTATACCATGCTTACTTTCAATATTAAACTAGGGAAAAAAAAAGATACTTCATATTGTCTTCAAGTGTTTGAAGGAATTTCCTGTAGGAAATCTGTTAAACTGTTTTTTCTTCTTGGTCTAAGAAAGCAGAATGAGAAGTGGGTTGAAGTTAATAAGAGGCAGATTTGGGATCAATGACTATTATTTAAATCATTCTGAAATAAAAAAAATAGATTACTTCTGGTGGGAGTGGGCTCCCACTCACTAGTAATCATGTGCTAAGGGCTGTGGGATCTCTTATTTGTTATGAACTTTGGAGAAAGGACCCCTATTCAGATACAGGTTGGATTTGATGACAACTCAGATTCTGAATTTCTCTGTAGTTACTCATCAAAATATGGTTTTCTGCACCTGATTGTCCCTCTGACAGTTTACTCTCTGCTTGGGCTATACCACCATATTCCATCTTTACCTAATATCTTTTCTGCAGTGTTCTATACTTTAAACCACCCAAGCTAAACGTTTCCTCGTTAATTATCAGAGATGGGAACCAATAATATATGATTGATTAAGAACTTTCTGGCTATTTTCACAGAACCCAGACATATTTGAATCCAGCTAGGGGTGTAAATAGCCTGTTATAACATCAGTACAGATCCAAAGGTCATCTTTCTCAGGATCATCAATCTCTCTCTTGTTAAGCCCTCAAGATCATTTTACCTACATCCCAGATATTTCTTCCTTCTGTATCTTGTCTCCTCCAAAGAACTGGTGGTATACCTGTCTGTTCAGTAACTGTGATCCAGATGTGTCCTTCTTTGCCACAATTTTACTCATCCCTTTATTCATGCCTCAGCCTCAATGGCCAGTTAAGTTTCTCTTTGGAAACCTCTAAGACCAAACAAACAGAGGCATTCACTTGGTATAAGACTAGTCATATTGAAACCAGAACTATAATTGGGTCTTCTTATATCATGTATCTCAGTCCTTACTTTCTACGAAATCACCACAGAAAGACTATACCTGGTAGTAATGAGCAAACTCCAAAACTTGAAAGAGATTTTGAAAGAAATTTATTAGGTCATTTGGCAAAGGACATGGCTAAGAAAAGGTGTGAGTCCATCTCAAGTATTTGTTAGGTTATATTATGTAGAGTTCAGACAAAGGTGTAAGGACATCTTCCTGATAGGCTGCCTATAGGCAGTAGGAATTTACAGAGAAAGGTGGTTTGAGATATATATCAGCAGTTAAATATAAATACTCATCCTAATTTTAGGAATCCAAAACACAAACTTAAAGTGGATCCAAAACAAGCACTAGATGGGATCTAAGCATTGCTTCCAGCCATCTTACTTGTTCTAAGAATCAATGAGTTCAGTCAACCTGACCTTTACTTTAAGCTTTGGTTTAGACAACTTTCTAGACACACAAAACTAGATTCAAACATAATTAATAAATAAGAAGATAAAATATTTCTCTCACATTCTCACAGTCAAATCATAGATCTATACTTTCTGAGATTTTTATCTATTTTTATGCTTTTTCCATCTACATTTTTTTTTTTGCCTACTCCTTTGTCCATCAAAATTTGACATAATAGGCTTTTTTGGATCTCCTTTCTTTTATGAGGTTTTAAGGAAGCAGAATGAGTTTGTCACTCAAAATGAATTTTAATGAGAAGAAGTTTCCCAGGTGGGAATTGAAATGACTGTGGCTGTGGTCATAGTAAAAATAAAATGGAAGAATTGACAATAACTCAGTGATTGATTCAATGTGGGTAGATAGATGGAGGAATAGGAAAGGATCATGAATGATTCTAATGATTTGAACCTTGATGATTGGTGGAATTGTGAGGTCACTGAAATAATTTTTTAAAAAATGGGGGTAGAATAAGTTCCTTGAGTAGAATATAAGCTCTTGGAGGGCCTCTGCATTTAAAAAAGATATATATGTTAGCATTTTATTTTATCCCTGGAGAACAGTGATTTGTATATAATATATACTTAAGAAATGTTTATTTAATCAAAATAAAATAAATTAAAGTTGGTAGGACAGGTATAGTTGGGAAGGTGATTAAATTTTTAACATGCTGAGTTTGAAATGACATAAGAAATCTAAAGACAATTTTAGCTTACAAAAAGGACAGAGCCTGCCAACCCCTTTGATTTGTAGGTGAGTGAAGAGAGACAATGAGAGTTTAGGAAACTCATCCAAGGTCACATTAAATAATTGGACCAGGATTCGGAACCAGATTTTCTCTTTCAAAGTACATGTTTGTTTTTTTTTTTGTTTTGTTTTGATTTTCAACCACAGAGATGTCTAGCAGGTAGTTAAAGAGTTAGAGAAACAGGTACAAAGTTCAGTGGAAAAGTTGGGGCTGTGGAGATTTAGGAGTAATCATGGAAAAAAACCTGACTATTGAAGTCATGGGATTGGATTGGATTGGCTCACCAAAGGAGAGAATGCAAAATATATAAGAAAAAAGTTTGCATATAGAGTTTGGCAAAACAAACGCTAATATGTTGGAAGAAAGGACCTTGGACCATTGAAGAAACCTGATAAATGTATGTCTTTGAAGTCAACTCAACAAATATTTACTAAATCTGAAGAAAACACATAGCTTTCTACTAGTTTACATGGCATTTTCCTAGTTCAGCCAATAAGTGTTACTGTTAGCCATATTTGTTCTTATTCCTTGGAAAGTCCCATGTTCAGAGAGTTCCACTTTCACCCTGTAAGTTTTGGTGCTCCACCTCACTAAGTACAAGCTCTCTGTGGTTTTCAAAGAGTAGGTAAGCTTCTATGACTCAATTCTGCCTCATTTTCATGGCTGGCAAAGGGCAATGGATTACTCTGGATTTGTCTAATTAAAATTAGTTCTGAGCCCATACACTACTTCAAACTCCTGACTCCTCCTGAACTTGTTATATATCATATGTCTTTAGCCTGCCCCATACTTAGGCAGCCCCTGATAGTACCTAGATATTGCTGCAACAAGGAATTGTAGGAAATACAGTTTCTTTTTTTATTATCTTCCCCCAATTTCTCTTCTAGCCAAGCAAAGAAATATATGCAATACAACACGGTTTAAAACTGACTTTTGACTCATACATACAGCATGTTCAGTCTTTACATGAAGATTTTTATATTTACTGTGTGTTCCTCTTGATTCCTCATGTATGGTATAGAGCATGAACTTAAGATACTATAGAATCATAAAAAAACCTAAAATTTTGGGGCAGCTAGGTGGTGCAGTGAATAGAACACTGACCTTGGAGTCAGGAGGACCTGAGTTCAAAAGTGGCCCCAGACACTTAATATATACTAGCTGTGTGATCTTGGGCAAGTCACTTAACCCAAATTGCCCTGCCTTTCCCCCTCAAAAATAAAGACAAAGAAAACTAAAATTTCCATAGTTGGTGCTTATCTTTTTTTTTTTTAATCCATACTGTTTATTAGCATGGATCTCTAGTCTCTTCTTGTAACCCACAAAGAGCCAGTATATAGACAAGAGCAGTTCAGACATGAAAGAAAATTGTCTCTTTTCTCCTCAATGTATTATCTTCTCTGGTTCATGTCATCAGTCCATGACACATCTATCCTGTTTCCAAGTCTTACCACTTCTTGTTGTATACCTCCTCCCTTGTTTCCCCACAGGAACAAAGCCCCAGTGCTCTGTACAGCATGTTTGTGTGCACATATGTTTAACTGCACATATGTGTATGTGCATTTTATGTATTTAAGGGTTATGGAGAGGGATTTAGATTGTGACATGGATTTTCCTTGAAGAATTGAGAATATAAAGATAAAAATGTGGCATAGTTACAGGCTTAGAGTATCTTGTAATATCCATATGAAATATGCAGAATTGAATATGAAGCAAGGCAAAAATTAATAAAGAGAAAGGAGAGAACCAGTAATGAATGTGACAAGCTGGAAAGCATCCAAGAGACAGAAACTGCAGTGGTAAAGAGTACTGTGATTATGCTACATGAGGATTAGTTGGAGCGTATGGGGATATTTAGCCTGAGGAGGAGAAGACATATAGGGGATGTTATAGTTGCCTTCAAGTATGAGGCTGTGCTCTAAAAGAGAGTTTAGACTGGCTGTGCTTGACTCCAGAGTAGAGAAGTAGGAACGATTGATGGAAAATCCAGAGTTAGGGTTTGGCATGATTTAAACAAACAAGAAATCCTAACAATTAGACCTGTCACAGAGTAGAAGCGATTGGCTCAGGCAATAGTGATCTCCAGTAAAAAATAAATAAATAAATGTTTGCTTGTTTTAAGAGAAGGACAGATCTCTACTCTGGGTGGGGGGGCGGGGATTGTAGAGAAAGAACTTGATCAAGCTGAGGTTGGAATAGGTTGTTCCTGTGATTAAGTGAAAAAGAAATGGAAATATTAATGATTGATATAAATTACCTGTACCATATTTTGAAAGAAAGGTAGAAATATTCTATAAATGGAAGGAACATTGGAGGTACATTCAGATCCCAGCATCAATCAGCTAATAATTAACTGGGTACTTTGTGCATGTTATTTCTTCTCCCATCTCATCTTCCTCTTTTATAAAATAAAGGAGGTGGACATCATGATCACAGAGAGCTATTATAACTCTGAAGCTATTATCCTATGACTTCAATGCATGAAGTGAAATGAAACCATTATCAAGATCATGAATCAACAGAAATTATGTTCCTATTTTATGGTGAGAACCAAAAGCATGGACAGAATCAGAGTTACAAAGGTATCGGCACATTATTAAAAATAGAGTCATGTTTAAATTGGATTTAGTGCCTGTCCTTTCAATTCAACAAAATGTTTATTAAATGTCCACAATTTCATTACCTTTTACTAGGAATGGGGGATACACAGAAAAAAAAATAAACAGACTCTTCCTTTAAAGAGCTTATTTTCTACTAGAAGGAATAAGAGGCATATATAGCAAAGGAAATATGAGGGCATTTGAGGAATGAGAGAGTGCTTATTACACAGGAGATTAGGGAAGGTTTCAGAGAGGAGGTGGCTTTTTAGTTGATGCTTGATAAAGATTTGGAAAGGTAGAGATGAAGAATACAAGACAAAACTTATGGAACTACAATGCAGTTGGAGCTAGAATTTTGGGTTTCCCCAGGAAATATTGCATACTGTCTTCCTGTAATACTTTCCCTTTATTCTCCTTCTAGAGAGACTATGTAGAAAGTAATAAACAAAAATTAAACAAGTTGAAAATGCATGAGTAGATTGGAATTTGCACTGAAAGAAGAAATAGTCTTATAGGTGAACTCATGAACACGTCAAGGTACAAAGTATTTTAAATGCTGGAAACAAAGTTAATGCCAGGATTTTTTATAGTAAGATGGAAATTTTCTCAAATCTACTGAGGCAATTAGGTGGCAAAGTGTATAGAGTCCTAGGTATTGAGTCAAGAAGACTTTGGTTCATATCTGACATCCACCACTTACTAGCTATGTGATCTTAGGCAATTCACTTAATTTATGCCTTAGTTTCTTCAGTTGTAAAATGGGGATAATTATAGCACCTACCTCCCAGAGGTTGTTTTGTGGTTAAATGAAATGTTTATAAAGCACATTGCAAACCTAAAATACACTATATAAATTATTATTATTATTATTAAATTTATATGACTCATGAGAAATGGGTGTGGTACTCCTAGTTAAGAGGATAGAGGCTTCTGAATCATGGACTCTAAAAAAGAGATCAAGGGAAAGAGATACCTGAGAGATAAAGGTTAAGTTTTATTTAATTTTTAATTAAACTTTTAAAATTTTGAGTTCCAAATTTTCTCCTTCCCTCCAGTTACTCCTTTATACTCTGAGCAGGCAAGCAATGTGATACTCATTATAGATAGATAGGTAGTAGGTAGGTAGGTAGGTAGATAGATAGAGAGATAGAGAGATATGTGTGTGTGTTTATATATATATATGAACTCACATACACACACACATATATATATATATATGAAATTATACAAAACATATTGATGCATTACACTTATTTTTTAAAAGGCAAGAAAAATAAGAAAAGTGAAAAACAATATGCTTCAATTTTCACTAAGAGTTCATCAGTTCTCTCTCAGGAGGTAGATAGCATTTTTCATCATGGGTCTTTGGAATTGTCTTGGATAGATGTATTAATCAGAAGAGCTATGTCACTGTTATAATATTGCTGTTATGGTGTACAATGTTTTCCTGGTTCTGCTCACTTCACTTTGCATTCATTTAAGTCTTCACAGGTTTTTTCTGAAGCCATCCTGCTTGTCATTTCTTATAGCACAATAGTATTCCATGACTTATTCTGATATTCACCAATTGATGAGTGTCCCTTGTGTTTCTAATTTTTTTTCCACCACAAATGAGTTGCTATAAGTATTTTTTGTATGTATAGGTCTTTTTTCTTTTCCTTTTCATTGCTCTCTTTGTGATATAGCCCTATTGGGTATTGATGAGTAAAAGAGTATGAACAGTTTTATAGCCCTTTGGGTATAGTTCCAAGTTATTCTTCAAAATGATTGGACCAGGTCACAATTCTACCAACAATGCAGTAACATACCTATTTTTCCACACTCCTTCCAGCATTTGTGATTTCTGATAGGTGTGAGGTAGTACTTTAGAGTTGTTATAATATGTATTTCTCTAATCAATGGATTTACTATTTTTTTTCATATGTTTTTCATGTTTTGCCAATTGTGGAATGGGTTTAAAAAATTACTTAGCTCTCTATATGTTTGAGAAATGAGACCTTTATCAGAGAAACTTGCTTTAACATTTTCCCATTTCCTGCTTTCTTTCTGAATTTGGCAGAATTGGTTTTGTTTAAGCATATTAAAAAAAAATCATGTATTCAAAGTCAAACATTTTGCTTCCCTAGGTCCTTTCTATTCCTCTTCCCTTATCCATATTCTTGGCAGGGGAATCTTTCCTCATTTACCAGTGATAATCAGTCTTTGTGTCTAAATCTTGTACCCATTTTGAACTCATCTGGATATACAGCGTGGGATGTTGCTCTCTGCCTAGTTCCCATCAGACTGATTCCTAGTTTTTCCCAGAGTGAGTTCTTGCCTCTGAAGGTTGGCTCTTTGTTTCTTTGTCTTTATCAGACTTTAGATTTCTACATTCATTTGTTATTAGACAGTATGTACCTAATCTATTTCACTCATCAAACACTGTTTTTTTAGCCAGTACCAGATTCTCTTGATGATTAATAGTTTGGAATATAGGTTAAAATCTGCTCTTCCTAGGCTTCCTTCTTTCACAATTTTTCCATCGATTTGCTTGAAACTCTTGACCTTTTTTTTTCCAAATTAATTTTATTAATATTTTTCTAGTGATACAAAAACAGTTTTTTGGTAGTTTGATTGGTATGGCACCAAATAGATAAATTAGTTTTGGTAGAATCTTTATATTTATTATATATTGACTACTACTACTAGTGAGAAATTAATATTTTTTTCCAGTTATTTTTTAGGTCTTGTGTGAAAAATGTTTTTTCAGTTGTGTTCATATAGTTCCTGAGTGTCTTGGCAGGTAAACTCCTAAGTATTTTATGCCATCTGAAGTTCTAAGGGGAGCTTTTAAAATGAAATTATGGGTTCATAAATCAGCAAAGATCGGAGGGAGAATTCACCTGGAAGACATATTAAAGTAATTTTTAAAACTTTATTATAAAATTCATGAAGTCTAGGCAAGTAAAGAAAGAGAAGTAAAATAGGGTGACCTAAGCTAGGAGATGGGGAGAATAGAACTCAGGATAGGCAGATCATGAGAGAGGAGAGCAGAGGTGTGGGTGGGGAGAGACAGAGAGACAGACAGAGCCAGAAAGAGAGAGAGGGAGAGAGAGAGAGAGAGAGAGAGACATAGAGGGACAGAGACAGAGAGACACAGACAGAGACACAGACACAGACAGAGAGAGAAACAGAGAGAGAGACTGAGAGAAGAAGAAGAAGAGGAGGAGGAGGAAGAGGAGGAGGAGGAAGGAGAAAGGAAGGATGGAAGGAAGGAAGCAAAGAAAAAGGGAAGCAAGGAGGGATAGAAGGTATATTCTAAGATTGCTATGGCTATGGACTAAACCTAGGACATACTGAATGAATCAGTAGCCTGACAGGTTCCAGAACAACCATGTTTTGTTTTTTGGGTTTTTTTTTTTTTAATTCCTAAAGGTAATCAAGGAGAGTGAACCTGGGCTTTAGAATAGAAAACAGCACTAATTCTCCAGGAATAAATTTTGTCTAATACTGTGAGTAGAATAAATCTAATCTACTCCTATAACATTAGGGCTGAGTTCTAGAAAAAGAAGCTTGGGGAGACATTATTGTAATTTTTAAATATTTTTAAGCCAATAGTAAAGTCATTGATTTGAAAAGTTTGCATACCTGTAAGTATCATGAGTTGTATATTATTTGTCCACCTAAATTCCTTTGCACAATTGTAAGATATACTGTAGGATTGAAGATGGATAGGGCAGGAGAAGTTAATAGAAAATGAACTGAGACCAGAGTCTGTTCCTTGGGGGTTGGACTTAGATCTTCCATTTCTTCACAACTTATAATTAAATCAAATATATTTCTCAATGTGTAAGCATTGTATTCAATTTCAAGGAGTGCCCTTTCTATTGTGCTTTGTTCACACAACTATTAGAAAAAGGAGATTTCAACAAAGGTACTTTTTTTTTGTTCCATTTTATGTTCTTGGATACTCAACTTGATAGGCAGTGTGGCTTAGGGGTTAGAAAGTCAACCTCTGAGGAAGACCTGGATTCAGGACCTGCCTTTGACACATAGCAGAGAAGTCACACTGAACAATCTATTTACCTTCTCAATGCTCTAAGCAACTTGAAGACTACAAGGTACAGAGAATGTATAGCTGGATGGGGTTTTCTAATCAAGGAGTCCCCTACACCAATGAAATCAAAAATCCTTTCCCTATTCCAATTCAAAGCCCCTAGTATCTGGCACATAGCAAATTCATAATAGAAGCTCAATGGATTAATGCTTCAAGGAGCTGTGATTTTTTTTTTCAGCACATGAATTCCTTCTACCAATGAAGAGCTATTTGAAAATTGCTATGTTCAGAAAATGCATCACCTTTTTCTGTACCTAGAGATGAACATCTTTAAATTTAGATAGAGTGACATACAAGTTTCCCCCTCACTGTATCCATACTCAGAGTGTCCCCATTAGAATGCAAGAAGAATATAAGCTTTTTGAGAGCAGGACATTTTTCTTTTTTTTTTTCTTTTTCTTTGTATCCCTAGTACCTAGCAGAGTGCCTGGAGCATGTTAAGTGTTTAATAAATGTTTGTAGATTGATGATTAATATATTGAATGGTATCTCCCAGAGATTGTATAACTTCAGTACTTTTTGACAACTGTGGGTCAATTTCATATCACAATGATGCTTCTCAGAAAAACAACACTGAGGAAGTCTTCCTCACTCTCTAGAGCTCATTGGGAAGAGATAAGATGGCCATTCTTGGGAAATATTTCAAAGGGTTTTCTTAATTAAGTATTTTGTCATTCAATTACATTTAAAAATCATTTTTACCTAATCAAAAGAAATAAAATATTTTAATTTTAAATTGACAAACTTCCAAAGAAATAAGTTTGCACTTTAATCAATATTAGTGCAGTAAAATGTAAATTGTCTATTTATGCAATGTCTCATGATACCAACTACATGCTGCAAAAAATCAGATTGGTTTGCACTGGAATTTGCTTACAAAATCAGTGATTAGCTAGAGACATCTAAAGAAAAGGGCATGGAATTACAATGGGGAAAAGAAAATTATGTGTGAGTGACTGACATATAAAACATAAAATGTTTTCCATTTATACTTAAATATTCTGAAAGGCGGTAGATGATTAAAAATAGTCAAAAGAGCAAATCACATTGATTTTGTTAAATATAGACAAATTAATACTAGACATATTCATGTCTACCTCGTTATTATCCTGGTTTTCTGTCTCTATTATTGATATTTATTCTTTCTCTACAAAGGTAAAGGGAGACTAGATTTCTATCCTAAGGACATGTAGTATAAGATTTTGTGTGTGTGTGTGTGTGTGTGTGTGTATGTGTGTGTGTGTGTGTTTTCTCAATGGATATTCATTGGGGAACTTTACATTTGAAGAAACTCTATGTTACAAAAAACATTTTTATAGAAAAAATCAATTTATAATATCATATAATAGCCTCCTGGGTTATTTATTTGGCAATCAATCTTTTTCAGTTTTTATGTATATATGCATGTATGTATGTATATGTATTGTGAATCCCAATTTATTACAGAGTAGACAAACAAAATTAGTTTAATGGTTTAATTTGGTTTAATTTCTCTTAAGCTGATAGATAGATCTATATATACACACATATATACATAGATATATCAAGACATATCTATGTATATATGACTATATGTGTGTATATTTATATGTATATGTGTGTGCATGTGTGCATAAATGTGTGTGTATATAAAAACAAATTCTCTCTAGAGTGAGACTCACTCTCTCCACGAATTCTCTGTATTCTTTAGTGGATTTATTGGAAGGTTTTTAGAATTATTAAATAATATGTTTATGAGTACATAGATACCTTACGGTCCATAGGGTGCTGGCATGATTAAAAGGTGAGGTGGGGGAAGCAACAACGTTGGAATAGTATTCAGGAGATTTAGTTTCTAATTAAGAGGATTTCAAAATGATGGTTAAAATGTGCAAACTGAGATGCAGAGAAGTTAACTCGATTTCCTAAAATAACATAGTCAGCAGCAGAATCAAGACTAAGACCCACATCTTCTAACTCCAAATTCAGTGCTCCTGGCACCACATTGCCTCCCATTAAACGATACCTTCTTTTGGGATTTGGTACTTATTCATTGCACTTGTGACCTTGTGCATTTAACCTCTGTGGATTTCAGTTTCTTTACGTTGATGAAGAATTGGGGAGGGGGGCATCAGCTAGATGGTTAATAAGGTTCTTTCCTATGCTAAAATTCTAGTTTTGTGCTGCCTGTGTAGACTTATACAGATTTGTTTTCTATGACTGAATGACTGTTTGTCATGTTGTGATTTGTTGCTGTAAGTGGTCCAAAAGTCACCAATCTTTTCAACCTTTTCCAATAGGTGCAACTTTTGCATGGAAAAAAGACACATGTTACTACAGGTTACAAATAGTTTCCTCACCACTGTGTCACACAGTCTTTTCTGTTTAAAAGAGAACCTTGAGGATATTTTTTCTAACAGGAGAGTAGGAAGGAAGACGACCTCATAATGAGACCTAAGAACTAAAATACATTTATGACCACAAGGCAGATGAGACCTGAACCAAAAGACAGTGGAGACAATAGAGAAGAGAGTAGTTAAAAGATGAATTCAAAAGGCAGATATGACCTTAGCCTTGACATTTGCTACTTTGTTTGAGCAGGCTGGAAAAGAAAAGATGCTGTATAAATATTGACTGAGAGGGCAGAGGAGATTTGTAGCCCTTACATGAAGGGCAGAGACATTCTTCCTTCCCTCAGGAAATGGAGGATAATGTAGGAAGCATACCTCAAGTGAAGATTTTATCTAGACTGAAAAATATGGCTAATGGAGCTAAAGTTATCCTATATACATTAGAAACATTAGAAACTTAGTGAGAGTTGGGCAATTTATTGGGTGACCATATTTTTGTGTTTGTCCTTCATTTTCAAAGAGGACCATGACATCAGGCAATGATGACATGATTGCAATTGACTTTGATTTGAATGAGGGAGGGATATGCAAGGTCACCAGGCTCACTTTCTCCTCCAGAGCCATCAGGGCCCAGTGGCCAGATATTTATCAGGATAACCGAAGATTGCTCAGGCTTCAGTGGGAGACACTGGCTGCTATAGGCTAAGGCTTTTTCAGGTTCTCACTTTGAGTGAGGTTAACACCCATTCATTGAATAGGCTTCTTTAAGAAGTAAGTCAAAGAATGGATCCTTTAATTTAAAAAAAAAAATCAAAGTGGGAGGAGAAGATCCTCAGAGTAAATGGTGAAAAGAGAAAACAGTTACTATTAACATCCACTCTAATCCAGGAGGGCCCAAAATATAGCCATTAAGAGGAACTGTGACAGGGACCTATCCTGGTCCAATCTGTAAAGTCAGGAATGAAATGGGTTTCAGGTTTGGTCTTTGAGAAGAAAGAAGAAGAAGAAGGACAGAAGGAAGGAAGGAAGAAAGGTAGGAAGAAATCTAACCAGTACACCCCAAGTTAACTGGATAGCTTCTGTCCATCAGAATTTACCTTCCTTTGAAGAGGAGAAGGAAGAGGGAGAGGCAGAGGAAGAAGAAGAGGGAGAGAGGAAGAGAGAGGAAGAGCTGAGTTACCAAACTGACTGGGTGAACATTCAAACAGCTCAGACTAATCACAGGTTGTGTTTATCCTTCATTTTCAAGGAGGACCATGATATTTGGGAAATGAGGGCATAACTTACAGTTGACTTTGATTTGAGTGAGGGAAAGTGTATCAGCAATGCAGTATTCACAATGCCTACAGTAAATATAAATATGCTGATATAGTTATTAATCACAAAATGGAACAGGCTCTCTACATAAGAAATATAGATAGTGCATTCATTTAAATACCAGAAGACTGAGTGCCAAAACCAGAAAATCAAAGCCAACCCAGTAGTGATGAAGTTGGCACATGTGGTCAAAGTAGTAAACACCCACATCCTCAAGCCTTCAAACAGGACAGGCTACCTCAGGCAAAGATCCTCCTCTCCTCACGTACGCAACTGCTCAGTGTCCAGGCAGCTTGGTCCCAGCAGCTCTGGCCCCTGGCAGTTCCTGCCATAGGCAGTCCTCAGCAGGAGTCCTTAGCA
>CM053585.1:58776522-58812360 GCA_028646515.1 Pseudochirops corinnae
TTCACAGGCACCAAACCATTCCCTGGGATTTTTCTTCCAATCTTTTCAAATTGTCCCAAGGAAATGTTAGTTGTGCCCCTATCGTTATTTTATCTCCACACACACTTTGCCATAAGGTGCTATTTCAACTCTTTTGTGGGGGAGAATCTTGAGAGCTTGGAATTCTCTGACCTACTCTGCCATCTTCCCAGAATCTTCTCCATAAATGATTTTTTAAGTGTAAAATCTACTGGTCTTTTCTCAGTCCTCATTTTATTTCACCTCTTTTGACACTGTTAACATCCCATTCTTCACTCCTCCCTTGGTTTCTACTACAAGCCCTTCTCTTTTTTCCCCCTATACCTGCCAGACCACTCATTCCTCTTTGTTAAATCATTATTCCCCATTAAATATGGAGATTACCTATATCTATTCCCAGACATGTTTTATTTTCATAATATATAATCCCTTGTTTAGTGATGATTTAATAACTTGCTGTAATGTTCACCTTTATGCAAAGGTGAAATAATAATAATATGTATACATGTATATAATATAATAAAAATTTTATAATACATAATTATGTAATTACACACACATACATGTTTATATATGTACACCCATATGTACATATGTTATCTCCAACCCTTTTAGATGTCCTGAACTCTAGAATTCACTAACTACCTGATAAACATCTTAATCAATCAACAAGCATTTTAAGTATTATTTGAGCCAGTATTCCCATTGATACATAACTAAAACACAACACATCAAAAATAATTCTTATTACCTTCCCCTGCTAAACTTTGCAAGCATCCAATCTTCTCTATGTTTATTGAGGGTACCACGATTTTTCCAGTCAACCATGTTTGCAGTTTCATTATCATTCTTGTCTTCATTCTTCCTCACTCTCCAATAAGTTACCTAAAAGTTTCAATTCTACCTCCCAATAATTTCTCTCATACAGGTCCTTTTGTCTTCACTGATATGGCCACTAGTGAATTTCTGACCTTCACTGACTTTTATCTAAATTGTTGTAATAGCCTCCTAATTATATCCATAGTATCCCATCTCCCTCTCTTCTAGGATCCATTCTTCTCTCAGCTGTCAAGAAATGATATTCCTAAAACACAGATCTTAATGTCACTCCCCTGTTCCATAATCTTCTTTGCTTCTATATTTCCTCTAAGATAAAAGAGAAACTCCTAGCTTGTCTTTAAGCCATTCAAAACATAGCTCCTGTATACATTTCTACCTTTCCAGACTTACTTCATATTATGCCACTCTACCCTTTCCTCATTAAAGGCTGGTACAATGGATAGAGTACTAGGCTTGGATTCAGGAAGAAGGGTTAAATATGGCCTTAGACACTTGTGTGACTGTGTCAGTCACTTAACCTTTGTCTATCTCAGTTTCCTCAGTTCTAAAATGGAGATAATAATAATAATAATACCTACCTCAACAGGATTATTTTGAGGATCAAAAGATAACATTTTAAAGCACTTAGGAAAGTACCTGGCACATAGTAGGTGGTCATTGCATTTTTGTTTCCTTAGCTCCTTCTCTCCTGGAGGAGAATCATGTGGTTCTATTTAAACCAATCTGTGTTATTCCCCAAACTCTCCTTCCCCTTGCCCCCTCCATGGTTTTTCACAAGCTGTCCAATATTGTTGGACTGACTTTCCTTTTCATATCCAACTCTTAAAATCTCTAGATGCTTTCCTGACAGAGACTTATCTCTAGGGTACCTCCTCATTAAAACTGCTTCCCTTATCCTTAGTACTCTCTTTCTCTGAAAAGTATGTTTTATTTACAGGGTAAGCTGTTTCTTCCAGTAAAATGTAAGGTCCTTGAGGGGAGGAATGGTTTTATTTTTGCCATTTTTTAAATTTCCAATTACTAGCATAATGTCTTACACATGGTAGGAAAGAAAGAAGAAGATGAAAATTTATTAAGTATTTACTCTGTGCCAGAAACTGTGAATACAAATACAAATATATTCAGAGAATAAAAAAAAAAAATAAGCAATTGGAAAGACAGTCCCTGATCTTAAAGAGCTAATTCTAATGGAGAAAGACAACACCCAAAAGGAAACTGAAAGGTGGGTGGAGGAAGGAATGAAAGAAGATATCTAGCAGGGGAACCAGGTTTTGAAGTACAGAGGATTAGTAGTAGGGCTGGGGGAGGAGATGAAGGTAAACTGGTCTGTGTCCCTTCCCAAAATGGATGCTCCAGTGGGAATTCACCAGTGGCCAAAATGGAGTGAGCTTTGTGGAGTGATATTTTATTGTCAACACGCTAAAAAAAAATGGTAGAATGTTCTGGGGTAAGGAGACCTGAGAAACTGAAAGAGATTCCAGGATGAAAAAGTAGCAGAAGAATGTTGAAAGCTGAAAATTCAGGAGTAGGGACAGGAGGAAAATAAAGTTAAGCTGATCTACCTGACTAGTACCATGTATAACACACTAGTTGGTCTAGGTGCTAGGTACAAAGACAAACAAACAAACATAAAAAAAAAAACTGAATAATTTATCTTGAGGTGCTAACATCCTGCTGGAAGAATTAAAAAATGAATACAGATTAAGTATAAAACAAGGCAGAGAGTAAACTGGGCAAAGGAGTGATCTTAGAACTCTAAGAAAGTAAGAGACAGAAAGTATCACTTGTAGTCAAATATACTTGGGAATTCTTTAAGGGAGAGATAACATCTGAATTTCAAAGAAAGAAAAGATTCTGAGAGATTAAATATCAGAATGGATCCATTCTGGATATAAGGTACAGCTGGAAGTTGGGGAATGATCTGTTGAGTTCAGAACAAAGAATTTAGTAGAATTTGGTTGCATTGTAGAGTATAAGAAGTATGAAAAATGTTACTAAGTGCCTTAGAAATTAGGCACTAATTTCTAAGTGCCTAAAAATGTTAATTAGTGCCTTATTAAATTAGCTCTCAAATTCCAGTCTACTGAGTTTATATTTTAATCTTACAGCAATTAGGATCTTCTGGGAATTTTTGAGAAAATACAGTAGACCTGACACTTCCACAGATTATTTTGGCCAGGGGAGGAATTAGAAAGAAGGGTTAGTGGTCCATTAATATATTAGGAAGGAGGCCAATTAGTATATTATTACAATAGTTTAAGCAAATGGTGAGAAGCACTTGGACTTTGGTGAGGGTATAGTAAATGGAGAAAATCTGAGGGTTTCAGGAGGTAAAAAAATGGCACCTGGCTAGATATGGGAAGTGAGGTAGAGAAGTGAGTCAATTATCATTGAAAATTTTCTAACCTTTGTTGCTGGGGACATGATGGTGCTTTTGACATAGATAAAGAAGTTTCGAAGATGACATAACTTATGGGGAAAATAATTAGTTCATTCCAGGATGTGGTGGGCTCATATTTCCAGGTGGAAACCTAGGTAGAAATATCTAGCAGGCAGTTGGAGATGCAGGGCTGCCTTTCAGGGGAAGAATCAAGGCATAAATATGTTTATTAGATCTAGGAGTCATTTGTATAAAGAGAATTCTTGAGCTATTCTGTGGAATAGCTGAGGAAAGAACCAAAGGAAAGAATAAAGATTTAAAAAGTGGACATTTGGGGGACACTCAATCTTAGAAGGTACAAGATGGAAGATGATTCAGTAAAAAGACCATGAGAAGCAGCAATCAAGAAGATATTAGGAGAACCAGGTGAGAAGACACAGAACGTTCAAGGATGATCAGGCTTGAGAAAAGGTTGTTGTATTTTGCAATCAAGAAACCACTGTTAATCTCTGAGAATACAGTTTTAACAGAGCAATGGGGATCAGAAATTTGATTAAAAAGGAGTGGAAGATAGGGAAATGGTAGAAGTGAGTTTAAATGACTATGTATGAGTTTTATGATGGTGACCTGAGGAGACAGCAATCAAGCAAATGTCTTTTAAGAGGTGTCATTTGTCTTTAGAAAGTAGAGAAGAAGCAAATAGATAAGAAGAGAGTAACAATTACAGAGAATGAATGACTGGTTGAAGGGACCATTGTTAATGAAAGGGGATGGGATCAAAAGTATAGGTACAGGATTAGCCTTTGCAAGGAGGAAATGTCACTTCATCCTCTGAGACTCATAAACAGTAGGAGAAGATAGAGTGATGATGGTGTGAGGAAATTGGAATAACAATGCTTATAGGTAAACACTTAAAAAAAAAATTCTGGCCAGCCCAGATTCCTCCAAAGAATAAGACAAGATACAGAAAGGTGATGGATACAGAATATGAATGATATACAGTTCATCAGAATCTGAATATGAGACCTGAAAAAAAAATCTGTGACTTAATTCTCTCATAATTAATCAAGAAGAAAACCTAGAGAAATATTAGACTTTGAGATGAAATTAGCAAAGTTGATAACATCTGAAGATTAGGTATTTACTACATATGATTAAAGTCATGACTTCAACCTTTAGAAAGATATTTAGCCTCCAATGCCATTACTGAAAAAATACATTTCTGAATGTCAAATCTCGAGATAATTTATATGTACTTATAAAAAATTTCTATGAGAATTAGGATATTTACAAGTGATACCTTGTACATAAAACAGCATAGCCTGGTAATGATTTTGATAAGACTCTAAGATTTGCATCACACTTTTATCACAAAAACTGTGTAATAAAAGTAACATTTATTTTATAGATGTAAAATATTGCCATAGAATCGATAGTACTTTGCAAGTGGGAGATGGGAATAGTATGGAAATAGCATAAAATAACTTATCATTGGTAATGTAGGTAGAAAAGAGAAGATGACTTTTAACCATCTGCCTCCAAGTCTAGTCATTTTTTTTTCACTTGGCTACATAGGGAACAAATAATATAGCATTTCTTCTGTTTGAAAGGAAAAACAAATATTTAAGTTGAAAACAATATTCTTTAGAAAGAAGTTTTCTCCGGGTTTTCTTATATTAGTTACTATATTTTCATTAATGATTTAGATCTGGAAGGAAATGTAATAGTCATTGAATCCAACTCCCTCATTGTACAGATAAAGAAATTATGGACCACAAGTGTTAAAGGATTTGCTTAAGGTCATATAGTTAGAAACTGGAATTGGGATTCAAATCCAGATCCCCTGATGCCTGTGGTATGACACTATAATTTTTTACTACTACATGAAGAATCTTTTTTACATGATTACTGAGTTTAATAGAAAAATTAGGTAGACGTTGGTTATATTTTAGTGAAATATGATACATTTTCATAATTTTACTACAAAATATATGTACTGTGTATGTGTACATATGTATATACATCTATGTACACATGCATGTGAATATGTATATGTGTATATATATACATATATATCAACAATAATATTTTACAGAGAAAGACATTGACATCTGTAGAAGCCAAGTGTGTTCAGTCATAAAAATAGAAAAAAGGCTGAGATGGCATTTGAACCCAGACCTTCTGACTCAAAGGGCAGGGCTATTTCCATGACACCATGCTGAGTTAAGGATTAAACCAAGAACACAAGTGCATTTATTATTAATTATAAATCAATTAATTTTTAATTTGGGAGATAGCATCAAAAGCCAAATTGGGACTTGGTAGGGTGCTAATTTTAAATACTTTGTTCGTAACTCTTTTAATAATGCATCTATTTATTTTAGGGAATCAAAGCTGCCAAGTAAAGGGATTTCAAAATACCATGGCACACACTGGAGCGAAGCCTCCAGGAGAGTTTTACCTTTCATAAAGCCAGAGCCACAGGGTTCATCACAGAAGCCTCATTGCACAAAAATGAGACAGTAGGTTAGCCAGTTGCCCAGATAATATACCAGCAGGTATAATCTTCTGTGGCAGGAAGAAGGCACTGATGAGGGGATTTTCTCTCTGTTTGTCTCCAAAAGGGAAATATTTCAGAAATTACACCTAAGGAAATATTAGACCAATAGGACAAAATCTCTTTTTTAAACTGAACTACTAAGTGTTCCCAAATTTCGGAGCTTATGCTCTCTGACTTTTGTGTATTCATGAAGCCCATCTCCTATTCTTGATAGACACTGCTTTCATATCTTTGTTGAAATCCTATAATTCATTCAAAACTTAGCTCAGAGGATATCCTTTGATAAAGTAATTCATGATTTCATTTCTTCTCTTCCCCTCCCCCTCAAAATCCTTCTTTTCTCTGATTTTTATAGGAGTTTGCCTTCACCCATGTCCTAGTTTACCTTGAGTCATACTTTTTAGGTACATATTTTAACACTTTTGTGACCCTGGGAGAGATACCTAAACTCTTAGTGCTCAGGCATCTCACTAAGATGAAAAATGAAATAATGTCTAGTCCCTAAGTTTGTACTTTAAGATCATAGGTTGTACACTTCTTGGTATCACTCTGTACCTTTATTTAAAAACTCATCTCTATGACATAACTATTTAGTATTTGAATTTAGTATTTGAAAACTGCAATCATGAACCCCAGAGTTGTTTGCTAGCTATTAACTAGATATACATCACCTGGGTTATAACCTAGCCTTCAGAGATAGAAAATTGGAAAGTATCTGAGATAACTACCAGTCAAGTAAAGTCTCTAAGGACAAACAACTCTAGGATTAGTAAGAGGAATTGAAAGAAAAAAATTGAACCCATATCTATATTCACACTAAAAAAAAAAAAATGCTCTAAACCACTATTCACGAGAGATGCAAATTAAAAGAGCTCTGAGGTGTCACATCTCACCAATCAGATTGGCTAACATGACAAAACAGGAAAATGATAAATGCTGGAGAAGATGTGAACACTAATGCATTGTTGTTATAGTTGTGAACTGATCCAACTACTCTGGAGAGCAATTTGGAATTATGCCCAAAGGGCTATACAAATGTGCATACCCTTTGACCCAGTTATACCACTTCCAGGACTCTATCACAAAGAGATAATACAGGTGTGAAAAGGACCCATATGTACAAAAATATTTATAGCAGCTCTTTTTGCGGTGGTAAAGAATTGGAAATCAAGGGGATGCCCATCAATTGGGGAATGGCTAAACAAGTTGTGGTATATGAATGTAATGAAATACTGTTATGCTATAATAAATGAGGAGCAGACAGACTTCCTAATAACCTGGAGAGACTTATATAAATTGATGCTGAGTGAGGGGAGCAGAACCAGGAGAACATTGTATACAATTACAATTATCTGTGATGACTGACTTTGATACACTGGGCTCCTCTCCACAATGTAAGTTTATAAGACAACTTCAAAAGACTCATGATGGAAAGGGTTATACACATCCAGAGAAAGAATCACAGAGTCTGGATGCAGATGGAAGCAAAAACAAACTACACTCTCTCTCTCTTTTTTGTTTTGTTTTGTTTTTTCTTTCTCATTGTTCATTCCATTAGTTATAATTCTCCATAACTAGACTGAAGGTTAATGTGAAGATATTTGTAGAACCTATATCACATTGCATGCCACCATGGGGGGGAGAGGACAGTAGAGGGACGGGGAGAAAATTTGGAACTGAAAAGCTTGTGGAACTGAATGTTGTAAACTAAAAGTAAATGAATAAACAAAAAATTGAGCCCAAGGATATTAGTTAGGTAAAAGGATATTGTTCCTTGTCCTACAGATGATGATGTTGATAATAAATAATAATAATGTTGTATAGTGCCCACTATTTTCCAAGCCCTTTTTATAAATATTATCTTCAAAACAACCTTTCAAGTAAGGTACTATTATTTTACTCATTTTATAGGTGAGGAAACTGTGTCAAACAGGGTTTAAGTGACTTGCCTAAGGTCACACACGTAGTAAGTATCTGAGTCTGGATTTGAACAACTCAGGTCTTTTTCCTCCAGGCCTAGGACACTATCCACTGTGTCATCTGACTGTCCCAAAAGATGGCTACCTGGAAATGAGAACCTCTTGTTTTGAAAATTAGTAGCAGAGACTCTGAGAGAATAAGACAGTAAAATATTTTGTTCACAATAGGGCAAAGGTGTTTTGTTTTGTTTTTCAATTTTCTAAAAGAACTTAAAAAAGAAACTATAGATTTTAATCTAGGAAAGTGTGATAGGATTCGCCCTTCCCTGAGGAAGAGGGAGCAAAGGAGTTTAGCTGAGCCAGAAGCTAGAGGAAGTGGATACTAAAGTTAAGCAGAATGCAGCAGAAACTGTAGCAAAACACCCATTCTTGTGCAGTCTATTTTCATAGACATTGCATGATCTACAAGTCAAAAACACAAAGAATTTAATTAAGAAAGGACAGCAACGTAACAGGCAGGAAATTAAATGGAAAACAGAATCATTCTCAACCCTCTTGTCCTCATAGGAAATGGATGTTATCTTTTCCAGGCTTGTGTTTTAGTGAATAACTAATTACCAAGGAAACCTGTGAGGTCAGTGTTAAAAACTTAAGTGTCAGTATTAAGATCTATTGTTCACTCTTTGTTGCAGGATTTTGTCATCATTCTGGAAAGGAGTTACTTGCTCCATTTGTGGAAAGTCACTATCCTAAATCCTTTTCTTCTGAAGTCCCAGAAAGTCCATATAACTCAATTTATTGGTTAAAATGCCATTAACTCCTGCTCAGCAAACTAGGTTCCACATCATCAGGCTTCTCCAGCTTTCAACCAATGTTCTTGGTATGTTCCTTGTAATCAGAAAGAGTACTGTGCTGTTGGGTTCTCTTTGGTAAAACATGCCTTCTGATACAGTTCATAAACTTATGCTAATTCACAAATCATGGAATTCTGATACTCCCTCAGAGAATGATAGATAGCATTCCTTGCCTCTGCTGTTATTTGCAGTTGAAATGGGTAGGATAAAGCCCCTTAATGTCTCTCTAGTAAAATAGACAAACAAAGGAAATAACATCTTACCCACAAACCATCTATTGTGGGTGAGCATTGTGCTGATAATTGAAAGAATAAAAAGTTTACATAAGAGATGGATCTTGAAATCATGAAGCTTCCAGTCTATTTAGCAGATAATTCAAAATCTGAGAAAGCCACAAAGCAAAATAGTAAATAAGTGAGATAGAGAAGTACAAATTAGTGTGCTAGATCTGAGGAAAAAAGATCATTAATGACCTGGGAGGATCAAGAAAGCTTTGTGGGAGAGATTATATGAACACAGATATGATCAGAACCAGAACTTAAAATAATTTCCATAATAAAATGAATTTTTGGTGATGAATTTGTTATACCAGTGGTTATTGACAACTTTTTTGCAACATAATAATCTTAGAAAATTGCCTCTGGATTTAGAGGTACATACCTACAATTCCTACAAATAAAGGAGGGCAATACTGCCCAGATTGATTGAGTTCAAAAACTCTGAGCTGCAGAGGGCTAAAACTGATATAGTGTCCCCACTTAGTCCAGCATTAATATGGAGAGATCCCCTAGGAATGAAAGACTGTCAAGAGCTTTACCAAGTTCCTGTACCAATCACCACTGGGATTAAATCACAAGTGTCTACTGTATTTCCATACTGACCAAGATGGGAGTGGGGCATGATGGTAAGATTCTAAATGATTTGGCGAGGGTCCCACAGCCAGTATGTATTTTAGGGAGGACTTAAGTCCGGGTTATTTTTAAATCAAGGTCAGCTTTCAATCATCTATCTCATAGTGCCTATCTACAGATATTAAAAGGAAGGAGATAAGAGAAAATATGTTCTATTTATGCGTATGTTTCATCAAGTTACAAAACAAACAAACCAAAAACAACTTTCCCTAGAGAAAGGTCCATCCCTACACTCAAGGTAATAACCTGAGAAAGGGCACAGATCTTTCTTTCTTTGAAAGAAGCATCAGAAAAGGAACCTGAGGTTCATAGCAGTGTAAATGAGATGAAACTCTAGATTTAGTTCTTGTTCAGTCATTTCAATCATGTTCAACTCTTCATGACACCATTTGGGGTTTTCTAGGCAAAAATAGTGGAATGGTTTGCCATTTCCTTTTTCAGCTCATTTTACAGTTGAGGAAGCTGAGCCAAACAGGGTTAAATGATTTGAACTCAGGAAGATGAGTCTTCCTTACTTCAGCACTCGAGCCACTGTGTCACTTAGCTGCCTCTAGTAAATATGTGAATATGGTTTACAGAGGGTGGATTTTTACAATCTTAGTAAAAGAAGATACTTATGTTTGAAATCCAAACTGTTGACTAGTTTAAATGAGTTTTAGGCAAACAATGCTATCAAGTGTCCTAAACCCAACAGTTCAGCTTATTGTATATATATATACATATATACATATATATATATATATATATATATATATATATATGGAAGAAAAACTAGCTCCTATTAAAGATCTCCTATAGTGCTTCTTATTTATCTGCATCTGGAACAGCTGTGGTCTGTTTAGGATGCTGCCAGTTTTTGCTCATTAGTGTCTCTTTAGAATTACAGATGTGTTGTGTTCTTCCCTAGGGAGCCACGCTCGGGTAAACAAATTCTTCCAGATTCATGAACTTCTCTGATATTAGCATGTGATACAGACTGACCTGGTCAGTTGGCCAAATTTAAATACCCTCTCAGTTACTTGGGAAAGAAAAACAAGTAATAGTTTAGCTTCTTTGGTGTGGGGGAATGGTGGCTCTTAAGAAGAAAGTTATTTTATTAGTAATAAGATTTTTCATCCTAGATATGATGGAATTCTGTATCTTAAAAGAGGATAGAAATCATAACCCTTTTGTTAAGGATTACTTTAATAAAAGAAGAGAGAGGTAATATGCAAGTAAGAAGAGTCGAGACCCCAATATGTTTCAATGTAACTTACAAACTCTGTGATATCAAGATATTGGAAAACTAGTAAAAATTAAAGTTTCATTTTCATGAAAGGAAGTGTCTTAGTAACAAACAGACGTAAATTCATTGCCATGGAGTACAAGTTTTTGTCCTTTTGCCCTCTGTAAAGCATTAGAAGGAATGAATAAACTATGGCTATACCTCATGAACTCCTCCCTTTCTTCCTCTCTGCTCTCCCTTCCTCCTTCTCTCCCCCCTCCATCTTTCCTTCCTTCCTTCCTTGCTTCCTTTCTTTCTTCCTTCTTTCTTTCCCTTCTTCCTCCTCCTTCCTCTTTTTCCTCCTTCTTCTCCTCTTCTCAAACTGAATTAAAGAATATTAAAATTAATTTATTTAGAGTGTTTTCTTTTTAAAAATATATCCCTTGAGATAATTAGCAATGCCTTAGGGTATCATAAAAACAGAGTAGGGAATAGCCATACTATGCCTTAATAGAAATGAAGAGTAGATTATATTTTAGAATGATACTGCCTTGATATTTATCTCCTCATTATCCGTGACTAAGAATATCCTAATTGTTGTTAGACTTGTCTAACAGGACCATTTTAGAGATGAAATAAGGTAAAGAAAAAAATACTTTTTTAGAAATTTTAAAATGTAACAACAGTTCTGTAATTCAGCAATGTCCAATTACTTATTAAAGTAATTGTAGTAATACTAATAAAAATGTGGCATATTTATCTAAATCTGGGCCATGCCATGTATGTATATATGTATGTATGTATGTATGTATGTATGTATGTATCCATGAAATAAAATTGTGTTGAAAATTTAAAAAACCATGTAAACAAGTATTTTTCCTTTAGAGAAGTCTTTTATTATTTCAACAGACAAGTTAAAATTTATAGATAGTCTAAAAAGGATCATTTTAGCACCCTCTTCTCCCTTTCCCACCATTATGCTACCACCACTGGACTATTACTTATTTCACTACAGCCCCCCTTAGGCTATGAGCTTCTTGTGAGCACGGTCCATTTTTTGCCTTTCTTTGTATCCTCAGCTCTCAGCCCAGTACCTGGAATATAGTAAGCACTTATCAAGGCACTATAGGGCTGAAGGGCATTTTGTATTTTCTTTCTGTCATGAGTTGCAATGGCCACAATATGCATATATAAAATGCTAGTTACTCTATTTTTAGCTGGGCTTATTCTTAGAAAGGAGACTATGCTGTTGCTGTGAGCATACTAAAAGTATTTCTTATCATCGTGGAACTTTTCTCTTGTAATAGAACTTTTAAGAATTTCTATCATTCATCAACCAATCAACAATCATTTAGGAAGTGCTGACCTGGAATGAGATAGTATGGTTAAGAACTGAAGATATAAACCCATAAAACAAAATGATCACTAGTTATATCGAGTGAAATAGCATGTCTGCATACAAGTACAGACAACATGCATACCAAATAAATATAAGGTAACTTGTATAAAGCATTGGTAGCTGGAAGGATCTCTAAAGACCTCAGGTATGAAGTTCTACAAAAATCCAACTGTTTGACATAAAATCTCCACCTTGTTCTCCTTGTCAGCTTAGTTTACTTAATACTCAGATTTTATGTTCCCTACTTCAGATTTTTTTCACATTTTGCCATATCTAAAAGTGGAAAATTATATTTTAAAGCATTCTGAAGAAGTTTATATTCAATGAAATAATAAGTATATACATTCAAATTTCAAGTTTATTGCTCTATTAAAGAATAAAGTAAAAGGTTGAGTGAAATGTCCTTCCACTCTCCAGGGTATCAAGAAAAATAAATAATTCTCTTTAAAAAATAGAAGGATTTTAAGAAGAAGAAAAAATAGAAAGATCAGGAGGGTCAAAGGAAAATTATAAACTGTGTTAGGAAATTAAAATCGAATAATATGAAATAGAGGAGGAAAGAAAGGATTCCTGAAGAGCACAAGAGAAATAACAAATTTGAAGCTCTTCAGACAAGATGGTAACTGATTACACTCAGGAAAGAGCACTTAAGAGTTGGCATGGTGGGGCCATATGTTATAAGTAAGGCTTTGGAATGGTATACCTTCTTCAAAAGAAGCATCGTCTTTAAAAAGGTAGAGTGAATAGTACCATTGTAAATCAAGATTATGTTGTGGGGAATGCCAGGGAACAGAGGATCAAAACATGATGGAAAGTATTTGGGATGAGAATTAATTGAAAGGGCAACAGGACTCTTGTTGTGACAGGACTATAACATAGACCACCCAGAAAGAAAGAAGAAACACATGAAGATTTTGGAAAACATATAGTAATCATACCATATTATAGTAGTGATGGGGGTATCACACAATTAATTTTCTGTTGGAATATTTTTATCTTCCAAAAGTCATAGTATCTATTAATATTTTGATCCCTTAGTAAATAATAGTAATGGCTATTCTGGAACCCAATTCTCTTGCTGAAACAAGAATCATGGAAACTTTAGAAGTAACTAACCATGTAAGAGTTCATGATCAAGAAGAAGAGGAAAATCAACTAAAGGTGACCTATTATGAGCAACCTATTTTGGGTGAGTGGATTTCAAAGAGTTCAGAGAAAAGGAAACCAAAAAGATATAGAAAAAGTGAGTTAACATAAGAGGGATCAGATGTATTTAAAGAAAAATGCTGATGACCTAGAAACAAATTATCATGATGAGGAAGACTAGCGGAAGTTGTCTAAAAACAAAACAAAACAAACAAACAAACAAAAAAACAGATATGGAAGCATAGAGAACTCACAGACCAATTTAAGCCATAGAAAACACAGACAAAAAAAGTGGAAGGAAGGTAAGGTTACTAAGGTTAAAAGTAAAAGAGCCTTCAGTTTTCATCGTCATCATCAGTTTATTCTCTCCCACTATACAGAGTACATAAAGTTTTCCAGATTTTGTCTCCCTGGGGAAAGGAATGATAGACAATTTCTCCCTTATCTAATTTTTCTCCTTGGCTTAAGTTCTGAAAGATCTTGCCTTCCCCCATAACTATGTATGCTAGTACAAGTATGTCCAATCAAAATGAATTTCCCATAAACCACCTGGCCTAGAGATCTGAACTACAATATATTGGATATGTGGGATCAGCAATGATGGTGACAAGTGACAAGATTTGGGAATTTCAGACTCTATTTCTTTCCTATTTTTAAATGAACTTTCCCTAAGTTGTAGAATTCCCAAGTAAGGCTTGGTTTCATAAGTTTTATTTATGGGAATATTCTATCCTTGTATATCATGATATAACATTCTATTCTTGGGACCACAGGTTAGAAGTCTATAGAATTTTAAAAGCAACAAGATTAAAATAAAATATATTTAATTCCTATCTGTAATATGGCTTGATTTGCAAAAGAACTTTGAGGTTTGCCCCCAATAGTTTCCAGTTTCCACAGTGATAAAAGCATAAGGTAGAAGAAATAAACAATTAAGGAAGGGACTCCCACTGCTCTCTCACATATTTGGATCCCTGGGGAATCAATAACCCTGACATTCTTTCACATGCCAAGGAAAAAAATGAAAAGGTGTAGTTAAAATGTATCACATTACTAAAACAAAAACAAAAACAAAACAAAAATAAAGAAAAAAATTCCAAAGAAAGGGTGCTTGAGGAAAACCCACCCTTCTTCCTGCCCAATTTATATCACCTGCATATATGGCTTTCTTAGGCAGCCACATGATGATTTCTGCTGCTTTGAATCCAATAGTCAAGGTACTATAATCCTCTGGAGTCTTTATGATTGAGATCCAAAAATGGGAACCATAGGTCTCTTTAGGTGAATGAACTGTACTGAAGTGGTCTCAAGTCTCTGGTGAGAACGAGATCTGGTCAGAGAGTGATCCTGGATGAAAAGGCTCCTATGACTTAGCTTGCTCTGCCCTCCAATACCCAGTGAATTCCCACTTTTAAGAAAGTTAATAATTGATTTATTCATAAATGTTTATTAAACTTTTACAATATGCAAGGCTCAATCTTATGTGCTGAAGATGCAAAAATGAAGAAAAATATATTTATACGTGCATCCATACATATATGTATATGTATACAGAGAGAGAAGAGAGAGAAGCAGAGAGAGACAGAGAGACAGAGAGGGAAAGAGAGAGAGAGACAGAGAACTTTATATCAAAGACACAGTGATATGAATTTTAATCTTTCTGTCTGCGAACTGAGTATGCTCATCTGATGTTTAGGGAATATCTCATTCCAATTCAATACTTACAACTAAAATGAAAGTTGCCAATATGTCATTTCATTCATATCCTTCTTTTATACTTGAATTACAGAAATAGCTGTGTTTAGAGCTGCAAGGGACTTCTGTGCATGAAAAAACAGATTCCAAAAGAAGGGAAGCAACTTGTCTAAAGTCACATAATTAATGAGTGGTGGAGCCTAGAGTTAAATTCATGTCCTAAGATTTTAAGTCCTATGCTCTTTCTAGTCCAGCAGGCAAGTATGAGAAAATCAAATCATTCAACAAGCACCTAAGTAGCTACTATCTCCTAGTCATCTTGTTGAAATTGATGATATAAAGATGTATATTAAATTATTACAAGTACTAGCCTTACATTCTATGTATGCATGGGTATGGGGGGAGAGGGGGTAGGAGACTTCCATAGAAAGTCAAATACACAATATATTCAAAGTAGCTACAAAGAAATTTCCAGGGGGAGGGCATTAGCAATAACAATTTTCTACTCATTCAAGCACATTTTGGTATTGCTGGTATAGCCTTAGAGATATGTAATCCTCCCAGCTTTTCTCCCCCCTCCCACCCCATTCTCCTAAATTTTATAGATTGGATCCCTGCCTAATGCTTCAATCACTACTGGAGGATATCTCTGTCTTCATTCTGGAGGTATGCTACTCTAGCTGGAACTGGCTCTTGAGAACCAATTGTTAAATTTTCTGTGCAAATATTTAGACCTCAAAATCAGCCAACATTACTTTCTGGGCTTAATTTATTGATTTGTGAATTGTCTAGACTTAGGATGTGATATAAAATGTTAATGGTAGTTAAAATTAAATATATGTCAAGTATACATTTTTAAGTTTGGAAGAACTTCTTATTAAACATTTTCTAGTACACCCAACTCTACATAGCAGTCATAAAGCAGTAAAGCCAAAACCAAAGTCAATTCTCATGATTCAGCCAAAATAGGAAGAGGAAAAGGGAATGAAGGAACAGAAATCAGAATTGGAGTCAGTGGATTTTGAAGAGTATGGGGGAAACATCTTACTTCCTTTTTTGTTTCATTTATTATTGTTTATCGGTTCTGGAAGAGGACCAATGACATCAGAAGGATAATGTCTTTACTGGCAAGTGAATGGGATTTAAATGAAGCAGAACTGTGCAAAGTTATCAGCTTCACCCTCTCCTATAGAGATATTTGAGTCCAGTGGCAGGACGAGTAGAGATGACCCCAGATGTAGTAGAAAACCTTGGCCTTTTTAAGCTAAAGTCTTTTCTAGGTCTCAGTTTGTCTGAGGCAACATCTATTCATTGCTTTAAGGCTAGGTAAGAAAAGATGCAAAAGATGGCTAAGTTTTGCCTATTGGAAAAAAAACAAAACAACAACAACAACAACAAAAAAACACCTCAAACTGGGAAAGTAGCACCCTCAGGGTTTCTGGCCAGAACAGAAACCATTGCTATTTGTACTCACTCTGAGCCACTGAAACCCAATGACCAAGTGACACTTAGGCTGGAACCTATTATTGGCCAATCAGTGAGAGCCAGAGAGCCATTTTAAGTCATAGGCAAGAAGCTCCATTTGAATCACAGTGAGTTTCATTAAAGCCATGTTTTTCAAAGCTCTGTTTCAAGAATGATAAAGGAAGCTACATGGGACAAAAGAGTGAATTTTCCCACTTTTTTTTTTTTGATAGAACAAATAAGTAGGGAACACAAAAAAAAACTTTCATATAAAGCACTGAGTAAAGGGGTATTAAAAATGATGACTTGACATATTAATAAATGCAGGTAGAGTTGTGAATTGATACAGACATTTAGGAAAGCCACTTGGAAATATGACTCCAAATATACTGAACTGTGCATAGTTGACCCAGACATAAAACTGCTATGGCTATATTCCAAAGAGATCAAAGAAAGAAAGACTCAAAGATAACAAAAATGTTTGTAGTAATCCATTTTATGGCAGTACAGAACTAAAATCTATACAAGTATTCAAGAATTGGGGAAAAGCTGAAGGAGTTGTTTCCCGGTCTTTTCAGTCACGTCCAACAATTCATGAACTCATTTAAGGTTTTCTTGGCAAAATTACTGCAGTATTTTGCCATTTATTTCTTTAGCTCATTTTACAAATGAGGAAATGAGGCAAAAAGTGACATCTCAGTGTAACACAGTAAGGGTCTGAGACTGGATTTAATCTCAGAAAGATGAGTCTTTCTCATTCCAAGTCTGGCACTCTACCCACTGTGCCATTTAGCTGCCTAGCAGGAGAAATTATGGTATGTTAATACAAGAGAATACTCTTATATTGTAAGAAATTACAAAAGGTGTAGCTTCAAAGGAATTTGGGAAGATATGTGGGAAATGATTCAGAGCACCAACAAGGAGAACTATTTATACAGAAAGGACATATTTTGCAATTAATGCTTTTTATTTTTTTAGTTAATTTATTCATTTTTAGTTTTTAACATTTACTTCTATAAATTTTCAGTTTTTTTCCCTCTCTCCCCAAGACAGCCTGCAATCTGATACAGGCTTTACATATACATTCCTATTAAACACATTTTCACATTAGTCATGTTGTAATAAAGAATTATAATGAATGGGAGAGACCATGAGAAAGAAAAAGCAAAACAAAAGAAAATGAAAATAGTGTGCTTTGCTCTGCATGCAGGCTCCATAGTTCTTTCTCTGACTGTGGATGGAATTTTCCATCATGAGTCCTTTGGAATTGTTTTAGGTCCTTTCATTGCTGAGAAAGGCTCAGTCTATCAAAATTAGTCATCACAGACTGTCATTGTTGTGTACAATGTTCTCTTGGTTCTGCTCACTTCACTTAGCATCAATTCATATAAATCTTTCCTGGTTTTTCTGAAGGCCTCCTGTTCATCTTTTGTTATAGCATAATAGAATTATTCTATTATACTCATACACCACAACTTGTCCAGCCATTCCCCAGTTGATGGGCATCCCCTCAATTTCCAGTTCTTGGCCACAACATAGAGAGCTGCTATAAATATTTTTGTACATGTGGATCCTTTTCTCATTTTTATGATCTCTTTGTGATACAGTCCTTGAAGCGACATTGCTGAGTCAAAGAGTATGCACATTTTTATAGTCCTTTGAACATAGTTCCAAATTGTTCTGCAGAATGGTTGGATAAGTTCACAGCTCCACCAACAATGAATTAGTTTCCCTATTTTCTCCAACATTTATCATTTTCCAGTTTTGTCATGTTAGCCATTCTAATAGGTGTGATGTGATACCTCAGAGTTATTTTGATTAGCAACTCTCTAATCAATAGTGATTTAGAGCATTTCTCCAGTCTTAATTTCTTCCTCTGAAAACTGCCTGTTCATATTCTTTGACCATTTATCAATTGAGGGATGACTTATATTCTTGTAAATTTGACTCATTTCTCTGTGTTTTAGAATTGAGGCCTTCATCAGAAATACTAGGTATAAAAATTCTTACTGTTTTCTGCTTCCCTCCTAATCTTGGTTGTATTGGCTTTGTTTGTACAAAAATTTCTCAATTTAGTGTAGTCAGAGTTATCCATTTTGCATTTCATAATGTTCTTTCTCTCTCCTTTGGCAATAAATTCCTTCACTCTCCATAAATCTTTACAGATAAACTATTCTTTGCTCCCCTATTTCTTTTTCTTTTTTTATAGTATCAGCCCTTGTATCTAAATCGTGTACCCATTCGGACTATATTTTGGTATACAATGTCAGATGTTGGTCTATGCCCAGTGTCCGCCATACTATATTCCAGTTTTCCCAGAAGTTTTTGTCAGTAGTGACTTTGTCCCAGAAGCTGGGATTAATGTAGTACTACTGTAGATGACTATAGACATTTGATACTGTGTCTTGTGTACCTACGTCATTCCACTGATCTATCCCTCTATTTCTTAGCCAGTACCAAGGGGTTTTGATGATTGCTGCTTTATAACATAATTTAAGATCTGATATGGATAGGCTACTTTTCCAAGAATCTCTTTTTATTAATTTGCTTAATTTTCTGGACCTTTTGTTCTTCCAGAAAGAACATTTTTTTTTAACAGCACTGTGCAGTTTTATTAACCATTCAAGTACAGTAGTATCTGGAAAGACCGGGACAAAGATCAGGTTTCAAAAGCGAACAGACAGATATATTCAGCATCTAACAGTTGGAAAGAAGCATACTACAGATTCCTTTCACAAACATGTTTTCACAGAGCCAATACAGTACTAGCCATTAACCCAGCACGGAGCATACTGGAATAGAAAAGATGCAACAAGAAAAATAGCTACATTAGAAAGACTTCAACAATTTAGAAAAAGAGCAAAACACTTGTAGTTTCTCCCGTTTTGCCCCCCAAACAACATCTGTATGGTTCGGATCTACCTATGCAGCTCTACATCAGTTTCTAGAATATTTGTCCGGAAGAATAAAATAAAAGCGACACTGGCCAGTTCAGTCTTTGATGCTCGGGAGGGGGAGAAGCCGGCTCTTGGCCAGCTAGTCAGCTCCATTCTCATCAGCTGGGTCTTTGGACTCTCTGTTCTTCTGCACCTCTTCCATGTGCTTGTCCTTCTCCCGCAAGCGTTCCAGCTTAGCAGCCATTTGTGCCTCTCGATTCTCTTTGTTAGCTTCCATTTTGTGGGTCAGTTTTTCTTCCACCATTTTACTGAAGTTGTTGTTTTCTTCAATTGCTTCGAAGCACCTCCTTCTCATGCTCCCGCTTCTCAGCTAGCTGCTTCAAGACTTCAGCTTCATGAGACTTGTGTCTTTCTTCTGCAGCTTCTAGTTTCTTCTGAATTTCTTCAAGGGAAAGATCTTTCTTTGGAGGGGAAAGGGGAAATTCTGGGACTGCTTCTTTTGAACGAGGACTAAGTATCAGCTCAAATGCCTGCCCGGAGGCACGCTTCTCTAGTTCTTTCACCTGGATATCAGAAGAAGCCATGGTGAATAGAAGACAAGAGACTGGCAGTGTACTCTAGACAATCCGCTCAGTGGAGAAAACTCTGCTCGGTCCGAGCTGTCTGGCCACACTCCCCAGAAAGAACATTTTAAAGAAAAAAAAAAATTAAAGGTCCTAAGAACTCTGATCAATGTAATGATCAACTATGACACTAGAAGAATTATGATGAAATATGCCACCTGAATTCTATCAGAGAGGGTATAGATTGAAAATGAAAATGAAGACGTGCACACATACACGCATGCATCCATACATACAATGAAACAAATTTTATTATGTACATGCATGTGCATTGAAAATAGGCCATATACATGTGTATATATACATATACATACAATGATTATATGAATATGCTTATTTATACATATAACATCCCATATGCCTATTGTATGTATACACATATAAGTATAGGTGCACATGTATACTGTGTGTATATGTGTATGCATATGCTCAGACACATGTATATATTTCTGTACATGCATACATATATACATGCACACATGCATACTCACCATGGGATAAAAAGTGTTATGAAAAATGAATGACCATATGGAATAAACAATGTTCATATTACTACCTCATACCTTTTACAATGATAAGCTCCAAATGGGCATACATCTAGATATAAAACATCACATTATGCATAATTTAGAGAAATATAGGGGAAAATATTAAATCTATGGGTAGGAGAACAGTTCATTGCTAAAGAAGTAATAGAAATAATAGGAAAAGATAAAATATATAGTTTTTATTGCATAAAATTATTTTTTATTCACAGCTTGAATAAATTTGAGATTAAAAAGAAATCAAATATTTAGGGAAAAATTTTACAGCAACTTTCTTTGATAGAAGTCTCATTTCTAAGATCCTTTAGGATTGGATTCACATTTATAAGAATGAAAAAAAAAACTTTGTAATTGACAGTCTAGGGATATTTTGCATGTAGCTAATTCTCAAGGAAAGAAACACATGCTATCTATAGTTATACAGGAAAGAAAAATTCTTCCAATCACTACTAATTAGATAAACATAAACTAAAATAATTATGAGATTCCACTTCATATGATTCAAAGTAGAAAAGCTGACAGAAAAGGAAAATGATAAATTTTGGCATTGCTGTGGAAAAATAGGCACAGTGATACATTATTGATATACCTGTGAATGGATACTACTGGAAATGATTTGGAATTAAACACAAAGAAAGTTACTGAAAAACTGTCTTTTTACCAGTTACATCACTGCTATGTCTATACCTAAAAGGTGTGAAAGAGGAAAAGTTCATATTTGTACAAAAAAAATACTTGTAATAGTGCTCTAAGTTATATGAAAAAAATGGAAATTAGTTCTCTAACAACTGAGGTTTGGGCAAATAAGTTGTGGCATAGAAATGTGATGGGGTACTATTCTGCTGTAAGAAAAGATGATATTGATGATCTCAAAAAGACATGGAAAGATTCATATGAGCCAAGGCAGAAGGGAGAAAGCAGAATTAGATGAACAATTTATACTCTGACATTAATATGACAAAATCAACACGTCTGGGGTCTTTTGTAAACTCACTAGGAGTGAAATGAGTAGAAAAAATGAAATTTTTACAGTATAGCTTCAACACTGAGGACAAACATCTTTGAGAGCCGAAAGAACTCAGATCTGTACAGTAACCATTCATGATTCCAGAGGACTGATGCTGAAACATGCTATCTGTGGCAGACAGAGAGGTGATGGATTTGCCTTACAGGATGAGACTGATACATTTCTGTATATAGCTCTGGAGGGAATTTGTTTTTGTTTTTTTTTGTTTTTGGTTTTTTTTTGTCTGTGTGTGTATTTGTTATGAGGAAGTTATACTTTGTTATCCATAGTATGGGAGAAAGAAACGATGATTTTTGCTAATTAGAACATAGAGAGTTGGATGTGTTGCAGATGGGAAATGACACTGATGCTTTCAGATAAGATCTATGTATTATTAGCTTTGCTTAACTGTTTCGATTCATTATGATTGACCTCTGACAAAGTGAGAATAATCTGTAAATGTAATATAAAAACAAAACATGGCAATAAAACTTTAATAATCTGAAATACATTACAAGGAATACAGTGGAAAAAATGAAATAGTCTTCGTCCTCAAGGAACTTATATCCTAAGAAAAGGAAGATGGAAAAGAGGTTTTATATAGGTAGTAAATATAATATGTGTTTTAAGGTGGGGATTCAGACTGACAAACATCAAGGTGGGAAACTCTCAATGCAAAATTATCTGTTGATCAATTAGAAATTCATTGGGCAGGGCATTATTTTATTGACCCTGTTCACATAATTATTATGTGTCAAGGGCAGAACTTGAACCCAAATATTCTTGACTAAATGACTAGTTCTCTACTATTTGAGGATGCTTTAGTAAATTCAGAGTAATTCTGGGTATGACAAGAGAATTAATTTGTTGGAGGAGAAGGAAGGGGATGTCATAGGAAGGGCATGGTGCAGGTGGTGGCACTTAAGTTGAGTAATGAACAGAGGCAGGAATCCCAAGAGCAAGAGAGTAAGAAAGGATAATATTCCAGTTACGGGGTTGGGGGGGAAGCTTGTGCAAAGTCAAAAACATTAATTTATATTTGTAACCAATAAGGTAACAAGGTTATGACATATAAAAGCCTCATTAATTTGTCCTGTGATTTAATTCTATGGAATTCTATGGATTAATTCTATGGAATTAAATGAGAATGAATTTACGAATATTTATGTCTTTCATAGGCAATCATCCTAATAAATACTTCAGTTTTATCCCTCTCTTCCTTAGAGTTACTTCTTTAAAGATATCATTTATTTTTGCTGTCATAAACCTAGTATTTATGTAGCAGCCTCAAAAACTTTCTGATAGTAAGGCATTTGTGGCCCCCAAGAGTCCTATCTATAAAAGGATCATTGATTTTGGCCTTTGGGGATAGATTTCTCTTTTTTCTTGGGTTTTATTAGGTACATTAATACAGTAGGAGCTTAGTTCAATATGGAAATGGTCCTATCACTTCATATGATCTTTCTATATCACCATACTTTCTCACCAAAAATGATTTTTTTCATGTTTGTTTCTTTTCTATGAACCTTTCAGAAATGACATGTATCTGATGGGCTAGAATCCTTCCTCTGGTGATTTTAACATGTCAGAGGTCCCAATGTAGCATTTACAACATTAATTTGTTGTTTCTCATTCTCACTATATAGCATTTTCTCCTTCATGTAACATTTTTAAGCATACTTCATCGCTGGTGACAAACCATAGCCTTCTCAAACCCACTATGAGTCTTTTCAGTGCTCTTTGGATCACAGATACTTCTTAGCTGTGTAACCTTGGGCAAATCATTTAACCTCTGTCTGCCTCAGTTTTCTAATCTGTAAGATGTGAACCGTAATATCATTTCTCTCACAAAACTGTGAGCATCAAATGAGATAATCTCCAGGAAGCACTTATCATAGTGCCTGGCACATAGATGCTTAATAAGTGCTTTTTAACTTCCCTTTCTTTTTCATCCCCATTATGATATGTTTAACCAAGCTTCAAATTCAATAGGCCTCCTATCATACTACATGTTGTAATATAGGTCATATGCATTTTTTCACTCATTTCATCTTTATTGTCTTTATGTCTAAGTTGACTTTTTTTTTCGTGACTTTGAATTTCATATTCCATTTTGGAAGGTTAAGCACAAAAGATAAAACAAAAGTGAAATGATATAATGTTCCTGATATTTTAATTGTGACAATTCCAAGCAGATAAAGCACAGTAGTAGGAGGTATGACTATATTATGATCTGCATCAAAGAGGAAGAAATATACATCAGTGAATTCAAAGGGAGCTTCAAATATAAATGTTTACCTTTTAATTAGTATTTTGTTTTTTATTGTAGTTCTGTACTTTTCTTGGGCTTCTGCTCTTTGGAAATGTTCACAAATCAAATAATCTTTAAAAAAAATGATGTTTTTTTCTTTTGTTGTTGGAGTAATTTGAATGTTACTCTCCTGTTGACTCCCCTTATTTTTTCCTTTGATGATTAAGCTAAAATCGAAGTTACATTTTATTAAGTTTTGCACCCATATCATTTTAGTTTTTTGGAATATTCTAGTCCATTCTTTCTGTTGACTTTTCATGAATGTGGAAAAATCCTGTGTAATTCAAATTTCCTTTCTTTCATACTTAAAGGTCTTTTCTTATAGTTTCTTGCAAAATATTTTGTTTATTATTGAAATTATAAATAATGAGCACATCTTGTATTCGAGTTTGGGAAAATTTTTTATGGCAATGATTTGTAGAGTCTATTTTACCTATTAATATGTTATTATCTATATTTTGGGGTGATAATTTGCTTTTTTCTATTCTGCATCAGGCAATATGAGTTCATTCTTCTTATATCTTTTATGTGTGTGTGTGTGTGTGTGTGTGTGTGTGTGTGTGTGTGTGTGTGTGTGTGTGTGTACATTTTAAGTTTTGACTTAATCTTCCTGCTTCCTTTATTATTCTCTCTTTTGGTTTACGTGCTTGTGAGATTTGTTTTTCTTTTTTTTTTTAATGCCCCTCTTCTCCTTGTTCTATTGGTATTTCAACTTTTTACTATTACCTTTCACTTGTCCTTTCTCTTCCACTGATATTCACATCTCCAAGGTTAGGCACTTGGGAAGGCTAAGTCTCTTTACATGGGCAGATTAAAGGGTTGCCTAAGTTTAGGTCTCTGTCATGAATGACTTCTTCACAGAAAAGTTGGGCCTGAAATGGGCTTTTATCCTTTTTATTTAGGCCTAACTTTCTATTCCTTCTAAACTGTTGCTCTGAGTGTCACATGGGGCAATTCTTGTTTCCTGAGTCTTCTTTCCTTCCCTCTTTCTTTACTTTGAGTGGCTAGGGAGAATTCACATCTATTGCCTCTTAGAGGGATAGGGGCAGGGGTGGGGGTGGGAGGCTTTAGGACAAATTGCTGTCATGAAGGAATTCCTAAAATTGGGCCCTGAGTCACAAACCTGTAAGTTTATTTGTACTCAATGCAGCATATAAGAGCAGTTAGTTAGGAATAGGAATTAAACTTCCTTGAGTTCAATTAAGGATTTTTTTTTCTCATGTGGGGTTTCTGTCTTTCTATCTATCTTGTAGATTTAGGTGTAATTCCTCCATTTTGAGGTTGGAGAAGTTTGTAGAAAGTGACCATTTAATTATCTAATCAGGTGACTCACTTTTATTGGAGGCTTTTGATCCATGAGCTTTGACTTTGTTGTCTTCTTCTGGTTGTATGTTTTGACCTTCTTTGTCACCAAAGTAAGATTCTATAGTCTGACTGTTTTTATGCTGCTTGCTCATCTTGACAGTCAAATACTTTCTTAACTCTTTGTCGAGGTATAACTCTACTTCCAGTGGGGTGGGGGTGAGGGTGTAGATGGGTCTACTGTCCCAGACTTCAGGGGTTTTGTATCAGGCACTGGATCCCTCACTGCCTGTGGGCCAAGAGCTCCAGAAGCAGCCACTCCTGCTGCTGCCACTGCTGCCACCACTGCCACTACCACCACCTTGAGGGTGAGGCCAGACCCCAGCTAGACCATGACCCTCTTTCACCTGGGTCCCACAGAGTTTTCCCACTGACTTTCTATGCTGTCTTTGGCCTTTGTGGGTTGAGAAACCTGGAAACTGGCACAGCTGCCAGTAATTTAGTGCTATGGGGCCTGGTCTGGCCCTGTCTGTGCCAGTGTGGCCCATGCTAGACTGAGCTCTGCTCCCAGCCTGGCGTGATAGATCTGTCCTGTTAGTCTTCCAGGCTCTTTTGGGCTGAAGATGCATTTCACTGTGTCATTTTATGGGTTCTGTAGTTCTAGAATTTGTTTAGAGTCATTTTTTACAGGTATTGGGAGGAGTTTGAGGGAGAGCTCAAGCAAGTCTCTGCTCTTACTCTGCCATCTTAGCTCCACCCTCTCAGGTGGCTCTTAAAATATATTTGTCAACTACCATTTATTAATTACCTACTATATGCCACATACTATGCTGAGCACTGCGGATACAAAGAAAAGCCAAATAAAAGGAGTTATGCTGAATACTGTAATTCTGAATTCATACCTTGGGTAGTTAGGTGGCACAGTGGATAAAGAGCCAGGAGTGAAGTCAGGAAGACTCATCTTTATGAGTTCAAATCTGGCCTCAGTTGCTTACTAGCTATGTGACCCTGGGCAAGTCACCTAACTCTGTTTACCTGAATTGTTCATCTGTAAAATGATCTGGAGAAGGAAATGGCAAATCATTCCAGTATGTTTGCCAAGAAAACCCCAAATGGAGTTACGATGAGTCAGACATGCCTACAAAACAACTGAACAATGACCTTGTACTTTGACCCCCTTGAGAAGCATGGGAAGTTTTCTTTCAATTATTTATTTATTGAAAATACATTTTGAAAGGTAGCTTGAATCTTGAGTGCTTTATTCTGTGCAATAGTTAATACCCAGTAGACCTTGTATCACATTCTAGTGCAAAATGTATTGATAAGAATGGCAGATTGTTACAGATTGGATCTTAGCAACACTGAGGCTTAACCATTTCTTGCTACCATGACTGTATACCAGAAAGGTATGTAGTCTTATAAGTGAGCATAGAAGGGAGGGTGAGGAATTCCTTCCGTGTATATAGCAAGTTTAGTAAGCTACATACCATAAAGAATATCTGTGACACAGGGAAAATGAAGGATGTTTAACTTGGAGAAGAGAAGACTCAGAAGTACAGGGATATGGGAGAAGTGGTAAGAAATGACTCTACTATCTTCAAGTATTTAAATAGGGCTGAGACTTTCCTTATGGTCCTCAGAAGTCAGAGCTCAAAGCAAATAATGGAAAGTGGACAGACAAATTTAGATTTGCTCTAAGAAAATAACAACAACAACAATAAAACCTTTGTAACAATTATAGCTATCCCAAAATAGAAATGGTTCACCTGGGAGATAGTAGGCTCCCATTACTAGAAACCTGAATGAAAAGCCTGGATGTGTATTTATTGGGTGTACTGTAAAAAAGATTCTTTTATTCAGGTATCACTAACCTTAGATTAACTTCTGAACTTCTTCCCAACTCTGAAATTCTATGCTTCTGAAATTGCACGGTTAACAATCTTAGAATCAAGCACATTTACAATTTTAGGCCTGATACTTTCTACAGTAATTATTAAAGGTGACTAGTTTGTTTTTCCTCAGGATTTTAATAAAGGTTAGCAAACTAACACCATACAAGATCCCGTAGGCGGTAAATTAATACAACATCCTTGCTTACATAAACATTCATTCCCAAGCAACTTTACATATTCTACAAATTAAAATCTGATTTATTTATAAGGAAATAATGATTTTGGCTCAAATTTCCAAATGCTGCTTTGAAACATATGCTCTTAAATTTGCTTTGACAAGTTCTCTGGTGTTACTTTGCACATGTAAATTTCAGGTTTTGAGCATTACAATTTGTCCAACTAAAAGCTTACTTTGAATATAGTTACAGGATATAAAAAGGCCATTTCGTAAACATGCAGGCATGAAAGATGACTAGAAAGTTAAGGTGAGCCCCAAAGTTCTATGACTCTTCTCAATTACCTTTTTTGAATTCTTTTACACAAATAACTACATCTGAGCAGACAGATGTATATATATATATATGTGTGTGTGTGTGTGTGTGTGTATGTGTGTGTATTATATATATATACATTGCATGCATATTTATGTATAGAGACATATTTATATATACATGTATATATGTGTATTGTATACTTATTTAAATAAACATGCATATATGTATACATGTGCATATGTGCATATATACAGTGTATGTATGAATGCACACATCCACACATGTGATGTTTATGCTAACTGGGCATAGCACTACCAAATTAATGCAGTTCCACAGATAAGGCTATCTTAATTTTGAGATTCTTTGTAGGTTCATTTCCATGTAAAGCCATAGCTTATAACTCCCTACCAATATGTTTCCCTTTGCTAGCTATATAGTGGATATGATTTTTCAAATCAGAAACAATTCTTGAAATAATAGCCTAAGAAAAACAATAATGAAAGATTTTCTCCATAAGCATAGCACACAAATACCCATAGTTTTAGATAGAAAAGTAGACACCAAAAGGGGGTTGTTTGGAACAGGGTAAACATGTGGAAGGAGTACAAAAAAAAAAGTTAAAGCACCTGTACATGCCATTTTATAAGTATTGAAAACATTTTTGGCTGAAACACTTCTATGGAGAAGCCAATCATGGTTCTGATAATGTTAAGCTCTTAATGTCTTCTGGTTATGTCACTGTGTGCTGTTACCACTAGACCTGCTGGTCTCCCAAGACTTGTAGTCCTCGCCATTTGTTTAGTCTGTTCTGGAGAAGAAGTTTCTGCTGAGTGTTGTTTAGCTATTGCCCTGTTTTATTCTAATCGTCCATTGACTGCTGCCAGGCCCAAGTTCCAACTGTAGTACCTTTTAACTATATTTGGACACTTCAACTGAGGTGTTCCCTTTCCATCCATAGGAGGAGCAGATTTTACTATTGCTTTATTAACTCTAAGGCCACTGACATCTGCTATAGTTTTTTTTTTTTTTTTAGAAAGGCAAAGGCTTAAACATAGCAGTTGTCATTATGCTTAAAAACCAGAAAAACAACAAAATTTTTATTTCTCCCTTTTATACTAAAGGTGCTTTCTGTTTTTCTGAACTTTGACTAGAATAGGTAATTTCTCTCCAAAAGAAGAGTCATCTTTCATTGTGCCAAGCTCTTTGGAGCATAGGACAGAGTCATCCCAACTAATTAGAGCCTTCATGCTCACATCTGTATTTTTAATCTGTATTTACTGTTCACTGAGTTTCATACTTCTATCAAGAGTCTATGTCTGATATAGTGGCATAAATCCCACATAACTAATTGCTTAAATTCTACTGCCTGAACTAAACCTATTCAGCTTCCTTTTAGAGGCTACTCTTCCAAAATTCCCAAAGGGCTCTTGGGATCTGTAGTTCCAGGTTCTCATCCCCCAAATTCATTTGGTTTCCTGTGCACACAGACAAGTTGGGCTGAAAGCACAGGAACAAAATTAAGCTGGGGGCAAGGCGATTTTCTTTTTTTTTATCTAATCAAGTTCATGGCCTTTCAAATGTACACGTAGTCAGTACAACTTTCCATGTTTAAATTGAGCCTACTTTGCATGTATTTTCGTATATTTCTCTCTATGTGTATATATGTATATGTCTATGTATATGCATATGTATATGTATATATATATGTATCTTTATATCTGGTCATACCCTATTGTGTCTCCTAATGGAAATGTAAACTATCTATATTATGCATTATATTTTATATATTTAAATGTACCTATGCATATAAATATTGGATACCAAAAAATTTAGTTCTACCACTTCACTAAACACTTTTTGAAATAATTGTATTCAATTTAAGAATTTAAAAAAAAAATATCTATGTGTTTACATACACACAACCACATACACGTTGATAGATAGATAGATAGATAGATAGATAGATAGATAGATTGAAGACACACAATTTATACACAGATATACCATGGGTAAAATTATGTTCTCAAAAGTAAAATACAGTCAAGCCTGATGCAACAGCCTAGAAAGGATGTATCATAATTTCTCTAAACATCTGAATTCCAAAATTATTGTATTTTAGTTGCCATCTATTAGAAGTGTTTGTGTTACCAACAAGCTTGGCTATGGTAATTCAATTTCTCTCTGAGACCATTTTATTCACCAACTGTTATATATCATAGACTATCATGAGTGATTTCATAGTAAGTGTCACCCAAATGATCCTAATCCACCTTGCTCTGGTATTCCTACCCTGTAGCATTTGTACACTCTCAATTATACATGCTTATTGAATATAATGATGAATTGACAAACTCCCAAGTACTCTCACTGCTGCTGTGAATGAAGCTGAGAGTGGAACAGAACACCAGGATCATCTCATATCCTAATGCTCTTCACTGCTCCCAGAATTATAAATGACTAATACGTCACTGACCACCTGGTCCATGACTATCCTACATTAGATTAAATGGAGAAATGAGTATATAGTATGGCTAGACAATGTTTTGTTTTTCCTGTGTTACACTTCATCCCAAAAGCTGTATTATATATTATACAGAATTCTTTGAGGAAGAATGGGATGGATGCTATTATTTAAGGTATGCTTGATTATGCCCCAATGCCCTTATCCAGAGAAGGCAAACCAGAATTAAACTTAGCTCTTAAAATTCAGAGAAAGAGTACTAAACTGTGCGTGATTTTATAATTTATCACTGGCTTGTCCCCATTCTGTTACACAGTGTACACATATGCTTTAGCCAACACAAAATACAACTGGAACTAATAAAAATACATACAAACACCCTCCTATATACCACAATGATAGCAAAGTGGAACAAGTCCAGGACCTACTACTATGGGTTCCATTGTGACAATGGGTTTGTTACCCTCAAAAAATCTTTGCCTTATATGCATCCTTTCTACTCTTATGACAAAATCTACTGAGTTTGAGTGAGAGCTTTCTCACTACCACATTGTTACATGCCTCAGTTCCTTTATACCACCAAGTCAGATATGGCATCGCAGTTCCTAGTGGACTCAGCATGGCCTAATAGAAAGGTCTTGGAATTGGGAACAACATGGATTTGAATCCTAGCTCTTTGAATTTGTGGAAATCACATAACATCATATAGATGATGAGTTCAGATGTGATTCTCTTCTATCCCATCTAAAACTAGTTTCATACTTCTTGCCCAAGGTACAACTTGCTGTATTTGTCCTGGGTGCAAAAAAGTCCTTATTCTTCTACTCATATGCTTCCACAGAAATGCCAACTCAATCAAAAGCTTCTTATGACCAATGCCCCTTTGGGTAGTAGCGCACAGGAACTCTGCCTCTGATGTAGAGTGAATCACCTGTTCTCCCCATTGATTCTCAATTTTAGAGTGTCCCAATTTCCCAATATGTTGAATAGGGAGTAAAAGGGTTGAAAGAACAAAACCAAACCAAAAGCCAAAAACCATGATCAGTAAATTTCATATATAATAGCATATTGACACATTTAAGTATATCTGGGGGGAAGGATTAGAAGTTCAAATAGAGTTTATGTAAAATAATTTCTTCTTGGAATCATAAAGTTTTAGAATTACAAGGGACATGGAGGGGGAGCAAGGGAGGATTCTAATCCTGTCAATTTATAGATGAAGAAATTGAAGCATAGAAAGGAAAAATAACCTAACCAAGACTACGTAGATAGTAAATGATGGAGCCAACATTCGAATTATTGTCTTCTGGTCTCAGAGCCAGGATTCTGACACCCTGGTGTTTCTTTCCTGAGTTATTCTTGTACTATTAACAAATAGTCCATACAAAGGAAATGTTCTATGATTCCATTATAAATGAATCGTGAATGCACAGTCTCTGCTTGCATCAAATGACTTAGATAATTCAGTATCCTTGAAATCATCAGCAGTCAGCTACTGAGAATAAAAATGAGTTATAGAAGCCTAGAGATGGTCTATAATCCCTAGTGGGCCATAAGTGAGGCTTCACCAAAGTAGTTTTAGGTGGTGCAGTCTGTGGAATTTAGATGTTTTTATTACATTTTCTGTGCTTCAAATACTCCTATGTAAGAGACGTGAAAATAATAGGAACTACAGGAGGAATGAAAGAAAGATATCATGTGGGCCAACCACCTTATTTTACATATGAGGAAACTGAGGCCAATTTAAATAATTTACCTAACATCTCATAACTAGTAAATAGTAGAGTGAGGATCCAAATATGTATTTTGGATGAAGTAATATTACTTCATAACCATTGATAATTATGCTATATACAATGCTGGTTATACCTCAGTCTTTGAAACCAGAGTATGTTGGCCATTTGAGGGGTCATAGTGGATGGAATAGGGCAGTTAGGTGGCACAGTGGATAGAGCACTGGTATTAGAATAAGAAGATTCATTTTCATGAGTTCAAATTTGGTTTATTCACTTAGGCTGCCTTAACAAGAGCATAATGTCTGGATAAAAAGAGATTATATATGTGAGAAACACACCTTTGTGGTTCACAGGACTTCCCAGGCAGGGTAAGGGAAGCAGCCTGGATGAGCTTCCAGGTCCACTGCTCACTTGGGGGCCCTTAGGAAGATCTATATGGGATGCCCCCCAGTGCTGCTGTGGGGATCACAGGACTTTCAGGCAGGGTTAGGGAGATAGCCTGGGATGAGCTTCCACTGCTCACTACTTCCCTTTTTTGGGGATCCTTATGAAGAGCCACATGATGCACACCTTAAAGCAACAAACCCCTTCTCACTGAAAGAACTCAGAAACAAGAGTTTGCAGAAGAAGGTATTTATTTATGCTTCCAGCAAGGAAGTGAGAGTCTACAAGTTCTGTCCTTCCTGGTAGACTTAGGGTTAATTAAATTCTTCAAATTCCTTAGTTTATTTCTCTCTGTCTCTCTGTCTCTCTGTCTCAAGACATATATATAAATATATATATATATATACACACAGATATATATACATACATATATATATATATATATATATATAGCCAAATTTCTCAAAGGTTAGTCATAATCCTCATACTCCTCACTTTATTTCCTTCTATATATTCTAAAAATATATATGATTCCTTCTATATATTCTATGAATATATGATTCCTTCTATGTATTCTACAAATATATATGATTACATGTAGATTACAGAAGCATAATAGTGAGGATACTTGAGACCTAACCTGGCCCTTACCTCTTCTCTTCTAAGGTCAGAGCTGTGTACTAGGCCCTCCACCTTTCTGATTCTCTCTGACCATTGATGTAGTTCCAGGAAGGCCAGAGTTTTAGTAAAGTAAGATAAGCAAGAGCTTTCTCACAACTATTAATTATCTTCCAATAACTTTTTTTAGAGGGGGAAGGCAAGGTAATTGGGGTTAAGTGACTTGCCTAAGGTCACAGAGTTAGTAAGTGTGTCAAGTGTCTGAGACCGGATTCAAACTCAGGTACTCCTGACTCCAGTTTGGGTGCTCTATTGACTGCACCACCTAGCTGCCCCTTTACAATAACTTTTGTGGGAGCAAAACGAGATTCCCTTATATCCTCTCTTACAAATATCTGTATGTATATTTTATATATGTGTGTATGTATATGTATATGTATAATATACACATACATACACCTACATAAACACATATATTTGTTGTTTAGTTCCTTCAGTCATATCTGTTTATGACACTCTTGGGGGTTTCTTGGCAGAGATAATGGAGTATTTTGCCATTTCCTTCTCCAGCTCATTTTTATAGATGAGGAAACTAAGGTAAGCAGGATCACATAGCTAAATATCTGAGGTCTAATTTGAATTTTGTTCTTCCTAACTCTAGTCCTAATACTTCAACCACTGTACCATTAGCTGCTACATAAATACACACACATACGCATGTATATTTGTATGTAAGTGTATACACACATACATATATGCACATAAATATACATGTGTATATATTGTACTCATCTCGAGAGCCCTTATTTTTGTGAGGGAGTTTTCATAATAACTTTACTCATTGTATACCATCCAATGCCTGTTTACAGGTAAAAGTGTCTTTACTACATAAATGTAAACACATAGGAAAAGCAGATCCTACATAGGAATAAATCAACCTCAAATTTAAAAATACGCATTTTAAAATTCAAGTATACATAAATACTATTAAATCCTTATCTAAATATGCTCCATACTAAGAACAATTCATAAATTCATATCATATCAGGCCCTACATATTCTGCTGTTTTCATGGACTACTATCAAATAATATTGATTTTAAGATTATTGAATTTTTAAAAGTCCTCAACTTTCTCTTTCTTTCCTTTCTCTCTTTCCTTTTTCTCTTTCTTTCTCAACCAACATTCATTTCTTCTTCAGAATTCTTTTCTCAATTAAAAAAAAAAAACAACTTTGGCTTATGTCATCTTACAAACAAAAGAGTCAGGTTAGCAGACACAAACAGCTCCAGTGCATTATAACTATTGTTCACAATAGAGTGGTAAAAACCAAATGCTTTCTTTTCTTCTTGTTCATAAATAAAGAGCCTTGGTTAATGTGCCTGCTTGCTATCAGACAAAAGAAGGTTACAAAGGAAGACAAAAGGAAACTATTGCATTAGAAGTATTGTCTGCAAAAAGGTTCCTAAAAACAAAGGCCTTGAAAGTGCATGACATTTCCATTGTCATAAGAGGTTATCCACTGCCTAGAGCATTTAATTATTAAAGGTCTGTTTTGAAGTATATTCTTCTAGTCCACATTCCAAGGCTTCTTTTGTATCAGCTAGATATATTTCCTATTTCCTTGGACAGTTTATTGTACTTGAGAAATCTTATTGGGATTTAACATGGTCCTCAGTTGCTAATTAAAAATTAGTATAAAGTTCTTTCTCCCTAAAACATTATATTCCTATCTTTCTCATGCTTCTGGAAAGTCCATAATCCTCTAAGGGAGATATTCCATTCAATTATCTTGACTTGTGGTAAGTGGTTTAATGGAAGAGCCTTAGGGAAGGAAGAAATTTTTATATTTCAACACGTACCTCCCACTCCCACTATAAGGGATACAAAACCATATGACAATCCACCAAGACATAGAAATGCCATGCCATATGTGATTCTCAGAGACTGAGCTAGGAAAAAATGGTTTAATTTGCAATGACATTGATTTTGATTCAATATAATGAAGAACTTTCTAAGAATTAGAGACCTTCAAAAATAGAATGGTCTGTCTGCTGGACATGAGCTCTTCAATCACCAGAGGTATTTGAGGTATTTGAAACAAATGAATACTTGGAATGCTATATGTAGTATTCTCACACTAGAAGGTAGGTTGGTCTAGATTTCTTTTAAGTTTTCTCCAAACTAAGATAATGCAAATATGTGATTTAATATATTATTAAAAGGATAGTCACTGTTAAGAAATGGCTGAATTGCTCCATTCATTTTATCTGATTTAACTTCATCTTCTTCATTAGGTGCCTATTTTCTTTCCTTTTTAATTTATTGAATAAAACAAGAACTTCTATAACATAGTGCAATAAAAAAACATGGTTGCAAATTAAACTGCAAATCTACTATGCACAATTTGGAAATCCTTTCAAATATACAACAAAATTATCATGTAATTTTTTTCATATATATATGCATATATATAGACATAAACACACAAGTGTGTGTGTATTCCTTTGGGAGGTTATCTAAGGATGATTTATAGGAACACATAATCAGAAAGTCATGCTTTTCAATTTCTTCTTTTTTCATGTTTGTATTTTTCTTTAACTTAATTTTACAATATTAGGTATTACCATTCTGAAATCATGTGCTTAGTTTGAATGGAGTCCCCTTCACTCATATGACCCCAGAAGCCTATCCATAATTCTAGATATTTTGTGGCTCAGACTCTTCTTGAAAAAAAAAAAAAATCTGGGTATATTTCAAAGAAAATACTCTGAAAGGATGAACCTGTGTAGGAATATCACTGGGAGTATACTCATATTAGTATCATATTAGGATCACATATGTCTAGATAAAAAGGTGAAAAAGGAAAATCAGTTTTACTATTGTGTAGTAGGCTTGTTCCCTACTGCATATTGTTCCCAGTGGGGTTTCCTGTCTCAGATGCTTCTTCATTTTCCATATTCACTTCAGATGTTTTTTTTAGCTCTACAGTTATCTTTAGGGTCACCCAATCTCCTAACCTTGTGACCTCACATAGCTTTCTGTAACAATACTGGGATTTGAAGATCTTCCATGCCCCTTGAGCTTGCTGACATAGCAGGAAGGGGTGGAGCAAGAGAACGCCAGAACCAAGCTAGTCTCTGTGCGGTGCGGACTGGAAGCGGCGTCAGAGGCAGTGGC